>CM066171.1:22835000-23435000 GCA_033629205.1 Lithocarpus polystachyus | reverse complement strand
TGACACAGGTGCAGGACACATATACAATATGGACATGTCAATACAATGAATTTTATAAAGACACCAAACACTCAAGCCTCTCTCTTTGAGAAGGCCACATTACATACTTTGCCTTATTTGACTGGGTGGTGTTTAATTCATCAGCCTTAAATTTCCTAAAGAAGTCATATTGCATTTTTCCTAGAAACATTTTCTAGGTAGGGTAGAATATAAAATTTTTTTTTACTAGTGTCCTGTCAATCTAACAATATTAATTTCCATAACAGGAATAGATCTTATCTTCCAAAACATAATTCCAAGCAAGGACAATATAAAGTAGATTGAAATGCCATTAAACTATTGATAAATGATTAGGTGGTAATAATACAATGGATCATGAGACTGTAACATAAAGCTTATGCGAATAAAAGTTTTAGTCTTTACTTAATATATGCATTTTATCATAATTAACTTTGATAATTATGATGAGTAAGAGAAATTACCACACAGTTTTAGGAGGGTGAAGACTGTAGCAGCCGCAAAGAAGACCATGGAGATTGCAACCCAAAAGTGCTACATGCAAAATATCAGCAGATCAATTAGTAATTGAGAAAACTTAGAAGTATGTTTTAAATAAGTGAAAATTATATTTAAAAAGAGAACATACAGGGAGGATGAAAACCAGACTGTTTTCAGAAATGCTTGATAATTTATATTACAAACCAATGCATTTCAACATGCCCAAGTTTGTGATCATAATACCCGATGTTGAAGTTAATATCCAGACATGTGCTGCTTATAAAGAATATAAAAATAAAGCACAGCAGAAAATACATAAAACAAATAAAAATTATTGACAGATTCATTTCCACCATTTAACCAGCACTTTGAAATAAAAACCAATGAATGTCATTAAATGACCAAGAATTTAGCCAATGCAACAGTTTACTAACAAAATTTGTACCCTAAAAAACAGTAAATTCATAGGAGACATAATTTTGTTATTAGATACAAGAAGCTTACCTATTGGACAAGACAAAAACAAAACAAACAGATATCACATCTTGTTTAGAGCGGAAAGGAAAACAGCAGCAAAGAGTTGACAAGATGAATAAATGACATCATTTTTGCAGACTCATATTTTATAAGTAATAATGCATCAATTAAGAGCAAAGGGGAGCAACTCCTGTACTCTAGATGTATACAACAGGCACACCAACAATAAGTAAAAGCACAAATATCAAGCATCTCTTTTTTTTGCAGACTCATTAGGATTGCCTCAATGCAAATACTTCAAATAAAACAATAGGTCTATCTGTTAAAGTCTTCATAAAATCATTGCTTGTTTTGTCACCCAAAACACGGACCCTACCTTGGACAAACCAAAAAAACATGTTTTTATTCTTAATCATAAACACTTGCATAAAAAAATTACATAGAGACAAGCTCTAGCTACAGCTATCAGGACAGAGCCTCACCCTAACCGCCTAATACTCAACTCAATTCAGTTCATTCACACCCATTTAATCTGTTAGCAAATCTACCCACCCACCCACCAAACACCAAACCCCCCCCCCCCCCCCTTCCCCCAAAAAAAAAAAAAAATCATTGCTTGCTTCTCACATCATGTCAAAAAGTTCTCAACATTTAACCTCCTCAAAACATTCTTTGTCATCCTGTTCTTCATTTGAAACCTTAACATTCTCTTCAATAAAAGAAATAAAATATTACAGAAAGCATATATTTTTTTATTAAAAAAAAAAAAAAAAAAAAGGAATTCCATATGACTTCACTTCCATTATTCATTAATAATATATGTCAATCCTTGGACAGTAGAACAACTAATTTAATACTTACAGGAAGCGTCTCCCATATAGCCTCATCACTCATGCTTTCTTCATCTCCAGGCATCAGAGCCCTGCACATTCTATAAAAGAAATGAATACGTGTTAGGTAGAAAGCCTGAAGCATATTTAATCAAAATAAACACATGATAATAAATCCAAATTTAAGCGTAACATTGTGAGCAACATGTAAAGTGAGAGGGTGCCATAGGCCATTTGGGGAGATGATAATCTCACCTCCCATAAGTATGGGGTAGTGGGTGAGGTCACTAGTTCAAATCCTGTCAGATGTATGAGTTAATTACAAGTGGGAGGGAAAGCAACATGTAAGAGAAAGCAACAGTCAAAAAGAGGATAATAGGAAGGGATAAAAATGTATTATTCCAGCAATAAGCTGTAAGGCCCCGTTTGGTTGGGATGAAAACAGAGAAGATGAAAAAGGAGGAGAAAAATAGGGTGGAAAATCGAATTTTCCCTTGTTTGGTTCAGGAGAGAAAGAAAATGGTGTGGAAAATTTTCCCTCCGGGCCCACAAAATTTTTTCCTCCTAATTTGGGAGGAAAACTAAGGAGAAAAGATGATGTGGATAGTAAATTACACAAATACCCTCGTTTTTTCACACTTATTAGACCCTTTGGTATTTTGTTGTAATAATGACATAATAGTCAATTCATATAAACTATATTTTCCATCCTCCCACTTTTCTCTCCAACCAAACAAAAGAGTTTTCCACCCTCCTACTTTTCTACTCCCTCAACCAAACACACATGAGGAAAAACCAAAACTTTTCTATCCTCCCAATTTCCCATCCTCCCATAATTTTTCATCCTCCCACTTTTCCTACCAAACAAAGCCTAAAGGATGAATCCTTAGAATTC
Source organism: Lithocarpus polystachyus (assembly GCA_033629205.1). NCBI lineage: Eukaryota > Viridiplantae > Streptophyta > Magnoliopsida > Fagales > Fagaceae > Lithocarpus > Lithocarpus polystachyus. The sequence goes on along the minus strand of CM066171.1, from coordinate 23,432,300 downwards.
AAGAGAGGATAAAAGAAAGAAACTGAGGCATGATAGCAGGCAAGTTGAGGTCATTCAACCGCATGCATCAATAACAGCAATCTATTTTTATTTTATTATTAGTGATAAGCTTTATTGATAAGAATCAAGTGCACCAAGAACACGGGAGGTATACTTAGTTACAACAAAATCAAACTCGAAAGCTACAATGATAAACAAATATAACAAGTTTGAAAACGAAAAACGAGCTGTTGCTGTCATCCATTCAAACATGGTCCTAAATTAAGAAACTGCTGTTTCAGATCTAAACTTGCTCGTTCACACCCCTCAAAGCTTTGCTGATTCCTCTCCCTCCAAACACACCAGATCAAGCAATAAGGGATAGCCTTTCCAAACCTCACTGTTCCTATGTGGCTTAAGACAGCCTTGCCAACAAGCTAGTAAATCAACAACTCCTCTAGGCACCACCCACTGAACCCCAAAAAGAACAAAAATCATATCCTACAACTCGGCAATCTAATTTAGTTCAACCAAAATGAAATAAAGATTTTTTTTTTGTTTGCTAAATACTCACAAATGACGCACCCAAGGGGATTCAAACCCCCAACCTCACCCATATCACCCCACACTTATGGGGCGAGGTGACATTTGAACCCCAACCCCCCCCCCCCCCCCCCAAAACCCCAAAAAAAAAAAAAGAATTAAAGAGATGAAAACCAAGCAACACTTTTGCATTATTGTATATATCTTATATGGTAGAACTTAGAACCAATGAGTTAAGCAAGATTTTTATGACCTTTCTTTCAAGCAGTAATATATAACACTTATAAATATAAAACGAAAAAAAAAAATTCATGAGAAATAAAATACCTGAAATTGTCAATTAGAGTAATTATTTCAAGTGCCAATAATGGAAGAAAGACTATCTTCAAGTTTACAGCTTCAAAACCAAGAACTGCACAAAAAGTAATGCATTAGAAATTGAGACTTGTAATTTTCTTGATTCTTGAAATTTTTGTACTTTAATGTTGACCCCTGTATACTCCCTGCGTAATAGGGTGTCCCTTTTTTATATCAATAAAACTTATTACTTATCAAAAATAAAAAATTATGGCAAAAATTAAAGCCTTCTAACACAATGAATCAATCAAATGGTATAGAGCTTATATGTGGGTAATTGGAAACCCCAAGATTATGAATTAGCTTAACTGTAGTTAGCAAGTCAAAAACCAAATATATTCCGCAGGCATGAAAAGAAAAATAAACAAAATAACTGGAATGCATGAGAACTAGTTGTCAATTCCCAATGGCTAAAAAGCAATAGCAAGGCATCAGCTGTTTACCATAAACACTCTCAAGATATATACAAAGGAGCAACTCAAATGCAACAAGCAGCGGTGTTGCAACAATGGCATGGCACGGTGCCCACTGTCCAAGAAAGAGAAATTTTAGTGGCACACATTGCAGATCTTGATCATTGATTTCAAATGTTCTAGGTCACAAAGCTAATAAGAATCACTCTAAAAACGATCTCCAGAATTGCAGAGAAACATAGTGACATACATGACGATTATGTGGAACTGATGGAGCAGGTAGCGAGAATCTTCCGCGGGCAACAACTGCATGAAATATCCAAAGCGGGAAAAAAACAAACCTGCACATTGAACTCGTTACATTTAGTAATCAAACCAAAATATTTTTTGGGAGAGTGGGGGCAGAGAGGTTTTATAGATATAAGATCATCTCTCTAAAGAGAAGAGATTCGATTCGGAACAATTATATGTCCATCCAAGGTCCAATATTTCACATACATGGTATCGGACAAAGCAATCTGATCAACTGAATTCAATGAGTTTTTACACGAGTATCATAACTCTAGATTGCAAGAATTTCATTTTCTCTTTATCAGATATTCAAATCCCAATAATGTAACACATCAGTTATCTTCAAACAACATATTGTAAAGAGAGGATTCCATAGACAAGATTTGGCTTCTTCTTTTTGCCAACCATCTTAAACAACGAAGTTTAGGCTATATTACTACACTGGAATAAATCACAAAGTTTCTCTAAACCCAGAATACAACTTTCTACTCTTTTAATACTTTAACAAACCAGCTAACTTGTGCCACAGCAGATGTAAACCTTCCTCACCCCTCTTTCCAGTCTTCAATGTTGTCAGGCTATCATCAGGGGGAAAAAAAAAAAAAAAAAAAAAAAAAAGAGAGAGATTTGGAACCCTCAACCACAGCTCTGTAAGTTAAAGAACAGGACATTGAGGAATATCCAAAAGGCATTTAGGGAATCAGTCTGATTCTATCTCTGTTTGTTCCGTTAGAAGAAAGGAAGGATCCCAAAAAATCAATCCTTCTTCTACTAATTGAATCTCTCTTTGATTGATCAAATGCATATTATTCTGAATCCTCATTACTAATGGAATTGAAATGATCTCTGGACTGATCAAAAGATCCTTTCAATAGGATAGAATACTTGGACCACAGGCTTCATCCATATCAAGATCAAAGAAAGACAAACTTGCACCATCCTAGAGGATCTCCCAAGCACTCTGCTTTCAAACCAACAGCAGGGCCCTACCAGTCAGCTCAAACTCATAGACAATTTTGCAAGCAGCATCCATCTAGAAAAATTTCTTCCATTCTATGTTTGCCATTGGTTGTTATGATTTTGGATGAGTTTCAGGTTTCTCATATAATAGAACATTCTATACATGACACTGAGCTAGTCTCCCACCACAATAGGCAAACTTGTAAGAACAATTGATGAAAAAAGCTCACATTTTAAGTGTGCAAGGAGAAGCACAATAAAATCATGCTCCAATACTCTTGAAGATGATCAGCCATAAGTGTCGGTATTGCTCCTTGAACTGCATTGTGAACATGTCCTTTCAATATGAAGAAAAAAAACCTATCCAACAAGTCACAAACGGAATTTTTCTGCATATCTAACCCAGTGATAGATCCATTCAAGAGCTCCCTGAACAAAATAAACTATTCAAAATCACTCATGCTCCACATTTATTTAATACCATCCTTCTTTACATGAGCACTTCTGATCAATTTAAATTCACCGCCAAAACATCAATCTAGAAAATAACAGAGGCTATGCCCTTGAGCTCTAGTTCTAATACACCACTGTATGACTGTTAGGCACACAATCCAATGCAAATACACCTTCATTTTAAGGCCAATGAGAAGGTTTTTTTCGCCCACCCCAAAATGAGAAAGTGTAAATTCCTACAACGTCAATATGAATTTAAGCTTTACTCTCATCTTCCCATCAAGAGACTTCTCTAGACATGTTAATAATTCACAATCCTTTCAAGATTGTCTCCTATAAGTTTAAAATGCCCGGATTACTTCTTTAAATTTATAAATTACACATGCACCCATTTCTTTTCTTTTTTTCAGCTTTGGTATAAAATTTTAATGCTACTTTTTGTGACAATTATCATTTCCGAATTTTACATGCATTATCCAAATCCATTATTCTGTTCAATTCCTTTGAACATAATTACATTGCACTGCTTGCATAAAAGCGATGCAGTCATTTTGCACAAAAAAAAAAAAAAATCACAATTTCACAGTATATCTAGTCACGAAAAACATCTTGCAATTTGGCTGCCATTTTTTCATCATTAAAAAAAAAACAAACAAAAATCTGCAAAATTCTCAAAACAACATAAAGATTAATGAAGTTGTAGGTCCCATAATTGATATCCTTCATTCAGTTCTAAAAGAGAGTGGGGCATAACTAAACTTTCGAAACACCAAAGAACCATTGTTTACAAGGTAAATTACCATTCAGTGGAAAGGAAAACAAACAAAAACAAAACAAAAAAAAAAAAAAAAACAAACAAACAAACAAAAACAAAACAAAACAAAACAAAACAAAACAAAAAAGAAACCCCATGAATTTTTTCAGCGATTTTATACCCCAAAACACAAATTGAAGCAAAACCCATAATTTTTTTTACACTTTTCAACGCCACAAACATTGTGAAAACAATCAAAATCCCAAAAAACCAATCCAACCCAACAAAAATCAAACACCTACAAAAACAACAACAACAACAAAATTGAAAATTGAAAAAAAAAAAAAAAAAAAAAAAAAGACATCGAAAAAGAAACTGACCACCAGGAGTAGGAGACGACATGGTCGAGCTTGAGAACCAGCAATAGCGTGAAGCAAAGGAGAAGGGTGTGAGCAGCTACACCCTGTACAGACTTCAATACTCTCCTCCAGCTCATTCTTTTTCCTTCTTTTAATATTTATTTTATTGCTTTTACCGCTCCAAATATGTCACAAAATTTTAACCAAACCAACCCACCACAAAAAACACAAAAAAGAGAGAGATACAGAAACAGAGCAAGAAATTTCAAAAAACAGAGAGATTTATCATATGAACATGCAAAATACTACATGGGTTTTTTTTCATTTTTATGTGTTGGGTTGTAATTCTCAAAAGGAAAAGGGAAGATGAAGAAGAAGGTTTTCAGTTTTTTTCCAATGGGCGCGAGAAAAGAAGAGAAGGGAAAGGTGAGGTAAACACGCATTAGCATAATGGCAAAATAGCACTAGCATAACGCATACGACAACATATAAAAATAATAATATATATTTTCTATTTGATTTTATGAATATAAAACAAGACGCATAACTGCTTCTCTCTCTTTCTCTCTATAGTACTAATAAATTCTTTCTCTTTCACTTTCACTTTCACTTTCTCTTTCTCTATCTAACTTTGCTTTCACGGCAAAGTAAAGGAGTTTCAGGGTGTTCGTGTTTGGAGGTGGTTTTGGGGCTTAAAGTTTGTTCCCAAAAGAGGGGAAAAAAAAAAAAACAAGGGGAAAACCCCGAAGTAGGGTGGTGAGTCTGTCTCCTTTGATTTGTGCGCTCCTTCCGGGATTTATTTTTTTACTAGTTCAAGAAAGGGTAGTTTTAAGTTTTGTTGGGTTTTTTTTTTAAATAATTATTTTATTTTATATATATATAATTATTAAAAATAACATTGTCAAGACTTTTTGTCATTTAACTTTGCTTTCATAGATTGAAACTCTCAAAAAAAAAAACTTTTGTTATATGTTGCAGTTAATTATCTATTTTTTTTTCTAAATTTTTAAATTAAAAAAATACAATTAATGGTTGAAAAATATTTTTCATAATTAAAAAAAAATTAGCAGATGTCGACGAAGAGGCCAAGTTAAATAAACTTAAATCTTAAAGGACTAAAATGAACAAAAACAGAGTTAGAGAACTGAAATTAATTTTAGAGAAACTTAAAATGTGAGTTTTACATTTTAGCCAAAAATTTATTTTGAATAATTGTCTCTCTTTGAATATTGTGTTTTGAAAACATTTTTTTAATCATTGAAAATTTCAATTTTACAATGGAATCATTTTTTTTAAACACAATTTTAGCGTAAAATGTATTTACATTGAAGTTGTGTCTTCAAAACACAATTTTTAATGCAAAATACTACTAGTATATAACATTACGATTTCAAGAAAAAAATTGAAATTTCAATGCATATAATCGTGTTTTCAAAACATGGTTTTCAAAGGAAAGCTATTCTCCCAAATAATTTTACCACAATACTATTTTAATAAAATAATATTATTTTCCCAAAACCTTAGTTTTGCTCCTTTCCTTCTTCTTCTTTTTTTGTCTTAAAAAATCATAGGAATTGAATTTATGATATTTATGTTATAACAATTGTTCTTTATCATCATATTAAGATAGTAATTATATTTTGGTGTAGATAGGGTATCAAATGTCTTTCAGTTGACGATAAAAGACTTTATTTGTTGAGCTAAACTATAACTCACCATTTCCCTCGTCTTGTCATCGATGGATGAGATGTGTTGTATATGTGGTGAGCATGGAAACGTTTAAAACTATATGCAAACATGACACTAATATAATATATTTTTTGTGCGGATTAGTGTTTAATATAAATGGGTTCAAGTCAAACAGGTCAACTTGCTCTGATGCAATTGATAAATAGGTCAATCTCATGTTAACCTACTTAACACATAATCAACTTGGAATTGGAATAGTTCATTATTAGTGACAAGATGGACTAATATGTTTTGTCACAAATTCATTTAACCCATATAAATAAACCTCTTCGCTATCCAACATAAATTTGAAATTTAAATGACCAATTGAGTAAAGAAAAGAATATTAATGATTATATTGGAATTTCCTTCTATAAAAACCTAAAGTCCCTAACTTTTTTTATAAACCAAAAACAAATAATAAAAAACTCTCATTTCATTTTATTCTTCTTAGATTATGAATTTTTAAATTTATTTTATCATCTCCAATTAAAATTGATCCATTTTCATGATTCGAATAAAACATTACAAATCTAAAGGTTTATTTAATGCAACATTATTTAAAATTTAAATAACATAGCAAGATAGGATTTGTTTTGTATTGCTATAGGAAGTATAGCTTTAGCTGTAGAGTTTTAGTTGTAGAGCTTTTGTGATAAAGTATTTTTACTTAAAACAAATTTTAGCATTCAACATGTTTAACAAAGTACAATGATAAAGTGTTTTGAAGTTATTACGTGTGACACCTTCTTTTGATTCAGTGATAATATTTTCTAAAAAATTAATAATTTTTCAAAAATTATTTTGGGTAAATTACAAATTACACTCCTAGAGTTTGGGGATATTTGGATTTTACACTCTAAAGTTTTAAAATTCAGATTTTAACTCTAAAGTTTGAGGGTGTTTGGATTTTACATCTTGAAATTTCAAAATTTGGATTTTTCCCCCTTTAGGGATTTGGATTTTACTCCCTAAAATTTGAAAGTGTTTGGATTTTACTCCCTAAAGTTTCAAAATTTGGGGGTATAAAATCCAAACACTTTCAAACTTTAGGGGGTAAAGTCCAAATTCTAAAATGTCATGATATAAAATCCAAATACCCCAAACTTCAGGGGATAAAATCCAATTTCTGAAATTTTAGGGTGTAAAATCCAAACACCTCCAAACTTTAAGGGTGTAATTTGCAACTTATCCAATTATTTTTATAAAACTATCTTATTTTTCTATGTTTAGTAGTAACCTTAAATGAGTTGAAAAATAATCTCCTAACTTTTTTTATTTAGCTTGCTGTGAGATAAAATTGTTTTTCAAAAAAATTTAGTGGAAAATAATTTCTAAAATAAGCCTTTTTTTTTGTTGACTAAAGATAGTTTTCCTTTTACTCATTTTTTCTGATACTACCAAAAGTTGAAAAACACAGAAAACCATATTTACAGAAGGTTTTCCATTAAAACAAACAAAGCACCCACCAATACAATGCATGAAAAAGTTCAGTAAATATGATTTTATCTAAAGAAATTATTACTCTCTCTCTCTCTCTCTCTCTCTCTCTCTCTCTCTCTCTCTCTCTCTCTCTCTCTCTCTCTCTCTCTCTCTCTCTCTCTCGTTTTGTACATAAATATGAAATTTGATCATTATGATAATTATTAGAGACTTATTTTGATTGTGTTTCTACAATAAATTTGATAATTATGCTAATCATTAAAATATATTTATTATGATAGTGTATTTATATGAAACTATTAAATATATATAAATGGTAATTATTAATAGGTACTTTTTTTTATAGGTCATTTAAAGAAAATAATTAAACTCATTAAAAATATATATATTGGAATATTGAAAAGGGGCGGCGCTACTTATAGTGCAGGGGGTTCAAATGAATATATATATAAATATATATATATATATATATATCTCACTAGTTTATTTAACTCTTAAAAATATTTTTGCACACCTTAATCACAAACTAGTCCAAAACCAAACTACAACACAAATTAGCCTATCATAAAACCAAGCAACAACACAAATCATAGATTACTCACTTTGTTTTTGTATGATATAATCTTCGATCTCATTCTCAAGAATCTCATCTCATCTTTATTCTTGATCTGACTTTCTCAGTTTATCTGAATCTAAAAGCAAAGAGTAAGTGTTTGTGAGTTGTAAGTGTCTGTCTTTATTATAAATTTATGTTATAAGTGTGTGTCTATTTAACACTAATTATGTGCTTTTTTTTTTGTTATAATGTTATTTGTGTGAATGTGTGCGTGTATAGTATAAATATAATATAACTTTATATAATTTAATAATTAAGAAATATAGAGGATTTGTTACATATGTGTATATTGTTATCATATTATTATAACTTTTTGTTATAAAGTTGATAATTCAAGAAAAAAAAAAAAAAAAAAAGGTAAAGCTAGTGCTTGTTTAAGCATTTGATTGATTAAGTAAATATTTAATGTATTGTTTATGTATAATTGAGTGTGACTGTGTGGGTAAATAATTAAGAAAATGACAAATAGATAATGAAAACTATGTAAAAATAAAAATGTTATACAAATTTTAAAAAATAAAATGGTCACACCTACTTTCATTGACAATAACTAATGACAAGTTGACAATTGATAATGAACTATTATGTAATAATTTCAAAATAAGAAAATTCGTAAAAAAAATTGTAAAACTTCATGTATTTGCGCATGTTTTGTTTTGTTTTGTTGATAACTCGATGACAGAGTATTTTGTTTATGAGAATATTCCATGGTGCAAAGTCCAATATACCCTCAACTAAATAAAATAAAAAAATACTGAAAACGAAAATAACCTAGTCTAGAATTTGAGTAAACTTAACCCAAGGTTAACACAATCCGAGTAAACTGTCAGTGTAAAACAGCACTTGTTTAAACTTTAAACTAGCTACCATAAAAATTATCGTGTTAGTTTACTTGGGTTTAATTTACTCGGATTGTGTTAACCTAGGTTAGGTTAAGTTTGCTTGGATTTGAGACTGGGTTATTTTTTGCATTTTTATATTTAGTTGGGGGTATTTTGGACTTTGCCTCATGGAATATTCCCGAAAATAAACTACTATGTTAAATTTAAGTGAGGGATAACAAAATTGGGGGGTATTTGCTCAGTTTTAAAATATAGAAGAGGAGATTGATTGGTTTCAAAGATAGGGGGGATGTTGTGAACTTCTTTGTATTATAAAAGGAGGAATGTACTTTTTCCTCGACCAAATATCATAAGGTTAACCAAAAGTCAAATATCTTCAATTAAAGAAAATAAGAAGATATTTTAATGAAATAAAATATTGAATAGATAATAGAATATTCCCAAAAATAAAATATTATGTTAAATTTAATTAAGGGATAACAAAGTTGGGAGGTTTTTACTCATTTTTAAAATATAGAAGAGGAGATTGATTGGTTTTGTTCGGAAATTTAAACCCCGATTGACAAAATTAACAAGTACTAAACCTAAGTTATTAATTAGATTTATTATAAATAAAAATTGTTAAAACAAACAAACATTAATATCATGTTAATATCATGCACAACAGAAAAGTAAATAAAAAATATATACGATGACCCAGGAAAACTAATGAAATAAACTAGTTTCACAGTAAAAAACCTAGGGGGAAACCTTTCTAAAAAGCAATTCACTATAGTAAAGAGAAGTTTCAGATCTAGTACAAAACATTTGTTCCTAGACTCTACAATTCTCGTAGATGAACTTACAGTAGAAACCTTTTACTGCTTCAGAACCTCTGAACTCTTCAATATATGAACACCGCCATTTTGCACGGATCCTAGTATGTGACTAAATCCAGCAACTTGAAGATGGTGTTGGCTGCAAATTTTTTTACTTCATCAACAATGAAGATCAAGAAGCACTTGGTTACAAAACCCTAAGGTGCAAAAATACAGTAGCTTTTTCAAGAGAGAATAAGGCACTCGGTCACTTTTAGTATGTGTTCTCCTTATATTCTCTTATGTGATAGCGTTTAAAATAAGCCTTATACCCTACGCATACATGTCAGCATGGGCTGAAAATTAGATCTGGAAATTCTGATTTCATAGATCTCGATAGATATTTCTGTCGAGCTTTTGTCGAAAATCTGTCCAGCTTCTGTCGAGATTCATCATTAAACCTCAATAGATATATCTGTCGAGCTTCTGTCAAGAATCTGTCCAGCTTTAATGAACAGCTTTTCCTCACTTGTTTCTTGATCCAATCTTCATGACTTTAATACTTGGCTTGAACAACATATTTCTAACAAGTTCCACATATGTCCTAACATGTTTCAAAGATAAGGAGGAAGCTGTGAACTACTCCAAACATAAAAGAAGGAATGCACTTTTTTTCCCGAAAAAAAATATTATAAATTTAATTAGAAGTCAAATATCTTCAATTAAAAAAGAATAAAATATTTTAATAAAATAGAGTATTAAATAGATAATAGAATACAAACATTTAACCATAAATTATCCCAAAAAAAAAAAAAAAACCGAACCTAGGAAAGGAAAGCCACGATGACAAGAAAGAGGATCAAGACGTTTCTGTCCTTTGGGCAAAATAAGAGGATATATATATATATACCAATTTGGTCATTTTGAAATTGATGTGTCCTTTATTATACTTGGGTTGTTAATTCTATTTGTTTCCGAGGATAGACAGGTGAAGTTTTTTTTTTTTTTTTTTGCAATAACTAGTAACTGGTAAGGAACGAGGATAATTCCACTCACAAGACAACCACTTTTTGGATAAGTTCGGTAACAGTCCTTAAAATGAACTTGTTCAGCAATGTCCACTGATGTTGCCCCACGAATAACTTGTCTTTTCTCATTCTTCCTTTTGTTATAATTCAGTGTCTCGCAATGGGTGGCCCCCTTGTGGAATTAGAATAACAGGCTGTCAAATGATAAGCCCTAGAAGAGCATTCATATTAGAAATAACATATATTATATGTTGGTTCAATTTAGAATAAAAACCCAAAACTCTCACGCCATCCAGACTTGTAAAAGCTGATTATTGCAGAAACATTTGCAATTGTACTACAGCACGATTCTAAATGTAGAGCGATTCTAAATGTAGAATCACACTGTAGCTCCATTATATAATTTTTAATATATTTTATTCCCTCTATAGTACCATATAAATTTATAGTTTATCACTCTTTCTTTCATTTCTCTGATTCTCTCCATCTTCCATCTCTTCTCTCTCTCTTCTTCTTGTTCTACCCTCTCTAATCCTGAAACCAAAAATTACCTTTTCTCAAATCCAAAACCCCGTGTGGTGGTGGTAGCGACAGAGGTAGGCGTGGCATAAAAGTTTAGTTGATATGGTGGTGGTGGCAGCATGAGTTGTGAGGAGGTGTGGGTCTGGGTCGGTAGTGCTGATTGGCGTGGTGGAATGGCGAGGTAGAGATCAACGTGGTGAGTTTCTAGATCAGCGAGATCGGCAGTGGTGGGTTTCAGCATTGTGGTTGTCGGTGAGATCGGCAGTTTCTTTGTGTTTTTTTTTTCCTCTTGGTGATTATGTGATGGTTGTTTCTTATGGATGTGGTTGTTGTTGGTGGTTTTTGAAGGCTTTTTTGTATTTTTTTTTCCTCTGTGGTGGCTCTTTCTTATGGTTGTGGTTGGTAGGTGGTCTAGTGTTCTAAGTTGTGGGTTTGCTTAGATTGGTGATGGGTTTGGTGTCTAAGTGGTGGGTTTGGTGATTTCTATGGTGGGTTTCCAGTGGTATTTGGCAGTTTGTGGTTTTTTTTTTTTTTCTCTTGTTTTTTTTTTCTTGGTGGTTGTGGGGACAGGGGCCCAAGATCACGCATCGGGCCATGAAGAGGCTGAGAGCCCCAAGATCATGTGGTGGGCCTCATAGGGTTGAAGGCCCATAATGGTACGTTGAGCCCCTGACCATGTCCGAGGGCATGGTGTGGTCCGAGGAGGGGGAAATGAATATGCAAGACCCCAAACTGCGGTTTGTTACGTTTGAAGTAGGAGAGGCAGTCCGAGGAGTGACTCCAGCTTTGGGGAGATGGGAATCCCCAAAAATACCTAAGGTAAGGCTGCCACCACTGCATTAATTGTGCTGCACCAACTCCTCCAGCCGCATTTATGTGAAGAAGACCCATAAACAGTGCAACCTTGGCCACCGTGATTCACAGCAGGCAAAAAAGGATACACGATAGGACATGCACTCAAGTGAAGAATCAGATGAATGACAAGTGTAAGGTGGAGATAGTCCAGAGGGAGATATATAATGTGAAGGAATTCCCCTCTGAAAGAGGATCTCTTTTTTGGGAAAGGAGAAGGAAGAAAGTAAGTGTGAATAGTAGAATTTGTCTCCTCGGACCCTTGTGAAGGAGAGTTGGTCAAGACTTGGGCTTCTTATTTTCTCTTTCTGGAAACCTCAAACTGTTGTATTGGGCGTTTAAATCATCCTAACCCAACTTTCGCATCTCACTCTCTATAAATTCATTGTTTAGGGATTACTTGGGCCGTCTCGTCCAGTTCGGGCCGGCTCGCCTATTCGTGTCCTTACAGTGGTTCTTGTGGTGGCAGTTTCTTGTGTTTGTTGTTGTTGTTGTTAGTGGGTTTGTTAGTCTGAGTGGGTGGGTTTGCTCGGATGTGAGCGGCAATGGTAGTGGGTGGGTTTTTAAAAATATTTTTTTATGGTGTATTTTAGACACAGAAATGAAGAGGAAAAGAGATCGGAGAGAATGATTGAGAAAAGAGAGAAAGAGGAGAGGAAGAGAGAGAAAGAGGTGATGAAAATATATTTTGTTGTGTAGATATATTATTTTAATGATTAAAATAGGAAAATAAAAGTTGGGATGTTAGGTGTATTGTAAAATGATATGGTATAATTGATAAAGTAGTTTTTTGAGATGGTAAAATAGAATAGGATGACATTTCCGGTTGTGAATGCTCTAATAAAGGTTATAGTGTATAGGGGTGCAAACTTAAGTAATGGCAAACTTAGTTGGGTGCAAAGGGTAACAATGATCACATTTTATGGTGCAAAACGTGTATTAAAAAAATTTAGGGTGTAAAGTATAATCTGGGGTGAAGCTTGTAATGGTAAAATATAATTTGCCCCCAATGTATTACATAAAGTTTCTAAATTAACATATTATTGTCAATTAGGGGTGTTTGCAGTACGGTGCGGTGCAGTTTTGGGCCATTTTTAGCACCGCACTTTGTGGTGCGGTTTAGTCAAAACTATAACCGTACCGCACCTTATTTTTGCGGTCACATGTGCGATATATTGGGGTGTGGTGCGGTGCGTTATAGAGTTTAGCCAAAACCATAACCGCACTGCACCTCATTTTTGTAGCCACATGTGCGGTGCAGTATATAAGATGCGGTTTGAACAGTTTGAAACCAGTATATTTTTCAAATTTTAGGCTTTTCCTGTTCAGCCAAAAACTGATTTTTCCTTTTGTTTTGAGACAAGTTTTAGACTATTGAGCTAGTTTTTCTTTATTTTGAATTGACTTTCCTAATCAATACTTGTTAAGATTTTTTTTTTTTTGAAAATTAGAGTTATTAAACTATTAATAATATATTTAATATTAAAAAATAAATATATTAATATATAGAGAAGGTAAGGTGCAGTGTGATTTGTGCTGTTTCCTTATTATAAAGCTACAAACTGCACTGCACCATGCGGTGTGGTGCAGTGCACTGTTACATGCGATGCGGTGTGATTATACTATTTTGCAGATAGTTTTAATGCAGTATTTACAATTTATGTAGGGTAAACACCCTTAATTGTCATCGGTCACCAAAAAAAATTAAAATTTTATAAGCATTTTGTAATAAAATATATGATAACTTTAGGAGTGTCGGTGGAATGTAGACGGACAGAGTATGAGACAATAGAGAAGCATGTCAATGGTTTGAACCTTAAAAGATCCAAGAGATGGACAGTTGGACCATATCTAGTCAAGCTGGCAGTTCATGCAGTTGAGACACGTGTTACAGAATAGTACTCTTGGAATAAAACCTAAAAATATAAAATAAAATAAATCTAGTATTATTTTGTTTGAGAACTTTAAAAAAATTTAAAAATAATAATCTAGTATTATAATCAATAATATACCATTATCCTGTTTGTTTTTTCTTTGACATAGATATCCATATCTACCGAGCATTAATGCTTCATCGCTATTGGATTCTGCTTTCATACCTCAATTTACATCTAATAGACAATTCAATATCTAATAGCGATTTTGACAGGGACATCCTTTACACAATAATAAATATTAAAATTAAGCCATTCAAAGAATAGGAACTATTTTGATACATTGAGCAAAAGTTAGAAGGACCAAATGTGTAATTAAACCTTCAAACAAGCTTGGTAAAGCAAAAAATGCGAAGTAACTATTCAAGGAGCAATGTTTGTTGCATCCCAAATAATATTATCAAAAAAACTATCAATTCAAAATGGTAATCATTAAAAAAAAAAAACAAATATTTACGTGAAAAACTTTTTCTCTTTGAAGGAAAAAACCATGAGATAAACTCCGAATAATTTTACTATTATCAAATTAATTACAATAATTCTTGTGTATGTCTCACGGCTAAAGAAAAAAAATCTCTCTTATTTCTTTGCTCTCACACACACAAATTTTCTTTTTCAAATGCGGCAATCATTTTTCTCTATTCTTCAATATGCGGCTTCCTCTTGGCTGCTCTCTTAATTCACTTGCGTGTACCACTTTTTAGCACCACACGCATGCCTTTTATATAAAAGCATGCCCTCACACTCTTAAATCAATTAGGAGTAGGAATCTTTGTACGCCACGTACAGTACTTTGCAAGGAATTAGGACTCCTTGCTATTCAAGCCTATCACAAACTCATTACAGAGTAGTGATTAGATGCAGCTTGACTCCTAGAAACACACAAAGTACAAACTGACCATGATCTCTTATTTCAACTTAATATAGGAGTCTTCATCACTTGGGCTTTTATTCTTCATGGGTTGGACTGGTGCATGTGCACCCAACAATCTCTCCCTCCAACCCACCAATGGGAGGAGATCTTCATTCCATCTCTTCAATTCAATTTTATGTCAATCAAGCCAATACAAGGCTTGACCTTCTTCATTATCTTCACCAATACTGAGAACACCTCATCAATGTCAATCCCTTTCATTCTCAAATAATAAATCTCATCTTGGATTTCTTTAATCCAATTCCTTGGCTCCCCCTTATCAGAAGCTCAATTATTTTTGAAGCTAACAGTTCGATGTTCTCCAACAATCCTCTTTTCACAAGGTTCAACAATCTCTAGTGGAGGATATTGCTCCCCCTGCTCAAGACCTCTAGAATCTTTCACTTCATCATCATCCCATGTAGTCTTAGCATCTTTATATTCTTCATCACCTATCAGTTCCTCTTCTGAAGCACTATTAGGCAATGAGAATTTCACCCTCTTGGTTTCAACACCATTAATCCCAACACTCATCTTTGGAGTCTTTTCAAAATCTTTAATCTCATCGAACTTCTTCTTACAGATCTTCACATGAGCCCTATACATACCGCAACATGCATATCCTCTTGCAACAACCAATGATCTCTTAGCAAGTTTCCATCTTCCATTACCAAGGTAGTTACAATAACCAGCTCGATCCATAGTCAACGTAGAAAACACATTCATCCTTAAATCTAGAACATGTTGTACATCCTTCAACATCATAGTTGTACCAACATTGGTTTCAATGCACACATCATCAATTCTCATAATTTTTGAGTAATTAGAATTACTCATCTTTACAGGACCAACGTCTCTTGCTTTATACTTGGTAAACAACCCCTTCGTAGGGATAATATGGTGGAGGGCTGCAAAATCAACAACCCAATCAACATCATTATTAGCAACATGCTCACATTTTTGCTCTTCAATAGAGAGCACCACAACATCCTCAGCAATCATAGCAGCTGTAGTATTTTTTTCACTATCATTCTTTTCATATTTTCCTTTATTTTGTTCTTTATTCCAATGCCAACAATCTCTTCTTAAGTGACTATTTTTCCCACAATGAAAGCATTCTATATTTCCTTGAACTGAAATCTATCTCTTGATTGTGATCTACTATTGAATTTCCAATCATTAGGTCTTCTGCTTCTACCTCTGCTCTTGTTCTCTGTGACAAAAGCTTGATCTTGTGCATTGTCTATATTCGCATCTCTCTTGCGAACCTCTTCACTTAAAATCAAATCTCGAACATCATCATATTTGAGTTTGTTTTTCCCAACAAAATTATTCACTGCTATTCTCATGGCTTCCCAGCTGTTTGGTAAAGAAACCAAAAGAATTAATGCACGAACCTCATTATCAAATTCAATTTCCATCATGGATAATTTATTTGTGATTGTATTGAACTCATTTAGATGCTACGCTATAGGAGTGCTTTTTGCCTACTTCAGATTAAATAACTTCTTCATCAGATACACCTTGTTGTTAGTTGACGGCTTTTCATACATGCTAGACAAAGCCTTCATCAAATCCACTATGATCTTTTCTTTCACAACATTGTGCACAACTGAGCTTGACAGGGTAAATCAAATAATTCCCAGTACTGGTCTATAAAAAAGGTTTCAATTTTCATCCTTCATAATTTCAGGTTTTGTCCATTAAAGAGGTAGATGCAATTTCCTCACATAGAGATAATCTTCAATCTGCATCCTCCAAAACCCAAAGTCTGTTCCATCAAACTTCTCAATTCCTGAAGCCTTGCCTTCTTCTCCGACCATCGCTTCCACTCTAACCTTAACTCTGATACCAATTGTTAGGTCCCAAATAATATTATCAAAAAAACTATCAATTCAAAACAATAATCACACACAAGAACACAAATATTTATGTGAAAAACTCTTTCTCTTTGAAAGGAAAAATTACGAGACAAACTCCAAATAATTTCATTATTATCAAATCAATTACAATAATTTTGTGTATGTCTCACGATTAAAGAAAAAAAATCTCTCTTATTTTTCTTTGCTCTCACACACACAAATTATCTTTCTCAAATACGGCAATTCTTTTTCTCTATTCTTCAACATGCGGCTTCTTCTTGGTTGCTCTCTCAATTCACTTGTGTGTACCACTTTTTAGCACCACACGCGTGCCTTTTATATAAAAGCATGCCCTCACGCTCTTATAGATCAATTAGGAGTAGGAATCTTGGTACACCACGTATAGTTCTTACAAGGAATTAGGACTCCTTGCTATTCAAGCCCATCACAAAGTACAAACTGACCATGATCTCTTATTTCAACTTGATATAGGAGTCTTCATCACTTGGGCTTTTATTCTTCATGGGCTGGACTATGGTACATGTGCACCCAACAATGCTCCCTCTAACTTAGTAGTAGGTCTTGTTAATTTCCATTCATGTGAGGAGAGAATTGCTTATACAGCACTGAATACTTTTTCAAAAAGCCAATCTAAATGTTTAACACCTTTCCTCTCTTGCATCATAACCCAAAACCTAGAAGCTTGGCTAAGACAATAAAATGAAGTTAAATTTGATTCTTAAATCATAAAACTAAAACCAAGTGATGACTCCCTTATTTTGAGGCACCCTCTTCGTGAAAATTTTGGGACACTCACAATACTTGTCCCTGCATCTAAAATATTTAGATTTCATGATCTTGATCCACTGTCTAGAATAGCAAGAAGATTCCAACCCAGTTTTGAAAGCAAAGCTTAAGCTTTATTACGAGCTTATGTTAAAAAGAAGCCATAAACACAAGAGGATCTAACAAATTGTACCTAAAATTTTCCCTCTATAGAATGTTCAATTTTGCCTACTGCATACAAAGTAACAAAGCAAAGCAAACCAGGGGGCATAAGAAGCAAGGCAGATATACATATCTGATTGTTTTCTTGTAGACTAGGCAAAACTACATCCGTGGCTTCAAAAGTTTCAAGCACCAACCCTCAGAGCAAAATGGAAGGGGGGAAAAACCCAAATAATTAAAAAAAAAAAGAAAAAAAAAAAAAGAAGAGAGAGAGGAAAGAAAACACAGCCAGGCTCAGTAACACCATTTCCTGAGTGCCTGCATTTTCATTTCAGATTTCCTCTGCCGTGAGGGGGGGAGGTAACCAAAAATTATATGGAAGGCATCTTATTTACAGCAACGAGCTATACACATTCCAAAACACAAGCTACCTCCATTCTATGGCCGTCTAGAAGAATTGCTGGAGCCAGCTACAGCTTACTGCATCCTTCTGTAACTCATCCTTCAATTTGTTTACTTGTTGCAGAGCCTGTTTCAAATCCATTTTGTCTAACGGCAAATCAGAAAACTCCTTCAGAAACTGGTGAGCCCGGGCAGCACCTCTAGACATGTCATCCTGATTACACTCTCTCTTTCGCTTGGATCCTACCTGTGGATCATAATAACATAATCAGAGAGGGAAGTGCAAGAGAGAGTTCCAACCCAGTACCATGCTTTACAATAACATGGCATCATTTGCTTTTTTGGTACATGTTCTGGATATTGTTAGCTCTTTTATTTTTTTTGGCTATTATTATTATTTTTATAGAGAAAACAGACATCATAAATGGCTGTGCTAACCAAATTGAATCTTTTGGTCTCAGCTAACAATGTAGTATCAAAAGAGCAAAAGAAGATAGAAACATGTAGCTTGTCAGATTGAGTAGCACCACATGTTACTGTTCTTTTTTGAGCAATTTTTATGTGTTAATGTTTGAGCTTACTTCCAAATTCAAAAAACCATGTTTTACATGGTGTACATATTTTCCCCACAACTCAACTTACAATGCCTATATGCTCCTGAATCATTCTTTTTATTACTACTAATCAATTTTGAAAAGCAACCTATATATCTAACAGAACAAGAAATTTTCTTTTAAGGCTACATCTATTACATTGAAAATGTAATAGGAATATCACATTTATAATCTTAGTTTACCAAACCAAAGTTTCTTATAAAAAAGTAGACTAATTTAATAACAGCTGTCATTGCATTTATATTTATCCTAGAGTTCCTAAAACACCATTTTTTTTAACATAACTGAAATGGTAACTAGTTTTCGTATCATAATTGTCCCTCCAATGTGCATTATCAAAAACAACCAAACTTCACGAATGCAAGGAAAAACGTAATCAGTGAGCAATTTGTCTGGCAAGAGTTGGAGATGAAATATCTCTCCAAGACCGGTTCAATAGGACACTGTCTCTTGTGTTAGCAGGACACTAAGTCTTTATATTCTTTGTGCAGTAAGTGTATCATGATAAGTGCACCACCTAAGTGGTATAGAACTTGGATTGAGAAAATAGAATGGCATGTAAAACTTCTATAATTGCAACTTTAGAGCATATAATCAATAGATCAACTAATGTAGCATGGCCTGGATTATACTCATACTTGTAATGCATTTATAGTTCATCATTTCATGATCAAGAACCAGGGTTGAAAACAACCCAATTTGAAAGATTATTGCCTTGCCAAACACTGAAAGATTATAACAGATTGCACCTCTTTTTGGGCGTCATTTGTAATGGTTGAAGTAGGTGAGAAATCTTCCAATTCAGCAGCCTTTTCTCTAGCAAGGGTAACCACGCTTTCAGGAAAGTTTGCAAATTCTGCTACATGAATACCAAAACTTTGATCACAAGCCCCTGGCTCAACCTGGAGTATATGATCAAATATGAAGTCAGGAGTGCATACAATTTTTCTCAAAAATATACAAAAACTAGCGTTCTAAGCAAGTTGGATAGAAGCAAACATCTTAGAATAATTAGGAAAACAATGGAATTATAAGTCTTCAATCTTCTTAAAAAGTGTAACAATTTCTTTACACATTTCTGCAAAATCTGTGGACAGTCTTCTCCATGAAACCAAACAACTACTTTATACTGATATTTTAGACCTTATGATGTAATGTGTAAATATGCAAAGCACATTAAAAAATTGAGATTGGAAATGCCAGATAATAGTGGGAAAAGATTAAGCAAAAACAGCTTGAAGCGAGATATAATGAATATTGACTTTTCAACAGAAATTATCTGAAGCGAATTGAAGAATATCTTTGACAATCATTGTTCCACATATTTTGTCCTGCTTGCCAATTCAATGCTAACCCACCAGATCACTACACGTTTGACAGTCTTATAAAATAAAAGACAGGTGGCAAATTTTATATTCTTTTTAAGGTGATTGTAAAATTCATACGGGTAACTCATGGCTACCATCACTAACTAGAAATTTGTTCATAGCTTAAATTGCAATACAGAAAAAGGCAAAAGAATTATTTTTTATCTTTCTTTTTAATGAATTTTTCCTGTTGAACTGCATAATAGAAGCATAAAACTAAACTCTCTGTAGAAAGTTTTGCAAGGGCACTGATCAGTTGACTTTTAGAAACAAAATACAGGAACCTGGATTAATTGATAGGCAAGTATTAGCAATGATAGTTGTATGATAGATTCATTAGAAACCCAGTCATTAACAGTTCCTTTATGAAGCAGGAGCATAACCAGAAACTATTTAAATATTTTATTTTGGATTTTCATTGAATAATTTTAGATTTTAAGGTTTATATTTGTTTAGTTTGAGTTATGATAGGAAGGGCATTTCATATCCTTGGATAAGGATTTGTTTAGTAGTTGGATTAGTTTAGATTAATATTTGAGTTTGATTAGGATTTGTTTAGAATGTTTATCTTTATCTCTTGAGATTCCTAGAAGCTCTATATAAAGCTCGATTTATCTTGTAATCAGACTAATATAGGATTATTAATATCATTCAGTGGTGAATCCAAACAACCTTAGGTGGTGAAGCCTAAGGTTTACTGTGGGATTAATCTAGGTGGGAAGCCTAGGTTTTCTTGCATCACTTTCAGCATACAATTCTTCATTAAATTAGAAACTCTCTTTCCCTAACTTCCTTATTTTCTTGGTTTTTGGAAGCCACCTACTTGCTACTTTTCAATCCAACAAAATTAGCACATTAAAGGTTAAAGAGAAGTAAGCCGACCAACTATGGTTGGATTCATGATGACACTGGAAAATGGTACTGTAAATAACCAAATATTTTTGGAGCATGCATCTACCTTATACAGCATAGTCAACTTGCGACTTGCTGAGTCAATGTGTGCGCTAACGTGATAGTTTGCCACACCAACAGTTTGCTTCTCATGAGGCTCATGATTAGGAGTTTCACGAGCTAATGCAGTCAGTTCATGAAAGTGGGTTGCAAACAATGTAGGTGCTTTGATCACCTCAACAAGGTGCTCACAGATGGCCCAAGCTAAACCTGAACACCAAAAGATGACTTGATAAGACATTAATTGAGCCCATATATGAAGCATGATTAAAATAAAAACGATTTATGGTTTATTATACAATCAATCAATAAATTATAAATTAATTATTCCATTACTAAGATACATACTATCGAAGGAACTAAGAACTCGGAGTTGAAGTAATATTGTTATTATTGAACATAACTTCAACTAATATGAACAGATAACACAGACCAACATGCAAGAAAGTTCCATGTGACTTAAAATTAATATTCAACCCACACATCAAATATTAAATTTTAAAAGGTCTGATTCATAGTTCTCGGGAATAACATCTCCCAAAGATCATGTAAAGCAGTAATCCATGAGTGCTTCAAAATGTGCATGACTACCACATGTTCATGCATCTCAGTAATCCATGGTTAGTTTGGCCTGTTCATGCATCTCAGTTTGTATGACTACCACTGTACCACATGTTCAATGATGTGATATTCAGTGTTTCAATAATAAACATGAATTATTCATATGATATTTACTGGGGTGAGGTTGGTGCAACCACGGCTTTGGCCATGATTTAATAAAAACTAGAAAACATCAATTCAAGGTACTCAACTCTGATAAAACTAAGAAATTTACTCTCTTGTCCTAGCCCAAGGCAGGCAAAAGCTTGGTTAATTGGTTTTTGTAAAATCATGCTTGGGTGTCAGTGTTTGGGCCATTGTAAAATTTGCAGGGTATCTACAGAGCTAGGCTGGTAGTTTGGGTTCAATTCTCTTATCACCAACAATGAACACTTGGCCCAAATCAACTGAGATTTAAGCCACATACATCAGGTTGGCTACATGTATATGTATTGTGCCAAAAGTGGCTTGACCATAGAAAAAAATTATGTATAGTGCCATCAATATATAATATCTGCTTCTTGATTTTGCAGTCCATATTTTTCTGTTTTTGGATAAGTGAAGATAATTTGCAGTCAATATACAGCAATCAAATTTTTAAATAATGCATGAAGCTTAAAAGAGAAGTACAGGCAGACTATTCAATCTTATTTTGAATGTTCTCACAACTATAAATTATAATATGAGAGAGAGAGAGAGAGAGATGATCAAGCAGGAAGCTATTCAAAAGGTTCTATAATGATACCAACCAAATCCATCATAAGTTGATGTCCCACGGCCCAACTCATCAATAATTATCAGTGACTTATCTGTAGCTCCCTTCAATATGGATGCCGTTTCAAGCATTTCTTGCATAAAGGTAGAAACTCCACGAAACTAAAAAGAAAAAGAACATAATTTAACTTCGACAACAAGGAAATAACAAGTTATCTTCTTCTGCCATGAAAGAAATCAGTTCAGAAATTGTACAACAGATGTGTAGCATGGAAAACGCAAAATGCTCATTACTGGTGAATTAGCGGAGTGTAAAATGCCTAAAAAATAATTGTATCAGATAACCTGAAAACCTTCTCCCCTAATATTTAAATGCTTAGAAATGTATCATGCAATAAACTGATAACATCAGAGTTACTGCTCTAAACATACAAACATATTGGCCAAACCAGCCTATCATCCTAAAATAAGTTTGTATCAACCTAAGCGTCAGATAAATAAAATTTACGTGGCCTCATTTCATAAATTTAGTGGAGTGTGTTTGGGATAGGCACATAAACCACATTTATTTAAATCCAAGAAAGCTTTCATTTCATGCAATGTTAAAAGAAATTAATATTTCTGACAAGCATATTTTGAAATTGTTTTAATGTTCAGTATTTTGAACATTTTATAAAATAACTAAGTAGTGGATACTTTTGTAAACAACCAAGGACGGCACTAACTGGTATTAGTCCCCTATTAAAGGCTTCAAATTAATGTCTTCAATTCATTATAAAATAGAAAAATCTTGCATATGGATGACCCCACCCCAAACAGTTAGCAGCTTTTTTTATTATCTTTTGATCAACACAATTTTATATATATAATTCCCAGATTGGACACACTGTTGTTGTCACTTAATAATAGTGAATCAAGTCTCTATTTAACTGCTTTTGCTATTAAAGCAGCACCTAATTATACGAGTATGAATGTTAAAACTAAATCATGAATTTAGCTCCTTTTGAACTTTCTATATACTTTAATTATTTTTTCTTTTGTCCTTTTAGGTGGTAGTGTTATAAACAACACTGCAATAAAGTCAATAAAAGACATCTGAAATACATTATTCTATAAAATCAGCAAAATTTGTTACATTTAATCTAAAACTCTGTGCAGATAGTGTTAAGTGTTAAAATTTAAGAGTAAAAAAGGAAATGTAAAAATTTGTTTGTCCAGGCCCTCCTATGCATGACTCAGAGGCTTGGCTGACTAGTTTGTGTGTGCAAAATTATTCAGTGTTTCCAAAGTTGTAGCTGATATGGGGAGCACAAAGACAAGTTTATTTTAAATTATTTTTGTTTAATTTTATAAGTCAATTGTATTTTTTTTTACTATTAGTCCTTTGCATTTTATTTTTCTTCTTATAAGTTAATTAGGCTATTACTCCTACATCCCAAATTGTTAGTCTTCTATTCCATTTTGGGATATCCCAAAATAAAGTCCTCTTTGAAAAGTCAAATAAGTAATTTCCTAACACACCCATTAGGCCTTTACTTTATTTAAAAATTCAATACCCCCTCTTTCATTAAAATTTAAATCAAGAAGGTTAGTTTTGGAAACTTGTATCTTTTTGTGCAAAAGACAATGCATTAAATGATGTTCTCTTAAAGAGTTGGATTTTCTAAACAGGCCTAATATGGGACGGAGAGAGTAGTATTTAATTTCCAAGAGTCAAGGGTATCATTGTAATTCAAAAATGGAATTTTCCAAGTCTATTAGAATTAGGGTTTACTTTTGATAGTCTATATAAGCACACCATTGTACTCCTATAGAGACACGTTGACGATCAACAAAATTTTGCTAGGAACTTTTTCTAATGGCACGGTGCTGATTCCTACATTTTCTAACCCAATTGGTGCTGATTCTAAGTAACCCTATGTGCTAATTCCTAGGTTATTTTTATTTATTCTGATCTTCAATTTTCATGTTGCATCAAGTTTTGGTATTGTCCTGCATCAGTACCAGTGCTGCTGCTTCATTTATCTGAATTCGGCACAAAGCCCTACGACTGATGAAAAATAATATAGAAACAAAAGAACGATAGAAAACTTTAAAAAGTACTCCATTTTATGTGTTTCATTAGTTAAACCTACACCAGCAAAAATTAAGTAGTGGTAGATAAAACTCTTAAGAAATAAGAACTGTGTAGCAGATTAGTAGTAAAAAATAGCATGAAATATGATCCTAGTGGAATCAATTGCTAAGGTCAATCTTCAGGAATCAAAGGAGAAATTGCTGCTGAACTCACTTGGCAGTCACCAGCACCCACGCGAGCAAAAATGCAGTCACGTACAGAAATGCTAGCCTTGTCACATGGAACAAAAGAACCAACTTGTGCCATCAGAATATTCACACCGACCTGCAAGCACAATATATATAGACATATAATCAAACCCATACAAATCTTAACTAGTAATCGCAGAGTTCCCAGGATTCCCGTGCAATGAGAAAGTACAACAGGTGTCAGTAACTAGAATAGATAGTGAAGTTCACTGTGTTCAAATCAAACAAATTAAATGCAACAAGGTGACCAGTTCCTAAATTGGTGTTCATTTCCAACAAATCAAGAGAATGAAATACATAAATAGTATCTTGTAGTTACATGTACAGGAGCAACACATGGCAGTTATTTACTCTCCTGCAACTAATAGTGGAGAAGCGCATAACTGAATAATCAATCACACCTGCCGAATAAATGTGGATTTTCCACCCATGTTAGGCCCGGTAATGATCTGGAACCAACTTTTCCCCCTGACCTGATTTGAAAGGAAACCCAAAAAAAAAAAAAAAAAAAAAAACCATTCCATTTCAACTTTCAATTGTGGAGAAAAAAATTTTTATAGAGTAGCTTATAAATACTCACAAGTTTACAATCATTTGGGATAAAATTAACCCAGTCTTGAGCCTCCACACAAGGGTGCCTACTCCCTTCTAAGATAATATCTCCCTCATCCTATCATAGCCAATTTGCCAATAATTTTACAGTAAGTATACTTTTATAAAAGATTAAAAAAAAAAATCATTACTAATCAGAGAAACCAAAAGCAGCAAATAACTAGTGTCTAATTACCGCTGGAGTGATGTCTGGTCTTGTGTAGGGAGTGGGACAACTAGAAGCCAAATCAGCAAAACTAAGTAAGACATCCAACTCGGAAAGCAACCCAGCTAAAGACCCAAACACCTGTAGAGCAAAACCTTCTTCAATCTAAAAAAAAGAGCCGGGAAGAAGAAACAAGAAATAACTAAGTTTAACTACCTCACAGAATGTTGCTGCAGTTTGAACTACTCGGTTAACCAGCTCTTTTTGACAGTTCTTATACTCCTCAAGTATCTTTTGATATTGGTCACCTAATTTTTTAAGCTTTGTATTGGTAAATTTAACTCCATCCTTTCGGGTTTCAAGGACAATAAATTGAGTGGTGAGCTTTTTCCTTATTTTTGGCTCCTCCTTCTTTGTAATTCTAAAAACATGTCCAAACTGCGTGCCCTTATCTAACTTTAAGGCCTTATCTATGGGCAGATCAAGATCATTAGCAGTTTGTTTATGCAAATTATGTATTTGGCGCTCCAATGACTCTTGTTCATCTTTCAGTGCAGACAGTGCAGGATCATAACTAGAAGAAATCATGTATTCCCCATTCTCAAGTTGATCAAGGTCGACCGAAGTTTCTACAAGACCAATGAACTTATTCAGGTGATCATCATCAGTCCAGAACTCGAGCGGATCCAAATACCTGTCCTTGATCAGGGAGGAAAATTGTCCATCATAATGTTCCAGGGCACTTTTAATGTAGGGAAGTCTTATACTTGACTGCATCCAGAAGATGTGAGGCAAATTATAAAGAGGAAATTTAAACTGCAAGATATCTACTTGTACCATAAACATGTAACTGACTTATCAAATAAGAAAACATAAACATATGACTGATTTTAAAGAAAAGCAAGTAAGCTGCATCTAATACCACTACAAGAAGCCATCATGGTAAGCTTAATGCCAATAACATGCAAAACAAATCACTTCATAGCATGCAACCCATTGAACAAAGGAAAACACATCAAGATCACCAAAATTACTTCCCTGAAGACCAATTACCACTACAATTTCAATATAGGTTGAATTCCATTGCTACAGATCCCATATACCATTCTTAACAAAAGAAATTAATAGATTAAAGAAAAAGTGCCAGTTGACATTATTAGTCAGCAACAAACCAATGGGTTGTTGGCAAACAATATCTTGTCAGTTCAAAAGGGGGAAAAAGAATAGTTTTTGCTTGCTGCTGGAAAATTAGCTATACCAACCCAACAACACCAGGACGCTACTAAACCCTACCAAATAATGACGATAAACTGGAATTTACCTGGTAAAGTTTTACAATATGCTGCAAACCAACTCTTTTCTTCTCAAGATTGTGCATCAGTCGCTCAATATCTGATATTCTTTTCAGGTGCTGCCTCAGATCTTGGCGAAGAGCAGTATCCTCCACAAATGCTTGTACCAAATCCAGCCTGGAGTTAATTTCCTTTACATCCAGTAAAGGCTGCTTTAGCCACATGTGCAATAATCGTTTTCCCATTCCAGCGGTACAAGTTCTATTCATAAGACCAAACAAACTGAAATTTTTGTTTGCATCTGTTTTGCTTTCCATGACATTCAGTGCCCTCATTGCAGTAGAATCTAGCCTCATGTAGCTCTCAAGATTGTACCTACAGATAGTATAATTTCCATAATTGCTCTCATCTGCTAGTAATTCAGCATAAGACAGTAATGCCCCCAAAGCACCAGATGCAAATTCAAAGGCAGAAACTAAGTCACGAACAGGTTCTTTAGAACCTTTGACAATCCTAACAAGATCCTCAACTAAGTCCCTTGTTTTGAACTCAGTTTTCTTCCTCTCAGTTAACATCACTCCACATCTAGTCAAAGCATCATGTAAGTTCCTACTTTCATTGGATTTGCCACTCTCAATAGGCAGAAGGCATTCCTTACAACCAAGAGCAACCAAAGTTGACTCTGTATTTGTAAAGTGGCTATCATCAAGAAATTCAGCCAACCCAAGTACTCTCTTTGTTAAATCAATGTAACCTAACCCTATAGTGCACCCATTTTCACGGAAGTAGGGTGATAGTGCGACAACAACAGGGGAATCCTGCATCTCATTGTTGGCAAACAAAACATCTTCAAAACTGCCAAGATTTCCAGGAGTTCCACTTTTCACCAGTCTCCAGTTTGAACCACTGCCCTCATAGAGCTCAATAGTATGGTCTGTTCTCTCCAGGAGAAGATCACGGGCAATTGTTTCGAACATGTTTTTGCTAACACTTACGCTTGAAAGGGAATTGGATCCACTGCCCAATTGTCGTAAAGCAGTAGTAGTGTGATAGTAGGTCTTTGCAATAAAAGTCGCATTTTCACCATGAGCAGTATAATAGTCCTGAATGATTTACACAAACGTGTATAAAAATAGGCAACCAAATAATGCATATAACAGGAAAATTTTGAGAAGCTATAGAGAAATTCTAGACAGAAGAGTAATCCCCATAATAAAGCAACCAAAGAATTATAGTTACCAGGAAAGAGATAATTTCTTAGTTTTTTTTTTTTTTTTTTTTTTTTTGCATAAAGCCTTCTTTGATTTTTCCAACGAAATTATTTACTAATAAAAAAAAAGTTACCATATGGAGCAGGCACTGTACTAATTATGTTGAACTTAATCAGAATTGAATTTACAAACACTAATAAATGAGAATGTAAGAACAATAAGAAGAGAGAGAGAGAGAGAGCAGAATTTCCAAAGGTTCGGTACATATGACCAGGTAATCCAAAAAAATTCCTACTTGTAAGCCTCAAAATACTGCTGAGAACATGGTTGAAATACTATTTCACTACAAATGAGAAGCTAGACATCATGCAGCAGAGCAACATTTAGACATGCCCCCCACCCCCGGGGGGTGGATATTCATAGACAACACAATGCAAAGTAAGCCATAAACACCCAAATATGTCAAGCGATGATGTACATCTCTTTGAGGAAGGAAACAAAATGATATTCATAACCACCCGTAGATACATCAAGAACGTTTCCACGGACCAATATATAGTATATTTTAAACTTCCAAAGGGTGTTATTGAACTAACTTTATCATGGCATCAATGGTTTGTAGCCTACTAGGAATATTGGTGTTCAATCCATTGTGATTACAAGACCTATGGGGTAAACAGTGGCACCTCTTTTGCTGCATTTCCCTGCACCTTCAGACCTGTGGTCTCTTGTATTCTCTTTATTTGGTGTGTCCTGGGTTATGCTGGAAACGATGGCTCAATGCAGGCTTGTTGGCAAGGAAGGATCCATTGTAAAAGGGGTGTAAAAGCTTGGAAGATTGTTCCTGTGTGTGTTTTGCGGACTACATGTGAGAAAGGAACAATGCGACATTTGATGAAGTTTAATGTCCTACTCACATTATTAAGCAGTCTTTGTTAAGGCTCTTGTTTGATTGGATAATTGCATTAGCCAACATCCAAGTTGTATCCTTTGTAGCTTTTAACGATCTTTTGAACTTCACTGTGTAATTATTTGAGGCCATTTGGTACACAGCCTGTGTATTTTTACTCTTCCTTTGTTCTAATAAACTACTTTATTCATTAAAAAAATCAAGGATGTGACTGTTTTACAATCTATGGCAAGCCCTACAAACAATAACAAGCCACAAAAAACAATATGAAATAATTAGAAAAAAAAAAAAAAAAAAAAAAAAACTAGACTGGTAACCTTTACAAACACTAATGACCTCAAACAAGTTGCAGCTATAACATAGTTGAGACATTTTGAATCCTCAATTTAGGTCCATCCAAGTTACGAGAGGCAAAAGGATATAACCAATATGACAACACTAAAAGGTAACAAGCACAGAATGGCAGAAAACATAGCGAAAACAAAACAAAAAGAAGTTCAGATTTGAACTGACCCTGCGATCAAAGAACCGTACAGCCCTTGGGTCCTGCAATAGAATTATAAAAACAGGTAGAATAAGTAGAGTTCCTTAGGATTATTAAACAACATTTACATCCACCCTCTTTTTGGCTACCCAAAAAAAAGGATTATATAGCCAAGCAAATAAGTAACTGCCACTAATCTTAAATAACCCATTTCTTTTTTCTTTTCTTTTTTTCATTTTCTAAACGCCTGAGCAACCAAAGAGAGCCAAAGCCCCAGAATCTGTAAAATTTCACTTTATCTGAGTTGAGCTTTCCTATTCATTTAAATAAATAAAGAAAGAAAGAAAGAAAACCCCCAAAATTCATTTCCTACTCTTTTGGCCTCATTTTCCCAGCAACCAAACAGAAAACTAGGGGTTAATAGAGACACTTACATTGGGTAGCTTCTTGAAGAATGAGAGGAACCCTTGAGCTTGCTTAGCATCTACCAACACAACACCACCCACAATACAAAAATCAATCGCCAAAAAATTACAAAATAAAAAAATAAAAAAAGCAAAACCCAAAATAGAAATGATAGAGCAAAAAAGCTAGGGTTTCTCTATTGTCTTAAATTTTACCGAGTTTGAGCTCAGGAAGCTTGCTCTGCTCCTCAAAATTCCCTTCCATTACTGTTTGTCTTTTAGAGAAATGGCTTTTGGAGCCTCTGCAATAATTAAAGAGTTAGTGTTGCTGTTAATATATACATGTTGTATATTAGGGTTCTTGAGAATCGAGAGATGGCGGGAAAGGAATTTGGCGGGGAATATTTTGGGGGCGCGTGTGCTACACGCTCCACGAACTGTGTGTGGCTTGGTTACACCAAGCGTGCGTGTGTGTGCACAATCAAAATTAGGAGGAAAAGCTTCGGAGTTGGTTGGGTTTAAGGGCCGGGCCACTTAAAAGTGCCCAAACTCGGTCCGTTCTGTACTTTAGATTGGGCTACGCCTGAGCTATCTACTCTCCATACTCTTTGTTTTTGTTTTTTAGTTTTGTTGTTTCTGAGAAGAAATTCATTCGAATCAAAGAGGCCGAACTAGATAACCAATATTTGATAGTACATCTTCCATCTAGATAGTTAAATTGGGTGACAAAATTGCCTTTTCTAGCCAGAGAATGAGTTACTACTTTCCTTTCTAGCTAGAGTTTTACATTCTGAATTAAATGACCCTCCAAAGTAAGAGATGGTTACTTTCTGGATTGAGAGATTTTATGAAGATTTGCTAGAAATAATTGCTACATTAGGTGTGCAACAAACATTCAACCAACTGTTGTTGACAAATTTTGGGGGTAAAAAGAATTTTTCCTTTATCTTCGAGGTAATTAATAATTTCCCTATAAACTTTGAAATTGAGTGATTTCCCTCCTAGAGCAGGCCCTTAGAACATTCACAATGAGGTTGCTAAAATGACTAAATAGTCATTTTAGCAACCCAAACACTAAAACACACTCTACAGCAATGTTGTCATTTTAACTCATTGTTTTAATTTTTTGCTTCATTTCTACAGTGGGCTGCTAGAGAGATAGCAGCTCACTGTAGCAAGTTGCTACAATTTTTTATTAATTTCTTTATTTCTCTCTCCCCCATGTCTCTTTTCTCTCTCTCACTTCTCCTCTGTCAAGTCTCACTTCTCCCCCCCCCCCTCTCTCTCTCTCTCTCTCTCTCTCTCTCTCTCTCTCAGTAACACGTCGTGCTGAGCCAATCCTCTGATCTTAGGCCTCATCAAAGCCGCGATGTAGTTCGGCAAGGTCATGAGGACAAGTCCGACGAAGACGGCGGTGATGGTGCTTGTGATCGTCGCCGAGAGACGGCAGTGATTGGCCAAGACCATGTCTAAAAGCAAGGAGGAATAAAACATGATTGACAAGTTTTTGTTGCCATTGAGAAGTCTTTGCTGATTCCTTGTTATTATCTAAAAATTCTTCCTTTAATTTGAGTTCTTCTGCTTGGGCTTAGTGGTAGTGGTGGTAGTGGTTCATTTTGGATGTGGGTTTCGTGGGTTAGTGGCATTGGTGGTTGATTTTGGGTGTGGGTTTCGCGGGGTGGTGGTTGTGGTGGTGGTGGATTTTAGGTGTTAGTGTTGTGGATAGGTGGTTGTGGTGGTGGTGGTTGATTTTGATCATGGGTTTCATAGATTTGGTGGCTGTGGTGATGGTGGAGAGGTGGAAGAGGAAGGTTTGTGGTGATTGTGATGTGTTTGTGGGTTGTGTTATGCTGTGGTGTGTTTGATTTTGGTGAGAGGTGAGTCACGGTGACTATGCTGTGTTTGTGGTTGTGGTTGAGAGGTGGAAAAGGAAGGTTGGTGGTGGCTAGATTGTGGGTTTGTTTGTTTGTTTTTGTTTTTTTTTTTTTTTCTCTGCTGCAGTGGTTTGTGGTTGTGGCTAGTGGGGCAACGATGGAAGTGGTGGAAGTGGCTGTTGCTGTTGTGTTGTGATGGTTTTTGTGGTGGTTGTTTATCATTATTTTAATGAGTTATTAATATTATTTTAAATGAGTTCCTAAAAATATAAAACCTTTGCTGTAGGGTGTATTATAAAGTGAGTTGTTAAAATAGATAAAGTAGTGTTTTGAGTTGCTACAAGCTAAATTTTATAGATTCTTTGCTATGGATGCTCTTAGGGTAGGCCATTTAGGCCATCTTCTAAGGCCCCATATTAATTATTAGTTTTACTAAAAAATACCATTAATGTATTGTTTATTTTCTTTTCCACTCTACTAAGAGTGTATTTGTTTGGAGATGAAATAGGTTGGATGGAAAACTTTGGAGAGAAAATGGGAAGGAAAACTTTTTAGAGTGCTTTTGGTTGGGTGGAGAGGAAGGAAAATTAATGGTAAAGTTCAGGTGTTTTCTCTCTGGGCCCACCAAAAAGTTTTCTCTCTAAATTTAAGAGAAAACTAAAAAGAGAAAATGAGGCTACTTAATAGACAAAAATACCCATGAACAACCATTTTTTTTTTTTTGGTTCTGCCTTGGGGGCGTTGCCTCCCTTTTTTCTTTTCCTATCCTGGGCTGGGCGTTGCCTTCTTCTTCTTCTTCTTCTTCTTCTTTTTCCTTTGTTTAACTAGACATGATTTTTTTTATATGATTTTTATTTTTTAATGAATCGGGCGATTTTTTTTTTTGGTTGTTTGTCATTTATTTGTTTTAATTGGCCATCATTTTTTAACAAGGGTATATGAGTAAATTTATACAAACTCACTTTTTCTATCTCTCCACTTTTCCACTTCCAACCAAACAAAAACGAGAAAAATTAGAATATTTTATATCCTCCCACTTTTCCATTTTTTTACCATTTTCTATCTTCTCACTTTTCCACTCCTTCAACCAAACGAACCCTTAGACTCCCAATATTGTGGGCCATTAAATATCCAACCCAATTGAAACTGTAGATAAAAGGATTTGTTGTAAATGTGCTGAATTATTATTGATGATCAATTTCCTATAACAATTTTGCATTTAAAATTTTGTAAATAAATCTTCAGCATGGTAGATTTTCAACTTTAGTCATTGAATCTTTCAGCATACTGTGGTCGGCCTTTTTTGCAATTGTAGGCTGGGCTGTCTCCTACCACATTATAGCCCAATGATTTTGGGTAGGACAGTCAGGACTGGCTTGATTGCAACACACCCCAAGCCAGCTTGTGCACAAACTAGAACCCCTTTGCTAAGACCTTGGACACATGCCCATGGCGGAGGAAATTGTTACAAAAAAATTATGGCAGACATGCGTAATATGACAATAAATTCAATAATAAGAAGAATACGTTTACTGTCAGCCAGAAAAATAATTGAAAAGCTAAATCATGATCTTAGTAAAGCAGGAGATAATGCAGTGATATAAATGTAGCAAAAATGAGTTCATAACAATGATAAAAAGAAAAGGAAATAATATTAATGCTTGATCAATAAAATAAAAGGAAGGATGGTTAGTCTGCTGTGCTTGATTTCTCAACGAAGTCAAGTTCAGGAAGGGAACCACCCTTCAATGTGGGCAATCTCATTAGGATGTCTTGCCACAAAAATTGCCCACTTTGAAAGAATGGGCCTAGATGGCTTTTCCTCAAATTCCTTAATCCTCACTAGGAGTAAGCTTTTAGAGGGAGAGAAATGAACGGACTATTGGTGCATGCCTACTATTACACTCTTGCTCACTTTCTGTTTTCCCTCTCTGGTTCCTTTTTTTCTCTCTAAGCTTCCTATTTTCCCTCTTATCTTTCACTCATTTTATTACTTTTTTTTTTATTTTTTTTTATTTTATCTCTTGTGTTATTCTTCCCCTTTTCTCTGTTCTCCTCCATTCTCCCCTCTTCTACCTCCACTGTGCATAGTTAAGGCTCTTTTTTATACTGCCTGCCGTGATGGTTTTTAACTGTTTTACTCATTAACCGCTTTTGTCCTGGTGTAAGTGTCCTTCTTGGAGCACCCGCTGGTCTATCGGCTGCTCAGCCATCGCCACTTACTTGTGTTGGCTGTGTCACATCCCATTCTCAGACAAAAGAGTTTTATTTTGTTTTCTTGCTAATTGTGGCATTCCCATCAAGATAAGGGTGAACAGTCTCTCTTACTATCCCCTATGACATGCACCTAGTGATTTCAACTCATATTTCTTTCTTTTGGGTAGTATGTCATCCTAGCAGGACAT
Source organism: Lithocarpus polystachyus (assembly GCA_033629205.1). Taxonomy (NCBI): domain Eukaryota; kingdom Viridiplantae; phylum Streptophyta; class Magnoliopsida; order Fagales; family Fagaceae; genus Lithocarpus; species Lithocarpus polystachyus. The sequence continues at coordinate 23,398,396 of CM066171.1, read as the reverse complement.
TTCCCTCAAAAGAGTTTGATCAAAATAGGCTTTCCTCTTCTCCCTACTACCAGACCATACCCTTTCTTATCTCTGACCCATGACCCACCACTCCTGTATTGGCTGGGTACAAGTGGGTGGTGCCTGAGCCTTGTGCGTGCTCCATTTCCATGTGTGTCCATGGCTTGTCTGCTGTTCATGCGATTGCCATGACCTGAGAGCTTGTTTGCATGTTTTGCTATTCGTTCTTAACCTCTTGTGGCGTGGATGAGTCTCTGGGCTTTCATTCTTTATGTTTTACTTCTTTCCTAGGTTGGGTCTTGCTTGGTTATGGGCCTTTCCTTCTTCAATCCATCCTTTAACCTCTTTGCGGGTCGATTGACACTCCTGCCATGCCACCCCGTTGTTCCTGCGCAATGTTATTATTTGACTTGTGCTTGCTGGGCCTCTTTTGGGCCTGTTATATGCTTTTCTTTTGCTCAATTCCAGTAGCCTAGTACTATCATTGGGCTTGTACTCATGCTGTTTTGGGGTTCCTTGGCCCATTTCATTGCTTTCGAGTTCCCTTGTGCCATTTTATTCTTTTAGGCATCCTCAGCCCATTTCAATCCTTCATTCCCATGGGTTTTTGCTAAGTCTATTGGGCTTCTCTAGCTCAAGTTACCATATCCTTTACTTTCAGGGCTTATAAGCTTTTCCACCAACCCCTATTTACTTAATTCATTCATTTGGGTTCCTTTGGCCCATTCTTTCTTGCTTTTCATTTCTCATAATACCCATAGGTTTACTACTTTTTTCTTCGGGCTTCTTTGAACCCGCTTGCTTTTTTTGAGGCCCTTTTGTTATTTTACAGGCCTATGGTCCATTATTCATGCCATTCGGGCTTAATGGTTTTATTCTCGATTTGCTAATTCTTCTTCTTTGCTCCCTCCTATATTGTTGGACTTCTTCTTATTATTGGGCCTCCTTACCAAAGTGGGCATCAACACATACTAAACAATCTCTTTCTCTCCCTCAATACTAAAATCACAATTGGAAGTTAGAATTTCCTTCATCATGCATTGCCCTACCCAAAGTAAATTAATATTATATATATATATATATATATATATATATTATTATATAAAAAACATAATAGATTGTCATTATTTTTTGGTTAACTTTTATGTTTGAATTTTAAATTTGATTTTATATATATATATAGACTTAGCCTTGGTTTGGTGTTGGTTTAGTTAGTATTAATTCATTAAGTTATGTGTTGAATAAATTAGAGTGATTTTATGTTTAAAAATTTGTCTTTGTTTGGACAATTGTTAGGTGATTTTATGTTTTAAATTTTATTTGATTCTTCTAATACTATAATTTAATTAGCAATTTTGCATTTTAAAAAGTAATAATATTTTTTTTTGTCAAAAGTAAGAAGAGTTTATTTTAAATAAAAAATACTGGATTTTAAATGTAAAAAGGCCCAGAAAATAAATGTTGCCTTAAATCTCAAATTGTATTGAGCCGGCCTTGTTCACCCCTTGGCACCAGAAACTAGCAAATACCCCCTACTGTCAAAATCTATGTTTTTTCTAAGACAAGATCTAGGGGTGTCAATGTTCGACCTGACCCGTAAACACAACACGAACCCAACACTAGTTTTTGTGGGTTAGGCTTAGACCTTAGCGGGTTTGGGTTATAAACGGGTTGACCCAAAAGCAACACAATAAAAACGGGTCATAAAAGGGTCAACATGAATAACCTGTAATAGATACGTTTAACACACTAATTTATTTGTACAACCTAAAATGACCCATTTAATACAACTTGTTTAACTAATATAACAAACAAATATTCATTTTATTTTAGATTTGTTAAATACATTTTATATCCAACCTATACTTTAAACTTAAAATGAAAAGTGCGTAATTACAAAAAACTTACTAGTATAATTAAAAATTGAAAATTGAAACTTTACAAACTTTACGTATCCTAATATAATTGGAAATTGAACTATATTATTTTGAACGTGGGTTTGAAGATTTGAAGTGTATGCGCTACTTTTGGGATGTTAAAAAATATTTATTTCTAGATGGATGTTATATTTAATATTAAACAGGTTGAAATTGGTTGTGTGATTGTGTCACATTCTTGTCAACCTAATATGGCCTATTCATTAAACGTGTCATGTGGGTTGAGTCAGGTCAACTCACCTTATTAACAGATCAGGTTAGGGTTGAAGGATCATGACACGATAATTAAATGGGTTGAGTTAGGGTTGAGCCATTTAGTCGAATACCCCTATTTCAACACGACACGAACCCGACACGCTAACCCGAATTGACACCCCTAGCAATATCTATGTTAAACCCTAATAAAATCTTTTGATTATTGAAATATTCTATTATGCAATGACTATAATACCCCCAACTAATTACTAAATCTCAAAAATACCTCCAGCTCAAACCTGGGTCAACTTTGAATGAATTAATCACACTTGGTTGAGATAAAATTTGTTCAATAGCAAGTTGTATTAGGGTCTAAACGAGTAACTTTTAGATTGAATGTTTATTGAATCTTAAATCTCGATCAATCAGACTGTCGAAACTTAGACAAAATGTCTTTTGTGAGCTGCTTCAATACATACAATCTTGAAAACTTGAATAACAATTATAGACTCAATAACTATTACATTTTCATAAATTTCTTCAATTTAAAATCTAACAAGTTTTTTACTATCAAATATATGTTAGAATGATTAGAAATCATCTTAAGATTTCCAGAAACCTTAAAAGAATATCCAAATCAAATTATAACGTACCTATACCCATTCTTAAGTGCAACATCGATCGATCGTTATCTACTTAGTGATGCAATGTGAAAACCACTCACGACAATTAATGATTAGTACCCAAATTATTGAACAAATGGTCTACTCACGTAAATTAATAATTTAGAAAACTTATATATATATATATATATATAAAATATGGATACTTCAAATTCCTAAATTTCCATTAATCCCTTATTTGATTGCTGTAGAATTTCTCATCATCATCTAATGGAAATGGAAGCTCATTGAAAGCATTTCAGATTTTGTCACGTGTTGCAACATAAAATAAAAGTTTTGAATTTATCTTCCCTTTTTTTTCACAAGGGTAATAGAAACAACGTTGCTTTGGTTGCAATATATTATAACCATAAAAAAGAGGGTTATTCTTCCCTATGTTAGACGTTATTTTGTTTGCATTACCTATTTAAAATTATATTATAAACAGTTGTGAGTTCCAGTTAGCTCAATTGATAAAGTCTTTGATGGTTGAATAAGAGATTTGGAGTTCAATCTTTGCCTACAACAAAAATTAATTGGTGTCTTGGTTTGATGATAAAGAGCTTTTATCAGGAGCGGGCCCCATAGGTTGAAATTCTCTCTCAAAAAAAAAAAAAAATTTATAAATAGTTCTATCATCATCAACATAGTTATCTAGATGATTTAAGGTTTTTTATGTTTTGCAAAATTAAGTGAGAGTTTTTGTTTTTATTTTTTTATTTTTGATAATAAAAAAAATGTTGTTGTTGTTGATACATATTGTAACTGATGTGAAATAGTCTATTATCACATAAATTATAAAAAGAAGAAGAGAGAATTCAATACAAATTAAGAATTTATGTATTTTTTTTATTTTTGCATTAGATAATCAGAAAAATGTTGTTTTTGTTGATACATATTGTAACTGATGTGAAATAGTCTATTATCACATAAATTAAAAAAAGAAGAAGATAGAATTCAATACAAATTAAGAATTCATGTGGTTTTACAGTATACTTATGTTGATGAGAGTGAGTGACTAAGTAATAAACTATATGACAAAATAGGGTTATAAAAGGATTCTTAATGATATTTCTAAAAAGGCCAAATAGTCATTTTAGCAACCCAAACAGTAAAAACACACTTATAGCAAAGTTGTTATTTTGATTAATTGCTATAATTGTTGACACCTCATTTTGCAACTCGCATTTAACCTCACATTGAGAGTAAAATGGTAATTTCGCCTGGGAAATATGAATCTTGATTCTGGTCACTAGATCCTTAGTCTCATTTCACCAAAATGATCTTGATGTTGTAATGATCAAATTGACTAGTCATAAGCCATAATCGGACTATCAGATTGAAAGTTATCATCAAATCAAGTTTTAAATGACCGAGATATACTATCACAAATTGAGTCCGACTATATGTGATTATGAACAATTGATTCCAATTGGTTATAATTATAATCAATTTGAGATTAATGATTTGCCATAATTTGATTGGTTAGAACTATATTTTATGGTAACGTTGCACATGCCTAATTAATTAGATAGTTAAACATTAATTATTCAATGAGTAATTTGTGCAATTATCTTTTAATTAAGGTAAATTTGGAACTAATTAAGTCTGAAATGGGAGTGATTAGAGTCTATTAATGTTAATTGGGAGCTAATTTGGGACCTATTAATGTTAAGTGTACTGAAATTAGTTTCTTACAAATGACCTCTGCTCACCATTTCGTTGATATCTCTCATAATATTTTGAATCTGTGAATGAGGTTAATTTTCTCAGAAACTAGACATTTGGGGCTTCAATTTGAGCATAAGAACGAGACAATTCCGATCAGAATTTAGTAAGATATGATTTTTTGAAGTTGGCTCAATAGGCTATTATAGTAGTTACGGGAAAACCAAATATTGCTCGCTCCTCACTCTCACCAATACCTACATTTAATGCATCAGATTTTTCCAAAGGCTAAAATAAGGTCTAAGTTCATGATTCTTTGTCAACCCTTATTAAATGACCTTCCATTCATTTTTTCTCCACTACTATTATATAAACCCCCCCTCTCCTCGATTCCAAGGCACACAAAAGCCCCATCTCTTCTCCTCTCTTGAGTTCTAGTGAAATAGAGTAGTTTAGTCATGTCTTTAATATCTTGGTCTTCTTGAGACTCAAAGTATTGAGTGAGACTCACCCTTCCTCTCCTAACTCTTTTTTTCCTCCACCCTTAGAACCTCCACCAAAAGTCTCGTCCTTCACCGTATGAATTTTGCATAAAGGTATAATCTATTTCCCTAACTTGTTTTTTTATGTTGCAATGATGAGAATTTAAGATTAAAGCATAATAGTAATTATTCAAATTCTCTTGAATATGTTTGAATGTTCATATGTGTTCTTCATATGTTATTGGTTGTTCATCATATGTTCATGCATAATAATAGTTTTGATCTTAAATCCACATCAAAAACATGAAAAAGATGTTTGTTTAATAATTCTTTCAAATCCTTGAATCTAGAATATCATCATCCACACACATCCACTAAAATTTATTTTTCAATTCAAATGAAATGTTTAATAAATTGAATTAGGGTTTATCACATGCACACACATTAAATTCAATATGCAAATTGATTGATAACATATTGGATGAATGTTGGCCACCATAGTCTAGAAGGCCAGTTTCAACGAGCAAGGTAGGTGCCTCTCACCTTCCCACTTTGTAACATAGTCTCTGAGCTTAGATCAAAAGTTGATAGATCAATGTTTATCCTTGTAATTTTCAATTTCTAGATTGTAATTAGGAAACAAAGCCATGTACTTTATCTTAAATTGTATCTAGGATCGAAGCAATATAATTTTCATATGATGAATGTAAATTTAATTTCAAATTAATAAAATGAAGAATTTTTCAATTTTGGTTTTCTTATTTATTCTAATAATTAAGTAAGTGATGACTCCATTGTAAAACTCTTAATCTGAAGGGGAAAATATAATCAGTTAAATCTTCATTTTGAGAGGCAATAATACGACTCCACCCATTCACGTGGACTTGGCCCAACACCATAAAAAAGGGGGCCGGGGGTGCGGTCTCTCACAGTGGTGACTTCGCTGGGGAATATTGAGGGCTAGGCTTCAATTAGGTTATGGTGGCCAACCATGTCTTTGTTTGTTTATTGCTTCTTTGTATACAATATGTCTAATATGTCATTATATTGCATGTCATGCATCATTTACTTGAATAAAATTTATTTTATTTGTCTGCAAGCATGAAAGCCTGGTAGTATTAGTCGTGGACTGTGGTCTTCCTGAGACTCACATACCCAGTATGAACTTACCACCCGCCGCGACAAGGATCATCATGGTTATACCATGGTGGTTCATACGGACAAACTATACCGTTCGGACCAACACGGCGCTCCTAGTGTAACAAGTTGAGAGGTACGACGTCCTAGTTTATGGGGACCTTTAACCTACCTTCTACCCATGTTGTAATGACCCATAGAACCTACTTTTAGGTCGGTCCATGTAAATTGCATTTCATTATACACGTGTTTGGCCGTTGTTTGAACCACGATGAGCCCAAGTCCAACACTTGAGCCCATTATAATTGTTTGAACCTTGTATGCTATGAATGAACTCAAGCCTAAAAGCCTATGATTGAACTCTACTTGGTATGGAAACCGAAAATCGTTTCTTGAATCATTCTAAGCCCAACACTTAAGCCCATTAAAGGTGTATATGCATGATCAACATCAAATGCCAAAAGCTTACAAGATGTGTTCCTTCCAAGTATAAGCCCAAGCCATTACAAGCAAATGCCAAAAGATCAGAATCAAGGTTCAAGCCTTCCAAGTGCAAGCCTAAGCCATTTTATCATAATCAAGGTTCAAGCATACCACGTCTCAAGCATCCTAAATGGACCAAGAAGAAGCAAGTGGCCCAACTTTGCCTCACTCCACATTTGGTTTGCAACATCATGGTTAAGCTTAAAGTTTGTTTGTTTATTCCATATTTCTATATTTCTTTGAATTCTAAAAATCCATGCAGCATTTGATGTCCTTTGTTCATGTACATATATTTTTTTTTAAATTCAAAAAAAAAAAAATCAAGATTCCCAAATCTTTCCAAAAAAAAAAAAAAAAAATCACATGAGAAAATGTTTGGACTAAAGGCATTGGGCCTTTGAGTCATTTAAAAAAAAAAAAAAAAAAAAAACTTTGAACTAGGGCTATTGAACTTCCTAGTGACTTTTCAAAAAGGCCCAATTTTTTTTCTAGATTAAAAAAAAAATCTTCAAACTAGGGCCATTGAACTTCCGAGTGACTTTTTTAAGAAGACCCAATTTTTTTTCTTTCAAGATTTAAAAAGAAAAAAGAAAAAAGAAAAAAAAGAAGAAGTCTCCTTTTCAAAATAGTACATAAGGATCCCTTGGACAAGACATTTTCTAAATCTTGATGTTTAAAGGCTTGAGCAATCAACTTGTACCAAGAAATGATTAATTTCATTTGATACATGTAAAGATTTTTGCTACTTGACTTAGAATATAAGAAGAGATGGTTTTAAAGGCAATTAAAAAGAATCCATTTATCGGAAAATCCTAAGAATCCATGCACTCGATCTAATTTTCATAAGTCTTTTGTTTCACATCATTAGAGCATTCATACTTTTTTTTTAAAGATGAATTTATTAAAAGAGCTTGAATCATTGTGCCTACAAGCAAGTATTACTAGGGATAAGAGGCCATCTTTGGTTAAACTAAATTACTTCCTATTACCTAGAATGTTCATCATCCATTGCTAGCTCATTTGAGCCTTCAAACATTTAGGCTATTTTTGCATGAACCCACTAAAATCTAAACTTGGGGCGGGAAAAATCAAGTTATGCATACTTAAATCTCATGTTGAGGAGGACTCAACTTTTTAGCTTTGAAGCTAATTGATAAGCTCTCCTAGAAGACATGAAAGACGAGTAGAGAATTCAATAAGCTAAAGAGAAGAGATCATGAAATTTTATCAGTGTGAGAGAAAAAAAAGTGTGCATCAAGTTTGAAGAGCCTAAAATTCATCATGCCAAGAGGAATACAAGATTCATCGAAAAGAGATTTCATCAAAAAAGGAAAGATTCATCAAGCATAGAAAGGTGCAGGTGCATCAAGACAAGAAAAAAGTTTAGAGAGTGCATCAAAATGACCAAAAATCATTAAGCTGAGAAAACAAAGAGGGCAAAAGGTCCCCAAAAGTTAATTCAATCAAGAAATGAAAGACAAAAAAGAAAAAAAAAAAAGAAAAGAAAAAAAAGCCTGCTAGGCTGAAAACCTAAAAGGGTGGTTTAGGCAAAAGTTAGAAAAGAATAAGAAAAGAAAAAATTGGAAATTCCTACCAAGTTAGAAACTTGAGGATGCAACCTAAAGAGAAGAATTTTACAAGATGAAAGTTTAGAGGTATGATTCAAGAGGAATGAGCATAAAAACAAATGTTAATACAAGTGACCAATGAAGACTAGTGAGAAGATGACAAAGAAGAAATGGGAAAACTCCTCCAATACTTGATTTTTGAGTAATGCATACTTGGGGAAAACATCATAAGGAATTTTGAGCCTTTTATATCTTTCATTTCATAACCCAAACCTAGCCTACATTACAACCCACGAGTGAAGACCTCCTTGAAGTCTTGCTAGTTGTAGGCACATCTTAAACTCTAATATTATTTTCTCTTGAATTAAAAAGGAAAAATACTTAAAATTGTCAAACCCCACTAGATGATATGGCCAAGGCCAAAACATTTCAAAATCTCAAATCCTTAAATGACTCAAAAGAACTTCCAAACATAGAGCACTCTCCTTATTTGCACCCAATAGTATGATTTCTAAATATTATCACATTTTATTTCTTAATTGCCTTTGGAGACTTTATCTGACAATGTTCAAAAGTAAGAAGCAAATTTTGATTACATGAGTTTAATGATCTTGATCCTTCATAATCAATGAGATTTGTTTGGTTCTTAAACACTATGATTTTCCAAAATAATTGTTCAAAGGATCACATCTTGTTAAAAAAAAATGGAAATTTGTTTTTTTTTTTTCAAAAAAAGAAAAGAAAAGAGAAACTCATTTCAAAAAAAAAAAAAAAATTCTTTTCCAAAATCCAGTTCTCTTGAACTACGTCTTGACCTAATCCTCTATGAAAGAGGTACGTAGGCAGCCTTTCAAAGGCCCGGTCCCAATCATCCAAACAACCTTGGGGAGCAAAGTCAAAATAATGTGACAAAATTGTTTGGGTGCAAGTTAGGCTAAGCCCATTTGTTTTGCGTCAAGCATGGTTAAACTTGGGGCATTGGCCTATTTATATTGTATGCAAATATGTCCTTTTTGCCTGAAAGCATGTTTTCATTTGAGGCATCAATAAATATTTTTTTGTAAGCATGTCTGCATTAGGGGCATTGGCCAAATTTTTTTTCATGATAACTAGTTTCTAAGAAGCTAGAGAAAGAAAGCCATTTTGTAGAAACCAAGAATGGCAAACCGTGATCTTCTTTCATGTTTCCCCAATGGTTGCAATATCAAATGAACTCACCTTCAATCTAGGCATGGCATATGCCCCAAACTAGGGGCATTGGCTTAGTACCTCCAATTCATTTTAATGAATAAATCCATTGCTAATTGAAATTATCCTTTTGAAGGAATTAATCAAGGATTTATCCAGCAATTCACATCAACTTTCAACCAAAGTTATTCTCATTCAAAGGATAGGTTTTTCAACAAAAAAAAAAAAAAAAATCATCATGAATAAATCCTCATCACTTTTACTTCATCTTCTTCACTTTTTGATAATGAACAAATCTTCATATTTAAAAAAAAAAAAAGACAAAAGACAAAATTTTCAAAAAAAAAAAAAAAATTCAATTCTTTCTAAATCTTTCAAAAAGAAAAAGAAAAAGAAAGAAAAGAGAAATTTTAAAAAGCCTTGGGACTAGGGGCTCGAGCTTCCTAGGTTGCTTTCAAAAAAAAAAAAAAAAAGAAAGAAATTTCAAAAAGCCTTGGGACTAGGGGCATTGGGTTCCTAGGTTGCATTAAAAAAAAAAAAATCAATCAAGATTTTCAATTCTTTCAAAAAATTCAAGGTTTCCAAATTTAAAAAAAAAAAAAAAAAAAAAAAGGTTCAAAAAGCCTTGGGACTAAGGGTATTGGGCTCTTACTTCTTAGTTTGCTTTCAAAAAAAAAAAAAATTCATCAATCAAAATTTTCAATTCCTTCTAAAAATTCAAAATTTCCAAATTTTTCAAAAAGAAAAAAAGAAAAAAAAGGGAATTTTCAAAAAAGCCTTGGGACTAGGGGCATTGGGCTTGTACTTCTTAGGTGGCTTTAAAAAAAAATCATTAATCAAAATTTTCAATTCTTTCAAAAAATTCAAGATTTCCAAATTTTTCAAAAAAAAAAAAAATCGTTAATCAAAATGTTCAATTCCTTCAAAAAAAATTCAACATTTACAAGTTTCTCAAAAAAAAAAAAAAAAAAAAAAATCAAAAGTCCCAGAAGAAATCTTCATTAAATTCTTCTTTAGGAATAGAAAGCTATGATTCTCTTCCATATTATCGAGTGGTGCAACATCAAGTCAACTGTCCACCCTCAGCATTCATCGAAGTATGGAATATGTCTCAAACTAGGGACATTCACCAAGTATGCCAAATTATTTTCAATGAATAACTCTGTTACTAATTGAAAATATTTATTTTGCAGGTACTAAGGTAAAAGGCCCATACACATCGGCACGAGTCAAAGCCCAAAAAAAAATCCTTGGTCCTCTGAAAATATGAGCCAAGATCAATAAACCTTTGGTCCTCTGAAAACATGAGCTAAAGCCCAAAAAACTTTGATCCTCTGAAAACATGAGCCAATATCCAGAACTGTTGGTCCTCTGAAAACATGAGCCAAAACCCGAAAACCTTTGATCTTCTGAAAACATGAGCCAAAGCCCAAAAATCCTTGGTCTTCTGAAAACATGAGCAAGGATCTAGAACCTTTGGTCATCTGAAAACATAAGCCAAGATCCAAAATCTTTGGTCTACTGAAAACATGAGCCAAAGTCCAAAAAAAAAAAAAAAAATCCTTGGCCCTCTGAAAACATGAGCCAAAGCCCAAAAAAATCCTTGGTCCTTCGAAAACATGAGCCAAAGCCTAAAACCCTTGATCCTCTGAAAACATGAGCCAAGATCTAAAACTTTTAGCCCTCTAAAACCCGTAACCAGAATCTCCATATTTTCTTAACTTCAGGTAAGCATGCCTTGTACTCATTCAAAAGAAAAAAGAAAGAAACAAAAAAAGAAAAAGAAAATTGCATGCATGAACTACGTTTGGACTTGATCTTCCCACCAAGAGGTACGTAGGCAATCTCCCTCGAAATTCGGTCCACATTTTGATCCACAACATGACTGTCTACTTTTTTATCTACATGCATCATACATTCACCACGGTTCAATACTGATTGTAAAGTTAGGTGTCTCTTTCATACATTGACATTCGCTTTTCAAGCTCTGCCAATGAGTGGCATTCTATTGACACCCTATTTTGCAACCCGCATTTAACCTTACATGGAGGGTAAAATCGTAATTTCACCTTGAAAATATGCATCTTGATTCTGGTCACTAAATCCTTAATCTCGTTTCACCAAAATGATCTTGATGTCGTAACGATCAAATTGACTGGTTATAAGCCCTAATCGAATCATCAGATTGAAACTTATCATCAAATCAAGTTTAAATGGCTGAGATACACTATCATAAAATTGAGTCCGACTATATGTGATTATGTACAATTGATTCCAATTGGTTATAATTATAATCAATTTGAGATTAATGATTTGTCACAATTTGATTGGTTAGGACTACATTTTATGATAAGGTTGCACATACCTAATTAGTTAGATAGTTAAACATTAATTATTCAATGAGTAATTTGTACAATTATCTTTTAATTAAGGTAAATTTGGAATTAATTAAGTCTTAAATGGGAGTGATTGGAGCCTATTAATGTTAATTGGAAGCTAATTTAGGACTTATTAATGTTAATTGTGCTGAAATTATTTTCTTACAAATGACCTCTGCTCACCATTTCGTTGATATCTCTTTGAATATTTTGAATTTGTGAATGAGGTTAATTTTTCCAGAAATTAGACATCCGGAGCTTCAATTTGAGCACAAGAACGAGACAATTCTGATCATAATTTAGTAAGATATGATTTTTTGAAGTTGGCTCTATAAGCTATTATAGTAGCTACGGGAAAACCGAATTTTGCTTGCTCCTCACTCCTACCAATCTCTACATTTAATGTGCTAGATTTCCCCAAAGGAAGGTCTAGGTTCATGATTCTTTGTCAACCCTTATAAAATGATCTTTCATTCATATTTTCTCCACTATTACTATATAAACTACCCCTCTCCTACATTCCAAGGCACACAAAAGCCCTATCTCTTCTCCTCTTTTGAGTTCTAGTGAAGTAGAGTACTCTTGTCATATCTTGGTTTTCTTGAGACTCAAGGTATTGAGTGAGACTCGCTCTCCCTCTCCTAACTCTTCTTTTCCTCCACCCTTAGGACCTCCACCAAGAGTCTCCTCCTCCACTGTGTGGATCTTGCATGAAAGTATAATCAATTTCCCTAACTTGTTTTTTTATATTGTCATGATGAGAATTTAAAATTAAAACATAATAGTAATTATTCAAATTCTCTTGAATATGTTTGAATGTTCTTATGTGTTCTTCACATGTTATTGGTTGTTCATCACATGTTTATGCATAACAATAGTTTTGATCTTAAATCCACATCAAAAACATGAAAAAGATGTTTGTTTAATAATTCTTTCAAATCCTTGAATCTAGAATATCACAATCCACACACATTCATTAGAATTTTTTTTTTTAATCCAAATGAAATGCTTAATAAATTGAATTAAGGTTTATCAAATGCACACACATTAATTTTAATATGCAAATTGATTGATAACATATTGGATGAATATTGGCCACGATAGTCTAGAAAATCAGTTTCACAGAGTAAGGTGGGTGCCTAACACCTTCCTACCTTGTAACATAGCCGCCGAGCTTAGATCAAGGGTTGATAGAGTAATGTTTATCCTTGTAATTTTCAATTTCTAGATTGTAACTAGGAAACAAAGTCATGTACTTTTTTTAGATTGTATCTAGGACCAAAGCCATATAATTTTCCTATGATCAATGTAAATTCAATTTCAAATTAATAAAATGATGAATTTTTTAATTTTGGTTTTCTTATTTATTCCAATAATTAAGTAAGTGGTAACTCCATTGTAAGACCCTTAATTTGAAGGGGAAAATATAATCAGTTGAACCTCCATTTTGAGAGGCAATAACACGACTTTACCCATTCATGTGGTTTTGGCCCAACACCAGAAAAAAAGGGGCCGGGTCGGGGGCGCAGTCTCTCACGATAATTTTTTAATTCATTGCTACAGTGGGCTACTATAGATAGCAGCCCACTGTAACTGAGAGTTAGTTGTTACAGATAATATTTTATTAGTCTCCCACACGCTCAACGTCTCCCATAAGGAAGAATATTTTAGATGAAAAGTAATAAAACAGGAAAACGTAAATAAAAAAAGTAATAAAAAAGAATATTTAAATGAAAAAATAAAAATTTTTGATGCTTTGATGTTGGGAGTATTGTAAAGTAAGTTGTTAAAATAGATAAAGTAACTTTTTGAGTTACTAAAAGTTATAATTTTTAGCAACTTTACAGTGAATGCACTAACAATGTTTACACATAATAAAACCCTTCCATTCATTGTACTCTCTCTTTGTCCACTCTACTACGTCCATAAGGCCCCAACTTAGTGGCCTAGTAACAAATATGAGCAACTTCAATATGGAGACAAAAGTCTGAATATTATTGATTGACTAATTGTTAAAAAACGTTTACAGACTTAAGGTACATTTGGTAGATTGTAATAGGTACTGTAATGTAATAGTTATTACTATGATTTAACTATTTAATAGTTTGGTTATATTTTTATTACATGAAATAGTCATTCCTTATAAATAGTTATTCTTTAAAATGAAAAATAACTATTAATCTTTTTTTTAATACAAGATTTAAATTCTACTCTAACTTAATTTAAGTGAATATGTGTGTGAAACTTCATTCTAGAAACTTGAACCCTAGCCCTAGCCCTTGCCCTTGCCCTCCACATCTCACAATCACTTAAGACTGTAGAGTGATCATCACACCAAAGGTGCATGGTAGTAACTATTAGGGTATGTTTGGTACACTGAATGAGGATTACAACATGAATTGTAATATTTATTACTAGGAATAAAATGTGTTGTAATGTAATAACCAAACATATTCATAAGTTTGGTTGTGAGTTATAACATTAAAATAAAACTTAAGATTTATTTTAGGAAATATTTTATTTATACAATTATATTTCCTTAAAAATTGTTATTTTTTAAATTTAAGAGAGACATGTTATTTTTTATGATTTCTTATTTTTATAATTATTAGATGTATATGGAAAGTTTGTTTATTTGGAAATATAATAAATTTTGAAATTATTGCACATACTAAGAAATAACTAATATAACCCTTTTAAAGAAGAATAATTATTTTTTATTTTGAAGATTAGTTATTCATAAGAAATGACTGTTTCTTGTAACAAAAGCATAACCAAATTAAAAAATAGCTAAACCATAAAAATAACTATTACATTACAGTGCCTATTACAGTCTACTAAATATGCCCTTAATCTCTAAAAGGGTTGTAATAACTATTTCTTAGTATGTGTATTAATTTCTAAAATTAATATATTTTCAAATAAATAAACTTTTCATATGCACATAACAATTATGAAAATAAAAAATCATAAAAAAATAACTAATCTCTCTTTCAAATAAAAAATAATCTTATTTGTTAGGAAATATAATTATGGACAAAGTTTAGTTACAAAGCTGATTGTAGTCTTAGGTTACAACCTTACTTAATATCTTTTTAGAAGAGGTGAATTTTGACAAATCCACTATTGAATTATATATTTTTCTTATATCCTCCATACTTGCAAAATTTCTAAAAAATTAAAGATCAATAACCATGTCATCAATAAATTGTTTAAATTGTAAGTTTTTATAGTTTAAAATTATGTATAAAATATAAGTTTATAAATCATATAGTAAATAATATCCAATTGATACAAAATTTGACATATGTATTAAAAACGTAAAGAACATGCAATTCAATGGTTAGATTTTCAACTTTGTAGCCTAAGGCTACAACTGATTTTGTAACTAAATTTTGTTCTATAATTATATGAGTAAGATATTTCCTAAAATATATTATAAGTTTAATTTTAAACACTTTCATTCTATTGTCTTTAAGGTTCTATTATTGTGTTATCACCAAACAAATAAATAGTAATAAGTATTATTTTACAACATTTTGTATCCCTTGTAATACATATTCCTAATCCTATGTAATTATCGATACAATTTATCAAACGTAGCCTTAAAGACTTATTTAAGGGCTCCGTAAAACTTTACAAATAATAAAATATATTCTAAAATAAGTCTTACTTAATAGGAACCAAATTTAATCTAAAAAATATTAAAAACACTTACAAAAAAAGAATAAATGCCCTAAACCTAAAATAATGAAAATTACATAAAAATATCAAAATTAATAAATTACAAAAGTTAAATGGTAACACTTGCAAACAAAGAAATAAATGCCCTAACCTAAAATAGTGGAAATTACATAAAAAAACCAAAATTAATAAATTACAAAAGTTAAATGGTAGATTTGTACTACATCATGATCAATAAATACCTTAGTTCACTACAACAAATTTAGTCTTTAGCAATGATCAGCAAATATCAGCAAATATTGTCCTTGTTAACTTTTTTCAACTACTCATTTAGTAAAGGTATGCACATTACTTTTGTTTAATTTCTCTCTCTCTCTCTCTCTCTCTCTCTCTCTATATATATATATAGTCTTTAAAACTTTTATTGTTAAGAAAACCATAAACCATTATGATTCTCAAGGAAAATTAGACCCTCCCAACATTGGCTGCAAAAATCATCTACTCCAATCAGTTTTTAGCTTTTTCTTGTTTATTTGTAGGTATGTTCGGTTGAACAACTCTCTAAGTAAGATCAGTATTGATTATTACACATTTTTTATTGCAGACTTCATAGATATTCTTTTGGAAATTTTGTTTTAAAAACACAATTTCAATTAAAATTGTGAAATTATGTTTAAAACACGTTTTCAAAAGGAGTGTGTAAGAAGTGTACAGTAACAAGTATGTAACTAGCTAGATTTTTCCTAAATATCTTCTACTAAGTTTAGGCTTGTGTGAATCTTTTCAACCATATTTGAATCTCAAGTATAGTATTAACACCCACACCACCCCCCACCCCCCCCCCCCCCCCCCCCCCCCCCCCCGCGCAGGGGCAAAAAAAGGCAGCGAAATTTAAGGCAGTGTGACAGAAGACCCATCCCACTCTGGGTAATAATGAGTAGGACACATTTTCTATGATCACAAAAATAAAAGCAAGCCCGTTTTCTTTTCAAATAGGTTCAAATTTTAATCATCGATTAAATCATTAACATTGGTTTTAGACCCATAATTAAAGAGGTGTCTAGAATGCCAAATGTCTTGTGCACCTGAAAGCAACAATTAATTACCAACAATGGCACATTGAACAACCTATGAATTTTTCATTTCATGGAACTATATGAGTTGCTTTAACATAGGAATAGTTCTGTGCATAAATATGAAAATAAAAAAAAATAAAGAAAGTGATCGATTGGGTTTTAAGTAATTAGAGGAAAACCAGTAATCATTATATCGTGAAGTTAAAACATTTTTTCCCTCTAATTTTTCAGCTATATAAGTTGGTTCGATCATGAAAGCATGCAGCTTAAAGTAGATAGTTCCAATTGCACCTATTTTAGAACTCGTCCTACGCTACAACAATATAGCATCAAACCACACCATAAAAGAACAAAGGAAAAGACAATGTTATTGAGGATATGATCATATAAGTGTCCTATTGAGAAAACGATAAATGAGCAAATGGTTAGACAGACATGCGTAACTATTTTTTTTTTTACTTTTATTCAGATAGAGTTTAGTGTGATAACATTATTTGCATGATCCAATATTCTAGCTCTCCTATTTATCTTTTTACGGAAAAGATAGTTCAATCCATATAATGATTATAAAGAAACTCCAAGGAGGTCTACTATGCATGTTAATTAATTATTATAGCAACCACCTAGCTACAAAGGGCATATTAGTCTTGTATTATTGGCAAAAGTGGGCAATATGACATAATGTATTGAAGCATTGAATCATTTGGCTTAAATTAACCATATATAAGTAATTTATACCATAGTATACCCTTAGTGTGATGGTCATTCCACAAGTATAAGTACATGAGTGGTGTGAGAGGAGGGGGCAAGGGCTGGGATTCAAGTCTCTGTTAGGAGGGAGTTTTACACATATACACTTAGATTATATTAAAGTAGAATTTCTATCTTGTGTATATATATATATATATATATATATAATAATTCATTTTTTGTTACTTTTTTGCGAAAGCGATGTGAGGAACAAAACGACATCTTCTATGGCTTTGTCATGGATAAATATCTCCTTGGCAGCATTACTTTGGGATATCAATTAGGTTTAAAATCATCAAATCATTGGTCCCTTCGAAATCAGTATAAACAAATGAATTAAAACAATGGCATGAAAGAAACTTTGGGGACTATCGAAAGCCTAGTTGGTATCTTTATTCATGTAGATAAAGAAATATCTTTCACAAGATGGACCAAGTTGGGCTTTTCAATTCTATCAACAATACTTCAATAATAGACACAGCATTGAGGAAAAGAAATCTACACATTTCCATGGTCACAACCTAGACAAAATGGTCATGTCAAGCTGTGTGAGAAATGGAAAAGAAAATTCCCATGAAATAGCTCCACGTTTGGCTCAGCTTAATTGGTAACTCAAATTCATTATGTTTTTTTTTTTTTCTTCTATTTTTACAATTTCATTGATTATATTTTCTTTCATCATCTTTTTTCCCTGTCATATCCTTGGAATAGTTTCCTAGAAAGCAAGCACATCGCGATGGTTTCTAGGCCCTCTTTAAGGCCCACACCGTGGGCATGGTCCTTCAAATACGCCTGGTTGGAAATCATAAACTACAAGATATTTTTTCAATGGCATAAGTATAAAAAGCAAGATGGACTTTCTTTCCCATCATCAACACCTGGATAATTCTCTGATAAATTTAAATGAAGCATAAAATACTTCAAAACAAGTTTTTGATACAAGAAAAAAATTATATTATAACTTAATCTAAGTGAATATGTATGTGAACTTCCCTCCTGGACACTTGAATTTTGATCCTTACCTTTCATACTTCACAAGCACTTATACTTGTGAAGTGACCATCGCACCAAAGGTGTGCAGTGGTACTTCAAAACAAATTAAGAACTACCCAAGTAGCAACAAAGAAATAAGAGGGTAAGAAATTTATTAATAATTGGAAATATTACCAAAAAAAAGGCAATGAAAAGAAAATTTTGTGCTACAAGTAACTCAAATTTTTTGCTATCAACGGAAAATGGTGCATCCCCCATGAAACACAAATCCAAATGAGTCCGAACATGGGTGAAAATTAAGGGTACAGTAAAATCATAGATATATGATATATGCGTTGAAGGGGGTTCTATTTTCAACCACATATGACATATGGGCTTTTTGTACGGACAACAGACAAGGGCAGAGAGAGAAAGAGAAATGAATAGCAGCAATGAAATGAAAGCATATAGATTAAGCATGTCTTTTAGGGTTTTCTTGTATGTTCTCATTATGAGCCAGTGCAATTGACGACACATTCATCTCCCTTTTTCATTCATAGTTATCTCTTCCTTGAAAGCAACCTTAGAACAACCCCAGCTTTGCCATGTCATGTGGTCCTAGTAATTATGCCAGTCTAAAGTGGTCAGGCTCAGTTCTAGAGAGAGAGAGAGAGAGAGAGAGACAAGCATGGTTTGAGATAAGTGGGGAGTGCGGCATGTATAAATGGAAAGAAAGTGTGACAAGGAAATGAAGAACCCAAAAAAAAAAAAAGAAAAAAAAAGAAAAAAAAAGAGGGAAGATGGTTGGGAGTGTAAAGGAGTTTTAAGTGTGGATGGGACTATTGCCATTTTAAAATAAGATGAGATGGGATTTGTAGTTAGGGCAATTGGTGATTGGCTATGTTTTGGAGAAGGTCTATGCATATGACAGTGGCAAGTACAAGCACAAGCACTCTTTGTTTTGAGAGAGAGAGAGAGAGAGGGCTTTTCAAAGAAAAGCTAAACAGATAAGCACGCATGGGAGGGAACCTAACGACATTCTGAAAATAGAGTTGATAGATAGACATGGAAGACAGAGAGAGAGAGAGAGAGAGAGAGAGAGAGAGAGAGGGGGGGAGAGAGAGAGAGAAAGATAGATAGAGATAGGGGAGATGGGATATCTCTCCTTTTGGTGAAAGTGACATTAAATTAGAAACTCAGTCAAAGGGAGCATCGTCTCTCATGGCAGGCTCACAGTGCATGATGCCCCTTTGAGTGAAATAATTGTCCTTCTTATAGCCTCATAAACAGCCACGTGTAGGTTACTAATCATGATGAGTTATAGACCTGTGAGCAGCAGCAGCAACAACAACAACAACAACAAAAATTTGTGCTATATGAATATGAATATGAATATGTGAGTCCTCCAATAAAACCTCACATGTTTCTCAAAAAACCAACCCTAGCTAGCATGTACACATATAGATATTCCACATACTTTCGCACTCACACACACACACACATAAACAGAGAGAGGAAATGAATGAATGAAGATGAATATGAAGTCCATGCAAGATCTTGGCGATTGAGTTTGAGGGGCTTGTTGAAAAGTTTGAGGAGGTGGAGGGAGCTCACTGTCAAAGTTCCCACCTGCAAGCCACGTGAAGTGGTACAATTATACTTGGTATTTTCCTATCCACTAGCTTCCCAAATATCCCTCTCTTTTAAAAGGACCAAGTACTACTGTTTACTCAAAAGAAATTTTTTTTAAGAAAAAGATGGTTCTTTGTCTCCAATAAATTCCTCTTCTTTGGTCCTTTACCTCCTCACCATCTTTTTATTCAAAACTGACTCTCTCTCTCTCTCTCTCTCTCTCAACCCCCCATGGAGGTCTAGCCGTACTATAGCTTTGCTGTCTTTCTCAAGCTCTAGTCCTTGACTAATAAGAGAGGTAAGTGCATAGTCTCTTCCTCTTTCTCTCACACAGACACGCACGCACGCACACACAAAGATACATACACATACAGTGTATCTTCAGGCTGTCTTTCTCAAGCTCTGGTGGAAAACAGTAAAACATGGCTGTCTTTCTCAAGTTTCATTTCCACTAGCAGATTTCTCGAGGTTAACCAAAAAAAAAAAAAAAACAGAATTGAAACACATTGAAGGAAACGTCGTTCTCAAAGTTCTAGCTAGCGGTACTACCACGCGTTTGTCACAAGGACTAGCTAGGGTTGTCCAAATGCAATTAAAATCACAGATGTATACTTCAAACAGTAACAATGGCAATGACCCCATTTCCTACTGTGACCAACCATTTTTCCAAAGGCCTTTATTCAATGACATCAACAACCCCAATTCCAATTCCAATTCCAAACACGAAGACCCATCTCTTCTATCTTTTCTCAATATTCCCTCTCCCTTTGAAGATGACTATGTTTTCTTCCCACACAACCATGACATGTTATTTCAATTCCAACACCAATCTTGCTTATTGAGACCTGACAATAATACCATAACTGAAACCACTGTCCCCAACAGTATTAACATGGTCGATTCCAACAAAAATCACATCAACATGGCCGAGCAGATCCCAAGAAAAAGATCTTGCAAGAGAGATCGGCACAGCAAGATTAATACTGCTCGTGGACCAAGGGATCGGAGAATGAGACTGTCCCTTAAAGTTGCCCCGCAGTTTTTTGGTCTTCAAGAATTGCTAGGCTATGACACGGCTAGCAGAACCGTTGAATGGTTACTCTTGAAGTCTAAGGATGAAATCAGGAAGCTAGAGAGAGAGAAGAAGCGAAGTAGCACTAGTACTAGTACTGTTGGTGGCAGCAGGAGTGCTAATTCTTCTCCTTCTGATGAGTGTGAAGTTGTATCTGGTATCGATGATGTTGCAGTTAATTGTGACGGAGATCAACAGGGCAGTGTTTCCCAAGAGAAACCCTCGACTAAAGAGAAGAAGATTAGGCACTCACAGTCAAGGAAGAGTGCATTTCACCCACTTGCAAGGGAGTCAAGGGAAAAAGCAAGGGCAAGAGCAAGGGAAAGGACTAAAGCAAAGTTGATGAGGAGTCAAGTAGATGACTCAAAGTTATGTGAAGAAGCAAGCAGATTAGGTTCTTGGAGTCCCTTTGAAACTGGGGAAGAATCTGGAACACAAAGCCAAAACATGAACCCTTCATCCTTGGATTTGGAGGTGCTACCAGAGGCTGAAGAAGGAAGCTCTACTCATGCCCGAGATCATTCAGGGGCTGTAGAAGACATGGTTAATAGTGAGGATTATAACTTGGTGTTTTTGGCTATTAATTCCCTGCACAGCACAGGAATTCCTCAAGAGGTATGTTTCAAAACCCAAGTTTCCTCAATTTTACAAAGACGTTCTGACATTTAATAGTGCTTTATAATATAATAACGTACTTATTAATAATCTAGCTAGCTTGCTTTTGTGTCCTATGACAAACATGCATCTTCAAACAGATAGTGTCCAAGATGTACATTTCTTCAGATTTTTCTGACCAGCTCAGACAATTGTTTGCAGCTTCAATTTTCAGAATTTCCATTCTTTGGCAAACCATGGGAGCCCTACAGCAATAATAATCAATGCTAACCGGGATTATCCCCAGTATCATGGATGCATCAAGTGAATAAACATTAGCAGAATGAAAAATGATGCTTTCTTTCTGTTTGGAATGTAATATAGAAAAGTATCTCTTGTTGTGCAATTTCTTATGAATTTTCTTGTAAACGATTGTTATGTCTTTCAATTTATAATAAGAAGGTTCTCTTTCTTAATTTGCTTCTCTTTCAATGCAAACTTATGAAGTCTTTTGCGGTTAGTATGCATTAACAATCTGTAAATGCCAATAGACGTATTTTTATTATCTATATTGATTCTTCATTTCCCCCTTAATTTTAGGTCTTGCCTGCCAAAATCTCCTTATGATTTGTATTTTTAGGATCACTTGCCATATTTCCATGCTTTGATGTAATTTATTTTTGGAAAACTGTTAGGGTTGCTTCTCTATAGTATGTATGTTTTCATGCTTGTGGTCTAACTTCCTAAGTGCATTCTAGTGAATGTATTTGGTTTATCTTTTAAGATGTCATTCCAATGAATGAATTTGGTTTATCTTTTTAGATGTGATTGAATAGACGCTTGAGTGATCCACTATCCATTTTCAGGTCATGTTTTCAAAGTCCATTGGCACCTAGGTAGTGCAATTTCAACATATCAATTATTTTATTGCATCACATAACAACATAAACCTTGAAATCAATTCCCATAATATATGGAAAGTTTAACAGGTAAACTAATAAACACTTTAAGAGGGAACTTTTATCTTCTAATGTGGAGAAAGAGATTTATGGCCATGGAGCTGTTCAGGGTTTCTAGTTAAGTGCAGGTAAAAGCAATAATATTACTGAATTAGCTTCACCAAAAAAATAAGGCTTGAACTCAAATTGATATCTGATCAGAGAGGAGGAAAAGAAAAAACCCTAGACTAAGCTTTTTATTTATTTATTGTTAAATTATACATACATCGTGTCTTAAACCCATGATCTCACCCTCCACTTTTATTTTATAAGAGGAGAAAATATCTGAGCTCTAGATCTCATTGGCCCTTAGAATAAGTGTTATATTTTGACATAAGATCCACGCTTCTGTATTTTCCCAAATAAAACTGAAGTTTCTAAATACCTTTAAAATATTTGCCCAAACAAGAACTTTCATCCTAATTAACTAGCCTTTTTCTAGGATAGAAATGTAGTAATTTACCTCAAAAGTGTAATTATTTTCTCACCTCCGAAAATTACCTTCATTAATGTTTTTCAATTCAACTCTAGTGTAAGTCAAGGTGTTCCATCTTAAATATGTTTTTATTGTAGTTTTAGACTGCTCATATGATACAATTTAAGTTTTGGCTTACCTCTGATGCACAGGGGCATTGGAGGTGACATGGGGTAAATACGTATCCTATGCCTTACACTAGAATTTACAAAATATATTGCTTATATTATTAATTGATATCTCTTCATTTCCATTATGAGCACATCATTTTTTCAGATGTATCACGGTCAATAAAAATGTTTTATAAATAATTACTTATGGTGTATAAGCGAACAACACAAATAATTAGTAGACCCACAAAACCATTTCTTGTGAATATGCAAATCATATTATGAATTAAATGTGTCTTTTCTTATCTATCTATTAATTTTCTGTTGGATGTACTAATATCTGAAGCTTGCTGTCTCCATGGATCTTCAAAGTCAAATTTTCCATGGCTGACGCATTTAAAATTTATAATCGAAGAATATATTAAAGCTTCCATCTTCTAAAGAGTTTATTTGGATCTCGAAATGAGGGAAAGTATAAAAAGAAAATTGTAGTATTGCTCTAAAGATTGTTTTCTTTTCTTAAATTATTTTAACCATTTTCCCTTTCTTTTCAAACATTAAATCTAAGTTTGAAACAATGGTTAAGATGTTGAGAAATTGATAAAGATAATAATCTTGCCTATAAATGGAATAGAAAGAACTTCTTATGCTTTTAGTTTTAATTCCGCAGTGAATGTAATAGTTAGGCAATTTTTTCCCTTATTTGATGTAAAAACGCAGGTCTTCTCCTTCTAGCTGACTCTTTGAATGTCCCTGCTCAAGCTGTTTAGAAAAGAAACAATGCTACTGGTTGTCCATCATAGAGTGTAGCTTACTGTTGCTATAGGAGAAATTATCCCCATGTGATCAAATGATTCAAATTTTGATGAAACACTTAGAGGCATGCCAGCATCTCAGATATATGGATGATGTAAAACTGACTTAACAGACTTAAGAAGAGTGAGCCGTCTTTGCAATATAACATGACATTTACATAGCAGGGAACGATTGGTACTTCGGGATTTTTGTTCTTCTTTTGTTTTGAACATAAGGTGTTTTTTCTGAGGAAAGATCCAACAATAACAATGATCACACATATTGAGGTTAGTCAAGATGAAGATACTTGGTATCTTAGACAAGAAGATCCCCATCAACAAAGAAATTCCACTTCAATATCATTGTGGACTAAAACGAAGTGTTATATCCAGTCAAGACTGAAAAGAAAATTCTGTGGCTCAAAATCTTCCATAAGGTAGATTCTTAAGTAAAATGACTAAAATCTACTTCATACCTTTTTGCATGTGAATTGAAAAGTTTACCACTAAGATCCTTAAAGATTTCCATTTCGTTGATATGGCAGGAAACAGTATGCATCATTTATTCGATAAAGATTTGCAATTTTTGCAAACAATCTATTAATGGATGATTGAACCTTCCTTATATCTTTGATAAAAATGCACATTTGGCATGTTTTATCTGCTACTATGATTGAAAATATGAAATAAAATTGTTCCATTTTCATTCTAATAAAATTAACCCAAGGTTCATAAATAGTGGAAATTTATACTTCCATCCCATGAGGAGATTGGTAATAGATAGTAAGAAAAGAAATAAGGAACCAGAATGTATTCAAAATTAAACTACCTTCTCCAAATGCTAAATTTCAGGCTCTATTGATGAATTATAGAACCTGCCTTTAAGGAACTGAGAAAATCATTCAATTGAGAAAGGTAAGTTGCTGATTAAGTCTATGACAATTTTTATTTGTCCTCTGCAAGTAATGGACTGTGCTTATGAATAGGAATGTGGAAGTCATGGCTGAGACTAGAGACCTAACAGGTAAAAACAGAAACGATATTGGTAGATTTTTATTTTCTAAGTAATTAAGAAGGAGATGGGGAAGAGGTCAGAAAGTGTAGGCGCCAATACAAAAGGACTATTCTGACTTCTATGATAACTTACACCCTGTAGTGTAGTTTTGTGTGTGTGTGTCAGTGTGTGCAAAAGAGAGAGAGAGAGAGAGAGTTGCTTTTGAAGAGGTTGTGATCTTAATGGTGGAGGCTATAGTGCATGCAAAAACAACCAATTCATCTGTTATACAGCAATATAGTTGTAGTTCACCCTTCCCCTCTACAGTAAGAAAGATATCCCCATCTTTGGAAATAAAATTTAATTTAGTGAAGATGAAATAGCACAAAGGAATTCCTATATTTCCTTAAGCATAGTGCCACTACAAATTTATGAGAAGTCTTTCAGATTGCAGGCTAAGTACTACAAGGTTTTGTCACATCATATGAAGCATGGCTTATAGACAGTATTTTATAAATGGACAATTTAATTAATAAATATCTCAATATATTATCTTACTACATAAGATATACTTTTTTTTTTTTTTTTAATAAACTTTTTTCAATTGTGCTGATATGATAAATTATCATACTTGCTTGCCTATAAATTTAGAAGATGAATGTCAGTTAAAATTCTGCACCTTGCTTAAGAATATAGTGAGCAATATAGAAGCATATTTATGTACTCACAGCATTACCATTGCTTAGTTTATATATGATTTTTATGTCAACACTCAAAATTTAATAGTGCCTTTTAAAGGTAGCATTAGCTCTTGAGTGAGTTTGAACTCCCCATGAATCTCCAAAGAAATTAGGAAAGTAGAAGGGACTACTTTTCTAACCAAGCCATCAAATCTTTCATTTATCATAAGAAAATTGATGGTAATATTATATTATATAAGCTCAAGATTTTGAAATTGAGCTCAAGAGGAACATTTCTACATCAAAAAGGATCTATGCAACTAACCTTATATATCATATGCACAATACTTGAATTAAAATTTAATGACCTTAATCATGATGACCGACAACAGATCATGAGAAAATTGAGGCCCACCATATTTAAGTTATGTTCGGCATGTGGTGTGGAAGATGATGGTAACATGTTCTTGTTTCATTGAAACTATGACTCTATTCAACCTTTATGTCCTTTTTTGTTCTCCATGAACAATAGACAAAAAAAACTTGTATCAATCCATCTAAAGAACTGGATGTCCCAATTATTTAAGGATTGCCACATGATTCATTGCATGACATCATATATTAATTGTAAGCATGACATCATATATGCATTGTAAGTTATATATATATATATAGAGAGTGAGAGATAGAGAGAGAGAGAGGTAAGTTGACAAAGAAAGTCAAACAACTTCAATTATCTTGGCTGGAGGAACCATGAGTCAATCAAATTGACTTATTAATAAAAGGGATATTATTGTTTCACATTTCCTTATATACATTTTGTACCCACAACATTTTTTAAGAATGTACACATTTAATATACGATTTCTCATTACGTGTATGGAGAGTGTATATTTTGAGTGTGAGACAATCAAAACCCTTAATAAAATCATGATTAAATTATCAAATCGAATGAGAAAGTCCAGTAGGTTCATTGTTGAAGAGAATCAATCTCTTGTAAAAGTTTGAAGAGATGGGCGTGGGACATTTAAAATGAGGCTGAAAACAAAGTTGGTTGAAGAAAAGTGCAGCCACTTGATTTGGGTTGGAGTCATGTAGTGAATGATGAGAGTGATTCAGTAGCTTTATGCTAGTCTAGGTATATGTGCAAAGATATGCAAGTCTCGGATTAAAAAAAATAAAAAATTTATGAGGTTGGAGAACAATGATTCCTAAATCAAGGGTTCTAGAATGGGTATGAACCTGAAGAACAAGATTCTTTGATACTCTCAGTCAATACAGAGACTTTAGGCACACAGGCTTTAGCCTTCTTTATAAATAGGAAAGCATACTAAGGTACATTGTTTATTATACCTAACTAGCTTGTAATTTCATGCATATGCATAGAAACAATTAAAGATGTACAATAAGATGCATAATATAATTCCTATATATATAATTTAAATATCATTGATAGTTATTTTTATATTTTGTTAACTCTTTAAAAAATTGTGTAAGGATATTATTAGGTTTAAAATGTAAATTGTCCATGTTTTTTTTTTTTAAATTATTGTGAAGCACTTTTTTATTTTTTTTTTACGATTTATTTATTCTAAACTCTTTGATTTTTGTAGTTAATAACTTAATTGGATGAATATTTATGATGTGGTTTCATATTTTATTCTAAAATTAAGAAATAAAATTCTTTAAGAATAAATAATTTAGAATATATGGCGCAAAATTAGAACTCTAATTCGGAATTCTAGTTTGAGTTTCTCTCAGTTTCACTTATTATTATATATATAGATTCTCTCTCAAACATGATTTCTTAATCCCTTTCACACCCCAAAGAAGGGGAAAAGAGAAAAAAAAAAAAAAAACAACAGAATTCAAAATTAGGCACACATGTAACTGAAAATCAAGCTTGATATATATATATATATATATATATATATGGTAAAAATTGTATATGACCACTAGCTCTAGGATGACATGAAGCAAGATCAATTATTATGTCATTTGAAAATATAACCTATTTTCTAACACAAAATTAAGAATTTTCAGTTTTGCTCAAGTATATATAATATTTGTCATCTGGAGCTGAATGAGAAGCTTGAACAATTATCTTCCTGTTTTTCCAATAATTTCAAATATAGATAATAGGAATGCATAGCAAAAATGCAATTAGTTTAAACCATACCCTAATCTAAACCTTCTAATTAGCTTGGTGAGAAATTCTTGTCATGTGAAAATATAACACTAGTAGTGTAAATTCACATATTACTTTGTATGTATGAGCATGAGCATATTAAGTTAACGGCCACCAGACTGTAACGGAAATACACCTGACCTAATGCTTAGAGTATGCCACGTCATACTAATCCTGACCTCGGTGGTGGCAATTTGTAATTAAAATCAGACATTTCTAATTAACTGAAAACAAGCAAAGCAAAATTGCATTTATCAGACAAAGTTTAAGACCTCTAGCATTAGGGTACAAAGTAATTAAGCCAAACATTTTATCAAACAATTTTTTTTAAAAAAAAATTTATCTATAATTATTAGGGTAGGAATCTAAGGGGTGGGGGAGCGATCAAATTAATTGAAAACTTATGTCTATATTTTAAAAAGCACCATCTCCTATATATCTGAAATATAATTAAGCCATTTTTATTTTATTTTTTTGTTGTTGGGAGGAGAATCACAATTTCATGCATCAAAAAGGGGAAAAGGACAAAAAAATATATAAAAACAAGGCCTAATGCAGGTCAAGCTGAGTGGAGGTCAAGCTTGGATCGTTTTATTAAAAGTAATCTCAAGTACCTTGGCTTTTCAAGAGTGAACAATCGAGTCAAGCCAAATCCTAGGTTGGTCAATATTTGTGTTCTACCTTTCCTAGGAGTGGTGGAAGATGAGGATAGCAATCCAATAATAATAATAAAAACAACTAGTAAATTAAGTGTTCATTTAGAAGTTGATTATTTCCGGTAGCTTATTTGAAAAATATGAAATAAAAAGTAAAAAAATTAGCTTATTTTTAAAAAGCTGAGACTGAGCATGCGTTTGCAAGCAAATGAATGTTAGCGTTGGTGCGTTTGCGTTTTTGGCTAGGTCCCATGGCACTGTTCATGACCTAGCCAAAAACTCAACAAAACACAGATAAGCAGCACTGATCACGACCCACGATACTATTCATCATTAAAAAATATTTTACTACAGTGTTTTCAGCAATAAGCGATACACAAACAGACCCTTAACTGTTAGATTATTTGAAATAAAGCCGAAATTAATTTAAAATAAAGCCGAAACTAAAAGTAACATGAGACTCACAAATAATACTTAAAGTAAACAAAAAGTAAGCTTATATAATGCTAGAAAGATAAAATCTCCTAGAAATTGACTCAAAAATAAATTTTTAGAAGCTTAGGGATCATTATAAGATGAGATTGGCTTAAGGGAATTATGTCAACCCCTTTCTTTTAGGTAAATTTATTTGACAACTCTTGAATATATATGGGTGTGGAGCTACTTATCTATTTCTTATGTGTTTTTAGTAGAATATGACCCTATTTATTAAGAAGTTGGGAATGCCTCAAGAAGATTAATTTTCCTACACTCATCTTTTACTTTGAGCACGTTTAATAGATTGTAATAGATGCTGTAATGTAATAGACATTCCTATGGCATAACTATTCAGTTGTTTGATTATGCTTTTATTACAATAAATAGTTATTCCTTATGAATAGTTATTTTTCAAAATGAGGAATAACTATTCCTTATCAAAATACTGAATATCTATTCATTCACCTTATGTAATAATTTTTTTTTTAAAAGTTTCCTAAAAAGCCATTAGTTGCCACATCTTCAAAAGGAAAGAAAATAAATTTTCCTTGTTATTAATTATTAGATCTATTTTGAACACCTTAAAATAAGTGTATTTTAAGAAATTTGACTTAAAAATGATTTAATTACACCTTCTTTTTATACTCTACTAAATTGTGAATGCATATTCAGGATTCTATTTTTAAATGGTTGCCAAACTAATGAATAGTAATACTTATTACATTCCAACTTAATGTATTCCTTGTAATACTTATCCCTATTCCCATGTAATAATTATTACAGTGTACCAAACGTGTCCTTTATTTATTATAATACGTAGGGAATTAAACATAGTGAACAATTTCATATTTCTCTTTACGGTGGCAAGATTAATTCATTACCTGGCTTAGTTAGCATTAGCAATATATATATATATATATATATTAAAATTTTCCTCTAACTAATATACAATAGTAAGAATTTAAATGTTTGTCAATTTCTTTGTGACGGTAATGACAGCATGAGACTATCTAACATTCTAGCAAAAGGTCTTGTTCAGATGAGAGGGAACAATATATCTATCAAAGAGCTTTAAAAATCTAGAGTACTTTGCTATAGATATTTTGGAACAAAAACTGAAGATCCATTGGTATCTTCTGAAAAGTAGTCCTCACACTTGTTCTAGCAGCACAAAAATTGCTAGAGGCTTGAGCTACGTAGCTATCATGTTCTTAAAAAAAATCTAGATGTCTTCAAAATGATCAAGTTGCTTCCACTTTTCTTTAATTCTTTATTTTCCCCCATAATTAAGACAATGCTTGCAACCGGAGTGTCATAATAGTAGTTCAAAGACATGTAGCATTTACTAGCTATATCCAAAACAATAATGAGGTTTTAGAAGGTCATTAGTTCACATGCTTGTTAAATTTTCAAAATTAAAATCTTTTTTAACTCAATTAGAAATGGAGATATGCCCTACAAGTTTGAATCTTATTAGTAGTGTTTTAAATGTTTGGTCAAGAGTCTTACTCTTTCATTAAACACATTTATATTAAAATTTGAATTTTTCTAAAAAATAAAAAGTTGTTGCGAAGTTTATCTATAATTGGAGGGTTGTTTCTTTTTTTTTCTTTTTTTTTTTAGAGAGAGTTTCAACTTATGGCATCCGCTCCTGAGGATAGTTCTTTATTATCAGATCAAGACACTAATCAATTTTTGGTGTAGGCGGGAATTAAACCCTAAATCTCTTATTCAATCATCAGAGACTTTACCAGTTGAGCTAACTGGAACCCACAATTGGAGGGTTGTTTCAAGCTAGCTAGTTCTATGCAAAGATCTTTAGCCTTGCGTGAATTATGCAGGTGCTAATTAATTCATTGAAGTGAGATATATAGAAGGTGTGTGGTCAACTAGTCATTCATTCATTCACTTTTTGATATCTAATTTAACTTTTATTATCAGTAGAATCCTAAAGATAACAAGTTTTTTATTTTGTATTTTATAATAGTTTCACAAAGAGTAATGAGCATTTCTAATAAGATATGATCTAAAATTATGGCACTTGCTCAATTATTATTATTCTTTAACGTCACGCAAAAATATAAATTAGTTTATTGTATATATTCACATAACACACTTATATAATCCAATCTAATAAAATCTACACAATTTCACTTATCAATAAATGGGTTAATTATATGTGGGTTTTAGTTAACTCAACTAGTTAGCGAAAGCTTACACTAAAAATCATGTCTTGGCATGATGATAAAAAGAAATTATCTAAGAACTGATGACCTTAATTCAAATTTATTGTACTATAAAAACTAAAAAATGAATGAGTTACTCTAAAAATTTTAGTAAAGTTACAATTAAGACCCCTAACAATAACTTGTATAATCAATATTTATCTAATAAGCACCTAATATAGAACACAACACATGCTCTAACAACAATATTCATATAATCCAATCAAATAAAGTCCATAAAATTTAAGGTGTAACAATTTATTTATCATTGATAAGTGTGCACTTGTGTTTCTCTCTTAATTAACATTCGAAGTATACCGTTGTATTAAAAATAGAGGAAGAGAAAAGCATCGCAATGATGTGCAAAGAATGTTTTTTTTTTTTTGGTCGTTTATATATATATATTTTTTGGCTGAATCGTTTATATATATATATATATATATATATATTTTTTTTTTTGTTGAATAAAAAAAAGAAGTCTCCGATGTGGGCTCATCGATCCCGTGCCACGTGACAGCAATGAATAATACCACGTGTACCACACGAGCTTTGCTGAAATTATCGCTCGAACCGCTCCTCTATGGGTGCAGAATAAAGACTCCTACCATCAAGCCACACTTGTTTACATATTTTTCTTAAATGTACAATAGAATGCCACATATCATTAGAAATATGCGCACCTTGTAAATGACGTTTCCTGCCACCACACAAAGATTCCCTAAGTTTGTAGCCTAAGAAAATGAAAAACGAGTAGAGTACACAGTAGAGTAGACTACTTTTTTTTTGTACTTCTTTTATCCTTTGGTATGGGAAAACTAAATAACACGTTTTTTTTTCCTTGAAGCAACAGTGTGGTACTAGCATTATCGGTTGATGTAAGGCTTTTATTTTCTTACGTTCATTTTTCATATTTACTTTTGAGTTTTAGATATAGACATTTTTTTGCCCTTTTTAAAATGAGTGCATTTTCATATCAATTAGGAATATGTGTAAAATAATGAATGTCTTTGTGTAAAAGAATGTTTATTTATTTATTTATTTTTAGTTTTTTTAGAAGGAAAAGAATATTTTGTTGGTAAAACTTAGCCTCATGGAATTTGGTTCTAAGGGGAATATATAGGACTAAGCCATATAAGACACAAAAGATAAGACTGAAAGGTGGTAACCGGGAGAAGGATAAATTTATGGTCCATAAGTCCCTTTGTATACCCATAAGTCCCTTTGTATACCCAGTGTGTCACTGCTATTTCACAGCATAAGCGCATAATCCCCAGGCCCTAACCGACAATTTCACCAAAAGTCATCTCTG
The DNA here is from genome assembly GCA_033629205.1 of Lithocarpus polystachyus. NCBI lineage: Eukaryota > Viridiplantae > Streptophyta > Magnoliopsida > Fagales > Fagaceae > Lithocarpus > Lithocarpus polystachyus. The sequence goes on along the minus strand of CM066171.1, from coordinate 23,366,012 downwards.
AGGAACTTGTACTAGGTCATTCCTCTGGCATCTTTCAATAAATCTATTAAACAACAAATTGTGAAAGTTTTTTTTTTTTTTTTTTGATGGGACAAATTGTGAAAGTTCTGTTTGCAATTACCAAAAACTATATTAAAACTTTGTGAAAAATGTTGTTTCAATATTTATTGTTAGGTACATTACAACTTTTACTATTTGAAACTCAAAAATTGGTGTATCAAAACACATTTCAAGCATTCTCTATTTTTTTTTTTATTAAGAACCACTTTTTATAAATATTATTATATCAATTTGTAAGTTTTAAATAATAAAATTTGTAATACTTTTAGCATTTTTTGTACAGTAAAAATAACTACTTCAACCATAATTAATTCACTGCAGAAAACACAATAAAGAAGCAGAAGACTCATTAGACCCCAAAATGATTGGCTAAGTTTGATTCAAATTTTCCATTTAATTTCAAAGTAACCCAGCCCCTACCACAAAACCCACTAATTTTATTTTCAATTTCTTCCAGTTTCATATGGGGTGTTCTTGATTTCATTTCTTTCACAGAAAAGTAGGTCCTCCAGTTTCTGCAGCTAAATAAGCTTTTCAAGACCCCTTTCTTTTGATCTGCTTTTTAAAATTTGGCCATGCCCTCAAAGCAAGCGTGGATCAGATCTACATCTCAGAGAACTTCTACTTCATATGGTATGACTTTTAAAGCTCATTCGACACTACGAAAACCTAGAAGAAGAGAGAGAAGGAAAAACCAAGAATACCCTAATTCGTACGACTAAGCCTCGAGATCTCTACCATTCTTTTCACCCTTTTTTTTTTCCGAGTAAAAAACCAGAAATAAAATTATAAATCAAAGTTTCCCAAGTTTATTACCAAAAATATATACATATACACATATATAAATCAAAGTCTTTTTTAGCAAACCCTAGGGAAAACTGGAAACAGTGAAACCCCCAGATACCACTACTTCCATCTTGAATTTGTGGTTGTAATGTTCATGTACTTCACAGAAACAAAAAGAAGATACCTATAGTACTACTACTTTTAAGATGCAAAAAGCTTGAAAACCTCCACCAAACCCTTTCTCTCTTTTATTTTGATGCAAACAAAATATTAAAAGATGCAGAATCGCAGATCAAACAAAAATTAAGATTAATCAAAACTCAGAGAGAGAGAGAGAGAGAGCACGTTCTTCCACTCCACTTACTGAGGAAACCCCAGAGACAAAGTATGTACTATGCAAGTATAGATCAGAGCTGATAAACCCTAATGGAGATAGGAAAATGCTTGTCTTGGAGTGGTTGGACCAATGCTAGAAGTGGGGAACATCCCAACAAGGGTTGGCTGATGATAAAAATGAAAGCGCACTGGTGTGGTAGTACAACCTTGTGAAGATAGAAAATGACCCTTTTCTTTTGGGGTGGGTGCAAGTGTGTGTAAGTGTAACCCATTATTATTGAAAGAGAATAATTGCAACAGTACAACTCTCTGCCTTTATGCATCTAATCCATTCTAAACCACCTCAGTACATTGCATCTTGTCTTGTGTCACTTTTGATTTTGATTTTTCTTTTATTCTTAGTTTTTTTTTTTTTTTTAAAAAGATACCTACTTTTTAGGAAGACCACAAAACACCTCTACATTCTCATAGAGTCATAGGGATATTTCATATTTGTTAATTAGCTGTTCACAATTAATGTAAAACGAGAGGCTAATTGATGTGCTACAAACTTTTAATACCACTATAACAACAGGACAGACAAGACTGGTTCTTATTACACAGGACAACACAAATTCTTCTCAATCATTTTTGTGCTGAAAGTAAATCTTTTTCCAGGAAGTTGAAACAATAATATTAGAAAGCTAGGTAGCTGGGCTTTAAATTGCTAGTCAACACGAAATTATTGCTCAAAATATGCATTTGACCCATGGTCATTGTGGATTTTGTTAGCGAAGATTATTGACTGGCCGGCTAACTATCATCTTCTTATTAGGAAAACAATAAAAATAGAAATATCATAGACACAAATAATAGCTATTATCATACAACTAGAGGTTCCGAGAAGGTATTTGAAGCATGTTGCACAAAATATGTAGAAACTAAAGCTTGTCATGACCAGAGCCTTAGTTTGCAACTTGATACTTTCCCGGTTGAATCCTTTGTTATTTCTCTTAATCTTATTGGCCTCGAGGAATATATTGTGACACCCAATTTCACTAATTAGAGATAGAGAGTTTCTTTTTTAAAGGGGAAATTTAGTAATTTTTGATATTAGTGATTAGCAACAAAGCCGGCTGAATGGTAGAGCAAAAGATGAAGTCGCTTAAGGCCCCAAGTAAAAAAGGCTCCCAAATTTTAACCAAAAGGGTTATTTATAATCAATAAATAAAATAATATTTTTTTACCAGATGAAAAAAAAAGAGAAAAATGTAACGTCCACAATATTTTTCATAACACTTTTACAACTAATGCTAAGTAGCAGGTTGATATAGCCTGTTTGATGGCAAAAAAAATAATTATAGTGATATTTTCAACTAGAAAACAAAAAGCAAATTAAAAACTAGAATTTGTTGTAAAAAATATTGTAAATGTTGCACTTCTAAAAAAAATAAGAATAATAATAAGAGTTGAGTTAGCAAACTTTTACTAGTTTTAATCTAAGTCTATCACTAATACCACTCTTTTACTTACCACTATCAATCTGCCACATCAACAAGTATGAAAAATATTGTCAAATTTTCTGTTTATAAAATTTTAAAAAAAGAAAAAAAAATTATACATAGTTCATGTTAATTAGTAGTAATTTCTCATCTAAAACAAGATAATCAATTTTTGACTTAGACCTCCAAATGCATCAAGCTGCCTCTGATTAGTAATATATATTTATCTTCCAGGTTAGAAACCCTAACCACTCATAGACCCAGTAGTTGCCCTGATTTAGATTTTAGATGACTCCAGAGAGAAAACTAGCTAAGAATTCTAAGGAGAGGAAGCTTGAGATTTTTAGATCATTGAGGTAATAAGCACTTCAGAATCATTTTTACCATTGATCTGGTGATTTAAAATAGTTAGACCACAAGATAATTGATTTTAGTAATTTTTGGGACACCATTCTTAGTAATTGAATTAACTATGATGGATATTAGGTTACGTTGTTGGAGTGTTCTTGAGGAGTTGCAAGAGTTCTTTTAGTAAGAATTGATGGATGTAAGTAGCATTTTTCTTGGCTAAATATATTTCGCTTAAAATACAATGTTTTATTTATTAAATACTTCTCTATCTTTCCTCACAAGTTTTTATATAGTTATTTTCACTACATTGAAAAGAATTAAATTTTTTTTTTAACTATCATAAATATATTTGATTATTAGAAAGTTTTTATTTCCTCAACTTCAACCAAGCATGTGAGAATCTTGTGAAATACACCACAAATTTGAATGAAATATTTGTTTGAGCTAAGATTTTATGATATATGATTTTTGGATTTAAACTGAAATGAAATCAAGATAAATTCTAAAAATTTATTTATACAATTTAACTAGTAGATTTTGATGTTTTGGAATCCATTGCAAAATTTATGTTAATTTTTGAATTGAACTAAGATTCAATTTCTATGCCTATGAAATTTAATTTAGATTACAAGGAATAGCAAGTTTTGGGGGATTTTTGTTCAGTTTATGATACATCTACAATAACCCCCAATTCAATGGTAGGCAAAAGAGAAATAATCAATCCAGTGACAAACCTAAAATAGGATACACCTATGGGGAAACATTAAAACTTAAGACCACAATGCTACCTTTACTATAAAGCAAGAAGCCAGAAACTTCCAAGGAGAAGAAGCATAGAATTTATCCCTCAGGCTATAAAGGCTTCCTTACCGAGCTATGATTTAGCATGTCAAATTATTGATCCTCAAGTTTCATATGTTCTTGCTGCCATATCCTTGAAACGTAATTCTATCATTCTATCAATCTCATTTAAAAAAAAAAAAAAAAATCAAAACTAAAGAAGGAAGCATGGAGCAGGAGACCTATCACACTTAGGAAGCAATTAAAAGAAAACCAAAATTTCACTCACGTTGACAGCTGAAATAATAGCCTCAAAACTATTCCTCCTATCTGAATTCTTATCAACATTTCATAATAGAATTTGTAGGCAACATTTTCAGGACTGTACTAAAAGTAGTCTTTCAGAGTCCTTATCATAATCCAAAGCATGTTTCACAAACCGAGGCGCAGTGAAAAGGTCTCAAACTCAACTTAAATTCCATGCATATTTCCGTTGTCTGACAAATATGACTCATAAGGTTTAGGAAGTGCATCATCCATAGATATCTTGAGTGAATTTTCAAAAAGCTATGGTTAAATTTTCTGATTGAAGAAATTAACGTGGTTGGATTAACTTCAAGCCTACCACCACAGGCAGTGCTAATTAAATTCACTATTAAATAATAGGAATTACAATCACAAAAACTCTTACAAAAATTCCCAAATATAAACTAACCCAAAACCCAACACGCTCAAAGGTGCTCTCACACTAACTCACTAGGAAAGGCTAGCCTCAACCCTCTCTCACAAAAACTCTTACAAAAATTCCCAAATATAAACTAACCCAAAACCCAATACACTCAAAGGTGCTCTCACACTAACTCACTAGGAAAGGCTAGCCTCAACCCTCTCACACAAGACAAAACTTTGCTCCTAACCCTCACATGCAACAAAGCTACTCTTCCACTCTTTTTATAAGGGATAACACATCTCATCTTTTCAATGAGAGACTAAAATTTTAATAGAATTAGTGCACCTCCATATTATTCTTCTAACCAATGTGGGATTCCAAAACCAATGAGAAATTCTCTTACCTTCTCTTATCAGTTGGACTCAACAAGATAAGAGATCAATATCCAATATTAGAGATATATGCCCAAGAGCCCAAAACTTACTGTAGGCCAATGTATTTTGAGAGCAAGCATGCTAACCTATGTTAATCTAGGATTAATCTCAACTAGTATATGAACTTTACATTGAGTTCATTGAAACATTTTTCTTCAAAAAAAAGTTCATTGTAACTTGGACACTTGAATCTTAAAGATGTATTAGTCAAAGACTTTCTTTTGTGGGCGTAACCCGTCAAGCAAAACTACATTAAATTCTTGTTTCTACTTTTCTATTTTCTAATTTTCAATTATTCAACAAAATTAACATGGAATCAGAGCTAAATTTAATCTTGACCAATGTCAAGCCATTGTAAACTGTGAATTCTACATCCATTCAATAAAAAATAAAAAAAAATTTATAATTCCCAAGGCGTTGCGGCAAGTCCACCTCTGCCATCAAACAACCCTGATTCTCACATTGGCTATTGTCAAAACACCTAGGTATATATTTGGAGTGAATTGACTAAGAAGTAACAAAATCCTCTCTCTCAGTGCCACAAATCAACATTGACCTTTCTAGCTTACTCATAAAGGGTCCTTCCCACAGACCACCCTTTGTCATCACCCACATGTGCAAGCATCTCACATTACCTCTTGACCATGATCACTCTTGAGCCTTTTGAGGGTAGACACGCCCTATGAATCGCATGGCGTATAGGTATTAGCAACATTGTCCACACCTAATGTTTCCATTTGTCAACGTAGTTTTCAACACTTGGTATCAACCATTATCATCAACTTGGTTGTTTGCGACCGTTGACATATGCCTTGCATTTCAAGACTTGTCATAACATTTAAGATCTTAGAGTTAGTGATATTATTAACAAGTACACTAAACCTAGGTTAGTCTAGGATTAACTTAGGGTTTTCTAGTATATGAACCTTACATTGGCTTCATTATAATATGGACATTCGAATAATTAATATATATATATATATATATATGTGTGTGTGTGTGTGTGTGTGTGTGTGTTTGTGTGTGTATAAATATATAGTCACTAAGAGCTTTCTGCTGTGAATGTAAGCCATCAATTGAACCATGTTAAATTCTTTGCGTTTCTCTTTTCACTCCTTCAATCATATTCAATAACTTTAACATCAAATGATTAAGGGCCTGCTTCCAAAAATGCTTCTGATTGGCTTCACTTCCAATCAATTGGCTTTTCCTAACAGTACTAATGGTCGATTCTGTTGCAGTACCACTGAAACTGAGAACAGGAAGAAGCAAAAAACACCTTTGTGCATGCATTTAAATGGATGTCAATATGTACATAATTTATTAAATTAGTGTCAGAGGGGACAAATCCAGCACTCAAGAAGTATGGACTCAACTTTTTCATTAAGAACAATCCAGCTCAACATAATAAAACCGAAAGAGAGACGATACATAAAGTTGTTAATTTAGACAATCTTATATGATAGGGGTAATAACTTTAGAATACTCCGGGAATACAATAAATATGTATTTCCTCTTCTTACATAATAATGAGTTCCACTAATTAAATTCATGATGGAATCCACTAATCATGTGAGAGGGAGGAGTAGTAATTTATAACTTTTGACAAGAAAGCTGGTTTAGTACACAGTAAACTCCATTAATGTTATTGATGAGAATGGATATCAATATGAGGTTCAGCAATTACAGCAACTGTAACCTAATATTCAACTTTACAACTAGTTTGTGCAAGTCTTAATCGTTTACGTGCATTCTTGTAAGTGCAATTAGAGCAGGATCGCAAAAAGGTGAAGAAAAAGCTATGCCATTAATAATTTAAAGTTAGGTAATTGAGCACCCAGGTCAATCCGCATTGGAACAAAGTCTTAAATGTCAGGTATGATCAAGAAACACATGCGAAAGTCATAATATCTGTAGCACATATAAGATTATGCTTAATTGATGACCAGAGAAGTAATTGAATTTCAAATAAGCAAATCCTAAAGTTATTATCAAATTGATTGACATAACTTGGCGACCCCATTAATAGTGCAAAAATCTGTAGTTTAGTGTACTCCTACAAAAAATTGAATTTCTTGTGGGTTAACTAAGATTAAACCAAAAAAAGAAAAAAGGAAAAAGAAATTGGGCAATCCTGATACCTGAAACTCTGAAACTTCTTTTTTTTATTAAGTGAAAAATTGTAGAATTATAACAAAGTGGAAATAAAATAGGGAGCAAGAAATTTTACTTCAACAAACTGGAACATAAAGAATAAGATACATTACAGCTACATATAACTAGTAAAATAAATAAAGTTAGCAGATACGATAATTAGAGTACGGGTTTATAGAACTTATTTACCGGCATGTTATAAAAGTGGGAGAGATTTTTCAAATAAATGAAGAAGGGTTTAACTTTTGATAAACCATGAATAAAATAATGTGAAAAACACGTAAAACAGTAAAAGGTAAACTCCACAAGATATAAAATTTAGGGAAAATTGTAAAAACCTCTTGAGATTTATTGAAATCTACCCTTTAGTCACTTTATTTTGGAAAAATATAATTTCATCCACTTCAAAAAATTTCATACAAATGATACTAACAAATAAGGCTCTTGTTATCTAACGCATGAATGCCGTTAAGGAATATTCCTAAATTATTGGTACTCTATTATATTTTGGGATATTTCAAAATGTTTTTTTTCCTTGAAAAAATAATAAATAAATTTTTTAATTTATTATTTACTTTATTAAAAAAGTGAATACTATTTTAATAGACTTTAAATTAATGAAGGGTAGTGTTGGAAACTTGTACTTTTTTTAATTAGAAGACAACGTATTAAATGATGTTCTCTTAATTTTTTAATTTTCACACTTAAATAGGACTAATAATATAAAACAGAGATAGTAAAAAGACATAAACACCCTCATGTATATGAGGGTTGTACACTTGTACTAGTAATATAAGTTATATAACACATTTTTCTATTTAAAACTATTTAGATAGAAAATATAGAATTTGGATGTATTTACCAATATAAGCAATGATAAAAATCATTGCTGCTGTCACCACTGAGAAAAACACTAGACATATTTGTACTAAATCGAAAAGGACTAGTCGAATAATAGTTAGGGTTCATTGAAATCATTTATATAGTGTAGAATAATTTAGTAAACGCCATATGTAGAACACAAAACACACCCGCACAACATACTCATAAAGCCTAATCCAATCTGATTTACATTTTCCATTTTTGTAGCATTTTAATATTATTTAATTAAAATGAATTAATATGACAACATAAATATAATAATATGAGAGTTAATATGGAAGATAAGGAGTTAGTAAAATGTTTAATCCCACATTAAAAATGAGAGAAACTATTTTATTGTTTTTAAGTGTGGTGATTAATGGACTAATATGTACAAGAGCATATATTGGGCTAGATAAATTCAGAATAAATAACATATTCATTGATGAGTAAGTGACATTTTTATTATAGAAAATGAAGAGCCATTCACTTACTTAATGGACTAGTTATTTAGCCTATTTAGTGGAGTTTTGGACTTGAACACTTTGTGCAGAGGTTGTTCTAGCTATACAACATTTTTTGACTATTGTGTTTTGGAAAAGACAAATCAGAGAAGGTCTACATCGGTTACAAAGATTAGCCACTCTCTAAAAAGTGTTGTTTAATTTTGATCTCAAAGAAAAAATATTCAAACATATTTATTCAGTTTCTTTTTTTGTTATTTCTAGTATTATTGTGTTTGCACCAACATCCATGATATCATTGCTTCCTTTAAATAAGCTTGGAGGTGAAATTACAAGTTTTCAAAGTCTTTGTAATAATTTACTGATGCCCATAGCTTTTTGCTATGTACGAATATCTTATTAGCCTTTATGAATCTCTCTCTTTTTCAAAAGTTCTAATCACATAATTAAGCGACGTTCAGTGCTTTTGTTATCATTAAACTATTTTTTTTTTCACGTACATTAAAAAGAAGTTGACTTAAATATATAGTTTGTTTTCTAGTTTCCAAAAAAATTAAAAATTAAAAAGGCTGGCTTATATTACTAGTACAAGTGTCGTAAGTAGCAATTTGGAGGTAATATAATGTTATTCTGTAAAGAAATTTATGTCTATATTGTTCAGGGTAAAGTAGGGTTCCAATTAAATTATTGGCCAGATGGTAATGTAGATTAAGAGTCCGTTAATAGATTGTCAACGAAAGGAAGTAAGTTTAAGTAATCATATATATTTAAGGAGTAAACTTTAAGAATTTGAAATTGGGAGAACCAAAATGTAGGTTATAATAAACCTTGGGAAAGTTTTTGTAATTTTCTCTAAAGCTCCGTTTGTTTGGAGTGAAAACAGGGAGGATGGAAAACAAAAGGAGAAAAATATGATAGAAAATATTGTTTTCCACTGTTTGTTTAGGGAAGGAAAATAGGAATGATGGAAAACTCGAGAGAAAGTTTTCTCTCCGGACCCATTTTTTTTTCCTTCCAAATCGGAAGGAAAATCTGGAGAGAAAAGTTCTATAATAGCACTTTTACAAAAATTTCCTCTTTTCACCCAATTTTTTTCAACGTTCTCTCTCTCTCTTTTTTTTTTCAACGTTATTGAACTCTGTAACGTTGTTGTTGTTGTTGTTGTTGTTGTTTTTTTTTTTTTTTTTTTTTTTTTAATCTTTTCAACGTTACTGAGTTCAGTAACGTTGTTGTTGTTTTTTTTTTCTTTTTCTTTTTCTTTTCAACATTATTGAGAGTAATGTTTTTTTTTTCTTTTCAACGTTACTGAATGATATTTTTTTTTAACCTAATCTAATTTTTACATTATAATAATATAAATTTATATATATGATGTGATAAATTTTATATTATTTAATGATTAGAAATAAATCTATTTCTTACATATTATGTAACAAGGGTATAATAGTTAATTTATATAAATTACATTTTTCATCCTTCCCTTTTTCTCTCCAACCAAACAAAAAAGTTTTTCGCCCTCTCACTTTTCCACCCCTCTAACCGAACACACAAAGAGGGAAAACTAAATATTTTCCATCCTCCCACTTTTCCACTCCTCTAACTGAACGGACCCTAAAATTTACAAGGTCAAAGAAAATCAAACGATATAAACAACAACAAAACTCAAACTCTTTCATCATTCAAACAAATCTGTCTCCTTACTTCCACATGCATCAAAAGTGTCACCAAATCTTTAGTAGAAATGATCATATCTCTGTATTACTTTACCTGTTAATGTGGATTACAATTATTATAGGAATCATTGCAACTTATTCTTCTAATAAAGGGATTTCAAAATCAACGAGGATACCTAAACCTCTAAAGTCTAAACCTTCGTAGGCTGGACTTAACAATTCTCCATCTTCAGCCTATTAGATATTTTCACTAATGCTCCTTTGGGTACTCCCTTTGTACCATTTTATGGGCAAGGTACCATGTCCTCAACAAGATACATGATCGTTTGAGTTCTAAGTAATACTTGAACTTTCTCAATAAAACTTGACTCAACTATATCAGTCACATTTTCCACAATCACACACTATTTTATCCACTATTATCTTTCCTCTACTGCCTTTTAACTAAATGCTCTTCTTTTCCTTTTAATCCTTGAAAAAAAAAAATTTTAGCAAGTGTTTGGTTGCCTAATTTGAGTTAAAATTAAAGACCTGCACGTCTTTTAAAATGGGTCAGAAGTAGAATGTGTTCTCCACGTGAGGAGATTAACATCATGTGGTTATTTCCCTAAAACCATTTAAGGAGTTTACGAGAGATTGACTTCTAAAGTGTCCCTTGAATATGATTTAGGTGGTAAAATCTGAGTCCTACATAGGAAAGAAATAGTAAATTATATCTTGAGAGATAGACTTCGAAGAGTCTCAAATTAAGCACCTTGTGAGGACAATATTTTTTATTCTAAAAACGTATTTCTATTCATGTGGCACTATTATCGATAGTGACTCCCTCATTTATTAGATTTTATTTCTTTATATATATATATATTGGATTGGGTTCAAGTTACACCTAGTGTAACTCTAAGTAATGTTACACCACTCAATATTTTTTAATTGGATGCGAATATTGACAAATCCACCGTTAGATTACATTATCTTTGTATATTCTTTATGCTTACAAAATTTCAAGGTAATAAAAAATTAATATCTATGTCATCAATCAATTGTTAAAATTCAAATTTTTGTAGTTTAAAATAATGCATAAAATATGAGTTTATTAATCAAATGGTTGATAACATCCGATTAATATGAAAATTGGCATGCATATTAAGAACATATAGAACATGTAATTCAACGGTTAGATTTTCAAAATATTAATTCAATAACAAGTTATTGGGTGTAATATTACTTAGAGTTACACCAGGTGTAACTTGAACCCAATTCATATATATTTTACATTCACAATTTGTAGTCAAAGAGAGAGAGAGAGAGAGTTTTGTTCACTATAGCATTTAGATTGCTGTTCTTCTTCCATTTTTTGTGACCATTTTATACTAGGAGACAAACATCCAAATGTTTCAAAGCATGTGAGAGACAATATTTGTCTTAAAAAGATTGTGTCAAACATGTTTTGATTAGAATCTACATCATTCATTCTTTACACATTCAATATGTGAATAACTCATTTTATTTTATAGATTTCTATTTTTTGTATTGTGTACAAATTCTTTTATTATTCTTGATTATATTAAGAGTTTGTGTTCTCTATAATTAGATCTATTTGTATTCTTATTTACATAATCATAAAAATAAATTAATTTCTGCGATATTTTCTAACAAATCCTCAGTGCACTCTATCATGTGGTCCATTTTAATTGTGTAACCTACAAGGTCATTAGTATATTTTAAAGTATTCTCTCTTCATAATCACTGAAGTGCAATAATCCGATTAGCCTAAAGAAAGGCTGATTTCTTCTAAGTTTAGGTATATATCTCATATTACAGTTTACCAAACAACTTAACTTTTACCTTACCAAAACACACAATGAAATCTCTAAACTTATGTATAAAAGAGAGTTAAGAAAGCATATAGGTCATTTGTATAATTGTTTAAAAAAAAAAATCAAAGTAACTAACCTAGAGTCAGATGAAAAGACAATTAATACAATGCCTGTATGGCACCATATATACATAGGATAAGGGAAACACATAGGTACAATTTCCACACTAGTTTCGGCTTCGCTTTTTGAAGGAGTTCAACTTTCATTTAAGAACAGGGTCATCAATTGAAAGAGTCTCAAAAGATTCTAAGTAAGAAGCAAAAATCACAGACAAGAAGAATTGCTGCAAGAACTTGTAACTAATTAAGGATCAGCTCAGAAAGACAATGGGCTTAAGGTAAAAAATGCACAACTTTGACGCTCTCCACATAGCGACAGATGAGTCTGTTAGGTTCTAAGAAATTAGGAACTAATGTATTAGAACTTCATTTTGTAAGATTGGCAAACCATGATCAAAACAGTTTTAGTCTTATTCAGACTTGCTCAAAGTACGTGCTTTTTATGTAAAGTTGGAATTGAGTTACTGCAGAAGTTACAGTGCAAATCTGCCAGGCTCGATCGATCGAGAATTAGACTCGATCGATCGAAAGTTGTGCAGATTGTTTTTTCTGCAGAATTTCCAACTCAGCCCAAGCCTGTTTGACGTGTAGGGTTTTATGTTTTGCCCTAAGTATAAAAGGGAAAACCCTAGCCACGTTTTCAGAGTTCTGAATGCTGTGTGTGAATCTTTTTGTGAGATCTAGAGGTGTTTGCCTTCACATACACTTAAGGTTTCCAAACTCAAGATTGATGTCAAGAGCTTGGTGATCATTCAGTTGCGGATTCAAGAACTTACAGATATACAAGCAGGTGTGCTTGTGCTTGCTGTGAATTCAAGGAAAGAAGTAGTCTGTGAACTCGGAGCTGTCACGTGATCGTAGTAGTAAGTTTCCTACTCGAGGTAGCAATAGGATGTTAGTGGTCTAAGTCGCTATTGTGTAAACTTCAATTCTTTCATAGTAAATTCTGTTTTACCTTGAGAATAGCTAGGTTAAATCCACCCCAAGATTTTTACCGGTTTGGTTTTCCTGGGTTATCATATCGTGTGTTCTTTATTTTTTGCACTTTGCATGATATGATATATTTGTGTTAACCTAGAATTGCTTAATTTACCTAAGTTAATCACTTAGCTAAATATCTAAGTTAATCTGTTTGGGTTTACGGGGTCTAAATTTCTTACAAGTGGTATCAGAGCGGGTAGCTTTTTTGTGTAGATCTTTTGATCTAAAAGCTGATCCTTGACCCCTGTTGTCATGGATTCTCTTAAAATCATCTTATCAGTATGCCACATTGTCTACTTGGTGTGTTTGTCTATTGCCATTTTTGTTAAATCTATTCTTAAGTGTCTTGGTATAATCACATATGATGATAATTATTTGTGCTATACTGCTTTAACCGCTTTAAAGGCACGTGATTCTTGTCTTTGGTATTTGGATAGTGATTGTTCCAGGCACATGACAGGAAATAAAGCTTTGTTCAAGACACTCTTTGAAGGAAAGATTGGGACAATCATATTTGGAGATGGAAGCAAATCTGTGACCAGAGACATTGGCACTGTGGATATTCCAGGATTACCGGTCTTTGAAGATGTTTGGTATGTTGATGGGCCAAAGGCTAACTTACTCAGCATAAGTCAGATTTGTGACAATGGACTTAATGTTCTCTTCATTAAGCATGAATGTGAGATACTTGATGGAGGAGGTGACTGTATGTGTATTGGTGTGAGGGCAGCTGACAACTGTTATGGTATCACTCCAAGTATAAGTAACAAATGTTTCAATGCAAAGATCAATCAAGTTGACTTATGGCATCAAAAGTTAGGACATGCTAGTCTCAAGCAATTAGAGAAGATTTCCAAGTGTGATGCAGTTATTGGCTTGCCCAAGTTTGAGAAGATAGAAAAATGCATCTGTGGACCATGTCAGATGGGTAAACAAGTGAAGTCCAAACATTCGTCTGTAACTGATGTTCAAACTACAAAACCTCTGGAGTTGTTACACATTGATCTCATGGGTCCTGCCAGAGTTCAGAGTTTAGGTGGAAAGAAGTATATTCTAGTTGTTGTGGATGATTTTACCAGATATACATGGGTTGTACTTTTGAAAGATAAAGCTGAGGCTCCTAAAAAAATGATACATTTGTGCAAAAAATTGCAAGTTGAAAAAGGGACTGTGATAGCCAGAATTAGAAGTGACCATGGAAGAGAGTTTGAGAACACAAAACTGGCTACTTTTTGCAATAATCAAGGTACACATCAGGAATTCTCTTCACCCAAAACATCACAGTAGAATGGAATAGTGGAATGGAAGAATAAGGTTGTACAAGAGAAGGCTCGTGTCATGCTCCATAACAAGAAGATGCCTAAATCCTTTTGGGGAGAAGCAGTTAATACTGCATATCATACACTCAATCGGGTGTATTGCAGACCTGACTCCAAGCAAACTCCCTATGAACTCTGGAGAGGAAAGAAGCCTGTTGTCAAATATTTCAGGATATTTGGTAGTGACTGTTACATTCTACGTGATAGAAAAAACCTAGAGAAGTTTGATGCTAAGAGTGACAAGGGTTATTTTCTGGGATACTCTTCCACCAGTAGAGCATACAGAGTGTATAATCTGAGAACTAAAACAGTCATGGAGTCTTCCAATGTTGTGATCAATGATGAATTAAATTCAGAGGGTCATTCAGAAAACGCATCTCCAGTTCAAGAAAAGATTATGGAAGTTGATGATTCACTACCTGAAAATTATGTGGGAAAGCATACAGAGGAAGAATTGATGTTGTTGAATGATATAGGTTCTGTACCATCAAGTTCAGAACCATCTACACCAGTTCATAAAGCTCAACAAGAACAGAGAGAGTTTCACAGTTCATCAGAACAGAAAGGTATCTTTACATCATTGGTCAAAGGTTCGTCCTCTAGAGTTAAGTTAAATCATCCTGCCACAAATATATTGGGGAGTTTGAATGAAAATATGAGATTGAGATCCAAAGCTTTGAATGAGATTACTCAATCATGCTATTTATCCCAATTTGAACCGAAGAAGGTGGATGAAGCTCTTCAAGATGCTGATTGGGTTAATTTTATGCATGAAGAACTTCATCAGTTTGTTTAGAATGATGTGAGAATTAGTTCCTAGACCAAAGGGAGTAAATGTTATCGGAACTAAGTGGATATTCAAGAACAAGTCAAATGAACATGGAACTGTTATCAGAAATAAATCTAGACTTATTGCTCAATGGTACACACAAGTAGAAAGGATTGATTTTGATGAGACTTTTGCACCAGTAGCAAGATTGGAATCCATTAGGATACTTTTGGCCATAGCAAGTCATTTGAATTTCAAGCTGTATCAAATAGATGTTAAGAGTACTTTCTTGAATGGCATGTTGCAAGAAGAGGTATATGTTGAACAACCAAAGAGTTTTGTTGATCCTCACAGGCCGAATGATGTCTGCAAGTCGAAGAGAGCCCTCTATAATTTGAAACAAGCTCACGGGCTTGGTATGATAGGTTAACTACATATCTCACATACCATGGTTTTAAAAGAGGATTTGCTGACACCACTCTCTTTATACGAAAGGATAAGAATTCTTTTGTAGTTGCTTAAATCTATGTTGATGACATTGTTTTTTGTACTACTAATGATTCTCTTGCTCAATCTTTTGTAAATGAAATGAAGGGCATGTTCGAAATGAGTATGGTTGGTGAGTATCAATGAAACTTGGTCAAGAGATTTGGACTCGACAAGGCTGCACATGCCAGAACACCAATGGCTGCCAATGTAAAACTAAATATGATCCATCAGGTGAGTCTGTTGATGTTGCATTATATAGAAGCATGATTGGTTGTCTTTTATATGTAACTGCTTGTCGGCTTGATATTGCTTTTAGTGTGGGTGTTTGCTCTAGATTTCAATCTAATCCTAAAGTTTCACATTTAAATGCTGTTAAAAAGATTATAAAATAAGTTGGCGGAACATGTGATTATGGATTGTTTTATAGCAAAGAGCCAAATCTCTCTTTTGCTGGATTTTCTGATTCTGATTAGGCTGATAATGCTGATGACAGAAAAAGCACCACTAGTGGGTGTTTTATGTAGGAGCCAATCTTGTTGCTTGGATGAGTAAAAAGCAAAATTCTGTTTCTTTGTCTACAACAGAGGCAGAATATATTGCTGCTGGAAATTGTTGTTCACAACTTCTTTAAATGAAAAAGTTTTTGAGTGCTTATGGAATATCACAAGACACTATGGTTGTTTATTATGATAATTCTAGTGCTATCAATATCTCTAAGAATCCTGTTCAACATTAAAAAACTAAGCACATTGAGATTAGATATCACTTTATTAGGGATTTAGTTGAAAGGAAGATTGTTGCTCTTGAGTATATCTCTACTGAACGTTAGAATGCTGACATTTTCACCAAACCACTTGATAGAAGTAAGTTTGAGACTCTCCATCAAGTTATTGGTGTGATTCTTTGTCCCTAGTCATCCTTGACTTTCACGGTCCGTGTTCTTTATTGCTTTATCTCTTGTGACCATCTTTTTTAGGATTTGCATTGCATAACACTCATGCATTTCATTCTAAGATGCTTTTATTTTTTATAAACACATAAAAAAAAAAGGTAACAAGATTGTGTTTTGCAAAATGTGTTTTGCAATATTTTTCTTGAATTTGAAAACGAGGTTGGTCAATCTATTTTTACATAATATGTTTATGTACCTTGTTTAGCTTGAATGAGCTTATCTTATTGCACTTTACTAGTTTGAGCTTTGTAGTGCATGTTGTGTGGGAATATGTTTATAGTTTTTGATCACATGATCTTGATTTTGAAATCATGTCTTTGATTGTCAGACTTGAACTTATTGAGAAAGACATAAATAACTATCTCACCATTGTTTATTAGCCAATCATAAATACTTTAGTGCATATCATAAAATTTTGTGCTCGAGAAGGTATAGCACATGCATAAAAAGATCATAAAGTGTAGCCTTGGACTAAATGCTAAAATTAGTGTGTACATTATTGGGCAATAATGAATTCAAATTAAATAAAATTGGTATGTATATTATGAAGCAAATCAAGAAACTTACATGATTGCAAGCTTTTATTCTAGGAGATGTGAGAGTTATATGATGTAACTCTTTAGGTGATAGTTTCTTTCAAATTTATGTGATGAATTTTGTAGAAATTGTGATTGATTTCTATTCACATATCACCTCACATGTTTCTCAAGTTTTTGCTAGTTGCATACACTACACAAGTTACTCTTTGCTAAACTTTGTACATGTTACTGTAAGTTTGTGGTCTGACTAACCAAGTTTGATAATTTCTTAAAATTGATGTAAAACATATTTAATGTTTGAGAATTTGAGGAGAATTGAGTGTAAATCTTAATTTTGGAAAACTGTGATCTAAACAAGTGTTTTTGAAAAGCATTTCATCTAATACTCATGCATTTTATTCATAAAATTTAATGCTTTGAGGAGTTTTTGCACAAAAATTGCTTTGTTTTTCAAAAAACTGTTTTTTCCAGAATTTCGATCGATCGAATCTGTTTTTCGACCGATTGAAATTGCGATTAAATTCTTGGTCAGCTTCTGTCTGTTTCGATCGATGCTGGATTGGTCGAAACCAATCGAAGTGTTTTCGACCGATCGAATCTAATTTTCGATTGATCGAAAATCGTGATGAGTGTTTTTAAAAAGGTATTTTCTTCACGTGTTCTTCATCATTTTAAAACTTTTCAAAACCCTTTTTTCTCTCTCACCAATCGGTCAAGCCTCCAAAGCTATTTTTTGTCGTTTTTCTCCAAACTTTTTGCAAGGATTCTCTCCTCTTGAGCCGGTAAGACTTTTTTACCCTTCCTTTTCTTTTTATTTTCATTTTTCATGCATTAAATCATCCATTTTTTGGGTTATTTTTGACATTTTTCTTTTTGGGATTGATGATTTATTTGGTCGTTTTCTTTCACAATAAATCATTGGGTTTTTGTTGGGACACCATTTATATCCAATCCTTGTGGTTTAATTTGATTAATTTGGTGATTTGTGTGAAATTGAAAATTCTAGGGCTTGAAATTGCCGAATTTGGGGTTTTTGTAAGAAATTTAGACCCCTTAAACTCAAACGACCTTAGTAAAGAGTTGGATACGAGGTGTAGAGTATCGCATTACTCCTTCGATAGTGTCTGATGCTCTTGGGGTACCCGTGGTTTCTCATCCTGTCTATCCTTAAGATGAGTTTCCTCCCCTTGACGACGTTATGTCATACATCACTGGGTCTTCTATCTAATGGAGTTCTGATCCTCGGATCACGTTTGCTGAGCTTTCTGAGATCCACTATCTTTTATTTAAGATTGTCTGTCATTTCTTGTGGCCTATCTCTCATCTACAAACTATCCCTATTGAGCAATGTGTGTTTTTTTATACTCGTCACTGATGCTCCTATCAGTTTTTCTTTGTTCTTTGAACGAGGTGCATAGGAGTAGTTCTACAGCTCATGCTTTGTTCTTTCTTGTTTTTATTCATAGGATTCTTCTTCATTTAGGGTTAAGTGATTTCCACGCTACTGAGCCCGTTCATATCATTGCTCCCATAGGTGCCACCTTTCTTAGGCAAAGGGCTGCTCAGCTTCGAGCTAGCTCTAAGCGTCCTAGGGTAGAGCCTTCTGGTGTCACTCCTCCTCCTCCTTCTTCTACAGGTGCTCTTACGGCAGAGACGTCTGTTGATCCGGCTGTTGCTACTGCTGCTGTTCCTCACCTTCACTTACGGATGATTTAGACATTCGTCGGATGTTGGACACTGTCATGACCGTCCAGGCGGCTCATTGTCAGCCTCTGGTGGATATGCTTGATGAGATTAGAGCATTGCAGGCAGATTTGGAGAGTTTTTGACGCCCTTCTCCGCCACCTCCTTTTGGTGATGAGTGAGTGCCTTTTGGCAATTCGTCACAAAAAAGAAGTGCATTGTAGTGGAGATTGTACTTTGCAGTAGAGGAGTTTTTGTCTTAAGGGAGATTTTGTTTCTTCTTGTGATTATGTGGATCTGTGGAGCTTTTAGATTGTATCTAGGTGCTTCATTATGTATTTATCTTTTTGGCTCATGATAGGGGTAGATATAGGAGATATATTTGATACATTTATTGTATATGTTTCTTATTTCACTGTGCTACATTGCTTATTGAATTATATTTATGATGTTATTCATGATATATGTCTTTATTTTGTGTTATGTGAAATCAAAAAGTTATTTTATGTGTTGTATTTTTCACACATGCATTTATGTGTTTGTTAAGTGTTACAAGAATATACAGGTTGATTTAGTCATGATGCTGTCTACACTCGCAACTGATAGATAGTAGTTAGGTTAAATTTGTTTAGTTGGGCTATTGTTTTGTAATTGGCTATTTATTAAGTAAACTTTGTGCATTTTTGTTAAGTTTGTGTTTTGTCACGAATTGTTAAAGGGGGAGTTTGTGAGGTTCTAAGGAATTAGGAACTAATATATTACAACTTCATTTTGTAAGGTTGGCAAACCATGATCAAAACAGTTTTAGTCTTGTTAAGCCTTGCTCAAAGTAAGTGCTTATTGTGTAAAGTTGGAATCGAGTTACTGCAGAAGTCATTGTGCAAATCTGTCAGGCTCGATCAATTGATAATTAGACTCGACCAA
Organism: Lithocarpus polystachyus; assembly: GCA_033629205.1. Classification (NCBI taxonomy): domain Eukaryota; kingdom Viridiplantae; phylum Streptophyta; class Magnoliopsida; order Fagales; family Fagaceae; genus Lithocarpus; species Lithocarpus polystachyus. The sequence goes on along the minus strand of CM066171.1, from coordinate 23,346,370 downwards.
TCGAAAGTCGTGCAGATTGTTTTTTCTGTAGAATTCCAATTCAACCCAAGCCCGTTTGACGTGTAGGGTTTTATGTTTTGCCCTAAGTATAAAAGGGAAAACCCTAGCCACGTTTTTAGTATTCTGAATGCAGTGTGTATGAATCTTTTTGTGAGATCTAGAGGTTTTTGCCTTCACATACACTTAGGGTTTCCAAACTCAAGATTGATGTCAACAGCTTGGTGATCGTTCAGTTGCAGATTCAAGAACTTCAAGATATACAAGCAGGAGTGCCTGTGCTTTGCTGTGAATTCAAGAAAGAAATAGTCCGTGGACTCGGAGCTGTTACGTGGTTGTGGTAGTAAATTTCCTACTCAAGGTAGCAATAGGATGTTAGTGTCTAAGTCGCTATTGTGTGAACTTCAATTCTTTCATAGTGAATAGGATAGCTAAGTTAAATCCTCCTCAGATTTTTTACCGGTTTGGTTTTCCTAGGTTATCATATTATATATTCTTTATTTTCCGCATTTTGCATGATATGATATATTTGTGTTAACTTAGAATTGCTTAATTTACCTAAGTTAATCACTTGACTACATATCTATGTTAATCTATTTGGGTTTAAGGGGTCTAAATTTCTTACAGAGTCTAAGGATTTTGGGCCTAAAGACTTCAGGCCTAGAGTTTGTAAAATAATCCAAAAATGGATATTATTAAACCTCAACAGGTTTTTTTTTCCTCCTCTAAACAACAATTAATTGCCGACCCCAATAGCTGAAAATGATTCTTCAAAACAAGATGTGCTACAAACCAGAAGCATTAGAACATTATTAAACCACCAGAACAAGATGTGCTACAAACCAGAAACATTGGAACATTATTAAACCACCAGAATTTTCATTAGGAGCCTTTTGGTCTAGAGGTTTACTATATTTCAACTCATACTACAAAACTTAGACTCCTCCAATATGCAATACCTAAAATTTGCTTTTCTTTTTCTTTTTCAATTAGTGGAGAGTCAAAATTTGAGTTTAGGGGTGCACAATATATAATTTACATATATTTGTCTTCATAGACCTATGCACATACATAGTTTTATACACATTATGGTTGAACACAAAACACACTCTTTATATATACATAATGTTTAAGATGAATTTGTATAATAAAATACCACTTTTGAAATACTAAGTGATAATTTAATGTTATATTACCCATATAAAGATAGTATATCTATTATATTTTGTCTATATGTTAAGATTTTTTTGATCTGAATAAGTTGTGTTGTAATTTTTTCATAGTTAAAATACCACTTTTAATTCTCATATAATTATTATAGAAATTAAATAAACCTCAATTACAACTAATATAAGTGTTTGTTAAACTCATAAAATAATTAAACTATAGCAATTTTAAATTATATAGTAACTATTTTGTGTGTTCTAAAAATTTAGAGTTTAACTTAAAAAAAAAAAAAAAAAACCAATTTATGATGTTTATTATGTAATTATTTCCAATTTTTATTACTTTTTACACAATTTTATAAAAAGTAGTAACTTACTACAAATAATTTAAAGTCTTTTAGTTTTTTTTTTTTTTTCATTTTATATCTTTTGAACTCTAAAAAGTTTTAAGTGTTGTTCACATCCTGTCAATGGTGTCTAGGGCCTTAAAAGGTCTAATATGAGACCCACCCCTTTTTATCTTTTTAAATTTAAGAAGAAAAGAAAATAAAATTACACAAAAGGGTTAGACCCCTATAGAATCACACCTTCAACACTAGGAGGGAAGAGACCAGGACCAAAACTACCAAAATAAAAATGACTACAAAACTATTTAGCTAGTTCATAGGCCGCTAAATTCACCTAAGCATAAACCAGCTAAAAGATACAAATATGATTTAGAACTTAGGTTTGCACAAGAAAAAAGTATAGCAAGGGAAAATCCCAAATCTCTTCCCATAATACGGGAATTAAACTCAGATCTCATATTACATGTATTGTGAGACAACAGTTTCAATTAAGGACGAATTGACAATGAAACAACAATATCACCTAGCTAATGAAAAACCAAACAGAACTGGTAGTTCGCACTGTACATCACTGCTTTTCTTTGATTCACAATGAAAGTTAATATTTTTCAATTTATATATTTTTCTTTTACTAAAATGAAAAATACATAGGAGGAGATAGTGACAATTCTTATGCGCCCAAAGCAATATTTTTCAATTTATCTACCACAGAGTTTAATAAAATATAAAATGGGGAATTACAATAAAATAAAATTTAAAAAAACAAATAATTAGTCTAATGCAACCGATGCTTCCATGTCCTTGGATTACTGGTCATCTATTGGGCGTTTCGGGTTAATTTAATACTTATTTTAGCAACAAATCCAATAAACTAAGTATAGTCCTCTGCCTTTCAAAATCACTCGTTAGAATCTTGAACTTCTCCCTCTCTAAGAGAAAACCTCCTACAATTTTAATGTCTCCTTACCAACTAATTGTGTGGACATTATAGTATAGTATCTATCATACAAAGGAGGCTTGATTCTCCTTCCCAATCTTGACCACCACACACTTAGTCAATCTATTAAAAGTTAATAAAAATATTGCACACAATAATTTACTCTTGTGATTTTGTCAACAAACAGCAAACAAAATAAAACCTATTTAATGCATAAATAATTATGAACAATTAAATATACTCACAGAGTGGATGAATGCAAATACGATCAAAGCTTTTGTTTGACATAATCTCTTTAAAACAAATTTCGTCTTTCACACAATTTCATCAGTGGTCCTTTGAGACTCATAAACATTTGGTATGCAATGTCACCGGCACGAAGAAAAAGCACTAAAATTTCCGTGTACATAGAATAAAAGTATGTCTTCTCCTCTCTGAATGTGACTCCATGCATGAATGCCAAAATGTTATTGAAATGAAATGAGGAACTCTGATTTATAGACACTTGCATCAGTTCTAAAAATGTGCAATAGCAAATAGACATTGTTTCATTACGTTCCGGACAGGCAAAATAAACATACAAAAATTAAATAAAAAAATAATAAGTTAATACTAGATGGACCTAGCCCAACCTATACCCACTCAAACCACTCATTGTCCTACACTTTCCTATGTGAGACTCAAAAGATTTTCATCACTTTAAAACATATTCTAGTTGTCACTTGCAGAATCAATTTCTTATTTCACTCTTTAATGCTTTTGGGTAAGTGATCACATGATGTTAATCTCCTCACAAAAGAGAATATGTCTCAACTCAAATTCACTTCAAAATGCAGGATTCCAACTTATTTTGGCTTAAAATTAACAACCCAAAAACTTGCAAAAATCTTTTTTCCAACAAAAGTATTCAAATAATTCCTAATATCAGTACCTTACACCAATTGCAGTTAATACAACTCTTACGTTAAATATAACTAATATGTCTATAATTTTGACACATACATCTTCTCGAACTTTCACAACTACTAAGGTGAAATCCCGTTTCATACACTATATGTTATATCAGAAGAAAGACCCAAATGGATCGTGCATAACTGCATATTGTCTTCATCATCATAAGTTCTTTAGAGTCAGCATCAAACATAGATGGCCATTTTTTCCCCCGAATTTCCAAATAATGCATTGAGTGATCCTTGTTGCACTAGGATATTTTTGACAATGTTTTGTCAAAGACTAGACAACCAATCATTCATATAGACAACGACAACCAAAATGCACTCTCAATATTATAAAATCTACAGCTCTCACAAACCTTACAAATCTTATCAAATTTCTAATAACCCAAAAATGCTCTCACTTATGCATACAATAGACAAAACTGTCTTTAACTCACATACAAAACAAGACTACACCGCTACTCTATTTATAGTAACTTACAAATTTATTTTCTTGTTATCATGGGATTACTACTCTTCATAATAATTATTGCCTGTGTAGTATTTTTCTAATGAATATAAGATTCTAAATCAAGTAGTAAATCTCCAAATTTATTTCTTCGTGAGCTAGGTTTAACACGAGAGGATCATTTTGATTCGACGGGGAGTGCCTTAATTCATTTTAATGAGCAACAAAATCATGTCATTCAACAAAATTCAGTGCAAGCTTTTCCAGGAAAGTACTAAGCGATAATAGCCAATATATATGTACATCTGATGAAATGACCTCGCCATTATCTCATCTTATGAATGATATAGAAAGACCATTATGTTTCAATCAAATTCAAATGTTAATGTGATGGTTACACAGTATTATTTGGGTTCTCTTCAGATCCTGACCCAATCAATAGATGACCCTATATAAGTGAACTTTACAACAAGATGTCCTAAGACAGTTGGGCCCAGTAGAGATGTCCTACCCAATATTCTACTTCTACCCTGATCTTTTGGACGGTACAAAAATGATTTTTTTCAGCTTTCTATTTACTTAGAAGATAACTAAATTTTCAGTTGGGGGCCCATGTACGTGAAAAATATATTAAGAAGAATGGGCCGTTTAAGTAGTGGATTCCTTCGTTGTTTGGAATGTGTGCAAGTGCCCCCACCTGCAAAGTCTGACCACCAGCTTTCAAGTGAAAGAGTGAAAGCAACAGGAACACATGCATTTCAATTTGTTTCTAGCTACTGTAGATTTCATTCTTTGGTGTCCGCTTTATGATCACTGCTCCTTACTTGGTTCTTGCTGAGGTGCATAGGGTTTAAATTTTAGATTTTTTATTCGACGACAAAACCCTCTGCGAGCTAACTTGAACACCCACATATTTTGTTTTTAAAAAAATTTGTTTAGATTGAAAGGAATGGGTGTTACTGTTACTACTATTAGTAATTTTAAAAGGAATGCAAAATTCAGTTGTGTCAAAATTGGAAAGGGCTACAGCAAGTGCAGCTGGGAAGGTAGATACAATTATTATTATTATTTTTTTTTTTTATATTTAACTCTATATACGGATCAATGTAGGCCCTCGGTTTAGACTCAAAGAGTTGTGTCTAGCAATAAACTTTGGAGAGCAGCTGAGACAACAGCATCTTTTGTCACTGTTTGGCTCTGGCAAGCCAACTGTGTGAGAATCCCTATCACCTTTTGTACACAGTTTTTTGTTGGTTCTACTTTTCGTGAGTTGTCCCTCTTTGAAAATTCTTCACGCTAGTTTTGATTTTCTTCAATAATTTAAATTCCTTGTTTTGACTTCAATAATATGCAAAGTATATACTTTGCAACAGTTATTCCGATGGATGGGGAAAGAAAAAATTAATAGTATACGTGTTTGTATGTGGGGGACCAAAAAAAAACTAATTGGGCTTATGGCTCTGAAAGCCCAATTAAAACAACAATTCTAAAGTCCTAAAAAATTAAGAATACCATACATTTTAGTTTCAACTAAAAAAAGCATATCTATTTATTTTAGATTATTAAAAAAAATCTATAATTATTTTAGTGTGCTTTGTAAAACATACTTAAATATGAAAAAAAAAAAAAAGCTCTAATCTAAACATACCATCGATGTCAATGTATCAATTTCATTCTACAACAAATAATTAAGCATCCTTCATTGTCAAATAGCCATGAGGACCTTATGAAAAAAGAGAGGCACTCAAGCATCCACATTGATAGATAGTGATCGTTTCAGACAAAATAGGCCAGCCCATTGGGTAGTAGATAATGATATTAAGCAACCATTATTTTCCTAAAGGTTTTGAATCATTACAATTGTTGGTCAAATTGTAATCATTTGTAGTGGTTACCATACATAGTCGTGCTCGTGTATCAATTTGGAAATGACACAAACAAGTTAGAGAAAGGTCATCTAGTTTGGTAGACGGGGGTGCAAGGACAAGCATTAATAATGAGTCCACAATCCACATACATAAGTACATGACCTCTTTTAAAAAAACAGAAAAAGGCCAACAACAATTAATAAGCATTGACCATAATATATTTACCTGGAATTCGCACTATTTTGGCCTCTAAACACCCATGTTACGAAAACATTTTTGTCTTCTCAATGCAACTTTTGCTTAAATTGATCTTTTAACAAGCTGAAAAGGGAAAAAAGAAAGAAAAAAGAATTGATGTTATCATGATAATCAATTATATATCAGTACACACTTATATGACGAGCCAGAACAAAACCCAGGGAGAGAGTGTGAGAGAGAGAGAGAGAGAGAATTTGAGTCCAAAAAAGAGATTTGTACTAACCTTAGAATTATGCAACTTTTCCTTTGTTAGAGATATTGCTTTGTTTGCTCTCTCTCTCTCTCTCTCTCTCTCTCTCATGTGCTTTCCTCCCAACTTTTTGTTGCAATGAAAGTGTGCCTTTAACCACAGACAGGAGGTAACCCTTGCCATCCCAATGACAAGGCCATAGCACTGTAGAATGCTAAAGTGGTGTAGTGGCCATTTATAAAGATATGAAAGACTGATTAAGCAAAATACCCTACATGAATAAATTGTGGTGTATTAAAAGTTTTACTACAGAGGTATCTTTTATATACTGACAATGAAAAAGAGACCTGCAGTATAATTCGTACATTTTAAAATTTTTAACAAAGATGTTTTATATTTATGATTTAAATTCTTATTTTTTATTTATTTTCTCATATTAGAGAGCAGGACAATACCGTAATTTACACTTTTAACTAAGAGAGTTAAGTTGTCATTTCTTGTGTTAACCTAAATAGAGTATGTTCCTCTAAATGTTTTATTCTCAATTTTTTTGGATCTACATCCTTAATTTTAATAAAAATAGCCTGAATTGGTTTCTAAAAAAATATATATATATTATTTATAAATTAATATGTTTACTTTTAAAAACACAATTAATTAATAATTAATATAATAGTTTATCATGCTATCAATATAGCACCAACGAGTATTTTTTATATTCCATTATCATAAATTTATTTAATAAATCAATAACTATATATTTTTTAAATTAAGACGGTAATTTTAGAAATTGATATCTTTTTATATAAGAAAAAAGTATTATTCTAAAAAAATGAATTAAATAATATTCCTTTAAATTTTTGAATTTTTTTAAATAGGCTCTAATTAGTAGTTTATAGTATTGTAAAAGAAAATGAGAATATATTTTTTATTATTTTTCTGGTAAAATGAATAAAGAATATCTCTGTTTGGTTAAAACAATGCCCATTTTTCTCTTTTCTATTTTTTTTCCCATTATAAAACTTGATTTTTAATAAATAAATTTATCATCCTTAAAAAAAAAAGAGTACATTAAAAAAAATTACATCAAACAAAAGAACACATAAAAACAAAAGTCTCTCTCCCAAAAAACCAAAAAAAAAAAAAAAGAAATGGTAAAAAGAGGCAGCAGTAATCATTTATAGCAAGCCCAGTTTCCATATCCCTTCTGCAAAAAGAAGCCAACAGAGGACGAGATTAACGGAAACTGAAAGAGACTAATCAAGAAAAGGAAGATACGGCAATAAAGAAGTTGAAAAGACTTGAAGTTCTTGGATGCACAGCACTATACTAGGGTTTGTACTGAAACCATTACAGTGACATTGTCAGAATGTGAGAGAGAGAGAGAGAGAGAGAGAGAGCCTTCTAGATAGGGGAGGCTCTACATTCATTAAGAAATGGTAGTTACCTTGGTACGTGTGTATGACTCAATTTGCGTGATCTACTATTAGCAATATATCTACTATTAGCAATATATAGCAAATGTTGTTGTTGATAGAAAGGGAAAGCAATAGCAAGGTACGGGCTTTTGGTATACAAACATCTTTGCTTGCCAACTTGGGCTCTCTGTGTGTGATGGAGCAAGTGATTAATGTAATTAAGCTTGAGCCATATACATTGAGTGCCTAGCTTCCCAAAAATCAACTTAAATGTTTATCTTAAACTCTTAAACTTATATGTGGTACTTCCATTCATTTTCTGTAGAAGTTGAGGATCGTGCAATGGATTGGTGGGTTTTCTTATTGAGGGAAGACACGCTAGCCTGTATAATGGGTCCAGTGCAATACCTAGATTTTGCACCCGGTGCAATTACACCGCACTCACTCACTCACATAAATTTTTACTATTTTCATTTTTTTTAACTTTTTAAATTTTTTTTAACTTTTTTTTTATTCAATAGTCGAGAGTGAAAATTTATTTTTTGAACTTTAAATCTCAATCGTATATTACTATTGTATCAGGTGCAATACCTTATATCTTGCACCTGATCTGAATCTGTATAACCCACTACCCCAAACTCAAAGAGGAAGGCATGCGGACGAAGAAGAAAAAGGAATCAATTAACAACTGTACTTTAAGGAAAAAAAGAATTACAGTACATTTTTACTGCATACATTTGATTTCTTAAAGTTTGAATTAATATTAGGTTATGTCCAAATCAATACACTTTTCATTTTGTAGACAAACATTCAATTCTAACTTATTTCTTAGAGTATTAGCAACCGGAGATGCAAAAAAAAAAAAAAAAAAATTATATTTTACATTCTCAAATACTACTTTATCAATTTTACCATTTCATTTTACAACTCACTCAGTATTTTAGTTTTTATTTTTACATACAACCCAATAAAACAATATAAACCATCCCATCAAATAATAATATAAATATAAAGAGAGAGAGAGAGAGAGAGAGAGAGAGAGAGAGAGAGAGAGAGAGAGATTGAATAAAATATATTATTTTAGTTTACAAACTCGTGAATAGTAAGTTCTAAATATAAGAACTTACTATTCACATGTTGTAAAAAAATTTAGGTATACATCTCTATATGGAGCTCTTTTTAGATGGTTAGTGGCTATTTAGCCATTTTGGGGGGGGGGGGGGTGGTTGGTTTACACCCCCTAATGCTAATGCTCTAAAATGTTCTAATTGATCCATTAAAAAAAAAAAAAAATCCTTACACCCTTATGGATTGGACTAGTTACATTTTAATCCCACAAACTTTTTATTTACATTTTAATCCCTTAAAATTTAGATTAAAATAAAATTGATAACAAGTTTTTTGATAGAACTCTAACAATTTCATTTTAGTTCGAACCTTAAGAAAATCAAATTTTGATTTCCAGTGAACTCACCGGAACAACGCTTAGTGGTTTCAAGCGTTGATTATACACTTTTGATTAAACTAGAGGAAATCTCTCATGAAAACTCAACAAAGGATGTTAGGGTTTGTTTGGTTAGGCATTTTGGAAACTTAAATGAGTGTTTAAAATCCAAAACTTTGTTTCGCAACAACTCTATGTAGTTTTTTTTGCAAACACTTATTTTAAACTTAAAACCCAATTTTGCAGTAACTTATACAAAAGAACCCTATATTTTTCTCTTTGGATCAAACTGAGCTTCTACCTTTCTCACCTCTCTAGAAGTCGTGTTATGAGGTTTCATATAGGTATTTTAAGTAGTTTTAAACAAATAATTAAGTCCTAGTGAGAAACGCAAACAATAGAGTATGCAACTCTCGCTTGATCGAGTGTCAATCAAGATAAGTCGAGATTGATTCAATTAGGTTACTAATGGTTGAGCTGCCCCTATTTGCGGCTAAAGTGAAGAAGCTTTCGGAGTTGGTTTGACGACCGTAGATGAATATGATGCTTCACCAATAGTACTTTTACTAATATATATATATATATATATATATATATATTCAGTATATAAAATATTTGATTTAAAAAAAAAATTCTATTTATTATGGGTTAACATTTTTTTCCTGAATTTTTATTTTGTTTTAACTTGAATTTTTCCAAAAAAAAAAAAAAAAAAAAACACCTTAGGAACTGAAAGATGTCAAAAAAATTGATACTGGAATCCTAAGATTAGATTTACAGTTACCCTTAATTTCCTAGTCCTTTGAAAGACCTTTATTTTTTTTCCTAACAACCAAACAGATAAAAAGCACAGATTTTTTTTTTTTCTTTCATCTTTTATAAGATTTGTAAAGAACGGCCTCTGACAAGGTGGGCACATATTTAACCAATAATCTGTAAAGAACGGCCTCTGACAAACCATGATCACTGTTGCAATATAATCCGAATGAACAATGCACCTATAAATCCACGGGCATAAATATTGTATCTTTCTCGTACTGTAGGAGAATCCAGACACATAAACAAGGAAATCTTACCCTGATATGGGAAATTTTAGCCTACCATTTCTTTTCTTCTTTTGTCTGTAAACTCTATTTGGATTTACGTATCTGTGCCACCTATAAACTACTTTAATCAACCACTTTATCTGTATAGTGTATCTTTCCCATGAGTTAGCTGCTCTAGGTCATGGTCCAATCTGTTAAGTTGAATTTTCCTTTGTACTTCATTCGCTTTATTCTGTCTCAATTTCGTTGTATCTTTATGCAAATTTTCCATGTATATTTGTGGGGATTTTTATGCAACTAGGATGGATTAGAATGTGTTAGAGCATCCGTAGCAGATGTTGTAAAAAAAATGCCATTTTGCCACACCAAAAACCTACTTTATTATTTTACCACATCATTTTACAACATCTCATTTATCAGATGTTTTATAATTCAATTCTATACATTAAAATAATATTTACTACACATTAAAATAATATATTATCATTTGTTTTAGCATAAAAAACAAATTAAAGAGGTGAGAGGAGAGAGAAAACCAAATAAAAAAATAATATTTTGTTTTAGCATTTGTGTCCGTACCATTGCAAATTTGCAATGGTACGGACACAATTCCAAAGTTTTATAACATTTGCCACATCTAGTGTGGATGCTCTTAGTATCTGAAAGTTTAGAAGAAATGGCACACTGGAAACATAAGTTTTCTAAATATAGATTTTATAGTTTATAAGATTTATTAAACATTGTTCAAGTGTTATAAGTCTGAACACAGGAATATATAAACGGCAGAAAGAAGATTTCAAAACACGCCATGTTTTGACCGATCGAGAAACAGGTTCCACTGATCGAAAGACGGAATCTGCATAATTTAATTAAAGCCCAACAGTCCATAAGCCTATTAAGTGATTAGAGTTTCAGATCTATTTCATATAATATTTAAAGGAAACTCTAAAACATGTTTTGATAAGACTTTGGAGGTGCTCTTGTGAGATCTAAAATATGATCTTCTTTTAAAGTCACTACAGGAAATCATTCTCATACTATTAGAATCGGTAGATCTGAAGTTGCTGCAACAAGATCATACATAGTTGATAATTTAAACATTTAAGGGTAGTCTTGGAGTCATAAACTGAAAATTTTGTGTTGCTAAAACTTTGAGTGGGATTTCAAAGTCACAAGCGTGGGAGTTTGTGTTCATCAAAGCCAAGATAGAAGAGACCGTGGAGTCGGAGCTTCACATGGTCGTGTTAGTAAATTTTACTTAAAGTAGCTTTAGATTTAGGGTTAAGTTTATCATAATCTTCTATTCTATCATAGTGAATTTATTTACCTTGAGGATAGTTAGGTTAAACCTCCCTAAATTTTTTCCTTGAAACGGTTGGTTTCATTGGTTTTGCTAGGGAATCCTATCGTTGTGTTATTTACTTTTTTGTTGTACATAATATGATTTATTACTATTTAACTTAGTTCTCATAATTAATCTAAATAACTATTAGGCTAATTCATTAGGTTAAATAATCTGGTTTTAAGGGTTATAAACAAATAAACAGAATAAACTAAGAGGTTCTTGCTAGGGTTTGTAAATGAATCAAGCGCTTGAGCTCGGCTCAAGAAAAAGCTTGTTTATATTAGTTGTTTAGAAAATAAGCCTAGTTCAAGCCTTAATTTTAAATTCAATTATTAAATAAGTCAAGTTCAAACATAATAATATATTCATGAACAGGTTTGTGAACATGAGGGTTCGATTTAACTATATATAATATTTTATATTTACATATATATATTTGTCTAACAATATATTTATATAAACTTGAAATTGGATTGAATTAGCTTGTCAATAGATTCACATGATATTAAATTATTGTTTGTAGCTTATTGATGATATAAACTATTAATTTATAGTAAAAATTCATGAAATTGTGAAGAGGTAAAACATTTTAATCATAATTTCATAATATATAGGAAGAAAATAAGTTAATTAAATAACTTGTGAACAAGCTTGAGCATGCTCAACAAGAAAATGAGTCAAGCTTTAACATAAAATCTTGTTTGGTGATGAGTATGAGCTCAGCTTGTGTTTTTTTTTTTTTTTTTTTTTCAAATGAATGTGCTTTTACTTTTAGTACTCAGCCTGGCTCAGCTTGGCTAAGCTCGTTTATAGCCGTAGTTGTTGCTAGTGGAACTCGCAAGTTAACTAGTAGATCCAAGCAACTATGCAAGTGCCCTGCATGTGAGAGTTCAAAAATCAGTTGAGATAGCAACTCTCGAGATGACTTGCGGTTCATGCGCAAGTGACTCGATACTGCAGGCAATTCAATTATTTAAATAATCTACAATACCTCTTTTACACCCATTAGAGAGATCAAATACACCCACCTTGAGAGTGTGAGAATTGTGCATTCCATTGTGAGAGTCAAACGCCTTAATTTCTCTACATTTTTCTCTCTCACCATTGCCATACCTATGAGAGGTGATTTACCCAAACACAAACTTCATTTACCTGAGTGTTGTGAAGCTAAAGCATTAAAGTTTAACCATTTTCAACCATGGAGGCTTGGTGGTGCAATTAGTTAGCATTGCGAAATCCAAAAAGCTAGTTGAAGACAAAACTCTGAGAAATCTGTTGGTGGCAAAAGCTTGGAGATTTAACTATATTAAGTACCTAAATTTGGAGGGTGATATATTCGTGTACTCCAACTTATTCATTAGTGAATTATTTCCAACTTGTCAGACCTTGGAGAGATTTTTCTGCCAAATTTTCTAGTTTTTCTTTTTGATAACCCATCAAATATTATCTTTGGTTTGATTCCTCTTTACCTTTTGCACTCTATATTAATTCATTTGCTCAATTATGTCTATTTATGCAAATTGATAGTAGCATGTAATTGGTTAATTAAATAAATTTCTTATTAATTTTTAATTAATCTTAATTAACTCAACCGTGATTAAAATTTAGGGTCTAAATCAACATTTAATTAATAACTCGTTGATGATGGGGAATGACAAATCCAAAGCTAGCTTGTTTCTGAAAATTTCGATCCTCAATAAATTTTTCTCGCAGTTCATAAAAAAAAAAAAGAAGAAGAAAAAAAAAAAAAAAAAGCTTGTTTCTGCAAGCAATCAACTACTTACTACCATGGCCTATCCGCAATGTACCTTACGTTGAATACGTGCATAGCCGTTTATTATTATTTATATATGGTCACTATTTTTTAATAGTTTTCATAGTCAGAACTCAGAACTACACATGAGACTCATGAGTCATAGTCATGGCACAGTGTTGCAGAGGCAGCTAGAGCGTGCAGACAGTGAAAGAAAGAAAGGATAGAAAGTCCTAGTGGGTCATTTTTTGACCATTTGCTTTTCAGTTGTAAACCATTTCTTTTGGACCAAAATCAAACAGCTATACACCTACAAGATGGGGTAATCAATACCTTACAGGCCTAAGCTACGACTGCAGTCCAATCTCTTATGCTATATTTAGTACTACCTAGCTTCATTTATTTTACATTTTCATCATTATTTGATGTACCAATAAGCTTTACTCACGAATTTTTATAGACTGTTATTTCTGTGCCGAGGTGACGCTCTCATGCTCCTTCCTGGGTCTCACGTGGGAGTTCAACCTAGCTCTATGATAGGATACATAGGAATCACTCCCAATTTATAAGCATCACTTCCGATGCAGAAATACCAATTAGTCAATACCTATATAGATATTGTCACCATGTTTGTATGTAACTACAGTAAGGGCAGGAAGAAAAGAAAAAAGAAAAGAAAATATTATTTAATGATGTGTTTGTGTATAAAAAAAAAAAAAAAAATTTGTTGGGTTTCGATAATGGATATAAGAAGAAAAGGAAAGAAGAAAAATGTGAGGATTCTATCTTTTCTTTGTCGGTTTGGAAGGGAAAGATAAAGAAAAAAAATGCATGCTTTTATCTTTGCACCCCTATTAATTATGGAGAAATTTAAAAATCTGTTTGATAGATAAGTTTTAGTAATGTTGTTTTTAATTTTTTAAAATACGCATGAGTAAAAAATGTGTGAAAATATGTATAATGTTGTTTAAAAACTAAAAATGAATGGTTTAACAACTCTACCACACAAGGCCTAAATATATTAAAATACTTGTAATTTTTTAATAATTTTAAGGACATATTAGTCCTTTTATAGTATAAAGTGATAGACTCCAAGAAATTAGTATTTTTCATTCCTCCCATTATGCCCAAATTGGGCTGATACAAAAAGAATGGGCCCCATGGAAAAGTATCACTCCACCACATTCATTTTTCTTTTTTCGTGTGCAACCAAATAGAAGAAATGATGACAGCGATCCTTACTTTTCCCTTCCTTCCTTTCCGAACACACATAAATTTATTATTTAATACTAACAAGAAACAACCCGACGTAGTTAGCGTAGTTCAATTTTTTATGTTTTGGGCATTTTTCAAACTTGTTTTGCAGATGTGTTTTGCAATTACAACTCAAAGGGTGCAAATGCGTTAACATGTAAAATCATGATAGTGGCCCAATGAGTACGATTTTGTAAGATCTACCAAATGCCAAATAGATGCATTTACGAAATGTTATTGTGCTTTGGACTCCAAAAGGCGAAACCAAAACAGCCACTTCTTTCATAAACTACTATTTCATAGCTTGTTGAAGTGAAAAACATCGTTTTTACATTGATTTTTCATTAACACAAATTTTCTTGAATAGATAATGGTTTCATTAGGAGATCGTTGTCTATATGATAATATAATTCTCATTTTCATAAGGTATTGATAACGCCTTAAAACGTATATTTATTATATATCTATTTTTGGGCATTATTTCCTTATTATTATGCTTAATTTGTATAACTAAGTTATGATTTGTATCAGTCAATATTATTTATTTTTATATAATTTTTTGAATAAAATGTCATTTATTGTGTGTAATTTTCAATTTTTAAGAAATTATGTGAAAAATGAGCTTACAAGCATTTTTGGGAGAAGTAAGGGAGAATAGAGGTCAAACTAGAATTAAAAAAAGGAGTTAGATGACCATTGATATCATGTTTAATTGTCTAAGGAGGTGTAGTTGGAATACTTGGGTCTTTTACCATGTTCGGAAGGTTCAATTTTATTAGGAACCTAGTGATTCCTAATAGGAATGGATATGAATTGTAGGGGAATGTATGAGACTTGTGGAGAACTTAACTAAATTCGAGGTAGTTACCCTTCATAGAGAAATATTAAGAGAAAGAGGAAATGCACTTAGCAATAAATTGATTTATTTTTCAATAAATAGAAATGCGATTACAAGTAGATATTTATAGAACCATAAAACTAGGATTTTCGGAGATTTTTATCAATTTTGATCAAATTTGACCTAAAATTGACTCCCAATGGGGACCAAAAATCAAATTTTGACCCGACTGTCCAATTGGGATAAAACTAATGCCATTACAAAGAATATCAAATTCTCTTTTAAACGATTGCTCATGGGTCGAAATCGAAGCTAAAACGGTTGAGATATCTTAAAAATCGGGCTGGGCATATCAGCTCGCTTCACAAGACCATAACTTTTTATCTGACTGTTGATTTTCAAAAGGTTAAGTGATTTGGAAACTAGACATCCATATATCAAAAGGTAATGTTCTTACTTCCATGTCCTTCTCCTTGGTCCATCTTGGTTTTGAGATTTGGCAGGTGTAGATGTAGCTTTTTAGCTAAAATTTACACTCATTTAATTCTTGGCACTTTTATTGCTTTATTTCAATTTCCTAGCATGTCTATTGCTTTATCTACTTCTCTAGCATGTTTTTGTTGCTTTGAAGATGTTGGCCTAGCCTTCTTGGGCTAGGATATGCCTATATTTCATGATTCTGCTCCTTATGTCATATCTACATGTTTGGATACTTTGCTTGAGTGCCTACAGCTTCAATTAATTTGTCTATTCCTTGTTTTCTTTATTTGTGTCATGGGTAGGGTGTAGATATTGATCCATTGGTCAAGGTTCACATTCAAACGCCAAAGTCCAATAAAGGGTTTGGATTAGAGTCTTAATTGCCTGTTCATGCTTTTACTTTCTTTTATTCCTAGATTCGTCATCTTGTGATGCCATGTTTGGATGATCCATGTTCAACTTTAGATCCATGCTTTCACATTTAGATCTAACTTCTTGCATCTTTACCATGCTTCACATGTTTTATTCTCCCTTTTTAGCTTATGCTTGTTTTCACCTTTTGTGCTTTTCTTGTCTTGTTTGGTTGAATATTTTCCCTTTTTGTTGGTTGTTTAGATGTAACTGCTTGTATGAGATCTTATCATGATGATGTTGGCATGCTTGCACTCTTGATTCTCTCTCTTGCTTAGCTTTGCATGTTAAGGTTTCTCATTGTAAAGTTGTGATTTCCAACTATATAGTGTTGGTTTTAATTTCATGCCAAATTTGATTGTAATTTCTTCAATCATTTTTCCCTGTATGTATGTGGGTTTAATTGTAAAGGATGAGTGTGAGAGTTTGGTGAATAATCAAACTTCAAAAGATGAACAAATGGATTTTGCGACTGGCTCGCGAGTAGCTCGTGAGAAGCAACCCGCGAAAAAGCCACATATAGAATACATGACTGGAAGATGAAGAGTTATGCGAAGTTATCATTTTCACGACTGTTTTGTGGGTATGGCCAACCCGCGAAGGACCTGCGAAAGTCTCTGTTTGGCAAAAAGTTATGTTTTACTTTACCAAGTCTTTACCCACACTAGATATACCCTCATTACCCATAAAGTTTAAGGAGTGCTTTTCAGAGAGAAAACCCTAGAAAATACACTTGAAAGTTAAAGATTGTTATATCCACAATCATCTACACATTTCCTTGTGGTTTTTCTCAACTCTTACCTCTCAATCTCTAGATCTTTGAAAGGTTGCTAGCCCAAACACTTACCACACTCATTTTGAGTGTAAAGTGAGATTTTGGTGTTGCTGGAAAGTATTGGAAGGAGCCATTCATTGGCAGATGTAATCGAGCTGAATTGCGGGATCTAGAAAGTTAGAAAAGACAAGGCTTCAAGAAGTCAATTGGTAGCAGGAGCTTGGAGGGCTCAAGTACATGGGGTAGACTAGGCTTGGAGGGTCTTTTGTTATTCGTGTACTCCAACTTTATTCTCTAATAGATTGATTTTGACATGGAGGGTCGTGGAGAGGTTTTTTGCCGAATTCTTTGGTTTCCTATTCGATAACACGTCTTAGTGTTATCTTGTGTTTTCATCTCTCTTTCCTACTCTTTAAGCTTTCATTTTACTGTTAATGATGGATGAATATGGCTTAGGGTAGTATTATCGGTTCATTGCGCCTTTTTACTCTTGTTCCGCACTTAGTCTAAGTTAGAGTAAAAGCAATCTAGCCATAATTATTAATTAGGGGTTTGAACAAGTTCTTGTGTTTTAGTACAAATCTGAGTTTTCACTCATGTTAGCCTTGAGTGTGCGTTATGACATGATTAGCTTTTATCCCTTAGTGTAATGACATGCTTTGTCTTCTTTTGTGTTGCCTGCCTTGCGTGCGCTATGCCATCATGTACAATTCTCATGCGATTGGTTTCATCTTTTGCATATTTATTTATCTTGCTCATGCATGTGTCTTTGCTTGTTTGTGTCTTCAAGCATTGCTCCAAATATTGATTCAATGTGGATTTATACCTATCTTTACACATGGGATCCCTAGTCTCTTTCCAAGAACCTTGCATATTGGCACCTGTGTCATTTGTAATTCAATTAATGGATCTACAAACACCAAATCCAAACACACATTTGTCCCCTGAGGACGTATACTTTCTTTATGTGCTTGCTTGTTCACATGCTTCCTTATTTGTTTGTTTGTTAGCATGTCTCTTTCCTTTGCTTGATTATTTACTTTCAGCATGCCTGTTTTTTGCTTCCATTCTTTTTTTATTTGCTTATCTACTGTTTTCCTTGTTTGTTGTATGTGATGGACAGAGCACGCACGCAACTTCCAAGCTCTTCTTCTCTACTCCACCCTTAAGACCTCCACCAAAAGCCTCCCCCCTCTATCGTGTGGATCTTGCATACGAGTATAATCCATTTCCCTAACTTTTTTTTTATGTTGCTATAATGTGAATGTAATATTAAATCATGCTAGTGGATTATTTAAATTGCTTGAATGTTGTTCATATGTTCTTGGTTGTTCATCAAATGTTTATGCATGACACTAGCATTGATCTTTGTTAGGATTGTTGTGAACCATATTAGGAATATATGTCAACATTTTGTATAATTGGCTAATCCTTTGACAAAATGCACTTTACTTGTATTTGGGTAGGTCTAGGATGTGTTTAATACTTTAAAGAACAAGAGTTCAAGTCTAGTATTGAAGCCATACAAATTTGTCCAAGAAACAAGTAAAGAAGTGTTGATTTATTAAAGCTTAACAGCTGCTCGACAGATAGCTATCTATCGAGGCTCTACAGACACTATCTATCGAGAATTACAAAAATCAATTTTTCAGATCTAATTTTTGGCCCATGTTTATGTATTTGTGTAGGTTTTTTTTTTTCACAACCCTAGATATATATAAGGCTTATTATAAAGGCCGTCACATAAGAGAATACAAGGAGAACACATGTAAAAGGTGACCGATGTCTTATTCTCTCTGAGAGAAGCTACTGCGTCTTTGCGCCTTTCTGCTGTAAGTTCATCTACAGGAATTGTAAAGTCTAAGGACAAAGGTTTTGTATTAGATCTGAAACTTCTCTTTATTATAGTGGATTACTTTTCGGAAACGTTTCCCCTCAGGTTTCTTATTGTGAAACTAGTTTTTTTCATTAGTTTTCTTGGGTCATCATATCTTATTTTATGTACTTTTTCGCTGTGCATGATTTTAACATGATTTTGATGTTTGTTTGTTTTAACAAATTTTATTCATAATAAATCTAATTAACAGCTTGGGTTTAAAACTTGTTAATTCTATCAATCGGGGTCTAAAATTTTCCAACAAGTGGTATCAGAGCGGGTACACTCTGATTGGATTAATTTCTTGAGTGTGATCCTTGACCTCCGTTGTCATGGATCGTGGACAATCTCTTTTGATTCCGCCTTTATTTGATGGCATTAATTATGAGTATTGGAAAGTTCATATGAAAGTTTTTTTGCAGGCTTTAGGTGAACAAGTACGGTAAGCTGTTGAAGTTGGCTGGATTAAGCCAAAGGAAGCACAGATAGATTAGGATAAAGCAACAATCAAAGCGGCAAATTTCAACAGTAGGGCCTTGAATGCTTTGTTTTGTGGGGTGACCAATGAGGAATTCAAGAAAATATTATCCACGGAAGTTGCCAAAGAAGCATGGACAATTCTTGAGACCACCTATGACGGTACTAAGGTAGTAAAGACTGTGAAACTTCAACGACTCACTAGTAGTTTTGAAGAAATAAGGATGGAGGAGGATGAGACATTTGATGAGTTCTATGTTAAACTCAAGGATATTGTGAATTCTGCCTTCAACCTTGAAGAATCTATAACAGAATCCAAAATTATTAGAAAAATCCTTAGGTCCTTACCTGAAAGATTCCATGCCAAGATCACTATCATTAAAGAAGTAAATGACATTGATCAAATTCCTTTGATTGAGCTTGTAGGGAACCTTCAAATCTATGAGATGAGATTAGGTTTAATGGGAAAAGGTGGAAAGAGTAAAAACTTGGCTCTTACGAGTATAGAGGAAGAGATTGACAATTCTGAAGTTGAGGATGAAAGCAAAAATGAAGATAATGATGATGATAAGGATGAGGATCTAACCTTCATAGTTGATGAGATTATCAAGCTTCTTCAATTAAGGAAAAATGATAAGGACAAACCTCCTAGGAAACCTAAATCCTCCAGGAATGGCAAGAATGAGAAACCCCTTGTCCAGCGCCACGAGTGCAAAGGTTTTGGTCATATGAGGATAGAGTGCCCAAATTATCTTATGAAGGAAAACACCAAGAATTTAAAAGATAAAAGGTTGGTTGCTACCTGGAGTGATACTGAGGATGATTATTTTGATGAGTTTGTGGATGAATATAGTTACTTTATGGCTTTTGTTGCCACAACCGATAAGGTGATTATGAAGAGTGCTAGTGGCAGTGAGGATTCTTCTGATGATAAAGTACCCAAGAAGTTGATCCTTTAGGAAGTCTATGATAAGTGATGCATTGAATTCATAAAACATGAAAAGACTTCTCATCTTTGTAGAAAAGAGCTTGATGAGGTAAAAACTGAAAAAGCTGATATGTTAGTCAAACTAGATGAGATTACAAGGTTAGTTGAGACTCTTGTTGTGAAGAACACCTCATTAGAAGAGAAGGTCAAGAATCTCGAGGTTAAGCTTAGTCAAGCTAGAGCTTAAATAGAGAGCATGTCTAGTGCAAAGCTTGATGAAGTCTTGAGCGTTCAAAAGCCTAGTTCTGATAAGACTGGCTTAGGATATGTTGTTTCCTCTGGCCCCTTCTCTTCCACGGCTTCTAAATTAAGGACCATTTTTATGCCTCAATCTGAGAAATGTGACAAAGGTATGAAATCCAAAATTGATATGGCTAATTCTAAATCCTTTGTTAGACTTCATGTTTGTCACCATTGTAGTATTCCTAGACACATTCGTCTTAATTGCTCTAAGTGGAATTCTCAAAAGCAAGTGTTCAAATGGTCACAGGTTTCCTTTCAATGATCTATACATTTATTTGAAGAGTTATTAAAAGTTTTGAGCTTTTTAACTTCAATTTTAGGAGAATTATAATCCATGTCCTTTAGTAGACATACTAAAACACGTACCTTTTCATCTTCACAGTCAAAGACTCATGTTGTGTAGGCGAGAAAGGAGCCTAAGACTTAATTATTTTTTTTTGTTGTCCTCTGCTTTAATTCTTTCTATCTAAAGTAAAACTTTTGTCGCTTGATTTCTTATCTGCTTTTGGAATCATGCTTTCATGCATCTGCACCTTTCTATCATGCATATGCATCTTTTTTTCATGTTTTCATGTTGTTTGTCTGTTTTTGTTTGGTTGTTTAGTTTTTATTTTGTTTGTTTTTCAAAATAAAAATTAAAAAATCAGAAAAATAAAAAAACAATGTGTATTCTATGTACATTGGTACTTGTGTACCTTGGATGGCCATTGAAACAAAGTTTTCTAAACTTTGTATCTTTTGTAACTTAGATGAACAAATCTATGCACAACTAAGCAAGTGAGTTTTGTAGCTCATATTTGTGATGAGTAAGATTAAGTAACCTCTTGTACTTAACACTTGTATCACTCTTTTTGACAGGAAGAACTAGAAAATTCTAAGAGAAAGGCATAAATAACCATCTCACCACTGTTGCCCGCCAATCATGAAATGAAATCTGTATGCTTCGGCATAGCAAAAGTGCAATGTTAAAAGCTTAATATAATTGGATATTTCTTTTATCTCCCTTATATGCTCATGCATGGTTTGCTTCAAAGAAAAATATGCAAAGAAAAATAAAAGCAAAAAGAATCAAAATGCTTTTAAATATGATTGCAAGCATGTATTCTAGGAGATATGGGAGTTATAGGATGTACCTTGAAGGTGATAGTCCCCATCAAACAGTTATGATTGTGTGTGAGTTAAAGTGATTTTCTCATATCTCAAATCGTCATAACATGCTATCACTTATGCAATCTTGTAATGTTTTTACACACAACACGCAATATTCTTTATTACTCTTGATACATGTGCAGGAACAATGTGATTTGGCCATCACAAAGAATACATGTGTTAATCTATGCTCATTAAACTGTCTTAACTTGTTTTTGAAATATAAAATTGGTTAGACTTGTTTAGTGTGTGTGTGTTTTGATCTAAATGTTGAACATTTTTCTTGTTGAGAGATGATTTTGAGAGCTTAAAATGTTGATTGGATTTTTGGTTGAGTAGCATGTTTGATTGCATTCTTGTCTGTGTTTTTCTCTTCGTTGAAAAACTGTTCTTAAACAATCTCGATAGTTTCCTGATACCTCTCGACAGCTAGGCTATCTATCACTCTTTTTGTGTTTTTTTTATCGCAATCTCGATAGCTTCTCAATAAATGCTCGATCCATTGAGGAAGTTTCTGGATGCTCGATAGATGTTCGACAGTTGCTCGATCCATCGAGATCCTCTTGCATGCATTGTTTTTCACATGTTTTGCATATTTCTTTTATCTTCTCATCCATTGCATTCATGTATTTATATGGATTCTTTGTACCCCCTTAATCATCCTTGATGATCTTTATGTTTCTCGAGTGAAGCTTTCTAATTTCTGGTACCCTTTGTCAATCACAACAAAAAGGGGGAGAAATTGTGGGGAATATGTGGTTTCCTTTTAAGATTTTACATGTTAGGGGGAGAAATACATGTCCTTGTAACGGGGAATTGTGTTTCATCTTGTTAGGGGGGTGCTTACTTCCTTCTTCTTGTACACCAGTCTTGTGACCATGTTTACATATATTGTGCTTATCTTTGATATATATATATATATATATATATATGATGTATGTCTTCTTCACCTATTTCTACATGTGTTGTTTCTTTTCTTTCTTTATACACATGTTTCTTTACTGTATGCAATCTTTTATTTCTGTTTCACACTAAGATGCCTTGATGAGTTTTGTTTAAAGTGTTTCAAAAATACAGTTTGTCAAAGTTTTCTTGCCATGAACTCTTTTTTTACAAAGTTTTTCAAGAGTTTGTGCTAGGATAGATTTTATTGTATTCAACAAGTGAATATTGGGTTGAGTGATTTATGACTTCTCTCGTATGTTCATTTGTTTGTTGTGGTTTTGTCACGGATTATCAAAGGGGGAAATTGTTAGGACATATGTGAATCATGTTAGGAACATATGTCAACATTTTGTGTAATTGACTAATTATTTAACAAAACGCACTTTACTTGTACTTGGGTAGATCTAGGATATGTTTAATACTTCAAAGAACAAGAGTTCAAGTATAGTATTGAAGCTATGCAAATCTATCCAAGAAACAAGTAAAGAAGTGCAAATTTATTAAAACTCAACAGCTGCTCGACAGATACTATCTATCGAGGTATTTATCGAGATTTACGAAAATCAATTTTTTAGATCTGATTTTCGGCTCATGCTTATGTATTTGTGTAGGGTTTCTTTTCTCACAACCCTAAACATATATAAGGCTTATTTTAAAGGCCGCCACATAAGAGAATACAAGGAGAACACATGCAAAAGGTGACCGATGTCTTATTCTCTCTAAAAGAAGCTCCTGCATCTTTACGCCTTAGGGTTTTGTAACCAAGTGCTTCTTGATCTTCATTATTGATGAAGTGAAGAATTTTGCCGCCAACATCTTCTTCAAGTTGGTGTGTTAGTCATGTATTGGGAGTCGTGCACCTTTGGTTAGTCACGTACTGAGATCTATGCAAAAAGGTGGCATTCATATATTGAAGAGTTCAGAGGTTCTGAAGCAGTGGAAGGTTTCTGCTTTAAGTTCATCTACAGGGATTGTAGAGTTTAAGAACAAAGATTTTGTACTAGATCTGAACTTCTCTTTATTATAGTGGATTGCTTTTCCAAAAAAGGTTTTCTCCCAAGTTTTTTTTTACTGTGAAACTAGTTTGTTTCATTGGTTTTCTTGGGTCATCATATCTTGTCTCATTTACTTTTCCGTTGTGCATGATTTTGACATGTATTGATGTTTGTTTGTTTTAACAAGTTTTATTCATAATAAATCTAATTAACAACTTGGGTTTAAAACTTGTTAATTTTATTAATCGGGCTCTAAAATTTCCCAACAATCTTAAATCCATATCCAAAATATGAAAAACATTTTAATTTCATAATTTTTCCAAATACTTGAATTTAGGACATCACCATTCACACGCATTCACTTGAAGTTATTTTTGTAATAATTAATAAATGAAATTAGGGTTTATCACATGCATACACATTAAATTCAAGCAAAGTAATGAACATGCAATTAATTGATAATATGTTAGATGATATGACATGAATGTTAGTCACTATAGTTTAGAAGACCGGTTTCACTAGGCAAGGTGGGTGTCTAATACCTTTTCGTCTTGTAACATAGCCTTCAAGCTTAGATTAAGGGATAGTAGATTAAATGCTTATATCCATGTAATTTTAATCTCTAGATTGTGACTAGGAAACAAAGCCATGTATTTTATCTTAGATTGTATCTAGATCCTAGGACCAAAGCCATTTAATATCTTATGATTAATGTACATTTATTCTCAAATCAATAAAATGATGAATTTTTTAATTACGGATTTCTTTTTTATTCCAATAATTAAATAAGCGGTGACTCCATTGTAAAATCCTTAATCTAAAGGTAAAAATGTAATCAGTAACCTCTATTTTTAGAGGCAATAATACGACTCAACCCATTCACGTGGGTTTGGCCCAAACCAATCAATTCTAAAACAAGCCGGGGGTGTGGTCTTTCACAACAAAAAACTTGTATTTTCTTATTCTCTCATGGCAGCTTAAGCCCTCAATCAGGGCTAAGGGTTTTATTTCTTCTACACAGTATAATTAATTGTGATTCTTCCTAAGCTTTGAGACTCTAGCATATTTAATTGTTCAATGAGATTTCTTTTGATGTATGAGTTCTTTCATACTTTCAATAAGTTCAATCATATTTTTCTTTTCTTTTTTAGATGAATTTCTCTCAAAATCAAATAAAAATAAAGTTTTAAAGTGAATGAGTTTTTCTAAAAACTATTCTAATCACATTTTTAATTTAGGTAATTATGCATTTTTGGATTGTCTCAGTTCAACCGAATCATAATTAATTTTTTTTATTGCCTAAGAACAATTAATTATGAAATATATTTCTTTTTATATCACAAAGAATTTCATATTGTTATAGGGAAACATCTTAATGCTTTACCCGAAATATTTGGGCGGGTAAAAACAAAACCCAAAATCAACTTGAAATTCTCGTCGAATTGGCTGGTTCAGGTTTTTTTGGGTTTCGGTTTATACCAATTGGTTTCGGGTTTTGTCACTAGGGCCGAGATTTGGCTGGATCTGTCGAGATTTGGAAGAGATTTGGCCAGATTTGTCGAGATCTAGCCAAATCTCGAAGGATCTAGATTAGATCTCGACGAATCTTGACGAGATCTCTTCAGGTTTTGTCCAAATCTCGACGAACTAAGGATGAGAGAGAGATGGCTTCGAGTCGGTTCAGTTTCTGTCAGGTTTCAAAACCCAAAACCGCCACTCGACCGGCAGCCCTCGGGTTTTGAAGTCAGAGACTTGCCGTTGACTACTAGTCGCTTTGAACGAGCCGACCTTAGTTTGAGCGGCGCTGGGTCGGTCGTCAATTCAGGCGGGTTATCTGTTCAATTGGACAGCCCTAAATCAATCATTATTATTGTTTTTGTTAATAATGACCAAGCAAAAATGTTTTTCCTCGTCACTAAAATTGCTATTTAGTTACATTCTCTTTGAGTTTATCTTGCTCCTTGTGATTTGACCTTGGTACGCTAAGAATAATATATTGCTACAATGGCTTGGACTTGGGATTGAGCAAGTACAATGCAACATTTACTATATTAATTAGGAGATTTATAGAGCTCATTGTGAGTTAGGCATTAGGAGCAACTCAAACAAACATCAATAAAAATCCAAGAAAGCATCTTTAGCTCTTCATAGGTTTGTGTAAAAGCTTGCTCCAACTCTCAAATAGAATTGTTAGTCAGTTGGGCACATGGCACATGATTTTGCCCATTCATTAGGCTCTGTTTAGTTGGATGATTAAAAAGTAGAAAAGTGGAGAATAAAAAAGATTTAGTTTTTTCTTATGCGAGTTTGGTTAGGAGGATAGAAAAGTAGATAAATAGTAAACTTTTTGTTTGATTGAGAGAAAAAATAAAAGAATGAAAAATGTAGTTTATATGGATTTCCTCTAATACCTTAATCGCATAAAATCATGACTAATATGTGGTTAGATACATTAAACCGTGTAGTTTTTAGTTAGATACATTTAACAATGTCTAATTTTTCTGGCCAAATGAAAAAAAAAGAAATCAAAAGCATTTTTTAGGAAATATGAATCATGTAAATTGACCTCCTTTCTTTGAGATGTCCACCATTCTGATTTCATCATGCTCTCCATTTGCTTTACACGTGTCCCATATGCCATAGTATGATAGTACGGAACAAAGAAATCAATAGAACCATTTGATTAGTGAGTCTGGAGGACAAAAGATGTTGAGCCTCCCTGAGTGCTTGTGGAGCTTTACTGCTAGATACCAATGGTTCGTCCAAGAAATTCTTCTGCTTCGTGGTCATCATTTCATCGCCGAAACTCTCGTTGCTGTCAACGCGCTTGATAAATTACATAGTGATGATGTCAGGAATCAAACTAGTGAGCTGCACGGTCTACGCGCTTCTCGTATTAACCTGCACAGGTAAGAAGACCCTTAAAGGGAAGTACCGGTGTGGTACCGGCCAACGACCTTCCGACGGTAAAGTTAGTTTTTGCTCACAACTCCAGAGTGCTAGAGTCGGGTCTTAATATGCGTACCTCAATTTTTGGAGGGCGTGGCGGTATTTATAGTAGTAGTAGTGGCCTTTAGATGAGGCGTACTGGAGAAGATATCACCGTACCAAAGTTGCCCCTGAGTAGCGTGGGGCGCAAGACTCGCCTTGGGTGGCCAGGTGTGTTGGGCACGATTCCCTTCTTGGGGGGAGGGAATCGTGCTGCGCAAGATATCTGGCCAACTGGTGGCGTATGCGATAAGATTCAACTTTTCCAGCGAAACGCAAGTGACAAGATAGGTTCTAATGCCTGATAACAGCACCCGTCGACCCTCTTCCCGTTGCCCCGTAGGGCTGGAGTCGTCAAGGCCCGACGTCCGTCGCATACATCCGTAGCCCGTCAGCCTGCGAAAGCTCTCGCCGTCGGGTGGGAGTTTTACCCCTATCAGGTGCCCCCTCAGCCCATCAGTCCGTGAAAACCAGAAGGACGGACTAATGGGGTGACGGTCTCAGCCCATAACACGGGTCGGATAGACAGGCTGTCATTCGTAATTAATGTCGGGTAATAAATGCGAGACACGTGTCGTCAACCCGTGGACCGTGTGCTCGGACCGAGGCGTCCCTTCGTCTTCCGCTATTTCTCCCATATAAAAGCCTTCCTTCTTTCCTCTCATTTTCCACTTTTCACTGAAAACAAACGATCAGAGCGCCTCCGTTCACCCAGCAGGAAAGCACTTGATCCGTCAACTCGCGTGTCCGTCACATTCTAGCAGCCGTTGTCCTCATCTTTCATCAGCACAAGTAGCCGGTAAGTAATTATTGCTTGTTCATTTTTTATACCGTCAGTGTCTTTAGGTCGGTTGAACTTAGGGTTTTCCGTCACCTGTAGGTGACATGTCTAGCGCGTCCAGTAACCAATCGTTTGTCCGCGACGGAGCGGGCTACGATGAAGTCAACCCATCGGGTCCAAAGGATCCTGCAGCTACAACTTCCTCGAGTGAAGAGAGCTCGTCCACCACCTCTTCCTCCTCGAGTAGTGATAGGGCGGAGAGTAATCTTAGCGACGGTCTAGAGGGAGAGGAACCTCAAGTCCAGTCCGTCGTGGGCAGTGATGGGATGAGGAAGTACGTTATGCTTTCTCTGTGGACGGTGAATGACTTTTTCTCCACAATCAAAGAGTCACACTTTAAAACACTTAGAAGCAAATACCAAATTCCTGACAATATACCTCTCCGTCTACCCAACCCAGGAGAGAAGTGTTATTACCGTGGAGTCAGGGGTGTCGGAGTATACGAGCAGATGCTCAAGGCAGGGCTGAGGTTTCCACTAACCCCACTACACCGTCACCTCCTTCACTACCTAGGACTATCCGTCAACCAAGTTTCCCCGAATGCCTGGAGGGTCTTTATTGGGGTAGAGGTGTTGTACGGGTCCATGTCCGAGGAGAAGAAAAGGTTGACAGTGAAGGAATTCTTCCACTGCTACCGTCTGGTGGAGATACAAAAATCCAGGGGGATGTATAGTTTTGTGGCGAGGGGTCCACTATTAAGGTTAGTGTGCGATACTCCAGACTCCAATAGGGACTGGAAGTCTAGGTACTTCTTCATGGACGGGGATGAGTGGATGGGGAATCCTGGTGAGACCGAGTTCATGCCCGTCGACACCACGTGGGGTGTCTTGTCCCCGTCTGGTATTCGCCAGTTCACTTTCTCCTCTTGCTTCTCTTTTTTTTTTTTTTTTTTTTATATCTTTTTATGCACCGTCAGCATATAACCGTCTTCTTTCCTCAGCTCAAGACCGTCCTCAAGTGTCAATTGAAGACTGGAGCTTCTTGGAGAGGATTTTTCAGAAGTCCGAGTTGAAGGAAAGGTCTTGGGCTAACTTGGTGTGCCTGAAGACCATCTGTTGGCACTGCGATGGGCCTGAACCGTCTCCGGAAGCAGAGAAGTACGAGATACAAGTTAGGAAACGTACGTCCGTTCACCTGAATTTTATGTTTGGCCATTTTTCTCTCCCCTTTTTATCAACTCATGTGCCGTCTTGTCTTCGCAGAAATGGACGAAGCGAGGAGGAGGGCCATAATCAAGCAGCAAGCAGCTGCAAAGAAGAAAGAAGGCCAAGCTGCAGGGACGGGTGTGCCCAAGGTGCCCGTCACTAAGAGGAAGCCCGACCAGGAGGGGGACCGTCTCCCCAAAAAGGCAAAAACTACTCCCGAGACCGTCATTGGCCTAGAGGCGGACGGAAAGAAGGTCCCCGTCAAGCACGGTAAGGGGAAGGGCTTGATGACGGCTGGCCCAGCCTCCGATCCGAAGAAGCCACCCGTCTTTCTGCGTGAGGACTCCAAATATGCCCTTGATAAGCTGTCGTCCATACTGACTGTGGACGACTATGAGGACTTGGGGAACCACGCGACGGAGGCGATGGGAGAGACGGGCCTGTTCAGTCTTGCCCAGGTAAACACGCTACCCGTCCACTTCACTTCGAATATACATTGAATTTCATATTTATTATTTTTTATTTTACCGTCGCTTGAATCTAACACCGTACACCCTCAGGCCGTCGTCATGATGAAAGGGCTTATGGACCACTGCGTTCGTGAGGAGACGGCCCTGGAGCGTACAAGGGCCAAGGCGGCCGAGACGGAGGAGGAGCTTGAACAGTATAAGGCCTGGAGGGTAAGGATCGAGAAGAAGCTCTCCGTTCTCAAGGAGGAGAGGTCCGAATACCTGAAGCAGACGGAGACGCTGCAGACGGTCCTTGCGGACAAAGAGCGGGAGATCCAGTCTATGAAGGATCAGCTCCGTTAGGCCAGGGACGACGCAATCAGAGAATACCGAGACTCTGATGCGTATCTGACGGAGCTGGGTGGCATAATGGAGGACGGTTTTGATGAGGCCGTCCGTCAGGTGAAGGCCCTTTATCCGGAGACGGATCTCTCGCGGGTGTCCATTGACGGGGGCCAGGCACAAACGTCCGTCATCTAGGCCGCTTCAGAGAGCGCGGGTCGCCCCCTTGATGAAGGCCAGAATTATAAAGGTGACGGGACCCTTGATGACGATGCCGAGACAGCCGTCCAGGCCAAGGTCCAAGCTGAAGAAGAAGTGAATGTAGTTGATTCCCCCGTTCACTAGACTTGTAATTTTTGTGGAGAATTTTTGTAACAATTTTTTTTTTTTTTTTTAGAACGGTCAATTTCTGGACCGTCGAGAACAATGTTGACTTGAGAAGCATTTGTTTTAATCTATATCCTGTTTCAATTTTTGTCCTTGTGGATATTGCTTGCTTGCATGATTCCTTTTATGTGTCGTTTATGTTTTGCGAAGCCGTCAACATTATGATCTTTTTAACCACTGTATATAGCTGGGGGGCGATGCCGTCAATTTTGGGCCGTCGACCTTGACCCCGTCGTTCATTATACTTTGGATTTGGCTTTTACCCCGTAGTATAGTATAGATGGCTTTAAGCCGTCGCCGTTTATGCCGTCGTCTTCTAGACTTGGGCTTTTAGCTTTTATCCTTGTAGGATAGTAGTTGGATTCGAGCCGTTGCCATACACGCCGTCGTCTTTTAGACTCGGGCTTTTCATTTAGTATGACGTTTTGGCTTTTAGGCCGTCAGCACGGGTGCTTGACGCCTTTATGTCGTCGTCGATCTTAGGCCGTCGACTTTAAGACTTGGCACTCTGGGGTTTCCACTTGGGAAAACGTAGTGGCTTTTAGTCGTCAGCTGGGGTGCTTGACACTGTTATGCCGTCATCGATAGTAGGCCGTTGTCTTTAAGACTTAGGCTTTTTAGGGTTTCCACTTGGGAAAACGTAACGGCTTTTAGTCGTCAGCTGGGGTGCTTGACGCTGTTATGCCGTCGTTGAATTTGGGCCGTCGTCTTTGAGACTTAGGCATGGGGGTTTCCATTTAGGAAAATTTGGTGGCTTTTAAGTCGTCAGCATGGGCGCATGACGCTTTTTATGCCGTCGGCGAATTTGGGCCGTCGTCTTTGAGACTTAGGCATTGGGGTTTCCATTTAGGAAAACTTGGTGGCTTTTAAGTCGTCAGCATGGGCGCATGACGCTTTTATGCCTGTAGAGTGGAGCCGTCAGCCTTCGACACCTTCAGCTTTTTATGTTTGAACGGATTTAACGCTAAGGCTTTGTACTTTGCAAGTTTCTGATGTTCAACACTTGATAGTAAGTAGAAGAGACTTTGAATAAACCTCTGTATGACTTGCATAATTTTTGTGAGGAAGAGAACATGTCCCAGGAATATACATTAGAGTAGTAGATCAATTACAGACTAGATACAAGTAGGGGGCTGCCGTTCTTTCTTACTGGTAGTACTTACGTAGGTGCTCGGCGTTCCACGGGTGGTGTAGCTTCTGCCCGTCCAGTGTTTCCAAGTGGTAGGTGCCCTTTCCAAGTGGTAGGTGCCCTTTCCTTGGGTTGGGTCTCTGGCAGCACCCACGATCTTTCTTAGGACGAGGTCACCGACCTGGAATTCCCTGTGCCTGACTCGGGCGTTGTAGTGTTTAGCCATGCGATCCTGATACCGGGCTAACCTTTGCTCTGCTGCTGTCCTGGCTTCGTCGATCAAGTCGAGCTGTAGGCGTAAGGCCTCGTTGTTCCGGCCTTCATCATGGGTGTTCACCCTGTAGGTTGTGAGTCCCACTTCGGCTGGAATGACTGCCTCGCTTCCGTAGGTTAGCCTAAATGGTGTTTCTCTTGTGGGGGCCCTTGCTGTCGTTCTGTATGCCCACAATACACTTGGCAGCTCCTCGGGCCATATTCCCTTTGCCCCCTCGAGCCGAGTCTTGATAATTTTGAGCAAGGATCGGTTCGTTACTTCGACTTGACCGTTGGCTTGGGGGTGGGCGGGGGAAGAGTAATGATTCTTTATTCCCAGCTGCGCACAGAACTCCCGGAAGGGACCATTGTCAAACTGTTTGCCGTTGTCGGAGACTAGTACCCTGGGTATCTCGAACCTGCATATGATAGACTTCCAGACGAAGCTTCGTTTGTTCTTCTCTGTGATGGTGGCCAATGCCTCAGCTTCCACCCATTTCGTGAAGTAGTCTATGCCTACCACAAGGAACTTTAGCTGTCGCGCCGCTGTTGGGAATGGGCCCATGATATCTAGTCCCCATTGAGCGAATGGCCATGGGGCCGTCATGGGGTTCAGCTCTTCGGGGGGTTGCCTGACGATGTTGCTGAACCTCTGGCACTTGTCGCAAGCTTTGACATAGGCCTGCGTGTCTTTTCTCATGGTCGGCCAGTAGTATCCTACGCGGATCAGCTTATGTGCCAATGACCGCGACCCTAAATGGTTTCCACATATCCCTTCGTGTACCTCCCTCATGACATAGTCAGCTTCTTCGGAACCCAGACACCTTAGGTATAGGCGACAGAAGCCCCTTTTGTATAGGACTCCTTCTATCAGGACAAACCTTGATGCTTGGACCTTCAATCTTCTGGCAGCTACTCTTCCGTCGGGCAAGACGCCATCTTTCAGGTATGATACCAACGGCGTGGTCCAGTTGCTTTTCGAGCCGACTTCCTGCATTTCAATAGAGTCTACCAGTGGAGAAACCTGCACAAAGTGGAGCACACCGTCAGTGCTGCTCTCCTGCTCCGACGAAGCAGCTTTGGCGAGGCGGTCGGCTTGCTCATTTTCTTCCCTGGGGACTTGGACTATCTTTGCCCTGAGCTCATCTACCCTTCTTTTTGCCTGATGGAGGTACTTCTTCATTCTGTCGCCTCTGCACTCGTAGTTCCCGTTGACTTGGTTGACGACTACCTGGGAGTCGCAGGAGACGACCACTCGGGCCGCGCCTGCTGCTTTGGCGAGATCCAATCCGGCTATCAAGGCTTCGTACTCCGCCTCATTATTGGTGATGGGAAAGTCCAGCCGGATCATACAATCAATTTGGTCTCCTTCGGGGGAGCGGAGCACGACCCCAATGCCATCGGCTCGTCTAGTTGACGACCCATCTGTATGTACACTCCATGTTGGACATGCATCTGCCCCCTCGTCTTCCGTGTTGGTGAACTCGGCTATGAAATCAGCTACTGCCTGTCCCTTGAGGGCGGTACGTGGGCTGTAGCGAATGTCAAACTCAGTCAGCTCTATTGCCCATAGGGCCAGACGACCTGCGGCTTCTGGGTTGTGCATTGCTCGCCGCAAAGGCTTGTCGGTTAAGACAACGATTGTGTGAGCTTGGAAGTAGGGCTTGAGCTTTCGAGCTGCGGTGACTAGGGCGAAGGCGAGCTTCTCCATTGGCGGGTACCTTCCTTCCGCCCCTTGGAATGCCCTGCTGGCGTAGTATACGGGTTTCTGCACCCCGTCCTCTTCTCTGATCAAGGCCGCGCTAACGGCAGCTGAGGATACGGCCAAGTAGAGGAAGAGTTCTTCCCCGGGCTGTGAAGGACTCAGCAATGGTGGGGAAGAGAGATAAGCTTTTAACTCTTCGAATGCCTTTTGACACTCGTCCGTCCACTCGAACGTTTTCTTCAATGTGCGAAAGAAGGGAAGGCATTTGTCCGTTGCCCTTGATACAAATCTGTTCAGCGCGGCGACCTTCCCGTTCAAACTTTGAACCTCTTTCACATTCTTCGGAGGGGCCATCTCCATTATTGCCCTGATCTTATCCGGGTTGGCCTCGATGCCTCTCTAAGAGACCATGAAGCCGAGGAATTTTCCTGCGGTCACCCCGAAGGCGCATTTCGAGGGGTTGAGCTTCATATTGTAAGAACGGAGGGTGCCAAACGTTTCATCGAGATCGCTCAGATGATCTTCCTCCTTCTGGCTTTTTACCAGCATATCGTCGACGTATACTTGAACATTCCTCTCTATCTGGTTGGCGAACATTTTGTTCATCAGCCTCTGATATGTGGCACTTGCATTCTTCAGTCCGAATGGCATCACCTTGTAGCAGAAGAGTCCTTGGCTGGTGACGAACGAGGTTTTCTCTTGGTCTGCCTCATCCATCCGGATCTGGTTATACCCCGAGAAGGCATCCATGAAGCTCAGCAGCTGGTGCCGGGCCGTAGAGTCTACCAGGGTGTCGACCCGAGGGAGGGGGTAGCTGTCCTTCGGGCATGCCTTATTCAGGTCCGTGAAGTCCACGCACATCCGCCACTTCCCGCTGGCCTTCTTGACCATTACAACATTAGCCAACCAGTCGGGGTAGTAAACTTCCCGGATGAACCCTGCCTCTCGTAACTTACCGACCTCCTCTGCCACTGCGCGATCTCTCTCTGGAGGAAACCCTCGCTTCTTTTGTCTGACGGGCCGGAAGGAGGCCGCCACATTCAGCTTATGTACCATGACCGATGGATCGATTCCCGGCATGTCCTCATGGCTCCAGGCGAATACATCCTGGTTTTCCTTGAGGAAGGTCGTGAGCGCCTGGCGGGCCGCCGGACTGTTGAGGGCACCGATCCTGGTGGTTCTCTCAGGCTTGGACTCGTCGAGAATTACCTCTTCGAGTTCCTCCACAGGTTCTGCCCCCGTTCTCTGTTCTATGTTCATCGTCTGTAGCTGGCCATTCATCTCTACCATCGCGACATAGCACTCTCGTGCGGCCACTTGGTCTCCCCACAGCTCTCCTACCCCGTACTCTGTAGGGAATTTGACCTTTAAGGCATAAGTCGAGGTTGCGGCCTTCCAGGCGTTGAGGGTTGGTCGCCCTATGATTGCATTGTATGCCGAGGAGCAATCGACGACTAGGAAGGTGACATCCCTAGTGAGCTGCCGAGGGTATTCCCCGACAGTGACAGGCAATGTGATCGAGCCGAGGGGATATACTCTGGTCCCCCCGAAACCTGTGAGTGGCGCCTTGGTAGGGACTAAGCGTTCTTTATCGATCCACATCTGCTGGAACGCGGGATAGTAGAGGATATCCGCGGAGCTTCCGTTGTCGATTAGGACCCAATAGGTGTTGTAGTCCCCTATCCGGATATTGACGACAAGGGCGTCGTCGTGCGGGTGATGGAGATGTTGGGCATCCTCTTCTGTGAATTCCATGGTGGGGCTGTTGATCTTCGGCTTCTTCTAGACAAAGCTCACGTTCTGAACCGCCCTGAGGTGGGACTTCAAAGCCTTCTTTGTAAAATTGGCGGCCGATGTACCACCCACAATCACCCTTATGTCCCCTATAGGCGGTCTGGGACGCTCATTGTCCCGGTCGGGGGCCTGTTCCTGTCGAGGCGTGTCTGCCTTTTCTCTGCTGACGAACCTCTGTAGCTTCCCTTGCCTAATCAAGGCTTCGATCTGCTGCTTCAGGTCGTAGCAGTCGGCCGTGTCGTGGCCGTGGTCTCGATGGAAACGACAATATTTGTCTTTTGGACGTTTGTCCGGGTTCGACCTCAATTTACCCGAGAACGTCAGGGTCCCGTCATCCTTGATCTGCATCAAGACCTGATCGACCGGGGCCGTCAATGGGGTGTAGCTTGTGAATTTCCCGGTAGGAGGCTTCGGACGTCTGATGTCTCGGCCTTCTGTCCGAGGCGCCTTTCGCCCCTTATCCTGTCGGGTGTCTTCCTGTCTTTCCCTCTTCCTGGGGGGTTTCTCCTGCCGGGCCAGTAATGCGTCTTCTGCATTCATGTATTTAGTTGCCCTGTAAAACACGTCCGACATAGTCTTCGGGTCATTTTTGTATAGAGAAAACAAGAATTTACCCTCTCGTAGCCTATTTGTGAACGCGGCCACTTATATCTTGTTGTCCGCTTCGTCGATTGAAAGTGCCTCCCTATTGAAACGGGCTATATAGGATCTCAGCGTCTCATCCTCCCGCTGTTTGATGTTCATCAGGCACGCGGTTGATTTTTCGTGCCTATGTCCCCCAATGAAATGTGAGGCAAACTGCCCGCTTAACTCCCTGAAATTACCAATGGAGCCGGGCGCCAGCCTCCCGAACCATGTCCTCGCGGAGCCTTTCAGCGTCGCGGGGAAGGCCCGGCACATGATCTCGTCCGGCACGCCGTGTAAGTGCATCAGCGTCTTGAACAATTCCAAATGATCCAGGGGGTCCTTGGACCCATCATAGCTTTCCATCTGGGGCATGCGGAACTTCGGTTGCCTGGGGAACGAGAGGACATGTGTAGTGAAGGGCGAGTCCGTGCGCTGGACAAGGTCGTCGAGGTCTTTTGACACCCGTCCTTTGAGGGCGTTCATCATGAAGTCCATACGTTCCTTCATCACCCGCATTTCCGCGGCCATGTTGGGCTGGTTATGCCCATCCGTCGGCAGAGGATTCGTTTCTTGTCCGTCAGGTCGGCTCAAGGCGTTACTTTCCTCTGGGCCTCCCTGATTCCTCTCTTCGGCACTATTGCCCTCCTGGTTTTCACCTTGGTTGTCACCCGTCGCATTCCTTCGCAGCAGCTGCTCTTCCAAGTCATTGTTACGCTTCGTGAGGCGTTCCACCGCGGCCGCCAGAGTCTGGACTTGTCTCTCGAGGGCCGTGGTGCGTTGTTCGTTGCCTTGGTTGTTCATGATGGTCGTCCTTGAACGCGTGAGTACCATGCAACCCTTAGTCCGGGAAACACGTAACAGGAACTTGTGCGATTTCCCACAGACGGCGCCAACTGATGATATCAGGAATCAAACCAGTGAGCTGCATGGTCTGCGCGCTTCTCGTATTAACCTGCACAGGTAAGAAGACCCTCAAAGGGAAGTACCGGTGTGGTACCGGCCAACGACCCTCCGACGGTTAAGTTAGTTTTTGCTCACAACTCCAGAGTGCTAGAGTCGGGTCTTAATATACGTACCTCGATTTTTGGAGGGCGTGGCGGTATTTATAGTAGTAGTAGTGGCCTTTAGATGAGGCGTACTGGAGAAGATATCACCGTACCGAAGTTTCCCCTGAGTAGCGTGGGGCGCAAGACTCGCCTTGGGTGGCCAGGTGTGTTGGGCACGATTCCCTTCTTGGGGGGAGGGAATCGTGCTGCGCAAGATATCTGGCCAACTGGTGGCGTATGCGATAAGATTCAACTTTTCCAGTGAAACGCACGTGACAAGATAGGTTCTAATGCCTGATAACAGCACCCGTCGACCCTCTTCCCGTTGCCCCGTAGGGCTGGAGTCGTCAAGGCCCGACGTCCGTCGCATACATCCGTAGCCCGTCAGCCTGCGAAAGCTCTCGCCATCGGGTGGGAGTTTTACCCCTATCACATAGGAAGATAGATATAGAGTTTTTTATACAGTGAAATTAGTGAGAGAGAAGAATGTTAAGCCTGTCGGGTACAAATGTCATTTCGATTCTTTCTCCTGTTTTCTCCTCAAATCAGAGACAAATTTTGGTGAGTTTCAGTGGTGGCGCTGCGTAAGGACAGGGTGGTCCTGGCCACCTGACTTGAAAAAAAATATATATATAATATAAAAAAAATTATTTGAATACCCTTAAAAAAAAGTGGAAACATCCTCAATTTTTTTTTATGTCAATAAAATTAAATTTTACTCAATTATCTATATATATTAAAAATCGAAACCTTTGAAACTCTTATAATTTTTCACATCATCATTTTAATTTATAATTTTTTTTAATTTTTAAAATTAAATAGTGAGAGAGTCCTAACAGGAGTCTCGCTCTCTCTTTTTTCCTCATCATTTTAATTTATAAAAAATTTAAAAAACCGAAACCTCTGAAACTCCTACAATTTTTCACATCATCATTTTAATTTATAATTATTTTTAATTTTTAAAACTAAATAGTGAGAGAGTCTTAACAAGAGTCTCGCTCCCTCTTTTTTCCTCATCATTTTAATTTATAAAAAATTTTAATTTGTTAAACTAAATAGTGAGAGAGTCCTAATAGGAGTCTCTCTCTTTTTTCCTTAATCTTAATAGGAGTTTTTTTTTTTTTTTTTTTTTTTTTTTTTTTTTTTTTTTTTTTTTTCATGTGAGTCTTTTTTTTTAAACCTAAAGTGAGCCCTTAAAAAAAAAAAAAAAAAAAAAAAACTAACGTGAGGTCTAATTTAAAAAAAAAATTTATTTTTTTAATCCTAATTCTAACATAAGTCTTTCAAAAAGTTAAAATTTTCAGTTTTATATTATATATAGATATTATTATCTATATATATATATATATATATAAAACCGAAGCCTCTGAAGTTCCCACAATTTTCCACATCATCATTTTAATTTATAATTTTTTTTAATTTTTAAAACTAAATAGTGAGAGAGTCCTAACAGGAGTCTCTCTCCCTCTTTTTTCCTCATCATTTTAATTTATAAAAAATTTTAATTTTTTAAACTAAATAGTGAGAGAGTCTTAATAGGAGTCTCTCTCTTTTTTCCTTAATCCTAATAGGAGTCTCTTTTTCTTTTCACGTGAGTCTTTTTTTTTTTAACCTAAAGTGAGCCCTTAAAAAAAAAAAAAAAAACTAATGTGAGGTCTAATTTAAAAAAACAATTATTTTTTAATCCTAATTCTAATGTAAGTCTTTCAAAAAGTTAAAATTTTCAGTTTTATATTATATATAAATAATAATAATAATGTGGCAAGCTCTAAGAATACGAGAATGCAATTTGTAGATCTACTATCAAGATAACATAGATTAGATTGGTAGTGGATAGTAGATATAATTGTAATTAAATATTATGTAAAGTTATCACTATAGAATAGCCCACGTCGAAATGTGTTATGTGAAACCAATGATATGAAAAAAAAAAAAATTGTCTAAATCATTATATTGAAGAAATTAGTTATTTTCATTCATTTTCAAATTATACATTTTTAAAATTTAAGTCATATACCTTTAAGTAAAATAAGTACTTTTAATTTTTATTTAACTATCCCGTGCATCACACGGGTTAGCGACTAGTTTGTTCTACTTTCAAGCCAAAAAAAAAAAAGCCAAAAAAAAAAAAAACTAAAATCTTTAAAAAAAAGTTAACATAGCAAGTTCACCCCAGGAAAAAAAAGCCCAACATCAATCCTAAACAAAACTAACCCAAACAAGTTCTCAAAAAAATTTTAGTTAAATTTTTATTAACTAAATATGGCCCAACCTAAACGGATTCTCAAAAAAATTTAGTTAAATTTTTATTAACAAAATACGGCCCAACCTAAACGGATTCTCAAAAAAAAAAAAAAAAAAAAAAACCAACCAAAACCCAAATTACCAATACGCATCCGCTAATTGATCAAAATCATCAAATGGTAAAGCCAATTAGCAAAACTGAAATAAAAAATGAACTCCTAACCTAAACAAAAAAAATCTCATCAACGACCAAGCTCTAAGCATATCAGCGTGACGGCGCCTCCGCCTGGACCGCCTCAAACTCAAGTAACAGAGCACATCAGGCCTTAAACTTGAGCAACAGCGACGACGAGATCGTAGATCGGATCAGTGATTGCTAGGCTTGCCTCGTCGCCTAGACCCTCGTCCCTCGAGTCCTCGCCTCAACGTGTTGCTGTGGCGCTACCCCTCAGGCCTCAAGGTATTTCAGTTCTTTACTTCTCTCTCTTTTTCTCTATTAGTCTATCTCATCTAAATCTTACATCTTTGGCTTTGCTAATTGTTGTGCTCTGATCTAAGAGTGACTGAGTGAGAGCGGAGCTCTCTCTTTCTTTCTCTTTGAATTGAAATGAGATTCTCTTTATCTCTCTGTTTCTCTATATCTAAAAAATGTCTAATTGCCTTTACTTTATAACTTTATTTGACATTTTGACTTTATTGGTTTGTGAGTTTGTCATTTTGTGTGTTATGAATGTTTTATATGTTTAATATTTTGTAGAATGTTGATTAGCTCTTATGACTCTTGTCTGTTGAGTGGGCAGTGGATGGGGGCCATGGGGTCGTGGGGTGGAATATTTGAATTGAATTGAAGGCATGCAGAGGCAATATAAAAGACAAAAAATTAAATTATGTTAGGCACTAGGCAGTGGGTTGAGCCGTGGATAATGCACATGGGGTGTGTGCTAGACTGCTAGTAGTTAGTAAAGAAAAATAATGAAGCAACTAAACAAACAATAATTAATAATTTAATTTACCAATACATTATAAAATACAAACAAATTAAATTATGTTAGGCAGTGGGTTGAGCCGTGGATAATGCACAGTGGGTTGTGTAATTTATACTCCTTAAGAAATATCCTGAGAAAAATTCGTGGAGCCACCATTGGTGAGTTTGAAGAGAAAATATTTAGCATACCATTTTTTTTACTCTTATTTGCACCCTAACCTAATGAAAGAAAAGAGTATTTACTCCTCGTCTTCTCTCATGAGTTTTCCATCCCTCATGTTTTCACCAAAATAAACAGAGTGTAAAAGAGCAAATTGGTTTATGCGAGGGCTGTAGGGCTTTTTTTTAATAATAAAATTGAGTGTGTGTTTGATTTTAGCTTAAAAAACCAGTTTTTTTACTATTAAGCTTATTTTTGCTACTATTTATAAGTCTCATTGCACTTTTTTGTAGGGGTGGCAAAATTGGACACGACCCGCGAACCCGACACAACACGACACGAAATTAGCAGGTTATGGGTTGAAGCTTAATGGGTTCGTGTCATATTTGGGTTGACACGACGGACCTGTTTGATAAACGGGTTGGGTTAGGGTTCAACTTATGGAACCCGTTTAACCCGTCTGACCCGTTTAATTAAATGAAATTTTACCAATATACCATTCAAATCCTTGGTATATAAACTTATTAGTTGTTGTAGTTTATTTTCTTTGACATATTGTGATTGATTTTTTATGATATTGAGATATACTTTAGTTTTGAATGATTATTTGTGATGCAGTTACTCATTAATTCTGAATTTTATATTTAAAATATTTATTTGTTTGTTTTTTCATAAATGATTTTCTTTATTTTGATAAAATTAGATAAACAGGTCGACACGACTGACCCGTTTAATAAATGGGTCGTGTTAGGGTTGAGGAATCTTGACCCGTTTAATAAACATGTCGGGTTAGTGTTGACTCATATAATCGGATACATATGAGTTGATACAACACGAACCCGACACGCGAACACGAATTGCCACCCCTACTTTTTTGTACTATTCATGGGTCTCGCTGTACTATTTCAGCTACTTTTTAGCTTTATTTATAATACTTTCAACAAAAAATTCTCAGTTTCAGCTAAATAGACTGTTTCCAAACAAACACGAATGGGTGAAAATTTATTAAGTACAATACACATGCAACAAACAGTTAAACGAAAAACTAAAGTGCAAACAACCAACAGAAACCAATAGCTACAAACAAATACAGCTACTGTCCAACCCAACTTAAAGGAATCAACTCAAATCCTTAGTTAAAATTGTCCTTTCCCCTCGTTAAAACTGTACAAGAAATGCCCCACAAATTACACAAGATTTTTCTCTATAATGAGCTCTTAAAATTCCCGTAGCAACTAATTCCAGTTTCACATGCCATTTAATTGCTTGAAAAATGCATTCTTTGATAACACCATTGTTAGAAATTGCTTTAGATTCCTAATTAGATTTGGTTTGTGATTCCTTGAAAAATGTTTTCTCTAAAAAGGCTCTCTCTAGGCATAGAAGACAAGAATTTTTATTGGCGTGGAAAAAATTCTCGTTTTCATATGGAAAAAAAAATATATTCCTTGTTCAAGAAGTAAATGGTATTCTTGTCCATTAAAAAATAGAGTCGAGCCTTATAAAGAAGTATTATTACAAAATGTTTGGTTGTTTTTGTCCAAGGGTCCTCTGGCATGAGAAGAGGAAAGAAGCCTCCTAGAAGAACATATACTGGGTTTCTTCAAAGTACAGTTTGATAGATTTTTGGGGTTGAAAGATACTAGTGGTTGTGTTAAGAGTTTGTTGTTTTGTGACCGAGAGAGATTTTGGGTGTATTGGCCAGGGTTTGGGACTGTGAGTTTGTATCATTGCATTGTATGGATATTTTATTTTATCGTTCATGTAAATACACTTTCACTAATCCCCACTTTATGTATCTCACTTTTTGCACAACATATTCTCTTACTGTTAATGTTTCACTTTATGTGTTTTACTTTATACTTCATTAATCATGGTATGTCATATTTTCAATTATTTTATAAGAAAGTTGAACAAAAACATGATAGGATGTGATTTGTAGAGCAATATTGAGACAAAGGGTTTGTATTTAGTATTTTATATTACCACTTTAACAATACATCCTATAACCTATACTCTATTTAAATATTAATATTATTTTTATTTTTATTCTGAACAGAGAGAAAGAAAAGAGAGATTGCTATAGTGGAGGGAACATGAAAAAAAATAAAGAGAGAGAGAGAGAGAGAGAGAGAGAAACTGTTTGGTGAGATTAAAATAATAAGGGTGCAATAAAATAATATTGTTTAAGGTTGTTACAATAAACATTTATTTTTAGATGTAGCCATGGCAAAATGTAAAAATCTTAACATTGTTGCATTATTGGGTGTGGGGTCTTTTTAGCTTTTTACACATATGGTGCTATATTGAAATGCAAAATAGATAAAAATGCATTTTAGAACGTTGGATGCTAATGCTCTAAGAGCATTCATAGCAAACTCTTCAAAACAACATTTAGCCAAAAATATAACTAAGTCCACCCAAAAAGCTCATGATTAGGCTCAATAAATTTTCAAAACTTTTTTTAACATTGTTCATTGTTACATTAAAAAAAAAAAAAAAACTATTTTTTTATTCATTTTCTCGTTGCTCTATCTCTCTCCGTCTGTAACTCTTTTCTCTTCTCTCTCTCTCTCTCTCTCTCTCATATAATGATCAACACGGATTTGGGTTTAATATATTTATTTTCTCATTGGTGATTTTCTCTCTAGAGATGACTAGGTCATTGGATTGTGACGACAATCGCTAGATCTCTGGATCCATGGTGTTACCAAGCACTTATACTTCAAAAAGACTAGTCATATTACAACTATGGCTCCTCGTAATTACTTATGAACTCAAGATCCACCTAGTAAACATGGATTCAATGTGAAATTTAGCACATGCCTGCACAACAAACAATTAAACAATTCAATTGATACAATCTGTGGTATCACACTAACAATCCCAATAATGCAAAATTTGATTTTTATTTTTTGGTGAAAGTATTTCTTCAAAATTTGTTTGTACTTCTCTTTTGGGATACAAGAAAAGGGTACCAACAATCTACAAGGCTTGGAATAAATAATGGCTAATATGGCCAAATTAGTTATAGAGAACCCGTTAAGGGGGAAAAAAGAAAAGAAAAATGGGATCAAAAGAAAAAGATTTGAGATTTAAAAAATGTGAAATGAGGATCCGTTATGATTTGGAAAAAAAGAAAAAAAGAGGAGGACTTGAGTTATATATATATATATATAGGACATGTTTTTGAGTGAGGGAGAAAGAGGATGTGAGAATTTGTTAAGTGTTGTGAGTTTTTAGTTTGGGTATGGGCCTTTTGATGGCGAGCATGTGGTAGTTTTGACTCTTTTGAGAAGGTTGATTGTTGCGGCTAAAGATGCAAAAGCAATGACAAGAAGAGGGAAAAAAAAAAAAAAAAAAAAAAAAAGAAGCTCAAAGGCTAGTGCTCTCAAACCATGTAGAAAGCTTGTGATGGAGTGATAGAGAATAAAAAAAATATGGGAGATTTACGTGCACGGAAGTGTTCAATTGTAGTGGTTATTAAAGATATAAAAATATTAGTTTGAATAAAACTTGTGTAATGGGGTATTTAAAACCAACTTATACGAGGAAGGTGCTCAAGAGCTTATAAACATATGGTTAAGTTTACACTAAGTTCATGTAAGATACTAAGTACATAACAAAATATCTTACTATGGCCAAAGAATCACACTGAGTCTGAATTATGGCTTTTAATTTTTAAAACTCTAATTATGTAATATAAACTACAGAATAATTCTAATAACATATGTTTGCATCTTAACGTATCTAGTGTACTGATGTGCTAGGCACAAGCTGTGTCCTAATAACAATTAAAAATGCAAATCACTTTCAATCACAAGATGGTTTAGTAACCTTATGATTTAAGGTATATATTTCATAGATTGAACAAAATTACGTCACAATTTCTCATACATAACAACAACAAAAAATCCGTGAAAACTAAAATACAACAACTTTAATTACACAAAGAAAATCCTTCACACTAAGAAATAACCTAGCAAATGCTAGTTGTAAGATTAGACTGATCTTACAACTAGCATTTGCTAGGTTATTTCTTTCACCAACCCTCATGAAAACCAGCCCTGTAGACAAAAACCATGATTAGTACCAGTTATATGTACATTAATACCAACTATCTACAATACCCACGAAGCATTCTTAATTATTGGGTGTTTGAAAAACCACAGAAACAGTGGTTAGAGTGTATTGTTTATTGGTAAACTTTGATTTTCACTAACCCCTTTGAAACTCCCACCTAAAAATGCAAAGTTTTACTTGACTAATAACCCAAAGTTTCACACACACACACACACACAGTTCTTCTTTTCTAAGTTTTCTCATTAACCAAACATAACAATTAGAAAAACAACACTTTCAAACAAAAATACTAACAAATACACATGGTCATTTTCTTTCCCTTTCACTTTCATATTCCATGATTTTCTCAGCAACCAAAGAGGAATTAAGTGAAGACAAAAGAAACAAAGGAGTA
Organism: Lithocarpus polystachyus; assembly: GCA_033629205.1. NCBI lineage: Eukaryota > Viridiplantae > Streptophyta > Magnoliopsida > Fagales > Fagaceae > Lithocarpus > Lithocarpus polystachyus. The sequence goes on along the minus strand of CM066171.1, from coordinate 23,302,195 downwards.
AGAATACCTTGCCAATGCTTAGAACATGTTTCACAAACCAGGAGCAAGGACCATAAACAAATTGTAGAAAAAAAAAATAAGGGAAGGAGAACCTTTTCGTATATAAGACATAGAAGTAATCCTTTGAATACCCAGTTTTATAATACATGATAATACATTTAATATAACCCATTCTTATAATGGGAATTACATACACAACATCCAAAATTTTGAAATTTGATTTGATTGCTTCAATTCCACAATTTTCTCTATCAATCTTTTTTTTTTTTCCCAAAAGATCAATTTTTTCATTTATTCCAATCCCATGCTTTTCTCCAAAAATCCAATGCCTCAATTTTGTCTCAAATAATAGGGAAAGCATATGTAATTTTGAATTCTATTTTGATTCTATAAATAGGGTCAATGAGTCATTAGGTTGAGCAATCAGTCCTCCCCTCTATTTGTTTTTTTTATTATATAATCTTCCCCTCTATTTTGTAAAGCCACAATTTTATTGAATAAAAATTGAGACATGTTCTTCTTTGACACTATAATTCTAGCATCTATTATATGCATGTGCCTCACTTCGGAAGGATTAACCATCTTCTTTTCAATTTTGATTTTCAAAGTATCCGCATTGATGCCTTGTTTCTTTAATGATCCTGTTCAGCTTGTCCCTTGCAGCATTGTCTGCTATAAAAGCACTTCTTGGCTGCTAAAACATCTAAGATTGGCAGCTAGGCATGTCCATCAATACTGGAGACAAGGTGAAATTTAACAAACAAGAACAATCTAAAATGTTAAATTGAAATTAGAACAGCTAGGATAACATCTTATGCATATACAAGGAGTCAATTACATTATTAGCGTAAATCTACTCTGAATAAAGATATGAGAGAAATTAAACAGATTGAATATTGTTGCCATATTAAAGGACAGGGTTAAAGCTGCGCTGATGGAATCGGACATGCTTTTGCAAGGAGCTAGGAGTGAATAGACCAGTCCAAGTCACAACATGAACTCTATTTTCCCCTTATTTAATTATTTATTAAGAATCATGTCACAAGAAGAACCTAAACAAACCAAATCAAATATAACAGCTTAAGACTAAATATGTCTCCACTTCTGCTCAAATTACAGGCTGATTTATTTCTAATTATTGGCAGTGTAACTGGAAACATGTACATAAAAATAGGAAAAATCATAGAATACTCTGGAGTCTAATAAACAAATATTAACTTTTCTCATATGAAAAGTGGGTATTATGATGAATTTAATTAGTAGAATCTACTATATTTAATCTAATCCCAATTTAGTGGAGTGTATAATATGAAATTAGTAAAGGTTAACAATTACTTTTGTTTTTCTGCAACGAGATTGCTTCATAAGATGTTGCAATAAATATACTAGATACACAACAAAAACAAAACAAAACAAAAATAAGACAAATTAATGAGCTAAAAGCATAAAACAAAAAGTCCGAAAACATCAAAACCCCATTAGAGAAGTAACACCTTTATCCTTCTCCCAGTGTTTTGTGACCAACCATTTTTGCAGAGGCCTCTTTTCAATGACACCGACTCCAGTTGTAGAAACACAAACCCTTCTCCTTAATCCTTCGTATGAAGATAATGACGTTTTCTTCCAACACATCTATGACCTGTTATTTCACCAGCATTCTTTATTTATGAGAGCTGAGAAAACCATAACTGATACTGTAGCTAACAGTAACACGGTGAATTTCAACAACAGCGACATCATCAGTGTACGCATGGCCGAGCACATCCCCAGAAAAAGATCAAGAAAAAGAGATCAGCGTGTCAAGATTAATACTGCTCGAGGACCAAGGGAAAGGAGAATGAGATTGTCCATTAAAGTTGCCCCGGATTTTTTCAAACTGCAAGATTTGCTAGGCTGTGACACGGCCAGCAAAACCCTTGAGTGGTTACTCATAAATTCAAAAGATGAAATTAAGAAGCTGGAAATAGAGAAGAAGCACAGTTTCAGCGTTGGTGTCAAGAGTGCTTCTTCTACTTCTAAGTGTCAAACTGTGTCTGGCATTGATCCTGTGGCAATTCATGACAGAGATCAGCAGGAAAGTGTTTTGAAAGAGAAAACTTCGACGAAAGAGAAGAAAATTAGGCAGTCAGTGTTACGCAAAAGTGCATTTCACCCTCTTGCAAGGGAGTCAAGGAAGAAAGCGAGGGATAGGGCACGGGAGAGGGCAAGAGTAAAGAAGAGGAGTCGGGTAGATGAATCGAAGTTATGTGAAGTGGCAAGCAATTGCAACTTAAGCCAATTAGGTTCTTGGAGTAAATTTGAATCTGGAGAAGAATCTGGAACCCAAAGCCATAACATGAACACTTTTGAGCTAAGGGAGCTACCTGAGGCTGAAGAAGGAAGCGTTCACGCCGGAGAACATTTAGGGGCTTCAGAAGACATGGTTGACGATGATTATTTGCTGATTTTCAATTCTCACAATACTGGAATTCTCCCGGAGGTAAGTTCCAAAAAAAAATTCTGGAATTTTACAAATATGTTGTGTAATTAATAGTCCTATAAATGTACTCAATCTAAGCTAGCTTTTGTGTGCTATGACAAGCATGCATAGTCAAACAAATCGTGTCAAGTTGTACATTCTTCATATTTCTGACCACCTCAAATAATTGATTGCAGCGTCAATTTGCAGACTTTGAATTCTTTGACGAACCATGGGACGCCTACAAATAAAATATGCTAACAAGGATTATCTCTCAGATGCATCAAGAGAATGAACATTTGAAGTATGATAGATGATGCTTGCTTTCTTTTTGAAATGTAATATATAACAAAAGTATCTCTCCTTGTGCAATTTTTTCTTAATTATCTCGTGGACGATTGTTGTGCCTTTCTCTTTATAAGAATGTGTATGTTTCTTTTGCTTATGTCTCAAATGCAAACTTATGGTCTTTCATGCAATGGTAAATATGCACTAACAATTATAAATTCCAATAGATGTTTAAGAGATATTACGGTGTAAGGAACACAGTTTAGGTTTTGGATATTCTTGATATTCAAGTGGGTTCTTGATAATTTGGATGCTAGGATTTTGGTATTTAAGGCCTTTAGGATTTCAGGTATTGCTATAGGGTTAGGGTAATTGATGTGTCGAGTCAATTCTTGAAGTGGAATGTGTCTAGGGTTTGTTTGGAAGAAATTCTGGGGTTTAAGATGTTAAATGGTGCATGAAATGTGGCATACGTTGAGAGAGTTACAACCTCCAAAAGAAATAAAGATGAGAAAGAGAATGAGACTACTTCATGGGAGTTAAGGCACCTTGTTACAACCTTCAACTTGTTTCAGCTTCCTTTAGTCTCACAACATTATCCCTCCCTAAGGCACCTTGTCTATAAGGTGAGGAAATTGTCACTTTAACACCAAATATTTCCATGCTCATCATGGAAGACATTACTTACTTCTTCATCCAATTCTTGAACATAGGCTATCGCTTGTGCACTTGGAATGGCTGGCACCCTTCTATTGAGAAGAGCTTCAAGGACCTGCACTCATTGGTTTTACATCTTTGATGGGAAGCTTGCCCTTATCTTGTGGTGCCTTGATGACCTTCTTACATGAGGTGAGGCCAAAGGAAGCGTTTAATAAGGGAGGATTCAATATCCTATCTAGAATCCTTATTTGATCCTTTAAGCCATTTAGGAAGCAGTTCAATTTGTGACTCTCTGAGAACCCCTTAATTCGGTTGGAAAGAGACTTGAATTATGCTTTTTAACTACCCATCAATGCCATCATTGATGTTTATCTTCATCCTATAAGAGCCCCCAATGGATCATCATAAGTTGTTGATCCAAACGTGATTTGTAGGGCCCTTAAGAAAGCCTCTAAGCTATTGAATATGCCTAATTCCTACGCATCTTTGAACCATACTAAGGCTTCTTCCTCAATGTGAAGGGGGGGTAATAAGAATCTTTTGGTGTGCTAGGGTGTCGTAAAATTTATAGATTTGGTTTGCCTTGTATACCTAACAAGAAGGATCTTCTCCCTTGAATTTTAAGAACTCAATCTTGATGGACTTCAACAGATTTGGAGCAAAGGCTTCTCCCTAAATGGTCAATGGAGTTTTGGTAAGTTGCAATGGTTTTAGGGAGTTGTGAAATTCCTTCGACTATTATGAATTGATGCTCTAATACCAATTGCAGCCTGGTTTAGAATTTGGATATTCTTGGTATTCAAGTGGGTTCTTGATGATTTGGATGCTAGGGTTTTGTGTTAATTCCTTTATGGCCTGTTTGGAAGTTCAGAGAGGAAGAAGAGTAGAGAGGAGTAGAGGGAAGGAGAGTACTGGAGAGGAGAGTAGAGAAGAATGGTTCCCCTCTACATTATTTGGATGCTTTTAAAATTAGTAAAGGGGAAGGGGGTAATTAACACTTTAAAAATGATAATTTTGTTAATTTAGAAAGGGTAAATTAGGAAATTCATTTGGCCAATAATTTATCTATTCTACTTTCCCTCCAAATCTCTCCAATTTGGAGGAATTAAAAATGAGGGGTTAGAGGTAGTTGAAATCCATCTAAACTCCTCCAAACTCCTCCCCTTCCTTTCTTAAAAAACTTCCAAACAAGGTAATTGAATTACTCTCCCTCCCTCTACTCCACTCCCTCTCCTTTTTTTTAACTCCCAAACAGGTTGTTAGGGTTTTGGGTATGGCTTTAGGGTTAGTGTAATTGATGTGTCGAGTGGGTTCTTGAAGTTGAATGGATCTATAGTTTATGCGGAAGCACCTCTAGAATTTTGGGTGTTTAATGGTTTGCATAAAATGTGGCTTACTTCGGGGAAGCCACGATATTCAAGAGAATTAGATGAGAGCAAGAATGAGACTACTTAAAGGGCGTCACCACCTCCAAGAAAAGGAGAAAGACTAAAGAGAATTAACAACAAACAATGCAACAATTGGATTCCTCTTTGTTATCTTCAGTAATGATTTCATTGTCTCGTTTCTACAACTCCTGCATTATTCCCATTGGCTACAAATGGCTCATTCCTTTGGATTAACTAATTAGGTATGCTTAAATAATATCCATGTGTTTAATGTGTTACATGTGCACTAACTCTAACTAATTGTAACAAACTCTTGAACTAACTACAAGACATGTGCTTTAATCAATCCAAGCACGTGTCACAATCACAACTGATCTTATGTATGTTCAGTCAAGGCTTCTGCAAATGCATGGCAGTTTGTAGGAGCTACTCATGAAATTTGAGCACCATTCGACAAGCCAGTACCAATCATGACTTCAAGGACCAAATCAACTACTAATTGGAGCAATCTATTTTCCGGTCAGTAAATCCTTTAATGCTCGGATTTTTCAACTTATTTCAGCTTCCTTTTGGTCTTCTAATATCATGGCCCAAAAAGTCCAAACCTATTATAGGATCATGTCCTTACAGAGTAAGCACACTAATCTTATTAGGGTCATTCTTGGGTTGGTGATGGTGGTGCAAGCTTTGATGGGTGATGATTGTGGTAGATGTGGCCATGAGGTTCAACATGACTGAATAGGTAACTAGTTTTTTTGGTGTATCAAAACATTGTCCAAGATGGAATTTGGCTCTATTACTATGTTGAAGTTGTTGAGTGATTGAAAGAGAGTAAAGAGGAAAACAGAAGCAAAATAAGGATTTAACGTGGTTTGGCCTGACAGTAACATCTTTGCTATGTTGGAGTGTATGTTAAAATGAACTCATTATAGGATTTATATATTAGAGCATCCTTGATTTTTAATATTTTCTCCCGTCTTTTATATTTGGAAAAGTGTTAGGGTTGCTATGGTTTCATGTTTGTGGATTAACTTCCCAATTGCAGTGCAGTGGATGAATTTGGTTTTTCTTTTGAGATTTGATTGAATAGAGACTTGAGTGATCAACGATCCGTTTTCAGGTCATGTTTTCAAAGTCTATTGGCACCTAGTAGTGCAATTTCAACATATCATTATCAATCATCTCATTGCATCACATGACAGGCAAGGAAATTAAATTCCCACAATAGACATGTAGGTTCATCAGGAAAGCAAATAAAGAAATTAAAAAGAAACATTAATGTTTGCTGAAGGGGGGATGGAGAGGTGTGGCTATGGGAATGTTCAGGGTTCCTAATTAAGAGCATGCAAATAATAACAATGATACTACACAATTAGCTTGACGAAAAAGTATAGTTCGAATTCAATTTGATATGTATGACCAAAGAACTAAGAATATTAAAAATAAATATTAGTAAAAGTAGTATAAAACATTAAAACAACAACCCTAGAATAAAGTATTATTCTATACAAGACGACATCAACATCCTAAACATGTAGAGCTACTAGCCTTTTCTTGAATAGTGATGTAATTTAGCTCAAGTAGGACTGTTTTCACTTTAAAAAATTACCTTCATCCTTGTTGGCGAGCTACAGTTATCAAAGGAAAAAGGTTTGAGTTTCTGTGGGGACTGTAATCACAAATTCTGGTAAGTCCTAGAAATCGATAGAGCTTGCGGTGTGTGTGTGAATTCGGGGTCTCCGAGCTCCAGTTTGAGCTGATAGTACCCATAAACTTACCCAAATGTACCATGAGGCATGGGACAATGACTGCTACATGTGAGTCTCTTTTTATTTTATTCTCAAAAAACAGAATATATTGCTTATGCCAGTAATTTATGTCTCTTCATTTAAAGCAAAATATGTTATGAATCTCTTTCAAGTAGATTACAGTAGTACACTTCATTTCCTTTATGAGGACACAGTAAATAAATTGTAATTATGTAAGTGAATAATCATTAGCAGGCCCTAAAGCCTTTTCTTGTAAATAAATAAGCAATATACATAAAATTATATGCGTCTTCTCTGATCTACGAATTAAACTTTAGTTGATTTTTTAATTTTAGATCTAGTGTTTCATATTCTGAACAAGCTGGTTGTTTTATTAGCCAAATTTGGGCACAATCTTGTAATTCTAAAGTAGTATGGATAGAGGAAACTCCATCTCTCATTATCAGCCTAGTAGCTGAGGATGTATGCATTGTATATTTTGTTTTCTAAGAAAATAAAAACTCTAACTTCAATCTATTTATAAAAAAAAAATCTTCAAGTTAAATTTACCATGATAGACACATTTAAAATTTAAAATCAAGCTATTTATTAAAGCTTCCTTTCTAAAGAGTGTGTTTTTTTTTTTTTTTTTTGTTGTTGAAAATATTATAAAGAGTTTATTTGGTTCTTAGAAATTGTTGGAAATTATTAATTTTGAAAAGTCTATAGGGAAAATTTTTATTTGTCTAGGATCTTATCTTAATTTCATCTATCAACTCAAAAGTTCTCTCCCCAGTTTTCTCCTATAACTCTATAATTAAACTATGTTTGGTTGGAAGGATAGAAATATGAAAGGATGAAAAATATTTGTGCTTTCTATCGTGTGTTTGCTATGGAGGATAAAAAAGTGGAATGAGAAAAAATAAATATTAATTTCCTTTGTTTTGTTAAAAAAAATAAGACAATGGAAAGTGTAATTTGTTTAAATTTATTGTCATGCTCTAATTACATAAAAATTAATTCTTTTTACACACGTTATAAATATATATATATATATATATAGTTTAATATTTTTTTAAATTATTTTTTAGGTTCTAAAAGTTTAGAATTTTTGGGCTATAGATTGACCCTGATTAATTAATTCAATTACCCAAGTTAATTAATTATGTCAAATTACATACAAATCGTGGAGGCACCAATAAATCACCAAATAAACTAAATACTGCAGAAATTAAATTGACACGGTAATTTGTTGACGAATTAAGAAAACTTCTCGCAAAGCAAAAATCCCACTAGACAAATTTCAAGTCACCACTAATTAAAAATCAAAAGGTTGTAAGTATGAGGAATCTTACCACTACCCTGGCCTATCCCAAAATACCAACCTATAGTTAAACCTTCACTCCAATACCCAATTAATTAAACTTAATCTTGTAGTAGGCTTCTTCGTATGCACGGATCCCAATACGTGACTAATTCCAGCAACTTGATTAATTGTTGTTGGTTACAAAGTTCTTCACTTCAAAGTACATTGAAAATCAGGAAGCACTTGATTACAAAACCTTAAGACTTACAAAACACAGCAACTTCTCATAAAATGTATGAGTTCTCTAATTGAGTCTATGTTTCCGTACTTGATAACTTTTAACATAAGCCTTTTATATAACTAGGGTTGTAGAGAGAGAAACCATAATCATCCAAGTCATCATGGGATGAAATTTAGATCTGAGAATTTTGAATTTGTAAGTCTTGATAAATTGAGTTTATGTTGAGCTTCCTCATTAAACCTTGATAGATGCTAATGTTGAGCTTAGTGTCGAGCTTTAATGAAACAGCTTTTCTTCACTTGTTTCTTGAATTTATCTTCGTGTTTTCAATGATACCACTTGTAAAGTAAATTTCGTTCACACACTTGTTACATTAAACCTAATTTCGATCTACCAAATTACAAGTAAAGTGTGTTTTGTTAAAGGATAAGCCAATACATAAAAAATATGACTCTAATAAGAATAATTGGCAAACCGAGAACACAAACTTGTCTAGGTATAGATCATAAAGTCTATAGGATATATTAGACAATGCTTAAGGTTCTGCAAATCATAATACAATAATAAAGAAGTTGCAAGTTCAAGAAAGCAGAGTCTGATAGGTTTGACCAATCGAAGCTGTAGCTCAATCAATCAAAGCTCGATTCTTTATAATTTTATTTAAAGCCCAACAACTTATCAAACGTTTAGGGTTTCAGTCCAGATTCATTAAGTATATAAAGAAAACCTTAATGCATGTTTTTCAAGTCTTGGAGAGCTACTCTTTTGAGATCTGAGAGATTTTGTGCTTTCTACTCTTTCAAGCATTTATCGGAAATCACACTCACACCATAAGTATTGGCAGAATCAAGTTGCAACCCAAGCTTCAAATATCAAGTGTACTGAAGATCATAGCGTGAATTGGACGTTCATGTTGGAACAAATTCACATCAGAGAAGTCTATTGGATTTAGGGCTAAGTTTGTTAACTTTAGTTAGGTTTACTACGAATTAAATATTCTGACTATAAATCTCTATCTGATAGTAGATTGTTCTTCTTGGGATTGGTCCTCCTAAATGTTTTACTTTAAAACTAGTTTGTTTCATTAATTTTCCTGAGTCACCATATTTTGTGTTATTTAATTTTTTATTATGCATGATATGTTTGATTATTTTTTTAACTTAAGGCTTGCATAATTAATCTAACTAGTCGCTAACCCGTGCGATGCACGGGATAGTTAAATAAAAATTAAAAATTTTTATTTTACTTAAAGGTATATGACTTAAATTTTAAAAATGTATAATTTGAAAATGAATGAAAATAAATAATTTGTTCAATATAATGATTTAGAAAAAAAAAAATTTTATATCATTGGTTTCACATAACACATTCCGACGTAGGCTATTCTATGGTGATAACTTCACTTAATACTCAACTGCAATTAAATCTATTATCTACTACCAATCTAATCTATGTTATCTTGATAGTAGATCTACAAATTGCATTCTCTTGCCACATCAATATTATTAACTATATATAATATAAAACCGAAAATTTTAACTTTTTGAAAGACTTACGTTAGAAGAGAGAGAGACTCTTATTAGGACTCTCTCACTATTTAGTTTTAAAAATTAAAATTTTTTATAAATTAAAATAATGAGGAAAAAAGAGAGAGAGACTCTTGTTAAGATTCTTTCACTATTTAGTTTTAAAAATTAAAAAAAATTATAAATTAAAATGATGATGTAAAAATTTATGAGAATTTTAAAGATTTCAATTTTATATATATATATATATATATATAGATTAACAACTTGGCCTTAAAATTGGTTAAACAATGTTTGTCTCAAGGGTCTAAAAACTAACATTATTTGTTTAATTTTTCTATCAATTATTTGTTTTATGCTAGTGGGAAAATGTATGGAAAAGTGATTTCTTTTCTTTTGTACTTATTGGGTTTATGACGCTGACACATCTGAAAAGATGGTTGAATTATTATGTATAGTAGTTGTGTGTAAGTATTTGGTTCATTGGGTAATTGCTGGAAGTGTAGCTAAGTCAGTACATCATGTCTTCTCAAAAAAAAAAAAATAAATAAATAAATAAATAAAAGCAAAACAAAACAAAAAGTACATCCCCAAATTTGGGAAGATCAGTTTTTGGTAGGTTTTGGCGGAATTCATCGAGGCATCTTATTTTACTTCCCTTGTGAACCAAATTAAGGAAAAATCATATTTTTTTTATTTCATTTTTCTCTCTTAAGTTTTCCATCCACCCCTTTACTCCAACTAAATACAGTGTAAGAGTTTTCGAGTCCTGTCAACAAAAGTACATCAAGTTCCCTTTGTTTTCTAAATAAGACTCTCCCTTTGTTTTGTTTGGCCATTAATGTTTCCTTGAATTTCAGCATCTATCACTGTCGTCAGAGCTAATCTTTGCAGCCTCATTTTAGCGCACATCTCTGTCTCCGCATGGCAGCAACTTCCAATCACCACTTGATGCAACAACTTTTCGGTAAAGCCAACAAGGTGTGGTTAATCCATCTTCCCTATAATTTTTGGCATGAACAAAGCTGAACTTACATGGGAAATACTAAAAACTGAATTCCAAGGCTCTAGCAAGGTTAATTATGTTAAACTAGGAACTTAATGGAGAGAATTTGACAATTTGGCAATGAAAAGTCTAGGAGGAAGAGGAAAATTACTGCTTTCAATAAGGCCTTATTGGGGAAATGGTTGTGGCGGTTTGGAAAGGAAGAGGATCGACTATGGAGGAGGGTGGTAGCTTCAAAATATGGGGAAGAATGGGGAGGTTAGACCTCAAAGCTAGGCAGGGGAGCTCATGATTGTGGTTTGTGGAGAGGTATTCGTATGGGATGGGACGAGTTTAGTAATTACTATCAGTTTGAGGTCGGGTTGGGGAACAAAGTGAGATTTTGGTAGGATGGGTGGCTTGGGGATCAACCTCTCCGTCTGGCTTTCCCAAGGTTGTATGGTATTGCCCTTGATAAGGAGGCTTCTGTTGAAGCCTCTCTGACGAGGCAAGGGGCAGAGAATAGGAGAATCTAGGATGCCCGTCTCATTCGTGATCTTAATGAGTGGGAGCTTGAGGAAGGGTTGCATTTCCTTTGTACTTTGGGAGCTATTAACCCTCCTATGGATGTTGGAGACCGATTGAGATAGAAGTTGAAAACTAATGGGGAGTTTGACACCCGATCGTATTATAACAAATTGCGGGATCCCCCCTCTATTGTCTTTCCTTGGAAAGGTATTTGGAGGGTTAAGGCTCCTAGACGGGTTTCTTTTTTTATTTGGTATGTAGCTTGGAATAAGATCCTAACGGGTGATAACTTGAGGTTGAGGAAACTGGTTTTTGTTGATTGGTGTATTATGTGCCGTCAGTGTGGTGAGACGATTGACCATTTACTCCTCCATTGCGAGTTGGCTCAACGGTTGTGGAGCTTTGCCTTGATGTCCTTTGGTGTGAATTGGGTTGTCCCTAGATCAATCCCTGATTTGCTTTTTGGTTGGTGGAATTGGTTGGGAAAAATCTCGTCCCAGATTTGGAACTTAGTTCCATTGTGCATAATTTGGTGTATTTGGAAAGAACGGAACCGGCGAACTTTTGAGGATTTGGACAGTTCTGGGGATCAGATCCTTGCTTCTTTTTGTGGAACTCTCTTTGATTGGTCTCGGGCTTGGGGACTCACGTCTAGTGATTCTCTCCCTTCTTTTCTTTGTTCTCTTTCTCGTGTAATTTTTTCGCTCCTTGTATTCTCCAGGTTTGCTCTATGCTTTTCATGCATAGAGTAGCCTTTCGTATATATACCATTCTTACTTATCAAAAAAAAAAAGTCTAGGAGGAAACTGTTCATTTATCTAGAAAACTCTATATATTTAGGTTCTAATCTCAACTGCATGTCTTATAATTAATCAATGTATACAAATTGATACAGGACATTAACAATATCTTTATAAATGTTTCTAAAAAAATATTTATAATAAAGATTATGTGACAAATAATTTCATTCATCAGGGATCAAATTTGTGTTGTTAGATATCCTTGAATGAACCTAGAATCGTACCAGCTTTGACTACTGCAATGCCAACTAAGTTTAGTGTGCTTTATGACAAAATTATGATTAAAACATATTTAAATATGAAAATTGGAAAACAATTTCAATTCTATAGTTGTAACTTGTAACATTTTGTAGATGGTAAAAGTACTGCTACCGCTGTGGCACCATAAAGTAGAATCCCACCATAGCAATATTCACAAAATATTAATAAGGGAGCAGAGGTACGGGTAAAGAGAAATGAGAGTACGTTAGCTGTAGCAACAACTCTATTTATAGCATTCATATAAAAAACAAATGAAGCTTATTAATAGACAAGAGAACTATTGAATAAATAAAATAATAAAGAAAAAGAAAAAAAGAGCAATAAAGCATCATCTGTATGTTAGAATTTAGATTGGCGATATCCAATGATAGGGTAATATTGTAATATGGAAAAAGGTTGTAATGTGTTGGTTAAACGCTGAAGAGCAAGACATATTTGTTTAAAAGGAGACTAGGAAGGTTTACCCTAAATATAAATTGTTGGGGGAGAATATATATTAGGGAGAGTACTCTAATTGAGTAGTTAATTTAACGTATAGAGACGCACTTAATTCAAGAGGTCTAAATTCAATAGATATGAGCTTAACTATATTATATTAATTACTCATTCTTCTTAGCATTATTTAATGTGGAACTTCACTTACACTTGTATACCCAACAACTCCTTCTCACGTGTAAGTCTCTTTCTCTCTGTGAGGTTCAATACCTCTATGCGGGTCATGAACAATTTCTACTTGCTCCCTCTTCCCATAATGGCTTTTTTCTTCATCAATTTGTCATTTGTGGGCCTCTCGTACTCTATCCATGAGAGCCATGTGTCAATTCCACATGCTTATCCATTGGAAACTAGCCTACACTTCAATGTCCATGGGAACCATGTGCCACACTATGATCTAGCACCATTGACAATACTCTCTTTGTTGGTCTTTTTCCAGGATTGTTTGTGTGGGCTTTTATGGGCTTGTGTGGTGCAATATACCATCCCTGCTTCAATTACTAAAGGGACCCGTCCCTGCTTCATATGCGAAAGGGCTCCAAGTACACGCACCCTCGTCCCTGCTCCAACGAAATGAACCTTAATAACCTTGTCACTTTTGCCACACACCACCATAAGCTCTAATATCACTTGTTGGGTAGATAACATCTTGGGGAGATTCCAATTGAGTAGTTAATATAATATATAAAGATACACTTAACCTAAAAGGCCTAAGCTCAATGGTCATGAGCTCAACTATATTATATTAACTACTTATTCTTCTTATCATTATTCAATGTAACACTTCACTCGCACATGCAACATAAATACTTATGAGTACATAATTTTGAGGCCATATAACTCTGTGACATTATGAGTTTTTCCCTTGTTTCAATCCATAGAACCCATTATTCTCCCTATGTCATACCTTTGATAAAAACCTAGAGAAACCACAGAATGTATTCCTAACCTTGCATCAATGCATAAAATGTGATCCTAGAGTTTTGGAACGAAGTAAACGTACAATTTGTGAAGGGATTAATATAGATGAAACCTAAAGGTACTGGAGTTACTATGATGATGTCAGCTAGTTTTTTTTTTTTTTTTGGGGGTGGGGGGGGGGGGGGGGGGTGTTGGTTAGCAGAGTATAATGAAAAAGGTTTTACGAGAAGTATGTAAACTCCTTTTATAGTAAACTAGTCTATGCGCGTGTATGTTAATTTGAAATATTTGATAAGAAATTATTTTTATGACAAATTTATAATTCTCATTAAATATTATAATATTTGAGAAATAAGATTCAATTATAATATTTGAAAAATGTCAAATATAAACTTTTAAGATTAATATAATTTAGAATATGAATCTATTTGTTATGGTCATATTTTTATATTTGGCATAATTCAAGTCAAAACGCACTTTTATGTATTTGAGTCTAAGTTTTAAGTGTATCTAAATATGAACAAGTGGAACATATTGAAGACACAAGAGCACTACTTAAGAATTGTTGAATCTACTGCCATGATACCAAGTTTGACTGCACTCAACCGATCAAGATTTATTAAATCTCTATACTACCTCGATACCTCTCAATCTATTGAACTACATGATTTCAAAATTTGGCAAAAACATTTTAATTTAAACGATGGCATTTGTGGGTCTGAGTAATCCTAGTTGGATTGGCCCATTATTAAGCCCCACTTTAAATAAGGGTGTAGAGGCAAAAAACCTAAGGCTTTCATATTGAAACCCTAGACTCCACTTATTGAACTGGTGAGATCATAAAATTTATAAATAAATAAAAAAAGAAAAAGAAAAAAGAGATACTATTGTGACTCCTATGCGCCTTCGGGTTCTACACCAAATAAAGTCTTTGGCACCAACAATTGAAGAACTTATTACTATTTTTGTGTGAAGATCCTGTAACAATCAAGGATTGTTGTAGGGAGTTAGTCACGGACAATGGCATGCGAAGAAGAAGTTTGCTGCAATAAGTAGTCCAATTAGGATTAAATCTGAGTTTCATTATAGATTAGTAGGTTCTATTGTAGGTAGGTACTACGGAATAGGGTAAAACTCCTTATACTTGTTACATATATTTTTGTTAGTAGATTCTTTGAGAGTGATAACCTGAAACTCACCCGATGAGAATTTTCTTGCGAAGGTATTCTGCATTGTGATCAAACCGCATGTCAAACTTATTTTCCGTTGCACTTAACTTCAGTTTAGTATGATTGTGCCTTAATTGGTTTTGCATGTAATTGAACTAATTAATCAACTTGGATAATTGATTAATTAATTAAGGTCAATTTCTTTAATTCAACACTATTGTAATATTTTTTTGCGTAAATTGACAAATATTTAATTACTTTTCCAACTTAAGAATATAATTATTATTTTTATATTCATTGTGTTAAATTGTTTATGGACTTTGTTTGAATTTGTTTTATTCTTTTAAGAATGCATCACATGGTATAATCTTAGGCAGTTCGACTACTAGAGGTGTTAGACGAACTAAAATGACAATTCACCTAACTTATAGGGTGTAAAATATATTTTTGCATGTGTGTAGAGAGAGAGAGAGAGAGAGAGAAAAGCATACAAATTTTTTTGAACCTCATTAGTTTATATTTTGAAATGAATACTAAACTATATATATATATATATATATATAATTATACTTATTGGAAGGTTCAAATAAGAGCGTTCTCAAATCCGTGGATGAAAAGTTAAGGTTGTTAGTAGAAAAGAGTTTAACCAAAACAAAACCCCCAGTAGAAAAATGGTCCAAATATGAACTTATTGAAGCCAACAATAGTAAAGGCATAAATGTCATCTTTTTGGCAGTTTGAAAAGAGGAATTCAAGAGAATTTCCATGAGTGAAACAATCAAAGGGGCAGGGGTTGTCTTGGAAATAACTTATGAGAGAACAAAGACTGCGGGAAACTAAAAGCTATAAATGTCTCTAGATTCTAGGAGATTAGGAAATTCACGAGATCTCTACATGAGAGGTTCCATCCCAAGGTAACTACCATTAGCATGATCTTTGACACCGTCAAGATTGAGGACTAAACTGGTTCACTTCAAACATATAAATTTTGCTTACCTCAGTCTAAGAAAAACAATTCCTGCATTAAAATAGTCAGGGAAGAAAAGAGTGATACCTTTGATGAGGACTGGATGAACGATGATGACCTAGCCTTGTTTGCTATGAAGTTTAGAAAGTTCTTCATGCCTAGGTTGAATAATAACTTTATAAAAGTAAATCCTTTAGACCTATTAATAAGCCCAAGAATGGATCCGATAGTAATTCTCGAAATGACAAGGACTTTAAGGCTAAGAATGAGAAAAACACACATGCACAAAGTGACATGAGTGTTCTAGTTTAGGGCATATTCGAAGCGTCTAAACTTTTTAAGGTCAAAAGGAAATGCAATTGATGTGACATTGTGTGATGAGTTTAAAAGTGAGGGATTAGATGATTCACCTAATGAGAGTAAAAGTTACCTAGTGTTGGCTAATTGCATGACAAATTTGGTTGTAATCTTTACAAAAATATACTTGTAATGACAAGGTTCAATGTAATTTTTTTCAATGTCAATTGTAATCATTTAGTGCAATCAAAGATGATTACAAGTCTGGAGAGAAATGAGAGTAGTGTTGTCCCTGACAGGGGAGCGGAATGGCAAGAGAGATGAAAGCAGTGCCATACCTGATAGAAGAGCTCCGACAAGCCAAGTCCCAACATCAATGAGGTGCAAATCAACCAGATTAGCAAGACAAATGAGGAATCACCAACGAGAGACTGTATATATCTTTTTCCTTTTTTTCAATTTTTTTCTCCTCTATGTCTAGACCGTGTTGGGACCTTGCCCTAGACATGTTTGAGATATATATATTCTGATGGAGGGAATTGGATGATCGGTTTGCTGTTTGGAATGCTAAGGGGCTGTTTGGATTTTCAGTTTCCATTACCTGTAACTCTGTTTCCATCACCCATAACTCAAAATATATGAGTCTCATGGCTAAATGGTTTGTTTGGGGATGTTTTCGGTTTTTGTTTCCATCACTCAATTCTCTGATTTTTGAGTGATGAGTTATGAAAACTGAAAACATATTTTAGATGTTTTCAAGTTATGAAAACAGAATTATGATGGCATTTTTGTAAAAATTTACAAAAATGCCATCATAACTCTATGTCCATAACTTTTGAAATTCTGGCCGCAACTTTCGACTTTTTAGGTTTTTTTTTTTTTTTTTTTGAAACAAAGCAACCAACCGCATATCTTGACTTTTTATTTTTATTTTTATTTTGAAACAAAGCCACGGTCAGAACTGAGTGATGAGTGCCAAATGGGTAGAGTTGGGGAAATTGGGGTATTTTAAGTGATGAATGACAAAAATTGAGTGAGGAGTAATGAGTGATGAAAAAAAAAAAAAACCAAACAGCCCCTAAGTTGCTTAGAGAATGAAAGGTTAGGCTAGCTCTTCAAGAGACACACTCTTGGAAGATATACCTCTCAGATATAGGGTTTATTCACTCAAATTCAAATCAATCAATCAATCAATTAATCAATATATATATAAAAGTAAAGACCTCATCTGAGAGTGCATAAAGTCCTACCACGTAGCGCTCTAATGTTGCATTTAGCCTTTTTTACCTCTTTTCATTAATTTTTTCTTACTGTTACCTAATAAATCATAATAACTTATTTTTACTATTATATAAATTTAGGATTTTTTTCCGCTTTTTATTAAGTTTTTTTTACTGTTACCCAATAGATCATAGTAACTTATTTTTACTATTATATAAATTTAGCATTTTTTACCTCTTTTTATTAAGTTTATTTTACTGTTACCCAATAGATCATAGTAACTTCTTTTTACTATTATATACAATATGGACAACTTTTGACAATTAGACCAAAAGTTATTCTCTACAAAATGGACTACCTTTTAAAAATAGACCAAACCTTATGAAAAACCTAAGCCTTATTACCTTACATATTATAAACCAAGTCTAATCCTTCCCACTTGTAAATTAAAGCCAAATCTCTTACCCAGTTACAAACTCTTTTCTGTCTCCCCCACATATTGATGATACTTCTAGAAAATCTTATTCTCATGAAATCATGTCTTCATTTTTCCCCAATTTCAATTCAATGTTCTATGCAATTTATGTAGACAAATTTTCTTTGTCATCAACTAATGCAACAAAAAATATATATAAATCTTGAGATCCCTAAGGTTGCTAAAATAATTGACAAATGTATGTATCTAAAATTTATAATAACAAAAAGTCTAATAAATAGCATATACCATCTCACAAAATGCCATTAACTTAATATTTTCTTTAAAAAAAAATTCAATGATAGGAATGGTCAAAAACATGATCCTATACATTGAATAGTAAATATAAAATGCATTGAATGAGATCCTACGAAACAGGTTTGTTAATCATTTCAAATTATACTCATCATTTACATAAAAATAACAATACATCATATTATTTACATTAAAAAAATACATATTAATTTCAAATTTTATTGCAAGATGTGAATTGCTAGAGTATTGCAACAATAAGTAACATGGATACAACAATGGGTTGGTATTACATTTTGTGCGTGCTTTGTGAAATAAATGTCAAACCACAAGTAGGATCATTTTAGTGTGCAAAATGTGAAACAAAAACAAATCTTTCTATCCCAAAGTTAGAGACGCTCACATTAACTACTTACTCTCCAAATATTTATAATATATTTATCTCACTATAACTACTATATATATATATATATATATATATATATAAAATTGCAAACTCCTTTAGATACAGGATTAAAACTGAAGTTTTTGATGCAACTGACAAAACAAATTTTGTGATATTTGATTGAGATCTTGATGAAAAACAAATTGAGGTACAACTTATTTAAATTATTGAAAAACTATTAATATTGGAGAAGGAATCCCATGTGATTGCAAAAAAAAAAAAAAAAGGGAAAAAAATGGATTTTCCTACTTCATTTGAATGAATTCAATTTAATGGATGATTTTGAAAATTACATTGTTGCTAAGATTTTTGATGCACCTTCAAATGACAAAAAGGTAATGGAAGAAAAAAAAAAATACACAATCCAATATGTTATATTAATTCTTTTTGCTGCACTATTCCAAAATTAACAAAAATAAAAACATTTACAAAAAACTGTCACATCATTGAAATATAATATGAATGCAAATACCTACAAAAATTCTTAGCAACAAAGTCCAAACTTTGTAAGATCCAATCAAGAAACTTCCGGTGCCAATTCATTAGTGATTAACACAAATAATGCAACAAAAAGAAAAAAGTGTTGAAAGTTCAAAATTTGAACAAATATAGACAGACTAAACTTCAAACGTTGAAGATGAAGAAACTGATGATGATGATAATAAGTGTCACTATACTGCAATAACAAAGCATTGAAGAAAAAAAAAGATTTCGTGATGAAGCTTTTTATTATATCAAATAATAAAAATTAATAATATAGTATGAATTAATTACATGTTTTTATCAACTTTTATTATACAATATTACTCCAAAGTTGTTTTAATTATTGCTCATTACTTGAACAAAATAATTATAATAGATATGTGTGTGCAATTTATAAATGTTACTTTTATGATGAACTCACTACTAACAAATTTTTATGTTATAATATATGTATAACATTTTCCAAAAACAAATTTACACATAACATTACAACATTACCCGTGTATCGCATGGACAACTTACTAGTAATTACAATGAGGGCAACTTTGCTTATTTATAGTTACGTAAGCAAGTTGCTAATTAGTTAGGAAGTTAGCAACAAAAACCTATCATGTGGCCATTATTGGCTAAAGCCTAACAAACTTCTCTAACTAACAAACAAACTATTGCACTTGTCACTAACAAACTATCAGCTTTCTATTCAAGTAATAAAGTCTATTACAAGTAAAAGGAACTACTCACTAATGATTGAACTTGTTGGATAGTAAAATGAACTGCATTAGGATTGCCCCTCTTAGAGCAAGTTGTTTCAACTTGTTACTGTCCAGCAAGTTCAATCATTAGTTTTTTATGATTAGCACTACTGCTTATGTTGTTTGATAAATAGTCCTTATTACTTTTAATAGTCAGTCTTTATCACTTGTAATAAAAAGTTAGTTAGTTAATAGGTTCTTAGTAACAAGTGCAAAGCTTCTTAGTTAGTTAGAAAAGTTTGGTTAGGCTTTGACCTATCACATGGTAGCCACATGGTAGGTTTTTGTAGCTAACTTCCTAGCCAATCAGTAGCTAACTTATGGAACTATAAATAAGCAAGGATACCCTCTCTATAACTAGTTGAATTTGAGTGAATAAACCCATACCCGAGAGAGTCTCTAATAGTAGATAGTGAGTTTCCATTTTTGGCAAGTGGTTTCTCGAGGCTTATTGTACTATTTAAGTCCATAATCAGGATTTAAGTTTGTATTGAAGTTTTGTCACAGAGTTGTCAAATGAAAAGATTTTTAGGATTTAGATTTGCAATCTCCATTAAAATGTAATATGGAAAAGGGTTGTAATGTGTTGGGCAAGTGTTGTAGAACAAGTCATATTTGAAGAGACTCAAAGAAGTGGAAATTAGGAAAGCTCTTCATGCAAACAGCCTTCTCGCTCGAGTGAAACACTAAGCTTGCTCAAGCACCCAGGAGAACCCCCTTGTCACTTGAATGAAACAATGCTCCAACCCGTAAGTTTCGGCTATCTCTCGTTGGAGGCTCGCTCAAGCAAGAGACGTAGATTTTGTGAGTACGTTTCTATTAGTAAGAGAGGCAATCATATCACTTTGTATCATTGAGAACACTTCCCTTGTTTCAAAACCGTAAACCCTGTTCATTCTAGTTCTTGGTTTTGCACCCTTATGACATATCTTTGATTAAAAACCTTGATAAACCATGTACCAATGAACTCACATAATTCCCAACCTTGCATTAGTGCATGTGGTGTGATACCGAAGTTCTAGCGTGAGGCAGACGCGTTTTTCGTAAAGAGATTCATATTAAAGAAGTTCCAAAGGTTCTAGAGTTACATTGACTATATCAATGAGTTGTTTGCTGAGTCAATAGAGTCTAATCGCAAAGGTTTTGTGAGTACTTGTAAATTACTTTTGTATTGAATTTTCTTGTTGAGGTAGTACACTACTGTTGCTAAAAAAAACGAAAACAAAAAAGATACACTACTCCTATGAGTTGTTTTTCCATTGAAGAAGTTCATTTTTGGTTTTCACTTGATTACCAAATTCTTTTGTTATTTGTTTTATCGCTTTACTAATGTTGAGATTGATATGCAATTTAGATTAGAATGATAGTAGTAATTGAACTTAAATATCAACTTATTCCTCAGCAAAAATGAAAATCATTTACTGATTTTCATTAGTTTGTGGTATAACTGAAATTTCACTCTATCACACGTTTTTCAAAGTACAATTATATTTTTACTATTTAACTAAAAAAAACCTATACTTCTACACAATTCATATTTTAAGCAAAATAATCCGATGAATATAAACTATACCAAAACACTTATTGAAAAATTATAAACTATTGGAAAATTTGTAATTATTGTTAATGGTACCATAAATAACACAACCTAGTCGTACATCAGTTTGAAATGACACAAGCTAGTTAGGGAAAAGTTATATAGTTTGGTAGAACGGTACAAAAATAAATTAGGATCGGTTATGATTAACAGAGTACAAAGCAAAATATAAAATATAAAAAGTGGACTAAGACGATTTATATTTCAAAATAAGCACGCATAAATACTGAGGCAATGCACATAACCCTAAAAAAATGAGCCAACAACTACTTTAAACAAGCATTGTGCATTGACCATATTACTACTTACCTGGGATTCGCAGTACATTTGACCTCTAACGCCCCCATTACGAGAACGTTTTTGTCCTCTCATCTCATCGAAATTTGTGCTTAAAATGATCGTAAACACTCTGAAATGGTGAGAAAAATTGAGGTAGTCATGACTCGAAACGGTAGTCAATTATGTTTTAGTACACACAAAGTAATAACGAGCTAGACTAGAACAAGACCCCGGAAGAGAGAGAAGGGAGAGCTAGAGAGATAGGGGATTTGAGTACTACATAAAAAAAGTTGTATACTAACCTTAGAAGTCTGCAACCTTTGCCTACTATTTCAGGAACTTTCCTCCAAAATTTCCCTTTCTTTTTTTTGAGCCAATCCTCCAAGCTTTTCCTTTGCAATAAAAGTTTGCAATTAAGCACAGGAATTACTAAATATAGCGAGTAGAGGTGTGGAACTGGAAAGTTGAGACCCTAGCTTGTGCAGAAGAAACTTAGCCAATAGAGGACGAGATTAACAAAACTTGAAAGCTGAAAGAGACAAATCTAAAAAGTAAAAAGAGATGAGCATTTAGTTCAAGATTCAGCGAAGGATAATATAAAATAAAAGGTGATAAGCATTAAGTACTAGTAGATAGTGTACTGAAACGTAAAAAAGCAAAGAGTACATTGAGTTACACACAGATATCTACACGTGTCTGAATGTTTTGAGTGATCTATTATCCGAACGTAGGGTTACGTTGTCAACAGCTTTTTGTGTTTCTTGATCGTACAGGAGCTTTTGGTGAAAAGGACCTTTCCATTGGCACTAGTGTGTTGTACCTGAGGTTGTAGTTCTATGAACTAGGCGTGCCTTGTATAATTATCTCGCGTGCCTTGTATGTGTTTATCCCATCGCATACAGGATAAGCTACTGACTGCCACAATTTGCTTTTTAAACTTTCCACAATTTCTGCTGCGTTCGTATGCTGTGTTTGCGTTTGTTTCCCCTGATTTTTTTTTTTTTCCCTGGTCCATGGCACTGTTCATGGACCAGTCAAAAAAAAGTAAACAGTAATTTGTAGCAATAAAAAATATTTTGCTACAATATTTCAACAATACATTTTTAATTTTCAATAAAATAAATGGTATTCAAACGTATACGAAATCATCTGGAAGAAGGCCTTGGGCATAAAATGAAAAGCAAGAAATAAAAAAGGACAAAATAATTAAGGGTCTATTTGGCTATTTATTTTTTACCAACTTATTTTACTATTCAGCTTATTTTTGTTATTATTCATGGGTCTTATTACACTTTTCGGTACTATTACTATTTCAACTAACATTTATCTTTATCTACAGTACTTTCAGTAAAAAAAATTCAGTTTCAACAAAACAAGCAGATCTCAAACAGACCCTAAGTATAAATTTTGAGTACAATGATGCTATCAATGAATTTGAATTTTAAATCAAATGGCATGAGTGGATACAGATTCTCCGAGCATTTACATCAAACAATGCAAAATAGAAAAATGTATCACTTTCACTTATTTACATATTCAACCCTAAAAATTATCTACATTGGTCAAGTTAAAAATGTATAAATTTGCAAAATAATTACAGTAATTGTATAAATTTACACTGCCATTATTCACTTTGCATATAATTTTTTATTCTTTCTCGACATATCTTGAGATTGAATGAAAAGAGTGGGTGGTAGTTATTATGTATGAAGAAAGAAAAAAAAATTTTAAAAATTGATATTTTAATGTAATGTAGTGTAAAATAGATAATCTAATACGGGGTGTTTTGAAAAGTATGTAAAATAGAAAATTAGATTCTTATGTTAAAATAGATAGAATGTTTTGCATGAGATTATGTGAATGCTCTTAGGGTCCATTTGGTTAGGGAATGAAAAAGTGAGAAAATAGAAAATGAGAAGGGAATTAAAAAAAAAATAGAAGAATAGAAGAAATTTTAGTTTCCCTCATTTGTGTTTGGTTGGAGGGTGGAAAGGTAGAAGAATGAAAAACTTTTTTATTTGGTTGAAAAGAAAATTGAGAATATAAAAAATAGAGTTTGTATAAATTTACACATATGTCCTTATTAAAAAATGATGCTCAATTAAAAAAAAAAAAAAAAAAAGAGGCAATAACCCAAGTTAATTAAAAAAGAAAAAAGAAAAAGCATGCCTAGTAAAAAAGAAAAAAAAAACTATATAAAAAAAAAGAGTGAAACGTCCTAAAATGAACTAAACACCAAACCAAAAAAAAAAAAAACCAAGAAGGGAAGTAGTGTATCACGCCCAGGAAAGATCTCTAAGCCAAAACGTAAGATGAAAGGTAGTTCAATTATTTGACTACAACTACTCTTCTCCTCTCTATTTTCTCCCTAAATTGGGAAGAAAGTATTTTGGTAGGCCCAGGGAGAAAACACCTGAGTCCCACTAGTTTTCCCTCCTTATAATCCAAACCATATACTTCAAAAAGCATTTTCTCTCCCCTTTTCTCTCCTCTTTTTTTCATCCTCCCTAAAATTCACCCAACCAAACAACCCTTAGAGCATTCGCATTAGGGTAATTAAAAATTTAGCTCAAACCCCCCCCCCCAAAAAAAAAAACATGCATCAATCTCAGCAAATTATCAAAAAAACCTTAATATTAAACAATAATCTCACCACAACCAGCGAGATACTATTCCTTGCTACACCTAATAAAAATGTTTGGGTAATATACAAATTACACTCATAAAGTTTGAGGGTGATTGGATTTACACCCTGAAGTTTTAGAATTTGGATTTTACCTCCTCACGTTTGGGGGTGTTTGAATCTTACACCCTGACGTTTCAGAATTTGGATTTTACCTCCTATATTTCAGAGGTGATTAGACTTTACTCCCTAAAGTTTAAGAATGTTTGGATTTTACACCCTACAATTTCAGAATTTGGAGATGTAAAATCCAAACACTCCTTAACTTTAGGGGGTAAAATTCAAAGGTTGAAACTTCAGGATGTAAAATCCAAATACCTCAAACTTCAAGGGATAAAATTCAAAGTTTGAAATTTCAAGATGTAAAATTCAAATACTCCCAAACTTTAAGAATATTGATAGGCTAAAAATGTATTGACCCCTTTGGTAAATTAATCATTTAATTATCCAAGTTAATTAATTAAGTCAATTTGACATGCAATAGCATGGTAGCTCAAACAAATCACCAAATAACTAAATGTAGTGGAAAATAAGGTTGACACATGTGATTTGTTTATGAATAGGGAAAACCACCGAGACAAAACCTTACCTGGTGAATTTAAGGTCACCGCTCCCGAGAATCTACTATTATCAATCATAAGCAATTACAAGGAAAAGGAATTCCAGTACCTAATACTAACCTACAGTTGAACTCTTACCCCAATACCCAATTGGACTTGTATTGTAGCGGCAATCTCTCCGTTCAATGCACAAATTCCAGTACATGACTAACCAATGATGCACGAATCTCAGTACGTGACTAACACACCAACTTGAGGAAGATGTTGGCTGCAAAGTTCTTCAGTTCATCCAATAATGAAGATCAGGAAGCTTCTTGGTCACAAAACCCTTGGTGTAAAGACGTAGTAGCTTATACAGTGAATATGATAAACTAGAGCAATTTTTGTCTCCGGTCACAATATGCATATATTATCACTTTACATCATCTTGCATCCCTGTGATGGCTCTTAAAATAATCCTTATATATGTCCAGGATTGTGAGAAAAGAAACCCTACACAAATACTCAAGGATATGCGTGTAATCAGATATAAAAACTCTGATTTCATAATTCTCGACAGATACATCTTGTGTCAAGCTTCAGCAGTAATTCTTAACAGAAAGGATTCTGTCGATACTTTTGTCGAGTTTTAATGAGTAGCACATTCTTCACTTGTTTCTTGGTCAGATTTGCATGGCTTCAATACTAAACTTGAACACTTGTTTCTTGGAGTACTAAACTCATCATAGATCTACCAAATTACAAGTAAAATGCATTTTGTCAAAAGATTAGCCAATTACATCACATATGTCCTTAACAATCTCCACCTTTGGCAATCTATAAAAAAACTACAACAAACAAATGAATCATGAGAGAAGTCTTAAATCACTAAACTCATAATCACTTATTAAAATACAAAAAAAATACAAAAAAAAAAAAAAAAAAAAAACCTTACCCTAACACAAACTCTTGAAAAACTTTGCAAGAAAAGAGTTCATAGCAAGGTAGACTTTTACAACCTGTCTTTCTGAAACACTTTAAACAAAACTCATCAAGGCATCATGTGTGAAACAGAAATAAAGATTGCATACATAAAGAAACATGTGTATAAAAAGAGAAAAGAAACAACACATATAGAGATAGGTGAACAAAAACATACATCATATATATATATATATATATATATAAATAAAGATATATACAATGTATGTCAATAAATGGTCACAAGACCGGTATACATGAGGCTAATGTAAAGAATGAAAAGAAAAGTATATAAAAACCTCACTACAACCCTCAAGATCTATAAATACTCCTACTAACAAAAATGTCATATATTAACTTTCCCCCTAAGTACAAGACTACTCTCAAACCCAAAACTACTTCCCCTTTTTGTCATGAATGACAAAGGGTAAGTTATTGAAAGGTTGTCATCTCGTCATCACTAGAAGAGCTAGGATCATCATCCTCATCATCACCAACACTGTCATCCTCATTAGCCGAAGCCTCTGGAGAAGGAGATGGAGAGGGAGCGAAACCACCAAGGCAAGCCTGTCTACGTACTATACGTCTGACAAGGGTGTTCACCTGACACATCTCATAAGTGAGAGAGTCAAGGCAAGCATCCATGTGTTGAAACTATGCCATGATGGCCTTGAGGGTCAAACCACCAGCTGCAGAGGTAAAAGGAGCCAAAGAAGAAGGAACACTAGAAGCTGCAGGATCGATCATCTCCACTCGTGGCTGCTTCGGTCGAAGCTAGGCCTCGCTTCGCCGAACAGAACCGGCGCTGATAGAACCTATAATGGTGAAGTGAGGAGACTTGGGAATGGGGATGGAGAAGTGGCGAAGGATCTGCGTGATAGCTAAAGGAAAGATTAGATTATCACAGGTCGCCGCATACTGATACACATCGATGACAGATGTGATGAAGTGAGAGGGAAAGTCTATAGAGAGGTCCTCAAGAAGAGATAAAAGAAAATGGGCACGAGACTCTATGATAGAGTTATAGTGAGACAATGGAGTAAGAGTAAATGTCATCACCATATTAAGGAACCTCGGACCTTTTGCAAAGCCCGAGCATGGGGTGTTTTGCTTCCCACCCCATATGGAAGGTGTCTTACAAAAGTGAGATAGAAGCTCGTCTTTGGACACAGTCCTAAGATGATCACAGTCAGTGTAGTCAGGATACGCTACTCACGGAACATGTAGTACCTCGGATATAAGATTTGGGTTAACTACTATACGTGTACCTCAAAATGTAGTGGCAAACCGAGGTACAAAGATAACGATACCATGTATATTGGAGTAGAACTCCTATATAAACATGATAGGACACCTCAAGGGACTCTCAAGTAAAGATTCCCAGCCCCGAGTCCGATTTATAGAAGGGAGAGGAGTGTCGGAAAAGTCTGATAGGATAACCTGGCGCTCCTGATGAACGCCACGTTTCTGAAAGTTCTCCAAGAAGTCATTTCGAGCCTTCTCATCACGGAACCAAATGTGAAGAGGGGGAGTGGGATCAGAAGAAGAAGACCTGGAACCAACAGGACTTCGAGCCGGAGTGGATTTATGCACTTTGGGTGCCATAGCACAGTCTATCCGAGAGAGAGAGAGAGAGAGAGAGAGAGAGAACACATCACAACTAGAAACAAAGAATAGAAAAGAAAAGAAAAGATACGTATGCATGAAGGATGCATGAACATATGACGTGCAATATTTAAAAAAACATCACAAGTAAAACCCAATCTAAACCTACCAGCACACAATCAACAATAATAAAAACACACATCTAAAATACATGAAACATTGTTATAACACAATAAGAATGCAATGCATGAGCATATAGCATCAAATCAACAACACCCAACCCAACAATTTTACAAAAAAATCAAAAACCCCAAAAATATTTCAAAAACCCCAAAACCTAGGTCTAAAATGCATGAATGCATGTAAATGAAGGGATGAAGAACACATACCAAGTGATTGAGGCTTGATCTAGGCCAAAAATCACGAGGGTAGAAGGTTTTGAGTGAAAGAAAAGTGTTTGGGAGGAGAGAAGAAATTCTGTCGAGAGAGAGAAGTGAAAAATGAGATCAGATTCGCGCTCAACCTATATATAGAAATCGCAGCTCGATTGATCGAAGTATCTGTCGAGCACTAAATCTCGATAGAAATGAATCTGTTGAGGTGCTATCGAGGATCTGTCGACAGCAAAAACACCTCGATAGATTGAGAATCTGTCGAGAAACTATTGGCCAGACAGAAAGTTCAGAAATTTGGCTCAATGGATTAACGAAGCTGTCGAGAATCTATTGAAAAGAAACCCAGAAATCTCGATGGATCAAAATTCTGTCAAGATCTGTCGAGCAAAAGAAAAAGAAGAGCTCGATAGAAGGGAATCTGTCGAGGATTTATCGAGAAGTTGTGGAGCTTAAAGAAGGAAGGTTTTTCAAAAAAGGAAAAATACAAAGAGATGAATGCAACAAGCAAGCTACTCAAACAGGGATCTAATCAACATATTAAGCTCTCAAAACATCTCTCAACATATAAACAAAACATTTAAGATCCAAAACACACACACACACACACACACACACACACACACACTAAACAAGTCTAACCGATTTTATATTTCAAAAACAAGTTAAGACAGTTTAGTGAGCATATATTAACACATGTATTCCATGTGATGGCCAAATTACATTGTACCTGCACATGTATCAAAAGTAGCAAAGAGTTTGCGTATTATGTGTGAAACATAGCAAGAGTGCATAAATGTCTCATATTATGACGATTTGAGATATGAGAAAATTAAATACACTCACATACAATCATAATTGCTTGATAGGGACTATCACCTTCGAGGCACATCCTATAACCCCCACTTCTCCTAGAAACCTGCTTGCAATCATATTTAAAAGCATTTTAATTATTTTTGCTTTCGTATTCTTTGCATATTTTTCTTTTGAGCATAGCATGCATGGGCATATAAGAGAGAGAGAGAGAGAGAGAAGAAGTACCTAATTATGTAAGTTTAAACATCACAATTTTGCTATGCTAAAGCACATAGATGTTATACATGATTGGCAGACTTTAGTGGTGAGATAGTTATTTATGTCTTTCTCTTAGAATTTTCTAGTCCATCCTGTCAAAAAGAGTGATATGGGTATTAAGATATAAGAGATTACTTAATCGTACTCATCACAAACACGAACCACAAAGCTCACTTGCTTAGTTGTGCATTGAAATGCTCATCTAAGCTACAAAAGATACAAAGTTTAGAAAACTTTGTTTTAATGGCCATCCAAGGCACACAAGTACCAATATACATATACACTATTTTTGTATTTTTTTTATTTTTCAATTTTCATTTTATTTTTATGACAAGAAAAATAAACAAAACTGAAAAACAACCAAACAAAAACATAAAGAAACACACAAAGCATAAAATTAGACTGACTCAAAACAAGAAAGCAAAACAAACAAGTAATGCATAACCATAAGGGGAGAGCGAGAGAGAAAAAAAGTGACTGAATCACTTTGAGCCTTTTTTTCTTCCACACCTTGGAAGAACCTTTCCTTTGTGCGAACCTTTGATCAGGAGGCGAGGGGAAAGAATTGAAACCGTTCAAGTTCGAAAGGAACACAAGGGCCTTAAGAAGATCTCCAAGAGGAGCAAAAGAGGATGGAAACTGATTCTGGTTTCCGGACAAGGACATAATATTGCTTTGTTGAGTGGCTAACCACTTATAGCAATTTAGACGAGTATGCCCTGAAGCTCCACAGTGATGACAGAAATGCGGCTTCTTCAGTTGATACTTTTTATTGTTTACTTTCTTAGTCCTAGGGTTTCTAGTCTCTTTCTTTTCAACCTTAGGGGGTGCTCCTAGAATAGATTTGTCTTTATCTAAGTTCTCACTAGCTATTTCAATTTTAAATTCATTGTTCTTAGAATTAACATTATCAACAGGTGAGACAAACACAATTGTACTAGAGGAGGCAATATTAGGAGAAGAGAAATCATACCCCAAACCGATTTTATTATAAGTAGCTTTTTGAAAGTTTAGCATCTCATCAAGCTTTGCACTGGAAGTCCTCTCTAATTGATCTCTAACCTGGAACAGTTCCGCTTCAAGTTTCTTTGTCCTTTCAGCAAGGAAGTTGTTCTTGAACCGTAAAGCTCCAATGGTTTGATTTGCTTCATCAACCTTTGTAGGGAGCTCCTCTCGATCTAACTCCACTTCACTTAGCTTCTTGGTGGCCAGCCTATACAATTTCTCATACTTCTCAGAAACCTTGTACAATTTTGCATAGGCTATATGGATGTCATCTTGTTCATCCATTTTCTCAAACTTACATACCACCAAGTCCTCTTCATCATCTACTATTTCTGTAACCCCTTCAGTAGGATCAACTATAACAGTGAAGGCACTTAAGATTCCCTCATCATCACTGTCATCTGACTCAATCTCAAGCTCGGTGTCACTCAAGGTAGCAGCAAGAGCCTTGCTTTTCCCAATTGTCTTGAGATATGATGAACATTCTTGTCTTATGTGCCCAAAACCTTGACATTTGAAACACTTTGGTCTAGAGGGAATAGTTTACTGACCGTCATCCTTAGCATCCTTCTTTCCTCTGTCTTGGCTTTTGAATTGAAAAGAACTGGATTGCTTACAGTCCTTATCAAATCCTTTCGCATTGGCATTCTTCATGAACTCCTTGAACTGCCTAGTGATATAGGACTTCATCTTGGAATCTTCATCATTTGAAGACTAATCAGTCTCGTTAATTTTGGCCTTTAGTTCCATTCTCTTACTTTTGCTTCCTTTCCCAATTCTAGTCAAACCCAATTCATAGGTTTGTAACTTGCCGACCAGCTCTGTCAAAGGAATGGAGTCACTATCCTTTGATTCTTCAATGGCAGTGATCTTGACATGAAATCTCTCAGACAGAAATCTGAGCACCTTTCTCACAACCTTGGGTTCAGGAATAGTTTCCCTTAGATTAAAGGCTGAGTTGACTATGTCCTTCAGCTTGGCATAAAACTCATCAAATGACTCATCCTCCTCCATTTTTATCTCCTCAAAGCTAGTAGTGAGCCTTTGGAGTTTTGAATCCTTGACAGCCTTAGTGCCTTCATAAGTTATTTGGAGGATAGTCCATGCTTCCTTTGCAATTTCAGTTGAGGATATTTTCTTGAATTCCTCATTCGTGACCACACTGAAAATGGCGTTCAATGCTCTACTGTTGAAGTTTGCCACTTTGATCTTTGCCACTTTGATCTTTGCATCATCTCAATCACCCAGTGCTTCCTTTGGCTTAGTCCAGCCGGTCTCCACAGCTTGCCACACCTTCTCATCTAAAGATTGCAAGAAAGCTTTCAAGCGTACTTTCTAGTATGCATAGTTAGTGCCATTAAATGAAGGAGATATAATAAGAGATTGCTCTCTATCCATGACAAACAGGGGTCGATGGATCACACAGCAAAGATTAAACCTAATCAAAGTGTGTTCGCGCTGATACCACTTGATAGGCCAAAAATGTATTGACCCCTTTGATAAATTCATCAATTAATTGTCCAAGTTAACTAATTAAGTCAATTTAACATGCAATAGTGTGGTAGCACAAACAAATCACCAAATAACTAAATGCAGTGAAAAATAAGTTTGACACAGGTGATTTGTTTACAAATAGGAAAAACCACCATGGCAAAACCCCACCGGATGAATTTAAGGTCATCACTCATGAAAATCCACTGTTATCAATCACAAGAAGTTATAAGTAAAAGGAATTTCAGTACCTAATACCAACCTACAGTTGAACCCTTACCCCAATACCCAATTGGACTTCTATTGTAGCTGTAATCTCTTCTTTTAATGAACGAATCCCAATACATAACTAAACAATTATGCACAGATCTCAGTACGTGACTAACACACCAACTTGAGGAAAATATTGGCTGCAAAGTTCTTCAATTCATCCAACAATAAAGATCAGGAAGCTCCTTGGTCACAATCCTCTTGGCGTAAAGATGCAGTAGCTTCTACAGAGAATATGATGAACTAGAGCAATTTCTGTCTCCAGTCACAATATGCATGTATTACCACTTTGCATCATCTTGCATCCTTATGACGGCTCTTAAAATAATCCTTATATATGTCTAAGGTTGTGAGAAAAGAAACCCTACACAAATATTCAACGATATGCGTGTAATCAGATTTGGAAAATCAAATTTTGTAATTCTCAACAAATACAGTTTGTGTTGAGCTTCTGTTGAGCTTCAGCAGTAATTCTTGATAAAAAGGATTCTGTCGAGTTTTAATGAGTAGCACATTATTTACTTGTTTTTTGGTCAAATTTGCATAGCTTCAATACTAAACTAAACTAAACTCATCCTAGATTTACCCAATTACAAGTAAAGTGTGTTTTGTCAAAGGATTAGCCAATTACATCATATATGTCCTTAACAGGTGCAATTTGCAATTTACCGAAAATATTTTTTTTATTCTCACTTCTCTCTCTCCCCTCCTAACTCTCTCTCTCTCTCTCTCTCTCTCTCTCTCATCACTTGACTCTATCTCTCTCTCATGCACTGATCAACATAAATCGGCGGTAATGGTACTAGTTTTGGTTACAATCCGATGGTGGTAGTAGATGTTGCAATCTAGCAATGATGGATTTGGGTAAAGAAAATTAATTTTTGTGGGTTTTTTTTTTTTTTTTTTTGGGTTGCTATTTGCTTTGATTTGGGTGGTGGGTGTGGTGGTTTCTGATGGTGGGTCCGGTGGCTGTTGGGTTTGTATTTATTTTTAGTTTGATTTGTGCGGTAGATGTGGTCTAGTTCGATAGCGACAATGGAGGTTGGATTCAATTGATTTTGGTTTGGGTTTCTATGAAAGGAATAGGGAATTCTTTCAACTGATGGTGGGAGATGGGTTCGACTTGTTGATTTTGTTTTACTAATTGTGAAAATTTGTTGATTTTGTTGGAAGGCAAGGGTTTTTGGTGATGTTGTTGAAGGAGATTCCACTGGGTTTCAGAAGGAGGATTTATTGAGAAAGTCGAAAAGGTGGAACAGGATTAAAAAAAAAAAAAATTTTAGAGGGAGAAAAATAATATTTAAATGAAGTGGTGAAATAAATATTGAGTTTGATATATGTGTGTAGCTGTTAAATTAGCAAAAGTAAAATTTTTTGGGTTAATTTGACTAAATTGCTTAATGCTCTTAGCATTTTGGCTCTTTTTTGTTGTTAAAACTTGATGGACTTTTTTTTATGGAGATAACTTGATGGACTTTTGCGATGCAAAACATTATCTCAAAGATATTCGGTTTTACCATATGATAGGTCTTGTGTTGATTAATTCTAGTTAAAATCACATCAGTTTGATAATACTATGTTAATAAATTCGTTACCGCACTTTAATATTAAAATTAATAAATAAATGAGTTTGTGAAATATATATTTTGACAGTAAATTATGGTTTTTTTTTTTTGGACAAAAATATTTTGGTTCTTACATTTTAGGGTTATATTCAATTTAATCCCTACATTTTGTTAGCAGTCAATTTAGTCTATGTTATTTTTAACTTACAGTCAATTTAATCCTTACTATTAACTCACTAACGGAAAATATTTACGTAGCAAACGGTTTGCACGGTTGACACATGTGTGGCTAATAAAATAATAAAAAAATATTTAATTGTTACTAAAAAAAAGTCACATAAGCAATTTTAATAATAAAAAATTCATGTCAGAAAAATTAAATTAAATTTTTGGATGAATTTAAAGAATTAATTTTTTTACGACTTTCTTGGTAACCAACACAGTAACCTAGAGACAGGAAAAAAAAATTCTTGTACTTTCGTGACCTGCCGATCACCACCTCCATGGCCATCTCTCAGTTGGTTTATTTTGGTTAGCCCTTCCTTAACAAGATAGGTCTGTAAATCAACTATCTCTTTGCAATCCAAATCCCCCAAAATCTTCATACAAAACAACAATGGTCTGATCTTTTCTACCCTTCAATCTTCAACCCCATACCACAAAATTTCTCAGTTAATTTCCTTCGCCTTTTCTCCTATTTGGTTTCTCTCATCTGTGTTCTCCCTTTAAGCAATGGAGGTGGGTAAGGATTGCTTCAATTTTGCTCTAAAGGTTATGATTAGGAGTGATGGGATTTGTTGAATGGGTTTGTGATCTGGTAGCGACAGAGCACGAGCACCACCGCAATCAAATTCGTACCCACGAGTAGCTCGATAGCACCATGAGTGGATCTGGGTTACGATAGATTTAGGTTGTTGGGTTTGCTTTGGGTTGTGTTGGATTTTAGTTTTATGATAAATTTTATATTTGGGTTGTGAGAAAAAATTAAATAGAGAAGATATAAGGTTTTAATTTTGATGTTGTTTTTTATTTGGTATCTCATAGCTTCAATCATAAAGATTCGATTTCTACCCATGAACAAGTTTCTAACCACAAGTGCAAAGCAACTTTAATTCTTTGTTGAGTAATCCCAGTTACATTTATATTAAATAATTAAGGTTCCAATCTTTCACAGTGACATGGTTTTTGCATTTTACAACATAAAACCCAGGTCAATGTTTTAATGATATGACCATTTTCGACATGAATTTTCTGATGTGGCTTTTTTTTTCAATAACAATTAAATATTTTTTATTATTTTATTAGTCACATGTGTGCTAACTATGCAAATCATTTGCCACGTAAACATTTTCTGTTAGTGAGTTAACAGTAAGGACCAAATTAATTACAAGTTCAAAATAATAGGAATCAAATTGATTGTTACCAAAATGTAGGGAACAAATTAACTGTAACCCTAAAATGTAGGGACCAAAATGGTGTTTTCGCTTTTTTTTTTTTTATAAATAATTTGATAGTTATTACAAAAGAGAGAAGGGGATTTAAATCAAGGATGGCCCAGGATTTTAAACTAGGGTACATTTGGTACACTGAATGGAGATTACAACATGAATTGTAATTTTTATTACTAGTAACAAAGTGTGTTGTAATGTAATAACTAAACATATTCATTAGTTTAGTTGTGAATTATAACATTAGAATGAAACTTAACATTTATTTTAGGAGGTTTCTCAAAAAAAAAAAACATTTATTTTAGGAAATATCTTACTCATACAATTATATCTCCTTAAAAATTGTTATTTTTAAATTTAAAAGAGATATGTGTTATTTTTTATTATTTTTTATTTTTATAATTGTTAGATGTATATGGGAAGTTTATTTACTTGGAAATATATTAAGTTTTAAAGAGTAGCTATTCATAAAGAATGATTATTCCTTATAATAAAAACATAACCAAACTAAAAAATAACTAAACCATAGGAATAACTATTACATTACAGCATCTATTACATTCTACCAAACATGCCCCTAGTGGGAGCCGGAGCATGAAGAAATAAAAAACTCCAAATAAACGTCCATATAGTATTAAAAAGTTATAAATACATAAAATCATTATTTCTAAATACATTAAGATGAAATATTTGTTTCTAAATACATTAAGATGCAATCATCTATCAACAAAGACAAAAACAAAAACAAAATAATGTTTTTTTTTTAATACTAGGCTAGCTAAGATTTTTTTTTTTTAAAGATAAAACATTCACAGTGGTGGTGCTAAAAATTTTAGCTTTTAGTACCTCAAAAAGCTACTTTATCTATTTTATCATCTCACTTTACAATAAACCCAATATCAAATGTTCTATTTATTTTTTTTTATCACTTCATTTAAAATAATATAAACAACTCATTAAAATAATAAGGAAAAAAGAGACTTTAAGTTTTTTAATTAAAGGAAAAGATATAATCTTAATAAAATATTATATTTTATTTTTAATAACTTGCTACAATCAACTGGTATTTATACTAGTTTACTGTAGTTGTAAAAAATATAGTTTTAATTTCTCTAATAACACATTATTTTTTTGTTCTTTAATGATAAAATAGTTTTTTTGCTAAAATACGATCACCATTGTGAATATTTTTATTGTTTTTGTTAAATTTTTAGGTTGGATAGTTACTATTTGGGTTAACCTTGCTAGACTGATTGGGGAGAAAGGAGGTCCAACTACAAAAATGAAATATAGAATGACTAAAAAAAAAAAAAAGTTAGACTCAGGGGGGCCTGGGCCCCCACCTGGGTCCGTTCTTGATTTAAATACTAAACTGACTTAAATTCTAAATGATTTTTGTAAGGACACAAATATCTGGTCTTTTGGGCGGGCTAACAGAATAGCTGGAGGCCCAGCATATATTTAATACCCCAACAATGTATTTGTAAAGAGAGTGGATTAAAGATTATTGGATTGGACACATATGGGTTGAAAGCCCAAATATGGTGGTATTCAGATGTGTATTAATAAGATGATCGAGAATTACAATACTCTCTTCAACACTGTCCGAGGAGAATATCAGTACAAGTGTTGTTAAGGAACTTTTCTCTCCCTCTTTCCTTTCTCTTTTTTTTTTTCCTTTTTTTTTTTTGGATCCCCCTTCTAGTTCCTTTTCCTTCTCTTTATATGCCCTCTCCCTTGCATGGGCCCTCTCTGTTCATTCTTGTTCCATCCCTCTCTTCCTGAGCCTTCCTGAGGCAGCTGTAAAGGAGGGGATCACTGTTCAGGAGTCTTTTCACATTAATGCGGCCATGATGTTAGTTGCAGAGCCATAAATGCGGTGGCAGCAGCCTTTCACTTAATATCTGATTTTCATCATCAGTCTTCGCGGTCAACACAAATTAGGGGATTCTTTGGGAGAGATAAGATTGAGACTGGGACGCTCATTCGGGACACTCTTTCAGCCATTCGAGCAGGAGGTCTCCTCGGACAAGGCCTTCTTTTACGAGATTCACACTTCAGCATCGTATCGGGTTGGACAAGTACTCCACGAGATGTTGTCCTCGGACGTCCAGGTCTCCTCGGACAAGCCCACGGCCCAGGATCTGATGTTGGGCCCTCTGCCCCCACAATAGCCCCTCAAAGTTCCAGTGTTCTCCTTTTATCCGAGGAGAAAGGTGGGACTTTGATTTCTACAAGGCTGAATCCCATCAAGCGCTCCAACAACTCCACGTGGATGTGACGTTTCGCGAGACTTCCACTTTCCAAAGACGCTTTGGAAGTTGTAGCGCATCCTTTATTACTCTGGGTGGCGCTCTGTCCCCTTGATCAACGGCTGGAGGTAGATCGTGCGGTTGGGATTTTCCTATGAAATTTTGAGCGGGATAGAGCCCACCACTTTCGCATGCTAGGTATAAAAAGGCCGTGAGAAGGTGGGTTTCCTCACTTTACCTACGTTCAAGCATCCAGTACTCCAATACATACTACCAGCATTCGTTACATCGTCTTAGACATTCCGAGGAGACCTTTATAAAGATTCCTAGGTTTCTAAGAGATTTTCGAACTTACAATATCGTCCTCCTTCGTAAGTATTCTCTTCCTTAGTCATTCCATCTTGGTTAAGTACCTCGGCCATCTTCGTCCTCCTTTCCATCTTCGCCTTTAGGGGAGTTTCTTAGCAAGCCTTTACCCTTAGATATCGATATGGGTAGATTCAAGAACTTAGTTGATACCCCCGCAGCCATAGAGCGTTTTAAGGCGAAGTATAATATTCCTGAGGGGGTTAGCCTCCGTTACTGTTCACCGGAGGACATTTTAGTTTCCCGGAGGACCGAGGAAGTGGTCATCCCTGTGATTGCCTTTTTAGAAGGGGGAATGTCCATTCCCATGGGTGACGTCACTAGGGAGTACCTTAGGAATCACAAATTGTGTCCACACCAATGTGCTGCCAATGTGTTTAGGATTCTGGGGTGTGTAGATGCCCTTAACGAAATGATGGGCCTAAGACTTACCTGGCATGACGTCGTACACATGTACGAATGTCATTCCCTGAAGGAGGGGGGATACTACTTGAAGTCCCGCTCTCCGGTCGTAAAAATGATCTCGTGCCTCCCAAAATCCAACAAAGGCATGAAGGACGATTACGTCATCGTCTCGGGGGCATGGCATGACGGCCACCACTGTCCGACCACTGAGGGGGAGCCAGGTGGGGTACTCTGGGATTAGATTAAGACGATTATAGGGTTTGCAGTTTAGATTTGCCTTTATTTTACTGTACATACGTTTAGCCTCGGAATCGTGATGACTAACTTCGTGTTTTTTCCTCTTGATTGTCGTTACAGATAGACGGTTCGTCTCCCCCAACATCAATTTCGTGAACGTGCAAGGGTTGAATTACCTGTTGCGCTCGGAGGTATTCCCCCATACGGACGGCCAGCTGCGTGCCGCTCATTTGATATTGGACTTCACTCCAATATCCGATAACTTCCAAGACGTCGGGGACTCTATCCGATCAGGGGACAAGAGGATTCACCGGATAGACGTTTCTCGGCAAGGATTCTTGGCAAGCAAAGACCTTCCCCCAGTCCCTTGGCCGCTTCAACAAGTTGCCCCTCAAGAAGTTTCACAAAGGGAAAGCTCCGCCTCAACTCTACCATCATTGGAGGCAGAAATAGACCAATTCCACTTCGAAGGGGAGGAAGAAGTACAAAACCAACCTCTCGACTCTCAACGTTCCGAGACCCCGGAAGACACAGAAGAGATGCCTTTACAGCCGAGGAAGGGGTTGAAAGCCTTGATAGCAGGGCGGAACGAGGGGACATCCTCAAAAGAGGCCCCTAAAGAGAAGGAGACCAGCAAGCTCCCTCCTCCGCCTCCACCAACCACCACAACCGGTCTCCTTCCTATCCCAGATTTAAAGAGGAAGAAGAAAGTTGTGGAATTAGACGCCGAGGAGGGCGAAGTGTCTCCTCGGTAGCAAAGAGGAGGGAAGCAGCAGAGGAAGGAAGATAAGAGGGCCTCTCCGCCAAGGGCCCGAAGTGAACCCCATTCCCGAGAGGTTCAGCAGCCACAAGTTTGGGCTCCTCGGCTGGAACTGGATGGGGCTCCAATCACTGTGAACGCGTCCATACGCGAGTTCCAAAATGGCCACTCGGGATATGTCGCCGAGGCCCTGGAGCGCCCGTTGCTTCTCCCTCGGGATATGGACACAGTGAGGGCCTGGAGGCAGGCCGACCTCTTTATGTCCATGAAGAGGGACTTAGCCATGGTAAGTCCATGGTATTCTTTGTACACATATATAAGGTTCAATTGCGTCTAAGTTACACATTTTCATTACCTTCATATAATTTGGTGTTTCTTATCTTGCAGCTGACTCAGCAGGTTTATGTCGCGGAGGATTGGGTCAGGGACGCCCGCAATCTGGCCAGGGCCGAGACCCAATCCCGCAAAGAAGTGGAGAAAACCCTGGGGGAGCTTAAGCATCAAAAGCTCGAGCTGTCCAACAAGCTAATAAAAGAAGAAAGGGAAAGGAGGAGTGCTCAGGCTGGGCTGCAGAACGCCCAAGACCAGGCCGAGGACCAGTGGAAGAAGCTACACATGACCGAGATAGAGCTGGCCACTGCGAGGCAACTGGTTTTAGACCTTCGCACCCGAGCCGAAAAGGCCGAGAAAGCTGAAAAAGAGGCCAAAGGGGCGCTGAGGGCGGCAGAGGCCGAGAAGGAGGCTGCATACCTCCGAGGCATTGAGGAAACTGAGCGGAGGCTTGCAGAGGAGGTAACTGAAGTTTGCAGGGACTACTGCCAATCCACATGGGAGGAGGCTTTGAACATGGCTGGAGTCCCTGCTGACTCGGAACTTAGGCTGCCAGGGAAGACGTATTTCCACCCGGATCTCGCCTTGATGCCGGCCGGCCCCTCCTCCTCGTCTCCTCGTGCCTTGGAGCAAGCGAGCCAAGCAGTGATTCCACCCGGAGCGGCTCAGGAAACTCAGAAACAGATAGATGCTCCGGGTGAGGCACCGGTGTCCGCGGACCCTGATCGAGTTGAGGACGCGGCTCCCTCAGCGACCCTGCCAAGCGATGATGGCCACCCCCTTTCCTAGGTCGGGCAAGCTTAGAGTTAGGCTGCTAAGGTACTTTAATTGCTTTTGAGAATAGTTCCAAATTTGTACTTAACGAGCAGATCATATATTCAACTATTGTATTTTAAATTTGTGAATCAATGAAAGCATTTTGTCAGACTTCATCTGTTTCCAATTTCTGTTTATTTCTTTGCGCAAGGTTTATGTTTATGGACAGAAACCCAAAACCCTGGTTTTGACTCAATAAGTGCTGAGTATAATTTGTTGTCATAACATAGACTCGTTAAATTAAATAAGAATAAACGCTTAGAGTGTGCAGCCTGAGTGATTGTGTAGAATTAACTCTTTGAATAATTCTAAGAACACGATTTGAAAGGATAGACTCGTCTGAGACTTCATGTCACCTTTAAAGGAATGAGTGGAGAGTGACAGCTCATCCGAGATGGTTGATCCGAGAGATTGAACCTGACAGGGATTACGTTCAACATTTACGAGCGTTAATTTGCCCAAGGTTTGTGGTCGGAAGGGCCTGGCACGACCAAGGTTCTGCTTAACACAGTAGTATTAATTTACCCAAGGTGTGTGGTCCGAGGGACCAGGCACGACCAAGGTTCTGTTTAATATCTAGTAATGTTAATTTACCCAAGGTAGGTGGTCCGAGGAGCCAGGCCTGACCAAGGTTCTGTTTAACACTTAGTAGTGATATTAATTTACCCAAGGTGTGTGGTCCGAGGGACCAGGCACGACCAAGGTTCTGTTTAATATCTAGTAATGTTAATTTACCCAAGGTAGGTGGTCCGAGGAGCCAGGCCTGACCAAGGTTCTGTTTAACACTTAGTAGTGATATTAATTTACCCAAGGTGTGTGGTCCGAGGGACCAGGCACGACCAAGATTCTGTTTAATATCTAGTAATGTTAATTTACCCAAGGTAGGTGGTCCGAGGAGCCAGGCCTGACCAAGGTTCTGTTTAACACTTAGTAGTGATATTAATTTACCCAAGGTGTGTGGTCCGAGGGACCAGGCACGACCAAGGTTCTGTTTAATATCTAGTAATGTTAATTTACCCAAGGTAGGTGGTCCGAGGAGCCAGGCCTGACCAAGGTTCTGTTTAACACTTAGTAGTGATATTAATTTACCCAAGGTGTGTGGTCCGAGGGACCAGGCACGACCAAGGTTCTGTTTAATATCTAGTAATGTTAATTTATCCAAGGTAGGTGGTCCGAGGAGCCAGGCCTGACCAAGGTTCTGTTTAACACTTAGTAGTGATATTAATTTACCCAAGGTGTGTGGTTCGAGGGACCAGGCACGACCAAGATTCTGTTTAATATCTAGTAATGTTAATTTACCCAAGGTAGGTGGTCCGAGGAGCCAGGCCTGACCAAGGTTCTGTTTAACACTTAGTAGTGATATTAATTTACCCAAGGTGTGTGGTCCGAGGGACCAGGCACGACCAAGGTTCTGTTTAATATCTAGTAATGTTAATTTACCCAAGGTAGGTGGTCCGAGGAGCCAGGCCTGACCAAGGTTCTGTTTAACTCTTAGTAGTGATATTAATTTACCCAAGGTGTGTGGTCCGAGGGACCAGGCACGACCAAGATTCTGTTTAATATCTAGTAATGTTAATTTACCCAAGGTAGGTGGTCCGAGGAGCCAGGCCTGACCAAGGTTCTGTTTAACACTTAGTAGTGA
Organism: Lithocarpus polystachyus; assembly: GCA_033629205.1. Lineage (NCBI taxonomy): Eukaryota > Viridiplantae > Streptophyta > Magnoliopsida > Fagales > Fagaceae > Lithocarpus > Lithocarpus polystachyus. Next base: position 23,260,792 of record CM066171.1, on the reverse strand, counting down.
TATTAATTTACCCAAGGTGTGTGGTCCGAGGGACCAGGCACGACCAAGGTTCTGTTTAATATCTAGTAGTGTTAATTTACCCAAGGTAGGTGGTCCGAGGAGCCAGGCCTGACCAAGGTTCTGTTTAACACTAAGTAGTGATATTAATTTACCCAAGGTGTGTGGTCCGAGGGACCAGGCACGACCAAGGTTCTGTTTAATATCTAGTAGTGTTAATTTACCCAAGGTAGGTGGTCCGAGGATCCAGGCCTGACCAAGGTTCTGTTTAACACTTAGTGATGAGCAGTATCAGAAACTTTAATAAGAGAATTGAAAATTTCATTTAGTAGTAGTACCTTTTCAGGTTATTTACATTCCAGGGATGTGGCACAGCCCTTTCATCTAAATCTTCTAAATAAAAGGCTCCTATCCCAGCCACTGATAGAATACGGTAAGGGCCTTCCCAGTTAGGTCCCAACTTCCCCCAGGCCGGATTCTTCGCCGTACCAACGACTTTTCGTAAAACCAAATCTCCTGGTGCTAGTGGTCTTAGTTTGACGTTGGTATCATAACTTTGCTTGAGCTTGTGTTGGTAATAGGCTAGTTGAACTGCAGCGCTTTCTCTGCGCTCGGCGATTAGGTCCAGATTGCTCCTCAGCTGTTCGTCATTGTTGGCCGAGGTGAATGAACTGGTCCTGAGTGTAGGAAACCCAGTCTCTATGGGAATGACCGCCTCTGCACCATACGTCAAGGCAAATGGGGTTTCTCCGGTAGATCGCCGAGGAGTGGTCCTGTATGTCCAGAGCACATGCGGTAACTCTTCCACCCATTTTCCTTTGGCGTCGTCCAACCTCTTCTTGAGACCGCTCACTATGACTTTATTAACTGCCTCAGCTTGGCCATTTCCTTGGGGATATGCAGGGGTGGAGTATCTGTTTGTAATGCCCAGTCCACTGTAGAACTTTCTGAACGCTTTGCTGTCGAATTGGAGCCCATTGTCCGAGATGAGGGTATGAGGCACTCCGAACCGTATGACGATACTCTTCCACACAAACTTCTGGACATCAACATCCCTGATATTGGCTAACAGCTCGGCTTCAACCCATTTGGTGAAATAATCTGTTGCAACGACCAAGTATTTCTTACTTCCGATTGCCTTAGGGAAAGGCCCAACAATGTCTAGGCCCCACTGAGCGAAAGGCCAAGGACTTGACAGAGGATTCAGGACTCCTCCCGGCTGATGTATATTAGGGGCAAATCTCTGGCACTGATCGCACTTCTTCACGTACGCCTGTGATTCTCTTTGCATGTTCGGTCACCAGTACCCCTGAGTTAAGGCCCTGTGTGCTAGGGACCTTCCCCCAGTGTGACTGCCACAAATTCCCTCATGCAGCTCCTCAAGGAGCAACTCGGTAGCATCAGGGTGTACACATAGCAGATAGGGTCCGGAGAAAGAACGCTTGTATAGCCTATTGTCCTCTGATAGCCAGAACCGAGGGGCCTTCCTTCTCACCTTGTCGGCTTCGGCCTTGTCAGCTGGCAAGACATCCTCTCGGAGATAAGATATCATAGAGTCTATCCAACTCGTCCCTACCCTGGCCTGACAGATGCTAGGCCCTTCAACGTCTTCCGAATGCCTCTATACGTCTTCCACCAGGATAAGCCGGGGCAGCCCCTGAGCTGAGGTGGTTGCAAGAGTCGCCAGAGAATCCGCGTGCGTGTTACCACTCCGAGAAACATGTTGCAAATCGAATGACTTGAACCGCGACTGCAGCTGTTTGACCTGCTTCAGATATTTCTGCATTCTTTCATCACGTGCTTCCAACTCTCCTCGAACTTGGCCAACGACCAAAGCTGAGTCCGAGAACACCTCAAGGACGCTACCCCCCATTCTTCTGACCATAGACAAACCGATCAGCAACGCTTCGTACTCAGCCTCATTATTAGTTGCCGAGAAGTTTAGTCTTAAAGATTTTTCGATGACAACGTTCTCGGGGGATATTAAAACTAGCCCCACTGCTGAACCTCGTTGGTTGGCTGCACCGTCCACATACAATTTCCAGGATTCAGAGTCTTGCACGGCGATGAGACCAACTGAATTTTCATCCGTGGGAATTACTCCAGTAATCTCATCTAACACGGGCTCAGCAAACTCGGCCAACAGGTCGGCTAGTACCTGCCCCTTGATCGAGGTGCGAGGCATGTACTTTATGTCGAAAGCCCCCAGTATGGTATCCCATTTAGCAATCCTTCCCGTATAGTCTGCATTCCTGAGCAGCGACCTGAGCGGGAGCTGGGTAAGGACCACAACCGTATGTGATTGGAAATAATGAGGGAGCTTACGAGTGGCATGAATTATCGCAAAGATAGCCTTCTCGAGTGGCAGGTAGCAGACCTCGGCCTCATGAAGAGATTTACTCACATAGTAAACAGGCTTCTGGACACCATTGTTGACTCGGACAAGTACCAGACTCACCGCATGTGTGGCTACCGCAATGTAGGCGAATAGGATCTCGTCCGTTGAAGGGCTAGACATGATGGGTGGTCGAGCTAGGTATTCTTTCAGCTGTTGAAAAGCTAGAATACACTGCTCATTCCATTCGAATCCCTTCCACTTATTAAGTAGTTGGAAGAAAGGTCTACATCTCTCTGCGGATCTGGAGATGAACCGGTTGAGAGCGGCAGTCATCCCAGTCAACTTCTGCACTTCCTTTGGGTTCCGAGGAGGTTGCAGACTGTTAATTGCCTTTATTTGATCGGGGTTCACCTCGATTCCCCGATGAGTGACCATATATCCCAGGAATTTCCCTGATCCAACGCCGAAAGAACACTTCGAAGCGTTGAGGCGTAATTTGTGTTTCCTTAAGATCTCAAAGATACTCTCCAGGTCCCCGATGTGGTCGGGCTCAAGCTTACTTTTGACCACCATGTCATCAATGTATATCTCAATGCTCCTCCCTAGCAGTGGTTCAAACATTTTTGTCATCATTCGCTGGTAAGTGGAGCCTGCGTTCTTCAGGCCAAACGGCATCACCTTGTAATGGTAGTTCCCAATGGGAGTCACAAAGGCCGTTTTCTCCTGATCGTCCAGGGCCAGGGGGATCTGGTGGTATCCCTGGAAGGCGTCCAAGAAGCTCATTCGTGAATGCCCTACGGTTGCATCCACCAATTGATAGATCCGCGGCATAGGGAAAGGGTCCTTTGGACAGGCTCGGTTCAGATCGGTGAAGTCCACGCATACGCGCCATTTCCCATTTTTCTTCTTCACCACCACTGTGTTAGCCAGCCACTCGGGGTAGAACACTTCCCTGATAGCCCCAGCCTGCTTGAGTTTATTCACCTCATCCTTGACAGCGTCAGAATGTTCTCGGGATGAGCGCCGAGGTGGCTGCCTTTTAGGTAGTGCAGTCGGGCTCACATTGAGATGATGACAGATGAACCCGGGATCTACCCCCGGGGCTTCGTAGGAATTCCAGGCAAACACATCCACATTACCCCTAAGGAAAGACAACAACTCTTCCTTCTCCCGAGGGGGTAGCTGATCCCCAATCTGGAAAAACCTTTCTGGATCTTCTCCGAAAACGATTCTCTCCAATTTTTCACATTGCTCCTCGGGCGGATCCTCGGCTCCATGGGGATCCGGGAACGTTGATTGCTATGAATGCCCGACTGAGGTGGTCATCAGCTCGGCATCCTGCTGATGCGAAATGGCAGCTATGAGGCACTGCCTTGCCATAGGCTGGCTTCCTATTATCTCCTCTACTCGTCCTCCAGACGGGAACTTGACCTTTAAGTGCAACGTCGAAGAAACTGCCCCCAAGGCATGGAGCCAAGGTCTGGCCACGATGGCCGTGTAGGGGGAATAAGCATCCACGACGATGAAGTCAACTTCAACTATCTCGGACCCTGCTTGCACAGGCAGCCTAATCTGACCCTTTGGGATGACGGTCTTCCCGTCAAAAATGACTAGGGGCGATTCGTACGCAGTCAGATCTTCAAGCCGTAGGCCCAACCCCCTGTACAGGTCTGGATACATAATCTCGGCTCCACTCCCCTGATCGACCATCACTCTCTTCACATCGTACCCTCCTATTCTGAGGGTAATGACCAAGGCGTCGTCGTGGGGTTGTATTGTCCCCACCTTGTCCTCATCCGAGAAGCTCAATGCTGGTCGGGCCTCCATTCTTGCACGTTTCGCCTCTTGATTATCTGCCTCAGCAGGCGTCCCCAAGATAGACATCACTCCTGAGGGGCAGGATCCAGTTCTCCCGGGGGCCACGAAGATAACGTTAATCGTGCCCAAAGGGGGCCTTGATGAGGCAGTCGCCGAAGCCCCTGGCCTAACATGATCTCCTTGGCTGTCTGGCCGGTAAACGAACCGCTGCAACTTCCCCTCTCTCGCCAGTTGCTCCAAAAAGAATTTCAACGTTCTGCAGTCCTCGGTGGTGTGCCCACGCTCTTGATGATACTGGCAATGAAGGCTCTGGTTGCGCCTCAGGGGATCTCCTCCCATCTTGTTCGGCCATTTGAAGTATGGCTCATTCTGAATTTTCTCTAGAATCTGATGAATGGGCTCTCGGAATACGGTATGAACAGCTTGCGATACAGCAGATCCGGACCGCCCACTATAATCTCTCTGCGGCTTGCTATTGCTGTATCGGTCCGACCTGAAGTCCCTCCTCTCTTGAGGGACAGCCTTTGCTTTTCCCTTTCCAAGTAATTGGTCCTCTTCGACCCGCTTGTATTCGTCTATGCGATCCATCAGTCGGCGCACGCTCCTCACAGGCTTCTTGGTCAGAGACTTCCTTAGGTCGTGCTCGGCTGGCAAGCCGACCTTGAATGTCCTTACAGCGACATCATCGAAACTTCCTTCGATCTCATTAAACATCTCCCAGTACCTGTCTGAGTAGGTCTTTAGCGTCTCTCCTTCGCGCATGGACATGGATAGCAAGGAGTCTAAAGGCCGGGGTACCCTGATGTTCGTCACGAACCGAGAGCAGAAGGCTCTAGTGAGCGCCTGGTAGGATCTGATAGAATTTGCTGCGAGACCATCGAACCACCTCATGGCCGCAGGCCCCAGGCTGGAAGGGAACACCTTGCACATGAGGGTCTCGTTCCGAGAATGGACAGCCATTTTTTGATTAAAATGACTCACATGCTCCACGGGGTCAGTCCTTCCGTTGTATGCGGTGAAGGTAGGTTGTGTGAAACGTCGAGGAAGGCTCCCTCCCTCGATACCGCGCGTAAAGGGCGACCTGGAAATTTGATTGAGTGCCCTTGTCATGGTATCACTCCCTGTGCCCCTTGAGTACGTATTTCTGCTCCTGCGGTCATGGTGATGTTCTTCCTCATAGGAGAAAGACTCGCTTGGTGGTGTCCTGGAGCGGGGTCTATAACTATCATCTTCCTTATCTCCATAAGAGTCATCCGTGTCAGATGGGCTGCTTGACGGACTACGTCTCTTCCGTGTGCGGCGCAACTTCCTCTCGAGATGATCAATTTTACGTTGCATGGCCATCTGAGTCTGGCCACCAGCGTTCCGGCGTTGACTCCTTGCGGTATGGTTCGTATGCACGCTTCCTTCGCGATCCCTCTGGCGCTCGAGGTGCAAAAAGTGGTCGATGTGCTGAGAATCAGCTGACTCCGCTCTGTCTGCTCTAACCATAGTTCAAGCTGTAACACACAGGTATCACAATAATCTTCCCACAGACGGCGCCAATTGTAAGGACACAAATATCTGGTCTTTTGGGCGGGCTAACAGAATAGCTGGAAGCCCAGCATATATTTAATACCCCAACAATGTATTTGTAAAGAGAGTGGATTAAAGATTATTGGATTTGACACATATGGGTTGAAAGCCCAAATATGGTGGTATTCAGATGTGTATTAATAAGATGATCGAGAATTACAATACTCTCTTCAACACTGTCCGAGGAGAATATCAGTACAAGTGTTGTTAAGGAACTTTTCTCTCCCTCTTTCCTTTCTCTTTTTTTTTTTCCTTTTTTTTTTTTTGGATCCCCCTTCTAGTTCCTTTTCCTTCTCTTTATATGCCCTCTCCCTTGCATGGGCCCTCTCTGTTCATTCTTGTCCCATCCCTCTCTTCCTGAGCCTTCCTGAGGCAGCTGTAAAGGAGGGGATCACTGTTCAGGAGTCTTTTCACATTAATGCGGCCATGATGTTAGTTGCAGAGCCATAAATGCGGTGGCAGCAGCCTTTCACTTAATATCTGATTTTCATCATCAGTCTTCGCGGTCAACACAAATTAGGGGATTCTTTGGGAGAGATAAGATTGAGACTGGGACGCTCATTCGGGACACTCTTCCAGCCATCCGAGCAGGAGGTCTCCTCGGACAAGGCCTTCTTTTACGAGATTCACACTTCAGCATCGAATCGGGTTGGACAAGTACTCCACGAGATGTTGTCCTCGGACATCCAGGTCTCCTCGGACAAGCCCACGGCCCAGGATCTGATGTTGGGCCCTCTGCCCCCACAATTTTGTTGTAAACACTATTTTAGTGATAAAATAGTTTTTTTGCTAAAATACGATCACCATTGTAAATATTTTTATTGTTTTTGTTAAATTTCTGAATTGGATAGTTGCTATTTGGGTTAAGCTTGCTAGACTGATTGGGGAGAAAGGAGATCCAACTACAAAAATGAAATATAGAATGACTAAAAAAAAAAAAAATTAGACTCAGGGGGGCTTGGGCCCCCACCTAGGTCCGTTCTTGATTTAAATCCTAAATGATTTTGTTGTAAACACTAGAAAACATCATTTAATCAAGTACAAGGCTCTTAACATAATAAGTTAATTTATGAAATGAAAAAATTAAAATTAAAAATTAAAAGCGACTTTCATGGATTAATAATGTTTCAGTGGGGAAGGTAATGTTTTAGGGTAAAAAACATAATATCACATTATACATCGTATATATTATTATACAAGTTAGGTCTTATAAGTCATGCATAAATGGTTGAGCCAAGTCATGCTTATACCGTTATACGATCTCTTTGCACCAAGTGGCTATCTTCAATTAAATACTTTGTTATATTATGTAATTGCCCTATAGTTTGAGGTTGATTTAAATTAAAACCTAAATTTTAAAAAGTTTTTAATTAAAGCTATAAAGTTTTAAATCATTTTGATTCATATCCTCGGTAAGTCTTTATTGACAAAATCACATAAATTGTTACTTAAAACTTATTTAAACTCAAAAAGTTCTTCCATTTGAAACTATAAGACCTGTAGTATATCTTATGAGAATCATGAAATTATATAATTATAAGTTATTTAGATATTATCACCAAAACATTTATAATGAAACTATAGCTCATTTCCAAATCATATTTTATCATTATATGCTATAAGATAAATCTAACGTGTTCTGGCTGCACTAACAAGCCGATGTCCTCTTGTATTTTTTTTAATTAATTTTGTTATTGTTTTTGTTTGTCATGTGACACATTATAATTACACATTAAAATTATTTGCGTACGTAGTTGCTCTAAATGAAATATAAATAATAATGGGCATATTATTTGAGTTTTCAAATTGCTCGAGTATCAAACATGAGATTGTCCCTCAAACTAACGTAACTGAGGAGCCACTCATGGTGATGATTTGAGACAATTACATATGTGGGAATTACATATTGCCATTGGCCATAAGTGATGCATTAAGATAGGTTCCTAATCTTACAATGTTTAATCCTAAGCAACTGTCCGTTTGAATTGAGAAAGAGGGAGGGAAGGTAGAGTAAAGTAGAGTAAATTTAGCTTAAAATTAGTCTATTTTTAGCCAACTTTATTCTACTCCCCTCTACTCTCCCTCCTTCCTCGCTCTATCCAAACGGACGGTTTAGTTTATATTTACATTTATGAATTGTTTTTCACTACAAGCAAAGACTTGTTATAACAACAATAAATTGTGGCAATATCAATTTTATTGCAATAAGTTGCTATTGCAACCAAAGAAATATTAATAAGTGCAAAGTGTTGCAATAAACACTGGGGCATTAGATTTTTGCAACCAAAAATAAAAAAGGATAAAAAGTGCTACAATAAACTCTAGACACGGCAACACCAATATCATTACAGTAAGCAGTATATAGCGACGGACCTCCCGTGACAATATAAATAAATATATATATATATATATATATATATATATATATATATATATATATATATAGACACACGTTACAATAGATATAGACAACAATTGGTTTACCAAGTTATTCCAATAAATTGTTGACTTATTAGCGGTTAAGTTCTACATGAATGCTGAAAGGTTACAAGTGCAGCTCTTAAAAAATATAACTGTTACATAATTCAGCTAAGTTTGAAATTGATATTTTTTCTAGTATAGATTTTTTTTTTAAGGTAGAATTTCAATTTATAGTTTCTACTCCAAATTGATTGTCATTTATCATCAAGCTCAGTCTACTCAGACACAAATCAATATTTGGTGTAAAGGGGGAGGTTCTAACCTTAAATTTTTTATTCGATGATAAGAGATTTTATTAGTTGAACTAACTGGAATCTACTTTTTTGTATAAAATTGATGATAAATGAAACTTCACTTTTTGACAGATTTTGATGAAACAATTGTTCATGAGTTCTCTCTTTCTTTTTCTTTTTTTGAAAAATTATAAATTATAAATTATATTATCTAACTTTACCCAAAATTCATATCAATCCAATAATTTCTAATTCATTTATTTCAATCTTGTCACTTTCATTTTTATTCAATTTAGTCTTTCCATCACTGTCAGTCCAAATCATACCGTTAAATGCCTAAAATGACGTAGTTTTGTGCGCATGTGTGTTCATTGATTTTCAATACTTGAAAAGATTAAGTTCATTTCCCATATTTTTTGGGAAAAGAAAAAAAAATCCAATATATAATTATAAGAATTATTTTTAAAAACACACACATTTCCTTAAAAATCAACCACGAATAGTGCCCCATTCACTCTCAATCTCAATGTAATTAGTGATCTAGACACAAACAGATCTGCAACGACGTGGATCAACTATCGAAAGCATGGATGGGGCCTAGACGGAGTGATGTGGCAATAGGGTGCTAATCGGCCTAATTTTCGCCTCCTCTCTTGACCGGTTGAGCTTGCCACTGGCAGTCAAGTAAGCTTCGATGGCAGTGTGTTGTGGTGTGGTATCGCTGTTGCCCAAATCGAGGTTTATGTGGCACTAATTAATATTTCTTTTATTAAGTGCAAATTTTGATAAATTCACCGTTAAATTATATTTTATTTATATATTTTTTATGCTTGCAAAATTTCAAAATGATCTGAAATCAATAACTATGTGATCAATCAAATATTTAAATTTTAAATTTTTTTTATTTAAATTTGTGCATAAAAGATGAGTTGCTAAATTGAATAGTAAATAAAATCTGATTAACATGAAAGTTGGTATGTGTGTTAAGAATGTAGAGAAAATGTAATCCACCAATGAAATTTTTTATATATTAATCAAATAAAAAATTATTAAATACATCACTTATGTTATTATTTTAATGTTTATATCGCATGAAGTGACCAAATTTCAATTCTTTTCAAAAAGTAAGAGTGAAACAAAGAAAATGATGAATTCAAGCACTTTTCAAAATAAGAAGAGAGAGAGAGAGAGAGAGAGAGAGAGAGATATATATATATATATATATATATATATATATATCTCACTACTACCATATAGCCTCCCCATCCCATTGCTCACTCACTCCACTGTTGTCGCCGTCATGGTGCTTAGCAATGTTCGCTTGAATATGTCTTTTTTTAATTCATTTTGCTCTTTAATTTCTATTCTTTCCTTTATTTCTAAATAAAATTTTAATATATTTTTTGCGGAAGGTTGGACTGATAGTTTGATGCATAGAAATGATGAAAGATCCATAACAAAGGTGTAATAAGGGTTTTAGGGTTTCTTTTATTTTTTATTTTTTTAAATTAAGCATTAATTAAAATGATTTTTTGCGGATAAATTTTAATTTTGATAATTTTGTGAATTAGGTTTTTGATGGAGCAATAGGAGGAGAGTTGATATAATTATTTTGTAATGGGATATAATATGTAGTCTTATTTTCTGAGATATTTACAAGATTATATATTAAGATTATTCATCTATAACAAAGTATAAATATTTTTACGAAAATTATTTTTTTTAGGTGTATCGAACTGGTAATTAAAAAAACAATTTTTATATCTTGCCTTTAAATACCCAACCAAGGACAAGGATCTTTTTTTTTTTTTTAACTAAAATAAATGATGTCACATTGCTCTCTTTGTCTACTAAAGAAAATTATGTGTTCTCTATAAATAAAATAAAATAGACATTTTACTTTTTTTATTATTATCTAATTATGTGTTCTCTATAAATAAAAAAACTAAACTTTTTATAAGAAAATCTTGGCAAAAATGCAAAATTGACCATCTAACTTTCACCTTTTTTTCATTTCAGTCTTCTAACTTTCAGTTTTGTCAATTCAGTCATCTAACTTTCAATTTTTGTTAATTCAAGGCTCCGTTACAACTCAGTTAGTTCTGTCGTTACCACCAATAAAACGACGTTATTTTGTTCTGTGTTTTTTTTGTTTCGGAATAAAAAGAAAATAAGAAAAATGAATCTGAAAAAAAAAATTAATTCCCCTTCCTCTGAACCAAAAGAAAACAAAGACCTAAATTCCCCTTCCCTTGAACTAAAAGAAAACAAAGACCTTAATCCCTAGCCCTCGTGACCAAAACAACCAAATACTGTAACTTTGAGAGAGAGAGAGAGAGAGAGAGAGAGAGAGAGAGAGAGAGAGAGAGAGAGAGAGAGAGAGAAGCGGAGGACAGGTGAGGAGGAGCTACGGTAAGGCAAGGCAGAACAGCGAGGGTGGTGGTGGTTTACACGGCGAGCAGGGGTGGCGAGGTTCCTCGCCGCTGGTGAACTCTCTCTCTCTCTCTCAAAGTTACAGTATTTCTGTATTTGGTTATTTTGGTCATAAGGGTTAGGGATTTGGGTCTGCTTTCTTTTGGTTCAAGGGGAGATTATTCCGAAAAAAGGAAAAAAAAAAAAAAAAAAAGAACAAAACGGCATTATTTTATTGGTGGTAACGGCAGAACTAATTGAGTTGTAAGTTGTAACAGAGCCTTAAATTGACAAAAATTGAAAGTTAGAAGACTAAATTGACAAAACTGAAAATTAGATAACTGAAATAAAAAAATTTGAAAGTTAGAGGGTCAATTTTGCATTTTTATCAAAAATCTTTATCTGCTCTGCTACTGATAGAATATAGTAAGAATTAATTAAAAAGGCAAAAGAAAAATAGAGTTCCCAGTCCAGCCATTAAAAATCTTCTACTTAGTCGTATATTTTAATGTTGTCATTAATCCCAAACACTATATTATCATCTTATACTATAGTTCTATCTCTTTTATAGAATAGAAAAGTATTGTCTCAATTATTGTTTATAACTTCAATTTCTTGGAAAAATAAAATTTTAAGTGACGAAAATGCAAACTACAGGTAGCACATAGTTCTCAACTGTAATCGTAGAAAAATATTATGAAATGATTAATCGAAAGAAACAACTGCAAACAAAAATGCATCTAATTAACTAATTTTTGTGTCACTACAATTAGACCCTAATATTAAAGCTCTACTTCTAGACATTGCCGAAAGAATCTACAAAATAAAACAGGAAAGGAAACTTTTCAGCATTTTTCAAAAAGCGCAGAATACAATCTCTTATAATTTGTTAAGCGTTCGGGTTTTCAATCTAATTCGGATTTTTGGAGCAGCAGAAGTTCCTTCTGATCCCTCAGGTTTGACATCAACCCCTTTGGTCATAACATCAGCTCTAGAAGGTTCATTTGGATTTAATTGCCTGATATCAACCCTTTTGGTCACTGCATCGGATGCACTGGGTTCCTTTGGATTCAATTGCACTGATGCCGACTTGATTCTAGGTTCCTCTTTTTTAGTTGGTTCTACTGAAGACGCATTCACCACCTTGAGTAGCTTTGCCATCTCCTTTTCTTTACGCTTTTTCTCCTCCTTCAAACGTTTCCGTTCCAAATACTCAGGGTCATCCCGGTGTCCTTTATGGTCTCCCCGCTTCCTTTTCTTTTCCTTGTCTTTCTTCTTACTCTTCTCTTTCCCACGCTGAGAAGATTCCATCATGACAGACGAACCACCATCAGAACCGCGTCTACCAACTGAAAGAGTTTGAAGACTCACATATTTGTGTGCATCAGCATCTAAATTATTATCTTGCGCAAAGCTAGATGATAATGGAACATCAGCCTGAACTTGTACAGAAACTTTGCTTGAATCAGCAGTGCACTGGAGTTCCTTTCCAATTTCATCACCATCACTGGTAGGTTTTGCACTACCTATGCTGGCAGTCAAACGGGAGCCATGATCATGACATGAGTTAACTTCCTCAAGAATTTGATTGTTAATGCTCACAGCCTCTGTCAAATTCCTTTGAGGTGCATCCACAGAAACAGAACTGCTAGCCCCATGATCAATTTCACGTTGCCCACCTTGAGATCTTTCGACAGTTTGGTTATCAATCTCCTCGGCTCTACTGGTAGCAGCAGTCTGTCTGACCCTGATCTTAATAGATGGCATCTTTCGTTCACGACTGTTTGAAACAGTATCTGATTCCTTGGAAGCAAGTGGAGTGGCCATACTATCAAATGAAGGGTTTGGGATGACAGGAGGGGGTTCCAAAGGATGTGGAGTGTTGGAAAGTGGCTCTGGAAGGTTTGGGATGTCAGAAGGTAGTTCTGAAGAATTTGGGATGTCAGAAGGTAGTTCTGGAGGATTTGGGATGTGAGGAGGTAGTTCTGGAGGATTTGGTATGTCAGGAGGTAGTTCTGGAGGTATCACTTCAGGAACAAGAGCAGAAAATATGTTCTTCTGTTCAATGCAAGTCTCTGCAGCACCCACAAGCAATGTTCTAGTCTCTCTGGGTACTCCGTAGAGAGTCGGGGGCCTGAAAACAAAGAGCTCAGATTCAACCCAAATTCATTTATGGAGGGAAAAGAAAGGAAGATACCTTACATGACACAACAATGCTATCCTCAAACAGAAAACGCAGAAAGTAAAAGGCTACTTGCAACATATATAATCCATTGAAAACCAAGGAATTGCCAGAACATTGGACAAAAAGATACAAATTATACCAATGAGCTATAGCTCAACTGGCACTTCTTCCTTCATAACGGGTTGGAGGGTGAGGTCATGAGGTTCAAGACCTACTAGGTGCATGTGTAATTTACCAATTAAAAAAAAGGGTAAAAGTAACTTCTATATACTTCTTCAGCTAAAACATGAAGACGAAATAGGTTAACCATACCAATTCATTCAATTAAAACTAACCATTCCTGAAAGTTGAAACAATCATGAATTAGAGAAAAAGGAATTTAGACCCAAAAAAAAGGAGAAGCATGCCCACCTCCCTGAAAGGATTTGTATAATGCAGAATATGTGGTGACGAAGAAATATACTGTTGAATGCTATACTGCTATCAAGCAGAGAAAGTAAAGACATGAGAGTGTCATTCTTTATGTTAACATTCGAACCAGATCCACTACTTATCTGACATAACCGCATAGCATGTATACCCAATTTCACCTGTCCTGTAATAGTAAAATTTATTGTAAGTATAATAACACACTGTCCAATGACATGCTTCACCTTCTTACAAAACCACCACCGAAAAAAAAAAAAAAAAGGCCTAAAGGATATTGTGAAGAAAAGCACCCCAACGAATAATCAATTAAAAAAGAGACATGAAAAGAATGACTTTCACACAGAAGAAAGTGCTACAGACCTCTTAAAGATGGCTCTTCCTCTAGATATTTGACAAACAATGACAATGTGGCATCAATGCCTTTGCAGTGGAACTCCAGATCAAGAAGTGCCTTGCTTGCTTCAATTTGAACTTGCCATATCGTCTTCAAATCCCGAAAAGGTCTTATAAGTTCTAAGACACGATCCTGCAGCCATTCCCACAAACTAGCCATGAAGGCCAAGAACTTTGAAAAGCAGTTAGACAGGGACAAGAGAACACTTACAAGAGGTATGAACTCTGAAAGCTTTAATGCAATCTGTGTCAATGTCCGGATACAGCTGACTGTTAAAATCCCGTTGTGGCTAGGCATCAGCCTGATAAATGCAATTTCCAAGTACATGAAATCAATTACAAGTATTACTTGCTATAACGCACTGTATGAGATATGCAATGAGTTAAATGCACCTGTCAAATTGCAAAAGTCGGTCGATGCGCTTGAGGAGAGAAGTTAAAAAGATAATACTCTGTAATGAATTAAAGAAACAACAAAAAATAGGTAAGCTGTCAGAACAGCATATGGTGGCAGAGAAATAAAAGTTGGATTTCTGAAGACAAATATAACATTTGTGTTCATACGATTAATAATTAAAAGAGAAAGAAGTAACATCAAATTCTATGTAATTTAGCATCAAGTGCAGTGGCACTTCTAACAAAGATTCAAGCAAGCCAAGCAAGACCAAAGTAGAATATAAAAACTCATGTAAAGATTAGTCATTCAATTCTATAAAAGTCAAAGAATTAGCTACAATATCTCATTCTAAAAACTTATTAAATCTGGTAATATGTTAAACTGTAAAAGACATGAAATACATTGAAAATATAGAAAACAGAATTTTGTGAAAAGAATGGTAAATGTGGGAATTCACCATTCCTCAAAACCCATTTTCAAAATTACAACGAATAAACTAAATACTGATTTAACAGGTAATCTCAAACCAAAAACTGAAAACTTAAGGATGCCCAAACTTAATAACAGATTAAACAAGCAAGGTTTCAAGCACTTTTGGGAATTCACTATTCTTTATGACTCAAAACATACATACATGTCTCAACGGAGAGTTCAAAATTGCTTTCAAAAAAGCAAAAATATTTTGAGAGGTGAGGAAAAAAATTAAAATGACAATTTCAACAAAATAACAGTTTGATTAAAAGCTGAACACTACCACCAACACCCCAAATGATTAAAATGACAAAACAGTTGGTAAATTCACTTTAGCTTACCATTAGCAGCAAAAGTTCAAATTATTACACAAGGGAACAAGAAACAAATACTCCATTGCATGTGTGTGTGTGTGTGTGTGTGTGTGTGTGTGTGTGAGAGAGAGAGAGAGAGAGAGAGATGATGATGGTGATGATGATTACTAGTAAATAGCATAAATTCACCCAAAACAATTTTATATTACGTAGTGAACACAGACAGCACAAGTGTAATAAGAGCCAAAAGTGACCCAAATAGAAAATTAGGCAAGGAGGAAAGAAAATAGATGGCAGCTTGAAATGGGATACCACTGGTAAGAAGTTACCATTGTAGTCAAGCATTACCAACTTATCAAAAACTAACATGCAAGTATAAAGAATCAAGGAGAATAACAAGATTTGCAAACCTGTTGCCCAAATTCAAGCTCACCAACTGACTGGACCAGTGCAGCAAGCCAGAACACGTCAGAGTAAGGATTCCCATTATTGTCATTATACTGTCAGAGAACAAGCAACCAGAAAAGGCAGACACAAAACCAGGTTAAACATTGAGCACAGTGAAGATTTAAGGGGATGAACATATAAAGATGAGTTCTGGTTTTGGACATGGGCAGGGAAGGAGAGGAGAGGAGGGGAGGGGGACCAAAATGATACATCAAATCACTTGCCAATGGAAATGGTCATCCTCCAGTCAATCCCTATGGTGATGTACATTCAAGGCCAATATGGAGGTCAAGTGATCATAGTGTAGCTTTTTAGGTACACAGTTTCTTCAGACAATGAAGATGTATAAGACAAATGATTATGGAGAAAAACAAATACTTTATAATCAATGAGAAAAGCAATGTGATTATTAACCAGATGGTAGTAGAAGCAGCAAACAGGGGTGCATGAATAGTTGAGGTCAAAGTTGCTGAAGAATGTTCCATAAAGGGCAGGTACAGAGGTTGGGATAGTCAAGAGCAGTGGTCCGTGAGAAGCTAGGGACATTGGAATTGGAGAGAAGTAGGAAGAACAGGGCAAGGAGGAGATAACAATAGGATGTAGTGAAGTAGTTGGTGTTTTTCTTTTTTCTTTTTTTAAATTTTATGAATAAGGCCATTTGGTTTTAACAAATTAAAGGAGATAAATATGTAAAACATATCATTGTCAACCCCATACATCCAACATGTCTGTTTTATGCAAGATCAGTACATTTAGTTGGAATACTTCCTAACCTTTTTCGCTATGAATAATAAACTATATTAAAGAGAAAAAGACTCAGCACACAAGCAATACACTGAATGAGTAAAAATCATGAAAAGGTACAACTATCAACGAAAGTAAGGAAAGAAATAGGGGACTGAGTGGCTGAAGCAGCCCTCCACTCAATATAGCACGCAGCAAGAACATTTTCAGATCCGTTAGAGAATGCTCCACCCCCTCAAATGCTCTTCGATTTTGCTAATGCCTAACCTTTGTAGGAGGTGAGTAAGATACCTTCTTTATAAGAGTAACGATAAAAATTTATGAGAAAACAATAGGCCAGAGCATATATACAGTACTCATGATGCAACATCCACATCCTAAATCTCTCATCCAGGACTGAACCCAAGGCCTCTCTCCCTCTCTGTTGCTATAGGAGGCACTGACTTGGGCTGGTATTTACATCCAAAGTCATGGATTGTAATATCCATTAATTTTTTTTTTTCTTTTTTTAATAATTTTGTAATATCCATTACTTATCATCATTAATTCATTTTTAATGATCCAACTAAAGTGAAATATTCTTCTTCTTCTTCTTCTTCTTCTTCTTCTTCATTGCCACTATGGAAGTGTAATATCATATATATTTCTTTTTGGGTTAAATTTGTTGCACACGAACTGTTTTACACAATTTTACACACACTCCCAACAGCAACTGAAATCATGACTTGATATCACAATTTTCAAGTTAAATTATAACTTCAAATCACGATTTCAGTTGCTTTTGGGGGTGTGTAAAACAGTTTGTGTAAAAACACTATTTTTTTTGTTTTTGATAAATAAAAAAAACTTTTATTGAAATCACAAACAAACCCAAGTAGATTGGGGATGTGTACTCTGGGAGTAAAACAATCAAGATCTCATATTACAATGGTCCAGCAAATCCGGAAGGGAAAAACATGAACAGGTCTGTAAGGCTAAATTCCAATCTAGCAAAGTATGAAAGAAGAAAGACTTAATCTAATAGACTGTTCACATCCCTCAATACTTCTAGTATTACATTCCCACTAAAGACACCACATTATGCAATGTGGCACCATCCTCCAAAGAGCTATATTGCGGTGCCGGCTAAACTTAAACAAATCAAAGACCCTCTGCAGCATAACCCATTGAATCCCATCAAAGGTAATATCATATGTATGATACAATGCCCCCCAGGGTGCTAATCACTACCTTTTTTGTTTTCCATTTGCCAAAAAACTAACACCCCATGAGACAGGAACCCGTATCCTCACTTCATCCACCACCAAATTCTTATGCAGAGAAGCCATTTAGCCCAAAGGCCATAGGCCACAGACTTATAATTACAACTATTGAGTACTACTAAAGAGAACTCTGAAATAGTTTTCTATCACAAATTTTGAGACATTAAAAAAATGTCTTCTTTCACAGCCAACTCTCAAAATAAAAGAATTAGTCTTTTAAGATTATCCTAGTAATGGAGCCAATGACCTTAAGGCCAAATGGCATTTCCCACTTAAAATGTATTAATAAAAAAAAAATATAAATATATATTATCCAAGTAATGGAGTCATTTAAACAGAAAGAAATTAAATTCTTGACCACCTATTGACATTTACTAATCCTATGCATATCCTTCCTCTACAACCCTCACTTTACTATTTTCTGGAAGCTACTGATTCATTTTTTCCCTTTTTTAAATTTTGGATAAACATCTGCATGTGCACAATGGACAATGGACAATGGACAATAAACTCACATAAATGAGATTGGAATTGCACTAGTTTCCAATAAAACCACTACTCATAGAGAAAAACAATCATAAATCTCAACAATTAAAACATAACAAAAAAAGTATGACTAGTCTAGATAGACGCCAAATGAGCTGCTCAATAAGGTATATTGACTGATTGTTGCCCTGCTTATGTTAAAACTAATTTAAGCTATGCTTATTTCTACTTTTGGCAATATTCCGAGACTTTTTACCACATTCCCTTGTTTAGTATGATAATAAAAACAAATTAATTTTTTTAACCACTATTCTTAGAAGATGCTTGTACACTAAAAAGATGTTTCCAAACATTTTTTACAGTTGACGGAAACCGAGACATACTTCTTGCAACTAGGGAGGACTAAACCAGCCCAAGTCACAACATGAACCTAAACAAGTCAAATCAAATATATACATAGCTAAGAAATTATAAAATCTTCAGAGTAATTACCTCTCCACTTTTGCTCAAGTTGCAGTGCCAGCATTATTCTATTTATTGGCAGTGTAAAAATGTATATAAAATTAACTCAGGATATCTAATGCCATTTTTTTTTCCTGATGCGGATATCATCTAATCCCAATTTACTAGAACGTAATATGCAATTACTAAAAATTAATTATGTTTTTCTGAAACAAAACTGCTTCAAAACATGTTGCAAATCAATATCCTAGGTATGCACAAAGAAAAAGAAAACAAACAAAAGAGCTTTAAAAAAAAGTACAGAAGAATTGTTAACATGAAAATTTCAACTAATGCAAACTGAGAAATCAACTCTTCGAGTTCAAAGGGATAGAACCAGGGGCAGGACCAGATAATTTACCTTTTGTCAGTGGGTAAATGGGTGGGGAATAAAAATGAAAAATAGATATCTATGATATTGTCATCCAATTATCAACTTTGAAAGTAACATGGAAATCCTTATTTGTTATCTGAATTAAATTTAATATTTTAAAAATATTTTTTTTAAAAAAACATAGCATAATAATAAGCCAATCTTATAATTTTGGGGTAAAGATCTATAATTTGGGAAAGACAAGCCCCCAACGCTATACCTGTTCCACCCCTGGATAGAACCTCTGCAATGGGACAAGCAAGAACACCAGAAGACCACAGTTCTAATAAGATACTACCACGTCCTTTCCTTACAAATTAGCTATAGACGCTGGATTTTTATTAGGAACTTATAAGTTATAATTTGTCAACAGAATCAAAATGTGTGGAATTTTAACATTAACTTTGAAAATTTTATATAGATGAATCATTATAATTGTGAATGGGATTTCGAGTAAAGTCTACTCCCATTGATGGCACTCCTTACCCTACACCCCAATTATACCATACAGGTTTTCCTACTTGAAGAGAACTAGTTTCATCACACCAACAACTGTTGACTACCAGGAATGGATCGTGGTTCATTGGATAATGTGCAGTTTTAAGTATTCCAGATATAGCAAAACCAAAAGGCAAATAGAAAACATTCTTTGTGGTTGTTATATCATGTAAATATTGCTGGTCATTGAGCATAAGTACCTTCAAAAGTTGTAAAACAAACTCGACAGCTTCTCTTGGACTTTTCTTGTCTGCAGCCCTGACCATCGCTACAGCATGCGGGATGGCCTGATAGAATACAGGGGAAAAATAAAAAGTGTTTTGCTAGTTATTAAAAAATCCAAAAAAAAAAGAAAGAAACAATTGTAGCATAATGTGGCAAGAGAGTAATATCACTGTCTCATTCTAGAGCAATAATGTGTACCAAATTTAGTATAAATTAATAAAAAGGATGAGGTGAATGAATCCAGTGGCTACAGTCTGAACAGAACATCTCTTTTATGATTCATCTCTCCTCTGCAGTAGATGATACTAGCTTAGAGACAAAGAAACCTAATCAAGTAGTATCCATTCTATCCTAGTACATTATAAGTTGAATTTCTACATAAACAAATCTTCTTCCTTTTTCTATATAAGTAACAAAAAGGAAAAACCTGTGTACACCGGGGGTGTACTCGGAGAGCAGTACAATCAAAGTTTCAAATTACAATGCTCAAGCATATCTAATAAATTAGAATAGAGGAGAGATTTAAAAGCAACACTTCAATCCAGTAAAGTATTAAAAAAGAGAGATTAATCTCAAGAATAGACCATTCACATCCATCAAAGCATCTCACATTCCGTTACAGCCAAAGACAGCACAAAATGCAATGCGGTACATTCCCAAATTCCCAAAAAAGCCATAACAGGGAAGAGATTTAGAATCCTATATGCCTCCTTTGCCTCTAAGAGAAGCCATTATGGCTCACAAAGTGACATACAAAAAATAGCACATTTTCCCCAAAAAAAAAAGTCGAAAGATAGAGCAGATTTTCCCTCATCATCTTAAGAAACACCAAATGCCCTACCTCACTTGAAAGTGGGAGGTAATCAAAGAAGATCTTTGCAAAATGAAAGTTACAACAAGAAAGCAAAAAATAAATTGCCAACTGAAGAAAAAATAGAACTGTAAAACACAATTAATCATAGAATTTCAAGTATAAACTGATGAAGTCTTTCAAGTAAATGACGCAAGCTGATACCTCCTGGCCCCTGCATATGCAAGGGTGCAGTGTGTGTGTTCGTGTGTGTGTGTGTGTCTGTGTGTGTGTGTGTGTGTGTGTGTGTGTGTGTATAAAACATTTCTATCTAGTAAGTGATAGGTTGTACACATTCATAGCATCACATAGAAGCATAATTAATTCGAAACGAGACTTTTTACATTTTCTAAGTTTAGATACATGAATTTGCATGTAAACATAATTAACACACAATCAAAGTACAATTGAAGGACACTTGGCATTAAATTGGACTGTATTTAAGATATGGCGTCACTTAGCATCAAATAATAGGATAATTAGGATGATACTTGGCACAAATTTGGAGTGCAATCAGAATCTAACTAACAATATCCCGGGTGATGAGCGATGTATTTTGAAAGACTTGTGATAGGTTGACACTTCAGCATGTTATAAAAATGTTGTGAGATTTAATAGTGGTTGTAGAAGAACTCGAGGTCAATTATAGGATATGAACCAACAGCTTTGGTGAATTGACAAATATATTCATTTTACATAAATAATTAGTGCACCACCTAGAAATAATTAATATATAAACTAAATGAATTTACCCACTATAGTGATTGTTTTAGGAAATTTTTTAAGTACTCTTGGATAACATGGCAATCCCTTCTCTCACATAAATGGTCAATCCCACTGTGAATTTAATTAGTGCAGTCGACTATTACATGAGAAAATGGAGTACCACATTGCTATACTTAAGAGTAATATATATACACACA
Source organism: Lithocarpus polystachyus (assembly GCA_033629205.1). NCBI lineage: Eukaryota > Viridiplantae > Streptophyta > Magnoliopsida > Fagales > Fagaceae > Lithocarpus > Lithocarpus polystachyus. The sequence continues at coordinate 23,239,440 of CM066171.1, read as the reverse complement.
CACTTTGTGAATTTATAAATATTTAATCATTTCAACTAATTTAAGCATACAATTAGTTTTTATATTTTTCATTGCATGTATTGATTTTGACTTTGACGGTTTTTGTTTCAATTGTCGCTTCATTCAATAGCAATATAACTAATCAATTTTAGTAATGCCAAAGTGTTTATACTTCTAAGCTGGCAATTTTAGATAACAAGTCCTTAGAACCAAATAAGATAGATAGATCATTGCAATGCTCAAATGTGAAATGTTTTGTGCAAGATTACTTGAAACAACCACATAAAATCACATACAACTTATTACATATCCTACCTCAATGCATTACCTCAAGAACAAAGTACTCAGGAAAATCATGAAAGTCGTTTGGCCTGGCATAATTAGCATAAAACAAAATCTTTCAATTTCATATTAGAAAAATATTGCCAAAATTAACCATATTCGAAAACAATCATACTTGGGGAGTCCAATGTTTGCATCAAACCTCCGACTTTTATAAAATTTCACCAAATGAAATAAACCAGCCCAATCAGTTTCCTGCTGGTCAATAACATAAAACCCCACAAGTTAAAATCAAGAATTGATATCTGCATCACAGTACACATATAAATTAGTAGCCAAATGCATTGCCATTTAACTGCACAAGCAAGTATACAAGGTGAAACAAGTAGCAAAAAGTTTGAATTTTGCCAAACTGATAAGATTTTGTATTTTGTCAATTAATCCAAAACTTAGGTATCAGGAAAATTTTGAATTTTACCGATCTTTATATATATATATATATATATATATAAAAAACTGAAACCTCTGGAGTCCCCACAATTTTCCACATCACCACTATTTTATTTTTCTTTTTATTTTAGGTTTTATACCTTATATATTTATTATTTTTCTTCGACATGTAATTATCTTATCAAGTGTTACAATAGTTTAGTTTAAGTAAAACTCTATTAGATATATGTTCCAAAAGCTTGAAAATTCTATTTCAACTAAAATGCTATAACAAAAATTTCAAAAAATATAAACCCCTGCTAAGGTCGAAACCTTTCACACTAAATCAAATTTTCACAAAGAAAACACACACAGCAAATTGAAGTTTTTGCAAAGAGGGTACGAAACTTCATGAGACCACTTTGTAACGTTGTATCCATGGAGTTGCTTAGAGTAAATGCAAAGGTAAGGACATGTTGCCATCTTTCATGCTCTAACTCTCTATGATTACTACTTTATAATATTGTTATTGTTGTGACTTGTGAGTGAGTTTATTAGTATGAAAAATTTACATGTGAAAATTTTAATTGTAAAAATTTGTTTTTATGATTAAAACATTAGATTTAATCGTAATTTTGATTAAATAATTAACAATTTCATCAATCAAATTTTCTCTAACGTCGGTGTAATTTGTACTACTATGCATGTTATATATAGAACCCTCATATGATCTTGGAAAAACCACTCTATAAAAAAAATTGTCATCAATAATCAATTTTATATTAATGTTGTGATATAGTCCATAGGTATTTTTTTTAAAAAGAAGTGTAGTCCATATGGGAATGGTTTAGATGTTTCCTACTTGATTTTGGAATTTCAAATTGATTAGTAAAATAATATGGAGTGAGGAGGTGCATTATTCATATTAAAAGTGGCAATTCACATTGATAAAAAACTAAACAAGGGCATGTAATAACTTCTATACATATGAGAATAATCGCTATGACAACAAAAACAAAAATTATTAAAAATAAAAATAATATATATATATATATATATATATTGCACGGGAACGATACCAATTATTAAAAACAAAAATAAATAAAAATTATATCCATAATAAAAGGACATGAAATATCTTTACTGTCCCAAAAGATGAGTATCAACTACTTTGTTGATGCATGTGAGAGTTAGAAGACAAAGTTCTGTCTTTTTTATTTATTTAAAATATGCATCCTACTTTGTTGATACCTATAAAATACCTATGGGAAACTATTCAAAATCTACTACAATTTATTTGTTCATATCCTATCAAATTCTTTTTTTTTTTTTTTGGATAAATAATAAAACAAAAGCAGCCACCGCCCACTATTACGGTCTTTTTTTTTTAATTTAAAATATGCATCCTACTTGGTTGATACCTATACAATACCTATGGGAAACTATTTTAAATTATAAAATAATTTTTCTATCAACTTTTAATTAATAATTTTTTCATACAGAACTCTCTATTTGTATTTTTTAAATATATGTGATTTTAAATTTAACTATTCCGTGCATCGCACGGGTTAGCGACTAGTTATATATACGTAAAAACCCAGCGATTATACCAAGTTATTCCATCAAGTTCCTGTTGACTAAGTTTGATAAATTATTGATAGCAAAATAAAGACAAGTCTTCATACATACACCTAGGACTGTCACACAAAGCTTTAGCTCTTTCCAAGAAACATTAATTAAAAAATTATAATTAAAAAAAAAAAAAAACAAAACGAGTTTAAAAACAAAAAACAAAACAAACCAACCAAACCAAACCATTCTTTGTTGAAATGGGGAAGAAAGTTAACTAATTTTTTTTTTTTAAATAAAGAAGTATTTCAATATCAGAATAACAGTTATCAAAATAATTACACTCAAATTTAAAGCCATGTCCAACAGAAAGTCACTTTATACAAATAGGTTGGTGGATATTTCATGAAGAAAAAGATATTTAAAGAAAAGATACAAGTGCCTCAGCATCTTTAGCAGATATGGTAAATAATGATAAAGTACCTCAGATGCTGTTTTAGCCAATGCAAAAGCTGCTTCAATCCGAACTCTCCAGAAGGCCTTTATACCAAAGAATGAGAGTTCAGATAACCAATCTCCATTAAATGATGACAAAATCAAGTACAAATCAGAAAGTAATTAAAACCTTGGAGTCAGTGAGGAAACTATTCAGGGCATTAACGACAGAAAATGAAAGCTGTGGCAATGCCTCTAATGTTGCAATTGCTTGTGCCTGAGCAATAACATCTCTGTCCTTCTCTAACTGATTAATCTGATTAAGCATAACGATGTTACAAATAAAATAAAAGATTGACTAACTAAACATGGTCAACATAGTATAAAATGAAGCACAACAATGTAGCTGAATAAAATATGATAGCACAACAATATATCAGACAAAGTAATCCATACATAGGATTTGGAAGAGCAACCACAGAAAAGAAGCATTGAGATAATATACTTTCATCCTATTTATGTGTCTGTGTGTTTCTATGACACAAATGTACATATAACTCTAGCTTTTACTTTTGTGTGTTTGTGTCGATAGATATACTCTTGTTATTCTTAGGTCAAAAATTACACTGAAATAATTGAACAGAAATTTCAATTGAACCCTCCCCTTCCCCAGGGATCCTTCATCTGGGATCCCACGGTGAACTGCCGACTCCAACTCCAGTCCATGTATGATCCATACTAGATCTGACCAACTGCCCATCCTACCTCCCCTACGTTTTTAACAGCCCATCTTTGTCTCAGTAAAGTCTTCCAGTGGCACGTTTTGGTCCTCTTTTCCATTACTTAGAAAAAGTGAGCCACTTAAATTTTAGAGATTCTTCTTCTCAATTCTCTCTATGAATGGATGAAGGCTAATAATTGTTAATCTTTCTCTAGTTTGTCTTGAACACTTAAATTTTTTTTTTTTTTTTTTTTGATAGATAAGAAAGATTTATATTCAAAAACACTACCTTATGTAGAAAAAACATAAGGTAGAGAGAGAAATACAAAGAGAAAGGAAAAGAAACAAAGAAAGATAAAGAAAGGAAAAGTAGCTAAGAGCACAAGAGAGAGCTAAGGAACATAGGGAGGGAATCACTAGAGGTAAGTCTCCAAGCCCTAGACCAGTCAAACAAAGTGCCGCTGAAAGAGGCCAAAAGCTGGTCATCCGAACTATCCATGTCCTCAAACGTCCTCCTATTGCGCTCTCTCCAAAGACACCACATCACGCATAATGGAACTAAATTCCAAATGCTAGACGAATGCTTTCCAGGCCAATTCCACCAACCGAATAGAGTATCCGAAACCGATCTAGGCAAGACCCAAGAAAACCCAAAAGATCTAAACACCAAACACCACACCCGATAAGCCTTTCCACAGTGCAGAAATAAATGGTCCACTGTTTCTCCATTACTGCGGCACATGATACACCAGTCAACAAAATCCCATCTACCCCTCAAATTATCACCTGTAAGGATCCTATCCCAAACAGCAGTCCACACAAAGAAGGAGACACGCCGAGGAGCCTTGACCTTCCAGACGCCTTTCCAAGGAAAAGTAATTGGCAGGGGGGTTCTTAACTTATTGTAGAACGATCGAATATCGAAGTTCCTATTCTTTGTCAACTTCCATCACATACGATCACTGTTCTTAGTGGAAGGTAGATTAGAGCCCAAGTTACGAAGAAACTCATCCACCCCATTCATTTCCCAATCATTTGGCCTCCGAGTAAAATGAACATCCCAACTTCTCCGCTCCTCAGTCCCCAACCGTTCGAGAGAAGAGGCCACCAATGCCCCTTTATCGGAGGCAAACCCATACACACTCGGGAAAGTCAATTGAAGTGGAGAATCCCCACACCAATGATCTGTCAAAAGCTTCACTCTATCCCCCACCCCTACCTCAAAGCGAATATTCTTGCTAAAATCCTCCCATCCCATGCGAATGCTTCTCCACAAGCCACATCCATGAACCCCTCTACCTAACTTGGAATTCCATCCCCCCCATTCTTCCCCAAACTTGAGAGCTATAACTCTTCTCCAAAGTCTTGTCTCCTCATTTCCAAACCTCCATAACCACTTCCTAAGTAAGGCTTTATTGAAAGTAGTAACTTTCCTTACTCCTAGCCCACCATTTTGCAAAGGTGCACACACCTTGTCCCATCCCACCAAGTGAAACTTGGAATCCCCCCACAAGAAATCCCTTTGCAGCCTCTCAATTTTATTGGCCACATACGTAGAGATGGTGAAAAGAGACAAATAATAAGTGGGAAGACTAGATAATGTGCTTTTAAGCAATGTTAGTCTTCCACCTTTTGACAAATACATCTTCTTCCACCCGGCCAACTTACGCTCAATTTTCTCCAAGATAGGATTCCAAACAGTGGGGGACTTGTGGGACGCCCCCAAAGGCATACCAAGATAAGTCATAGGCAAAGACCCAATTCGGCATCCCAAGATCTCTGCCGAGACAGACTTTAGAAACCTCCCCAATGGGAACCATCTCACTCTTCAGCATATTAACCTTTAAACCTGTCACTGCCTGGAAACAAAGAAGAAGCATCCTAACGTGAAGAATTTGCTCCTCATCGGCGTCGCAAAACAAAATAGTATCATCTGCGAACAAAAGATGCGAGATACAGACACCTCCACCTCGACTGTCATCAGCCCTAAAGCCTCGAAACAAACCCGCCCCTTCAACAGACACTTAAATTTTAGATGTTAAGTTTTTCTTTTTTTGGTGTTTCTCTGGTATAAATCCCATGTACTAGGGTCACAATCCTTTATACTTTTTCTAAAGCATTGTCAGTTATTAAAAAATATCACACTCAATAACCAACTTGAATTTATTCTCAGATTCTTAAAACTACTTAGGCAAGAGTATAACACTTAATGACCAAGATAAATATAGTTCTGTGACTGAATACTACTAAAAATTGGCAGATGAGCTCATTCTTACCCACATCTGTACAGGCTGATGAAAATGAGTTTCAGCAAGGTATTCCATTTCAGGGTCTGCTCTCATCCATAATAAGGGGGATTCAGAACTGCCAAAGAAGGGGTAAAAAAACAATTAAGAAGTTCCAAGGAGAGATTAACCCGTAAAACAAAAAACCCCCCATATAGTTCAACTTATGAATTGGATTAAATTCAGAGCAATGAACGAGGAATCAGAAGATCATATGACTTATTGACCAATCATGTTACACCAAATGGTCACTTAAAGTCATACATTACCAGTCCTATCATGTCAAGTGTTTAATTAATTTTCATGTTACACCATCATCTAGCTCACCTAATTTCCAAAAAATATCAAAAATAAAAGCCAAAAAAAATCAAAGCAGGAATAAATTGCAGCAATGGCAGATCCTTAATCACCAACCCTCACTCAACCTCCATTATGGTTCCAAAACACTTCATCACCACCACCATACTTATCCCACCAAATAAAAACAACTCTTGTTTGTGCCTTTCTCTTATACTCTTCAAATTAACTCACAGTTCTTGATCCAAAACTAAAATACAATTCAAAGATGGCAAGCTTTAAATCTAATGTGATAGGCCAAATCCCCCAACCCATAAGCTGCATCACAAAGCCTCAGTATGCTACACCTTTGCCAATGACCCAGGCTTCCCTCTCTCCCTCTCTCTCTCTCTCACTAATTCTTCTTTTTATTTAATTTTTATAATTTTATGTTTCAGTGATAATGGTTGGGTCATGGTAGTCGCTCTATGGCTTTCCTTTCCTCTAGTTCAATGCAACCTAGAACTGAAGAGATGGCCATCATGACCAGCTCTACGATTTTCATGGTGTAAAAAATAAAGTAACTCCTACTTGAATACAAAACCGCACAAATACATTTCCTTCAAAATTTAAAAGTATGGGCATAGAACCCAGTTTATAGATAGCAAATTATCATGGAACCTCTATTAGACATTATTTCAAACACTAGACACGAATGATTAACTTGGCATGCAAAGAAATTAGAGAATTGGATATAACTGACTCCAAAAAGCCTGTTACTGGCTTCCATGCAGTAAAGCTGGAGGCCAACATGGCAGGACCGACCATAGAATCATGCCTTGATAACTAAAGGAAGATGAAGGTGATTACATGGAGACTAGGAAGATGAAGATCTCAGTATAAACATTTGGCAAAAGGTCCTGCCGAAACATGTCACTGACTTTACAGTGAATGACTTGAATTGACTGAGTTGGGCCTACAGCTTATGTGAACTTGCTTATCAAAGGATGCATAATAGATGACCCAAATTTTAGCAATGTTGATGTCATGATTCAAACCCACCTCTTTTCTTTTTTAGTTAATTTTTTATAAACTTTCTTTTTTTAGTAAAAGAAGCTAATATTCCACACACTTTTTTGGGATTATAGATTTCAGCAATTTATATTCAATTCAATTCCAAAGACTGGATTGGTATAACAATTATCCAATCCAATCTAGTCTGGTTCAGATAATCTAGTCCCGTGCACCCCAAAAGGCCCAAGTTCTTCACTGAAATGTATTAATCAAGGTGCCAAAACAGTAAAATCAAGATCAGGATGTCCAAGTGGTGACGGCGCTGTCAATGAGATCATTTGCTGTTAAATTGGATGGCAAAACTGTTAATTCTTAATCCAATCCCAACAACAGAGTTTGTGTCACCAGTTGAACTATAAGAAGCTTAGTGTAATAAAGACAAACTCTAGGGAGTTAAAATTTCCCCAAAAATAAATCGGATCCTCTTTAAGCTGAAAAAAAAATACCTGGAGCGCATATCTAGAGCAGGTGTAACATCACCATTATCGTCAGATCCATCAGGTTTTGAACCCTTTTTGGGCTTCTGAAAGCGTCTAGCAGCAAGCTTTGAATGGCATTGTATTTCCAAAAGCTGCCATGTATCGCCAGCCATTGGCAGAATCGGATGGTCATACATACCATCAAGCTCATAAACTCTGATACTCATCATCCCAGGCCAACCAATGTCACCGTCTCGGTTTTCTGAATCTGCGAAAACGTTAAGAACCGATGCACTGGAATCTGGTGAAGCTGTGCATCCCCGCAACACAGCCAACTCAACCATATTCTTCCTTTTGTTATAGGAGAACCCCATCCTTGTAATTATAGACCCCGGACAGATTGTAAGCAAATAAAGTCAGTAGAAAAGTTTAAACATATATTAAAGAGCAAAATTCACCAATATAAACCATACCTTAGAACTGGACACCCACACGATCCTACCCACCGAGGAAAAAAATCTTTAAGAAATGGACGTTCAAGATTTCCAACCTTATTAGCCAAGTGCCGGAACTACATCCCCCAATATTAAATACATTTAGTTAACTGATTTTATGTGTGCGCGCGCGCGCGCGCGTGTATATATATATATACAACCTTCAACATCCAATTAAAAGCATCATGAATTAATACTAAAGCTAAGCAACAAAAGTCCAGCAGCTATCTCTAACCACATAACTATGCAAGATATTAGAGGATACACATTCATATCTTCAACACACATTTCAGCTTTAGCAAAGGTTCTTTACTAAAAACATACGCAAAGACAAAATCACAGTAAAATACAAAGTAGAAGCTGTAACAAAATCACAGTAAAATGGGTATATTAGCTATACAACCAAAGTGAATCTATTAAATCAGAGTCATCGGACATATTTGACAGCCTACCCTGCCTAATAAGAAATAGAAAATGAGATTTCAAACTGTAGACAACTCTTGCGAATTATGTGATGTATTTGGAGGGAAAAACGCTCAAAGTGCATTATGGGATGAATTTGGAGGAAGAGAAATGCTTAAAGTTTTGAGGATGTAAGGCTTCGGTGTTGGAATTGAAGCTTTAGTTTTAAATTTCTCTACATGATTGGATGGCTGTCACTTCTTGCTTCTCTCTTTATAAGTTGTTGAAGTTTATTAGTCTTTAAAATAGAGAAGATCATGGGCTGAGTTGAGGATCAACCCACCACCCAACCCAACCAGACAATCAGATCAGGTTGAGCAGGTTGAGAGAAGAGAACCCATGACCAACTGAAACAAGTCAGGCTTCGGGTTATAAAACCCAATTCCAATTGAGATATCAAGCAAAACCATCCAAAATGTGCCAATCATTTTCAACTGATGATTTGGGTTCCTGAACGACCCTAATTTTAAATATAGAAGCTCAGTTTTCTCTTTAGGTATTTCTCTTGCATAACTTTCATATACTAGAGTTTTGTTGGGGGAGTATTAGCGAATGAATTTAAATTCCACCTTGTGGAGTGGAACAATTTTTGCTCTCCATTCATACATTGAGGTTTGGGGTTGCAAAGAGAAAATTGGATGCATTTTTAATCAAGCATTAGTGGATAAAGGTTATATGGATATTGGATGGATCACAGAAGAAAATCATAATTGGAAATGGGTTGTCAAATCAAAATATGGGTAAGATAGAGATCAATGGTCAACAAGGATAATGAGACGTAACCTAGAAAGCAGCGACGCGGCTCCAAGGTCGCCGTACCGGAGTCCGACGCGGCGTCCGGCGTCCAACGCGCCCACTCTCCCTTTTTTTTTTTTTTTTTTTTTTTATTAGCGCCAATTCGCACCGATTCGGGCCAAAACGAGCCGATTCCGGCGAAAACGGGAACCGATACGGCCGAAACAGCCACCGAAACATGCCGATATGGCCGATTCCGGCCGAAACGTCTGCCGAAACAGGCCGATACGGCCGATTCAGGCCGAAATGGGCAGCGGCTGCCATTCTTCTGCTTCTTGTGAGAGTTAAAAAAAAAAAAAAAAAAGAGAAGGAAGAAGAAGAGGAGAAGACAAAAAAAATGGGTGGAAGAAGAACAAAGGGACGTAACAAAAGGATATAAATTAAGTTGGTGGGAAAGTGAATTATTTCATGTGGGTGGGCTTGGAAATTGGAAAATGAGTAAAGGAGCCTTCTTGAAATGTGGTTTTTTTGTTTACAATTACCAAAAATATTGATTTTATTGAAACCAAATCATAAATAATTGTTTTTTAATAATAAATTCTAACCTTTATTTGAATTTTCTTATATAAAAAATATTAAATTTACTATATAAAAATATTTTTAATAATTTTTTAATCGCCGCACCCGCACCCTACTTTTTCAAAAATTGCCGAGTCCCGCACCCGCACCCGCACCCGCACCCGCACCCGAGTCCGGAAACGTACCCGTGCTTCATAGGACGTAACAGTCTTTGGCAAAGTATCTAGGCTGGTTGGGACATATTTGCAAGCTATATTCGATATATGCTAGCTGATAGTCATAGAGTGAGCTTTTGGCTTGACATTTGATGCGGGATCTAACCTTTAAAGATTTGTTTCATGAATTATTCTCTTTTTTTTTTTTTTTTTTATAAATAAGTAAGATTTGTTTTAATGCAAAAAGACTGCTCTTATGGTAACTCCATTCGTTCCTTCATAGAGTCAATCCATAAGTAGATATTTTTCATTGTCATTCTTTAGGCTACTTCGTCTCTATTTTCACAAAATAGTCTCGTTTCAATAAAATTATTTTTACCTATAAAAAAAAATTTTAAAAAGGACATAGGTAAGCCTGAAGAATCCAAAAGAATAAATTTATGTACAGAGAGATGACTATAAAATCAAGGATGGAATTGGTACTAAGGAGTTGCCAGGTTCTAGACCTATCAAATAAAGATCCACTAAACAAAGGCAACAATTGGGTTCCACTTGTTTCCATAAACGTACGACGATTTTTTCCACCAAATTGTCGACATCGAGCATAATGGAACCAAATTCCAACTGCCGAATGAGTACTTACCAATTCAATTCCTCCAACCAAACAGTAGGTCAAGGACCTTCTCCAGTAACACCAACTGAAAATCCCAAAAGATCTGAATTTAAAACTCCACAATTCAAAGGCAATAGAACAGTGTAACAACAAATGATCCACCATCTCCCGTTACACCTACACATACAACACCACCCTACTAATGTATAGCCACGTTTAATGAGATTCTTGTACGCTAGGATCTTTCTCCAATACGCAGTCCAATCAAAGAACGAGACCCGTCAAGGTCCCTTAACACTCCAAATACTCTTCCGAGGGAATGTCAGACCACATTGGCCTTTTAATGCATTATAATGTAAGCAAACATTAAGGGTCATTGGAGATGCATAGATCCATAACCTGTTAGAGGGCTCTTCTTTGGATGGAGAAATTGGTTTGGAAAACATGGCAGCTATCTAGAATAGATTATGGCCCTCCTATGTCTAATATGGAGAGGAATAATTGCACTTTTAACTGGATGGATGCTGCAATCATCGAGCTGAAATCTTCATCTCCGAGATCTCTACTTGAGTGGCTAGGTACATGGGAGAGATAGTGATAGCATAGGCATTCACTTGTAGACTGTATAGACTCCCTTGCTTTTAGAATGTACTTTTGTTTTCTATATTGTTCTTTAAAGAGTTTTTTGTATACACCAAGTGTACATTAAATCTCTTCTCTTTACCAATACAGGTGTTCTTTTATCAAAAAAGAACAAAGCAATTAAGAGTTCACTAAGTTGTTGATTTGAGTGTACAAGTAGATGAAGCACTAGGGTTGCGCCCCCTTACTTTTTGATTGGTAAGTTACACACACCTAGTGGATCTTGAACCCATGAACTCACCCTCCATCCCATTAATATGGGAGGAGGAAGTACCAGTTGAGCTATAGCTCATTGCTAGGGTTGTACTCCTTATTACAATATCTAAATTAAATTTATTACTTATCAAAAAACATTTTACTGGCAGATGATGAGAACATATTTCTATGGTAGAATCTGATTACCTCCTTTGTACTAAGAGATCTTGAAGTACGAGTTCCATCTTCAGCCCGAGAAACTATCGTCTGCAAAATCTGTATAAACAAAACAATAATGAAAGCCATCAGTAGGCAAACTTGTGAGTCCACAATCCACAAATCACATTTAATATTCATATCCATAAATTATAGGCAAGTGCACAACTAAAGACACAAGTAACAAATAAATGAACAATTAAAAAGGCATGAACTTCCAATGACATGTTTATAAAAGGGAAGAGAGGGAGCATGTGGCCTTAACTGCGGCAGAAAGGGGCAAGAAAAATGTGATGAACAAATCATTAGCAAAGCATATTGGATCCTCATCTTTTGCTAAAAGTTACATGAAAAAGAAGGAAAAAGTTGTCTCCAATACTCTCAACAATTGTTTATATAAGAATGATGGGCATTTGAACTATTATCATAAATTTTATAAATCTTAAATAACGAAAGGCCATTTAGATCATCTCAAGTGCAGTTGTGCAATATATATTACTAAACAACCAATCAAAGAAATAAAGAAAAATAAATATTGAACCTCTTTTTCTTTTTTTTTAATTAACAAGTTATACACTCAGTGAGTTTTAAACCGACAGCCTCACCATCCACCTTGTTTGTAAGATTATTATATTTGACGACTATATAGAAATTTTTTGATAAATAATAAAGATGTCGTACTCAGTGCACAAAACTTTCACTTCTGCAGGTCTAGGAGGAGATGATTAGTAGGTAGCCTTACTCCTAATTTTTAAACTCATTAAAAACCTGCAAAAAATATCACAGCCATAATACACTAAGGGGGCGTTTGGTTCGCTGTGTTGTGTCTTTGATGTAATACACATTATGATGATGTAACATTAAGGTCTTTGGTTTATTTTATTTTTTCTAACATTATAATAATTTAAAATTACAAAATACATCACATCATCTTAATCTCATCACCTTCCTAAATAATTTAATGTTATATTCTTATATTGAGATTACATTAATGTAAGATTACAATATCATAATATTATGGCGTAATGTAACATCATGGCAAGCCAAACGCCCCTTAACTTGTATACAACCAAAGGACCTAACAAGAAGCCTTAATAAAAAAAAATTAAGAAATAAATTTTGGGATCCTTAACAAACTGATCAAGATTGACCATATATATTCTTTTCCATCATTCTATCTTATCCAAAATCATACTCTCTGCTACCTTCTTAATTGACGTGACATTTTTTACTACTACTACTACTGTTGTTATTATTATTATTTTATATATATATATATATATATAAGTAATAGAATTTTATTGCAAATGAAAAGAATTACTCTGTGTTCATTATGACGATCATAAAGCAATGACAATCATAAAGCACCTTGAAGAAATACAAGCAAATTAAATAAAGGATCTACGAAAGAGTTGAAAATAAAATGGAAGTACAACTAGTAAAAACCCCATGCCCAAGACCATTCAAACAAAGAACGGATCAGCAAGGACTTCAATTGCTCAATATTTCTCACACTCTCCTCAAAAATATGATTGTTAAGCTCTTTCCACACTAACCACATCACGCACACCACCGACACCAAGTTCCATACATTCAAAAAATGTTTTCCTAGCCAGTTTTGCCAACCAAAAAGGAGGGATGCTATATTGTCCGGCAACACCCACTCAACTCACTCTTCCTCACCAGTGCATTAATCGATCTCCTCTACAGTGCATTAATCGATCTCCTCTACACATGACCAAATCCCTCTCTAGCAACTCCCTCATATTTTCATACAATAGGAAGACTCACAAAGAAAAAACTAACATCTAAAATTCAAAAGATCAATGAACTTAAGCAGTTCTTGGAAGAGAATGAATTAGTAACCATCATTCAATCAAGACAGACCATGAGAATAAAAACTCAAAGTGGTGCTAGCCAGACAACAAAGTATGTAGGACTCTTACGTTACGAAAAGACTCAGGCCCCATCTGCTTTTCCAACATTTGAATGATAGCCACCTTTAGAAAATTAGTCAATCAGAAACACGATAAAAATTATGTTAATAGGTAAGGAAATTTGATAGAGGGTCAAGCAATAATTCAAAGTAAACTTACAGACTTCCATGATCTTATTTTTCCATATAGACCAATGCACTGGGTTCCATACAAATCCTTACAAGATGCAGAGAAGCTCAAAGCAGTTGCACCACTATCATCAGCCATGCAAACAGCACAATTCGCCTGCACTTGTGGAAACAAAGTGGCATTAATTCACATGAAATTATATAGAATCTATATAAATTTAATTCTTGCATTTCTTTTTTCCCTAAAGACAAATGGTTGCAACCATTACCTAGATTTAAACTCAATTGAACATCAACAAAATAAAAATTTTGAAGTGTAGTGGGAAGATACTCATAGGTGATAATCTGAGGAGAAGAGGTTTGTCAATAGTGGATTAGTGTTGTATGTGCAAGTGTAGCGGGGAGATAGTGGATCATCTCTTGATTCATTGTGAGTGGGCCAATCAGTTGTGGAGTTTGGCTTTTTAGATCATTTGGGGTCTCCTAGGTGCCAGAGAGAGTAATTGATCTTTTATTTGAATGGAGGAATAGGTTGGGGAAGCATTCGTCAAAAAATATTTGGAATTTGGCTCCATTATGTTTGATGTCGATTATTTTGCAGGAGTGTAACAATCGTACATTTATGGATGAAGAGCGATCGGGGAATCAGCTTTTAGCATCTTTTGTTGGCACCTTGGTTGACTGGGCTCAAGCTTGTGGATTCACATCTAGTAATTCCATTCCAATATTATACACTCTTATTGTACATAATCATTTTCATCTTTTTGTTTTGTAATTATTTTGATTACTCCGTGCCTTTTTCACAAGTAATTCATTTTCAATAAATTACTCTACTTATCAAAAAACAAACACACACACAAATTTTGAAGTGCAACAGCAGTGATATGATAAGAATTTAGTAGGATTAGGGATGTTTCAGTCTCGGAGGGTATGCGTTACTCAAATGGGACACTATTTTAGGATTTACAGTTTCGTCATTTAGTGAATGATCGGGAGTCACAGTCCTTGGATTCGTTTATGGATTTGATCTATTCCACGGAGGTGCGGGGTGTTGGTTTTGACAAACTTTGTTAGAAGCCAGCCAGAGGTCGAGGTTTCAAGGTGAGCGGGTATATCATTCTTTATCCCCTTCTACTGTCGTATCTTTCCCATGGAAAATGGTGTGGCAATCAAAGGTTCCTCTTTGGGTAGTTTTTTTCTCTTGGACAGCATCTTCAGGCAAGATTCTAACCATGGATAATCTTCGGAAGAGGCATATTGTTGTACTTGAGTGGCATTATATGTGCAAAAGGTGTGGAGAATCTGTGGATCATCTCCTCCTTCATTGTCCTATAGCCTATGAGATGTGGAGGACGGTCTTTTGCTTATTTGGTATTATTTGGGTGATGCCGCAAATGGTAATGGATTTGTTGGATTCTTGGCCATGCAATTTCAGGCAACATCGCAATATAGCTATATGGAGGATAGTGCCGCATTGTTTGATGTGGTGTATCTGGCGGGAACGGAATACTGGAAGCTTAGAGGGATGCGAATGGTCCATTCTTGAATTTTAGTCTTTTTTTCTTTTTTACTCTTCTTGAATGGTGTTTAGTTTTACCATATTTTTCTTGTCTTTCCTTTCCTGTTTTGCTTGATCATTGTAATCTGGTTTCTTGATGTTGTTGCCCCTATGGTAAATTTCCTATGTACTTGGGCTGTGTTATTTTTTAATAAAATTTTTATGTTACTTATCAAAAAAAATATTATTTAACAGTGTGAAGAATATCAAGTTTTTGGTAATTGATGTTTAATCAACAATTCTAATAATAGCAAGAGTTCTTCTTTCTTTTAGAAGTACAAAAAATTTTAATAAGAAAAGAGAGGCAACAACCAAATTATGAAAATCTCTCAAGGTTAGGAAATAAAAGAAAAATATGGAATTTGCTTATACTGTAGTCACCCAGAACATTGCTCAGAAATAGAAGTAAAAACTCACTAAAACCACCAAAAGTGAAGAATACGAAGGATAAAAGTGACCAAAGTTTTTAAAGTATTTCCCTCAGTTTTTAAAGCACTTCCCTCATTTGATAAATCTATTTCCCCATAAACTGGCACTAGCCAAAAGATGCACTTTACTAGCAGTCTGATTCTAGACCTTAATGTAAACAACTTTTTTTTTTTGGATAAGTCACCTTAATGTAAACAACTTGTTAACATGCCAACAGATATTAGGTAAGAGGCATGTGCAGCACAAATGGAAAAGCAAACCTTATAACGCCGATAACGTGCTTCATTGTTCCCCAAATTTTTCTTGATAAAATAATCAGTCAAAAAACCAGCCAGACCATCCAACAGCCACTCTGGACATGAGCATTAATTAATAGCAGAAGAAAATAAATTTCCTCAACTCTTAACTGGAATAATCAGTACCAATAATATGAAGTCAGCTAGGTACAAACCAACCTACTCTACTAGCTTACCATCATTTGGTGTCTCAGGAGTGATATATACACCAAACCACTGTCTTGCAAGGGCATACGCAAGTTTAATCCTTGTGTCTATGGTCTGTTATAAAAAACGTTTACCTATCAACATAATGAAGGAATAGAAAGGAAACCACTAGTTGAAGGCAGCCATTGACAAGAAAAAGGAAGACTTGTCCAATCAGAATACTACAATCATATATGGCTTCAAAATCCTTTATATGCATTTAAATGATAAACAGCATGCCAATAAGAATAAAGAAAGCAATATCCATGACCAGTTGTGCACTACAATTAAGTACAACTTTGGCTTTAAAATAACTTATGATGATGTTGGGAGCCTGAGGAGACGTAGATTTACTTTCAACTTCCAAGCGAAGTAGTTTCTAAAAGGGAAACATAGGAAAACTTCTTTAGAGTGCTAATTTAAGCCAAACCCTATAGTTCTCTAAGGAACTAAAAAGCCAAACAAACTTTTATTGATGATCTAAAGTAAGAAGACTTGAACAAAGCTCCCTATTGTTTTTTTAATATGAAAGAAGAACAAAACCAAAACCCTATAAATGATTAATCAAGATGTTTGATTTAGACTAATACTAACCATAAAAAGAATTAAACAAAAAACCCAACCCAAATACCCTTAGATAGCTAAAATAGGGTGAATAGAGAATAATGCTGCTACAGTTCTCATGAATGGTAATGTACTAGCACTGTGAACAGTGACTTATCCCCCAGTTCTTGCCCTGCATCATCAATCTACAGTGACTAGAAGCAGTATGTTGCACAATCATAGACCAAAGTGGTGAGTAGCAAGATTTGGCTTCTTTTGGTTTCATCTTTTAGTTATAAGATGTTCTTGCTTTTTGAGACATCTAGCTGTCCTATGATGATGTGAGCACTCTGTTGTTAACTTTCTCAATATCAAAACAATGATTACACTCAAAAACAAAGGTAGGCAAGGCTTGTGATAATAGGGCAAGCTTAAAGAAAAAATGCATAGTAGACCATATCTTTTTTTTGATAAGTAAGAAGTGTATTTATTAAAAAAACTACTTTATACGAAAATAACACAAAGTAGTCAAATAGACAATCAAGAGAAGAAGAAAAACAGAAAATTAATTACAAGAGAGAAGAGAACTTATAAACAATGGAAGGGAATCACTAGATGTGAGTCCACAAGTCTGAGACCATTCAAACATATAACCACTAAATGAAGCAAGCAACGAGTATCCTGAACTGTTCACATCCTCAAACATGCGTCTATTACACTCAGACACAATAGTACAAAGTTCCAAATGTTTGACAAGTGCTTCCCCAGAGAGACAAACATTTTTTATGTGCAGACCAATTCAACTCCATAAATTCTAACAAAAAGAACCCCACCCCAACCCCCCGGGGCTGGGGGGCATGGGGTGTCATTGAGTGTATCTTTTTAAAAAGTACGAAACAAATTATCTACATTATGTTATCATTTTATTTTCTTCTAAGAATAGAGAAATTCTTTTATTCATCTATAGTCAGCAACAAGGAAGTGTAGTGTTTCCCCTCTTAAGAAATGAAGAAAACTAATATAGATGTGTAGTCTCGTAAACTCATTGAAATAAATATACTGATCAAATTCCATTTTGAAGGCCATAAGTAATTGGAGAAAAAAATGATCAGAATATATGTAGGCAGTTCCTAAAATCAGTTGAAAGTGGTGTTATTTACTGCTACAGCAAAGAGAAAATTATGTAACATGTCACTTGCCTAATACAACAGTTTTGAACTTCAAGGTAGAAAGAGACCAAAATATAATAGATTAATGCTCAGAAATACCATATACATAATCTATTCTAGCTACCGCTACCCATGCAGCATTTCTCCATCCAAGTTTCGCATAGTTGGTCCAGCATATTTCCATCACCTTACCGTATATTTTGCATGCAATGGCCCAGCATCATAATTCATAGATATAAAATTGCATGCATCCTTTTCCCCATCATACATTAAGCACATATGCATGCTAACACGTGTGAGTGAGTGTGTGTGTGCGCGCGCATGTATAAGGTAGAAAGTTCAGCCACGATAAGTCTAATCTATAAGAGAAGAAAGAATGCCAAACCTGATCAATGACCTTCTCATCAAATAGCACTTGAGAACTAAAGATGCTCACGGAAGCCCCCAAACTCAATGAGGATACTGCCATCTCAGGCTCTATAAAAACTTGCTTGTATGACTCAAATGGAAAATCCACTGAAAGGTAATCCTTATAACAGCTAAAACAAGTACAATGTAATGTCAAGATACAATATAAAAGGGAAAAAAATTACATCTTGAAATCAGACCAACACCAGTCACATGACAAGGATGGAAAACCTGAATGCATTATGGAAAAATTCCACAGTATTCCGAAGCTTTAACATATTAGCAGGCAAACACATGTGTGATATGAGATTAAATTGGTGGTCAGGAAGGATTTCAAATGGTGCAACTGCCAAAGATATCCACTGAGCAGCAACAGGAACATTTAATTTATAGACATATGTTTTCCGAGAAGGATCATCCTTGCTCAAAACCTGCAAAATCAAAATGGCAGTATTCAAAATGTTAAAAACACTAAATGCCTGATTGATACAATACTGGATGACATAACTACCGAAAAAAATGACACATTATTCCTTAAGGAGTGTATCTTTCCTCCACAAGAGCTTACATCTGAAAATAACTAAGAGAAGCACCTACGATGCAAATGATTTACTCATAAGAACCACAAATATTTGATGCTTATGACGAAAGAAGCAAAAGAAGAGATGAACCTCAGCTGAATTGGACCTTGGTTATCTATGCATTGCAGATTCCTTCTTTTCTCTCCCTCTCCCTCTCCCCCACACCCCCCCCCCCCCCTTTTTTCTTTTTTCTTTTTTTTGGGAGGTGAGGAGGAGATAAAACGCATAAAATAAAGAGTCACAACAATGCAAATGATTTGAGGAATCTAGCGCGAGGCTGCAAATAAGCCAAGCTACTTTCCACGAACTTGTCTAGCTGCAGAATTTGGCTCACTTGTTTGTTGATTAAGCAAAACTCAAGCCTGGCTTTAGGCAATGTCTCTATCTCTTAAATTTTATTGAATAACATAAACAAAACAACTCATTAAATTTTCTAGACATATATGATGAATAGACAGACCACACTTTTCAAGACATGTATGTCAAAAGAAGGTATCTAATGAATTCGAAATTGTTCTTGAAAAATCATTATTTTCTTCATTTTGAATAATATGGACATATTCAAATTTTGTCACCTCTACATATATTCCACTCCGTTGAACTCTTAACCATGCATTTGTAAAAGTCAAACCACGTGGATAAGTATCACAATGAATAACTTAAAGTTTATAAGATATTAAAAGGAATTTCCAGTTTTATGATGTGGAACTGCACCGGGGGGGGGGGGGGGGGGTGGCTTTCGGACCTACACTTGGGGAGTAAACCAAGTTACACCTCACTCGTCAGAACAGTGCATCAAGTAATCCAGGAAAACTCCTAGTGGGAATTTAAACCCAGAATGTCTAAGCTACACCTCATCCCAAGCCTCCCACCACTACCCTAACGAGTGAAATTTAAAGGACTTTCTTAACATTAAGAAGAAAAAAAAATACTAAAATTAAACATCAACTTCCTCATAATATGTAGAAACAACACCATCAACTTGTGTACAGTTTAAAGGGGGAAATAATAAAGCTATCAAAACTAAGTGTTGGCAGCTAGCCCCACTCCCCTATCTAGATATTTGGCATCAGAGCACGCCTTTATCACTGACATTGCCAAAAACAAAGAGTGCTAAATGTCTTTTTTTTTCCAAATACACCTTAAGTGCATATATATCAATTTGGCAATTTGTGGAAGCAGGTATTTGATTTAATGATATTCGACCAAAAAAAAAAATTTTTTTTGAAGCACTTCTACTAGGCTATATATTTTTTTGTTTGGCCAGTACTTGTATTAGTATATTATGTTCATTCTTATACATTAAGTTAACTTTATTAGTTCACACTTTTGTTAAGGCTTCTGGAGATATCTTTCATATATCCCTGAGTACAAGGTTGATGCTGCCTTTTAGGTTTCTTTCTAATGCATTATTAGTTTAAAAAATATATATACTTCTCTTTATTTGCAAGTATGTGTGAAAAAAACATGTAAGCTTGACAGTATTATCCATGTCACTCTAAATAGAATTTGTGCTTGAAAACAACAAATGAAATCATTAGTCATAAGCAGAACCTGTATATTCTATCAATTTAATTATATGAATTCCTCGAAGTTCCCACCAAGAGCCTTGTAGCTCAATTGATTGGCACCTCCTTATGTTTCCAACAACAGCCAAGATTCAAATCCCCCCTCCCCCAATTATCAATTATCAAAACAAAAAAATGTCTCTAGATAATGACGACATTAGTGGGCAGCATTGGATTATTTATAAGATAGTAACAAAAATGCTTCTAGATAATTATTCAAATTTAAACTAATTGTCAAATATATCATTAGCATGTTTCATTCAAATGGCCTCACACTCCTAAGCTCCCCCAACTATATTTGTTTTATTAGCAAGTCTCTATGCATGCCAGGATGGCCATAAGACAGCCTCATTCAAAATGTCATTCGCAATCAAGTACCCCATAAAAAAAAATCTCACATATTATAAGAATTGCAGGAATAGCATATCAATTCACTTGTTTTGCACTCCTTTCATGATCCTTAGCAAAAGGAACTCATTCCTCCCCCCCAAAAAAAAAAAAAAACGTTAGTAAGGCCTTAAATTGAATTGACTTCACATATATTGAATTACTGTCCATAAGTACCCAGGTATACACTACCCTGTATAAATAAGGTTCTTCCCTTGTTCATGAGAAGGATTGGGGGGGGGGGGGGGGATGAAGGATCTTGCCTCCAAACCAGCTTCTAATATGTTCCAATGAACTATAACTCAATTGGCACTTCCTCCCCCATAATAATGGTATTGAGGTGAGGTCTTGAGTTCAAGACCCAATGCTTGCTTCTACAGCTTAGCAATAATAATAATAATAATAATAATAATAATAATAATAATAATAATAAAACCCTTATAGTTTGCAATATCTTTACAGAAGAGTTCTATGACCACATGAATTTGCTTATCATTTACTATATCTTCAAAAAGGAGTCCTACGGCCGTGTCCTTGTTCATAAAAATAAGGAAGGGGGAAAGGAGCTTGCCTCTAGATTATAGCTTATGATCTGCAATGTCTTTACAGAAGAGTATTATGACCACATGAATTGCTTATTACTTACAATATCCTCGAAAAGGAGTTGTATGACCATGTAAATTGAAAATTGTTAGCTATTTGTGTTAGACAAGAGGATAAACTCAACTGATACTTCAGCCCTATCTGATCATTGTTGACTGGAAAAGAATATTCTCAAATTGCTTAGATAAAGGCAAGGGATTCCAAAAAGGTTCTACTTTCCTCTACGGTGCCTTATTTTTTTGGAGGGATGGAGTGCCAGTTATTGATCTCCTCCAACAGGGTAAAAGAAAATTGTTTTCTGTAGATTTATGGTTTACAAATCTTTGAATATAGAAACACCAAGCCTGAAAATGGTTCAACTTTGATTCACAAGACCAAAAAAACAAAAATATTGCAAAATTTGTTAATAATATTCTTACCATTTTGTTTATTATATTCTTCTCACCAAATATATTCTCTAGTTAGAAAATGGCATCAAACCTGGGGACAACCGCACTAATTGTGATTTTTTCAAAGATGAGGAAATGTCTCATCTTCGAATATTCTCAAATTGTTTAGATGAAGGCATGGGATTCCAAAAAGCTCAAAATTTCATATTTCTTTATCTTGCTCCAGGAATCTAAAATGGCCACAGTTTTCTACTGTTCTCTACGGTGCCTTTTTTGGTTTTTGGAGGGATGCCAGTTCTTGATCTTCAAAAGGTAAAAGAAAATTTCTTTCAATAGATTTATGGATTACAAATCTTTGAATACAGAAACATCAAGCCTGAAAATGGTGCAACTTTGATTCACAAGACCAAAAAAATTTAAAATATTGCAAATTTGTTAATAATATTCTTGGCATTTTGTTAATCATATTCTTCACACCAAATCTAATCTCTAGTTAGAAAATGGCATCAAACCTGAGAACAACCTCACTTATTGCAAATTTTTCAAAGATGAGATGTCACATCTTCAAATAGTAAGTCAGAAGAAAGATTTAAAGCAGAACAAAAAGTGCTACTGCCTACTGCTACCAAAGATATTCTCCTCTTGAAATCAAGGCTGGCAATCCACATAGAGAGATATTATCCTAATCAAGGGAGTTTTATCCAATAACTAGTCTATTACTCTAACAAAGCCCCAATCCCAGGGATGCGTGCGGTGAGCGTGGATTGAACACGCGTCCTTCAGATCTTCAGTCTGACGCTCTCCCAACTGAGCTATCCCCGCAAATTATCCACCAGTTGGGAATCAAACCCCTGTTTGCACCATGGGAAGTTATCCTATGAAGTAGCAGTAATAACCCCTATTTGCACTAAGGGAAGTTATCCTATGAAGTAGCAATAATATCCTTTACTAACATCTGGGGATGCAAAAAAGTGTCTATTTTACTTCCTCAAAACTTACTTTATCTATTTTACCATCCCATTTTACAAGTCACCCAACATCATGTTTCTATTTTACATACAATTCATTAAAATAATATAAGCTATACCAAAAAATAATATAAACAAATCAATTCTCTCTCTTTTCTCCCATCTCTCTCTTTCCTCTCCACCTTTTTGTCTCTCTTTCCTCATTAAAATAATATAAATTTTTTACAACCTTGTGAACAGTTGGTTCTAATATATGAGAACCAACTGTTAATAGTTGATAAATATAAATAGAGACCCACCCCCGGATGTGCCTAGATTTTGGGTTGTTGGTTGTTAAAATAGCAACCAGAGGAGCTTTACAACCCCCAATGCTAGTGCTCGTTGGTGACCTATAATTACCCCTCCCAACATCCACAGGTGCAAGAAATTTGAAAAATGAAAAAAGGAAAAGACTTTTTTTTTTTTTTTGATAAGTGAAAAGAGGAAAAGACAATTAATTGATGAGCAATTTAAGCTTAGTAAAATTGCTTTAGTCAATCTCTGCAGTCTATGACATTTAGAGTGACTTCAATAGTAGGCAGCCATGATCTTCTGCAAGATTGGGAATAATTAACAATTTTTTTTTAGTAAGATTTTCGGGGATTAATTTACAATGTCATGACAATGAGTTCAATTTTTGCTGTTCCGTAAAATATTTTTACAGAAGTCGATCACTTTGCTCATGAACTATCTCATAGAGGGGAATATTTCAAGTATTATGTGGTCCAAAATTCTCAGAGGATGCAAATTTCAAAACTAGATTTCAGTTTTCTATGAAGGAATGAGGGAGGCCCAAAAGTTCCCACAAGATGCTTCACCTTGTGGTTCACGACCCTAAACAACAGACTCGATAAATCAAGTTACCAACAAAATGAATTTAACTTAATCACTTTATGAAAAACCAATTTCCCTATCAGTTCAAGATATTAAATAGTGTATTCATTGATTCATTAGCCTCCCTTTCAAATATCCCTTCCTATCCAATCACCTTTAGTGCTTGCTTCTTTGATCACTAGCTTTTTTATATATATAATTCAAGAGTTACAATGGGGGAGGGGGAATTGGAACCTTGGATGCCAGAGAAAACATTCCTACTGAATTGAGATCTTGGTCAGCTGCATCTGCTGATGAGTGTGAGAGCCATTTTCTAGCTTCTTCGAGTATCAAAATTCAAAATTACTCTCAAGGATCATAAGACATGTAGCTGCTATAGCTTGTTCGAGTATCATGATTCAAGATAACACTCAAGGATCATAAGACGCTAGATGCTAAAGGTTTCTTTATCTTTTTATTAATATCTTGGCATTTTTCAAGAAAAAACTTATACCTTAGTAGTTTTCAATTAAGGATTTTGAGGGTCAATTTTTGTCTGAACACGCTATTCCTTTTCTGTTTTTTTAACCCTTTCTTGGCACCAGAACTTTCTAGCCAATTCTTAGCTTCTCTATTTTTCCCTGTGATTGACCTAGACATGTTCTTTTTGAGCATAATATTATTGCAACAGTATAAAAGAATATTCTTCTTCAGAATGTAATTACCTACATGTATTCTTCTTCAGAATGCCATAAAGCCACATTAATTCTATTACAAATATTTTAATTAAACCAACCCACAATATCATTTGTTAATTTAAAAAATGCGGAATGAGATTTACCGAGTAATGAAAGTAAGAATATAAAGGGCATTTATACATTATGAATAAGATGGTGTTAATGATATAAAGCATTCAAACAATTACACAATATAGTGTACAACGAAAATCATAGCAGAGATTGAGTTTCAACCATTCTATGAAATTTTATTTTTCAAACAACAATAGACTCATCACAACAACATACATATCTTAAATGGAAGTGCTCGTGATTCTTGTTCTCATACACAATATAAAGTATCTCACCTGATATAGCAAGCTTCCATTGCTGACAGCCACAAGATTGTTGGCAACTGTAAATTCCAGGTCATAGCTGAATATGTAACACAAAACCACAATCAATAAATACCATAATGAATTGTGAAATAATTTATCAAGAAACACCCGCACACACATGTATGGTCATACAATCAAACTGTTCATACCAGCAGCGCTGTGAACTGTCATCCATACAAGGGAACCAGCACCGTGCACGCCTTATCTGGTTATCAGTATGTACCACATTATCCTTAAAGTGAATCCCCGCCTCTGCCTTCTCAACCCAATATTCAATACGAATCAATCTCACATTCTGCACCCAACATTAACCTATATGAGAAAACACTAGTAAAACTTATCACAACAACCCACTGTACTTCACACGGGTAGCAGTATCGCTCTCATATAACACGGGTCTTCCATCTCCACTCAAGTTCACATTGGCAATCACACAAATACCATAAATTACTTAACACCCGGTAGCCGAAAATAGATACTTATTATATAAACACATACATATAGAAGTGGAAGCTACCAGCTAAATTTCAAGCATAACTACCAAAACCCTAAACCCCAAGATAGAAACTATAACCTGCTGCTTGGTCTCGCTGGCCGGATGGAACCCGTTCTCGGCTACTACCGGAGGCTGCTCGGGCTGTTCATTCACACTCACACTCTTCAAACCCTTGCAGCAATTAATCAACAAATTGGGGATCAATTCCCTCTCGAGCGCCGATATATACACCGAAGTGGCCACATCGGCAGCAGAGCTCGGCGTGGACACCGCGCTCCACCTCTTGTCGCTCTCCACATTACGAGCGTACGGGTGGGGGTAGTACTCGAACTCGGCGGGCTCTCCGTCGACCAAAACACTCCCAATCCCCAAATTCTCGGCGTGTAACCCTACAATCCCGATCTCCGGCACCGCAATTTCCAGCTCCGTGTGCCTGAAAAAGCAAGAAACGAAAAGGAAATGCGTAATTTGGCAAAGAAATACATGAGAGAGAGAGAGAGAGATAGGGTTTGAGATGTGGCGGACCCGTGGATTTGGCGGTGGTCGAGGTCGATGGAGAGGCAGAGCTTTTGATGGCGGACTAGGGCAGCGGAATTGTTATCGGACTTAGCAGCGTCGTCGTTTTTGGGCCTGCGAGGCTTCGCCATGGCTATTTGGGAGTGTGGTGCATGTGTGTGAGGGTGTTTTTTCTTAGTACGCTTGGAGGGGGGGAAGGGTGGTATTTATAAAGGGAAATGAAGGCACTCTCACGGGCTCTCCTTGGTTTTTAGAGCTCATCTAATTGGTGACGTGCCCTAGCGAATTGGGATTGTCCTTTTGTTCGCAGATGTGACTGTTTTTTCTTCTTCTTTTTTCGGGAAAGTTCCTTTTTTTTATTTTAGGAACTTTTTTTTTTAAGTATATATATAGTTTATTCGTTATTGGATTCTTTTTTTTCTTCTTTTTTTATTGGTTGCTACTTGCTAGTAAGTATTTTAGAAAACTTATAATGGTGCGTTTGTATAAACTACTGAAAAATTATGTTTTAAGTTTAAAATAAATAATTATAATAAAAGTTAATTATGAGGAGTTATGGTCAGGGGCAAAGCTATAGCATGGCTGTGTTATGGTGTGTTTGTATAAACAATTAGAAAATTATGTTTTGAGTTTAAAATAAACATTTATAATAAAAGTTACGAGGGGTTGTGGTTAAGGGCGGGGCTACAGTATGGCTTGGCCCCCCAAAATTTTAAAAAATTATTTTATATTATGTATAAGTATTAAAACTTTAAATATTTAGCTACAAAAATAGAAATTGGCCCCTCAAATATTTGAGTTAGTCCAATAATGCTTTTAAAAATCAAAAGAATTTGTCAATTGATCTATTAGTTATAGAGACAAGGGAGTTTTTGTTTTCTCTAATTCTTTTTCATACATGTTTAATATCGAACTAGACGGTTTTTGTATACTCATTGGAGTTTAAAAGATGATAAGTTTTCCTATAAAATTATCTTGCGAATATATATATTTGAAAGTTGTTAATTTTATATACAATATATTTATAAATTATGACCTACTCTAGTATCAAAATACTAATGTTTATATTTGTGTATGTACGTTCACACATGTGTACTGTAAGGACACAAATATCTAGTCTTTTGGGCGGGCTAACAGAATAGCTGGAGGCCCAACATATATTTAATACCCAACAATGTATTTGTAAAGAGAGTGGATTAAAGATTATTGGATTGGACACATATGGGTTGAAAGCCCAAATATGGTGGTATTCAGATGTGTATTAATAAGATGATCGAGAATTACAATACTCTCTTCAACACTGTCCGAGGAGAATATCAGTACAAGTGTTGTTAAGGAGCTTTTCTCTTTCTCTTTCCTCTTTTCTTTTTTCTCTTCCTCTTTTCTTTTTTCTCTTCCTCTTTTCTTTTCTCTCGGTCCCCCTTCTAGTTCCTTTTTCTTCTCTTTATATGCCCTCTCATTTGCATGGGCCCTCTCTGTTCATTCTTGTCCCATCCCTCTCTTCCTGAGCCTTCCTGAGGCAGCTGTAAAGGAGGAGATCACTGTTTAGGAGTCTTTTCACATTAATGCGGCCATGATGTTAGTTGCAGAGCCATAAATGCGGTGGCAGCAGCCTTTCACTTAATATCTGATTTTCATCATCAGTCTTCGCGGTCAACACAAATTAGGGGATTCTTTGGGAGAGATAAGATTGAGACTGGGACGCTCATTCGGGACACTCTTCCAGCCATCCGAGCAGTAGGTCTCCTCGGACAAGGCCTTCTTTTACGAGATTCACACTTCAGCGTCGAATCAGGTTGGACAAGTACTCCACGAGATGTTGTCCTCGGACGTCCAGGTCTCCTCGGACAAGCACACGGCCCAGGATCTGATGTTGGACAAGCCCACGGCCCAGGATCTGATGTTAGGCCCTCTGCCCCCACAATAGCCCCTCAAAGTTCCAGTGTTCTCCTTTTATCCGAGGAGAAAGGTGGGACTTTGATTTCTACCAGGCTGAAACCCATCAAGCGCTCCAACAACTCCACGTGGATGTGACGTTTCGCGAGACTTCCACTTTCCAAAGACGCTTTGGAAGTTGTAGCGCATCCTTTATTACTCTGGGTGGCGCTCTGTCCCCTTGATCAACGGCTGGAGGTAGATCGTGCGATTGGGATTTTCCTATGAAATTTTGAGCGGGATATAGCCCACCACTTTCGCATGCTAGGTATAAAAAGGCCGTGAGAAGGTGGGTTTCCTCACTTTACCTACGTTCAAGCATCCAGTATTCCAATACATACTACCAGCATTCGTTACATCGTCTTAGACATTCCGAGGAGACCTTTATAAAGATCCCTAGGTTTCTAAGAGCTTTTCGAACTTACAATATCGTCCTCCTTCGTAAGTATTCTCTTCCTTAGTCATTCCATCTTGGTTAAGTACCTCGGCCATCTTCGTCCTCCTTTCCATCTTCGCCTTTAGGGGAGTTTCTTAGCAAGCCTTTACCCTTAGATATCGATATGGGTAGATTTAAGAACTTAGTTGATACCCCCGCAGCCATAGAGCGTTTTAAGGCGAAGTATAATATTCCCGAGGGGGTTAGCCTCCGTTACTGTTCACCGGAGGACATCTTAGTTTCCCGGAGGACCGGGGAAGTGGTCATCCCTGTGATTGCCTTTTTAGAAGGGGGAATGTCCATTCCCATGGGTGACGTCACTAGGGAGTACCTTAGGAATCACAGATTGTGTCCACACCAATGTGCTGCCAATGTGTTTAGGATTCTGGGGTGTGTAGATGCCCTTAACGAAATGATGGGCCTAAGACTTACCTGGCATGACGTCGTACACATGTACGAATGTCATTCCCTGAAGGAGGGGGGATACTACTTGAAGTCCCGCTCTCCAGTCGTAAAAATGATCTCGTGCCTCCCAAAATCCAACAAAGGCATGAAGGACGATTACGTCATCGTCTCGGGGGCATGGCATGATGGCCACCACTGTCCGACCACTGAGGGGGAGCCAGGTGGGGTACTCTGGGATTAGATTAAGACGATTATAGGGCTTGCAGTTTAGATTTGCCTTTATTTTACTGTACATACGTTTAGCCTCAGAATCGTGATGACTAACTTCGTGTTTTTTTCTCTTGATTGTCGTTACAGATAGACGGTTCGTCTCCCCCAACATCAATTTCGTGAACGTGCAAGGGTTGAATTACCTGTTGCGCTCGGAGGTATTCCCCCATATGGACGGCCAGCTGCGTGCCGCTCATTTGATATTGGACTTCACTCCAATATCCGATAGCTTCCAAGACGTCGGGGACTCTATCCGATCAAGGGACAAGAGGATTCACCGGATAGACGTGTCTCGGCAAGGATTCTTGGCAAGCAAAGACCTTCCCCCAGTCCCTTGGCCGCTTCAACAAGTTGCCCCTCAAGAAGTTTCACGAAGGGAAAGCTCCGCCTCAACTCTACCATCATTGGAGGCAGAAATAGACCAATTCCACTTCGAAGGGGAGGAAGAAGTACAAAACCAACCTCTCGACTCTCAACGTTCCGAGACCCCGGAAGACACAGAAGAGATGCCTTTACAGCCGAGGAAGGGGTTGAGAGCCTTGATAGCAGGGCGGAACGAGGGGACATCCTCAAAAGAGGCCCCTAAAGAGAAGGAGGCCAGCAAGCTCCCTCCTCCGCCTCCACCAACCACCACAACCGGTCTCCTTCCTATCCCAGATTTAAAGAGGAAGAAGAAAGTTATGGAATTAGACGCCGAGGAGGGCGAAGTGTCTCCTCGGCAGCAACGAGGAGGGAAGCAGCAGAGGAAGGAAGATAAGAGGGTCTCTCCGCCAAGGGCCCGAAGTGAACCCCATTCCCGAGAGGTTCAGCAGCCACAAGTTTGGGCTCCTCGGCTGGAATTGGATGGAGCTCCAATCACTGTGAACGCGTCCATACGCGAGTTCCAAAATGGCCACTCGGGATATGTCGCTGAGGCCCTGGAGCGCCCGCTGCTTCTCCCTCGGGATATGGACACAGTGAGGGCCTGGAGGCAGGCCGACCTCTTTATGTCCATGAAAAGGGACTTAGCCATGGTAAGTCCATGGTACTCTTTGTACACATATATAAGATTCAATTGCGTCTAAGTTACATATTTTCATTACCTTCATATAATTTGGTGTTTCTTATCTTGCAGCTGACTCAGCAGGTTTATGTCGCGGAGGATTGGGTCAGGGACGCCCGCAATCTGGCCAAGGCCGAGACCCAATCCCGCAAAGAAGTGGAGAAGACCCTGGGGGAGCTTAAGCATCAAAAGCTCGAGCTGTCCAACAAGCTAATAAAAGAAGAAAGGGACAGGAGGAGTGCTCAGGCTGGGCTGCAGAACACCCAAGACCAGGCCGAGGACCAGCGGAAGAAGCTACACATGACCGAGATAGAGCTGGCCACTGCGAGGCAACTGGTTTTAGACCTTCGCACCCGAGCCGAAAAGGCCGAGAAAGCTGAAAAAGAGGCCAAAGGGGCGCTGAGGGCGGCAGAGGCCGAGAAGGAGGCTGCATACCTCCGAGGCATTGAGGAAACTGAGCGGAGGCTTGCAGAGGAGGTAACTGAAGTTTGCAGGGACTACTGCCAATCCACATGGGAGGAGGCTTTGAACATGGCTGGAGTCCCTGCTGACTCGGAACTTAGGCTGCCAGGGAAGACGTATTTCCACCCGGATCTCGCCTTGATGCCGGCCGGCCCCTCCTCCTCGTCTCCTCGTGCCTTGGAGCAAGCGAGCCAAGCGGTGATTCCACCCGGAGCGGCTCAGGAAACTCAAAAACAGATAGATGCTCCGGATGAGGCACCGGTGTCCGCGGACCCTGATCGAGTCGAGGACGCGGCTCCCTCAGCGACCCTGCCAAGCGATGAGGGTCACCCCCTTTCCTAGGTCGGGCAAGTTTAGAGTTAGGCTGCTAGGGTACTTTAATTGCTTTTGAGAATAATTCCAAATTTGTACTTAATGAGCAGATCATATATTTAACTATTGTATTTTAAATTTGTGAATCAATGAAAGCATTTTGCCAGACTTCATCCGTTTCCAATTTCTGTTTATTTCTTTGCGCAAGGTTTATGTTTATGGACAGAAACCCAAAACCCTGGTTTTGACTTAATAAGTGCTGAGTACAATTTGTCGTCATAACATTGACTCGTTAAATTAAATAAGAATAAATGCTTAGAGTGTGCAGCCTGAGTGATTGTGTAGAATTAATTCTTTGAATAATTCTAAGAACACGATTTGAAAGGATAGACTCGTCTGAGACTTCATGTCACCTTTAAAGGAATGAGTGGAGAGTGACATCTCATCCGAGATGGTTGATCCGATAGATTGAACCAGACATGGATTACGTTCAACATTTACGAGCGTTAATTTGCCCAAGGTAGGTGGTCCGAGGAGCCAGGCCTGACCAAGGTTCTGTTTAACACTTAGTAGTGATATTAATTTACCCAAGGTGTGTGGTCCGAGGGACCAGGCACGACCAAGGTTCTGTTTAATATCTAGTAATGTTAATTTACCCAAGGTAGGTGGTCCGAGGAGCCAGGCCTGACCAAGGTTCTGTTTAACACTTAGTAGTGATATTAATTTACCCAAGGTGTGTGGTCCGAGGGACCAGGTACGACCAAGGTTCTGTTTAATATCTAGTAATGTTAATTTACCCAAGGTAGGTGGTCCGAGGAGCCAGGCCTGACCAAGGTTCTGTTTAACACTTAGTAGTGATATTAATTTACCCAAGGTGTGTGGTCCGAGGGACCAGGCACGACCAAGGTTCTGTTTAATATTTAGTAATGTTAATT
This sequence comes from Lithocarpus polystachyus, assembly GCA_033629205.1. Taxonomy (NCBI): domain Eukaryota; kingdom Viridiplantae; phylum Streptophyta; class Magnoliopsida; order Fagales; family Fagaceae; genus Lithocarpus; species Lithocarpus polystachyus. The sequence goes on along the minus strand of CM066171.1, from coordinate 23,207,934 downwards.
TACCCAAGGTAGGTGGTCCGAGGAGCCAGGCCTGACCAAGGTTCTGTTTAACACTTAGTAGTGATATTAATTTACCCAAGGTGTGTGGTCCGAGGGACCAGGCACGACCAAGGTTCTGTTTAATATCTAGTAATGTTAATTTACCCAAGGTAGATGGTCCGAGGAGCCAGGCCTGACCAAGGTTCTGTTTAACACTTAGTAGTGATATTAATTTACCCAAGGTGTGTGGTCCGAGGGACCAGGCACGACCAAGGTTCTGTTTAATATCTAGTAATGTTAATTTACCCAAGGTAGGTGGTCCGAGGAGCCAGGCCTGACCAAGGTTCTGTTTAACACTTAATGATGAGCAGTATCAGAAACTGTAATAAGAGAATTGAAAATTTTATTTAGTAGTAGTACCTTTTCAGGTTATTTACATTCCAGGGATGTGGCACAGCCCTTTCATCTAAATCTTCTAAATAAAAGGCTCCTATCCCAGCCACTGACAGAATACGGTAAGGGCCTTCCCAGTTAGGTCCCAACTTCCCCCAGGCCGGATTCTTCGCCGTACCAACGACTTTTCGTAAAACCAAATCTCCAGGTGCTAGTGGTCTTAGTTTGACATTGGTATCATAACTTTGCTTGAGCTTGTGTTGGTAATAGGCTAGTTGAACTGCAGCACTTTCTCTGCGCTCGGCGATTAGGTCCAGATTGCTCCTCAGCTGTTCGTCGTTGTGGGCCGAGGTGAATGAACTGGTCCTGAGTGTGGGAAACCCAGTCTCTATGGGAATGACCGCCTCTGCACCATACGTCAAGGCAAATGGGGTCTCTCCGGTAGATCGCCGAGGAGTGGTCCTGTATGTCCAGAGCACATGCGGTAACTCTTCCACCCATTTTCCTTTGGCGTCGTCCAACCTCTTCTTGAGACCGTTCACTATGACTTTATTAACTGCCTCAGCTTGGCCATTTCCTTGGGGATATGCGGGGGTGGAGTATCTGTTTGTAATGCCCAGTCCACTGCAGAACTTTCTGAACGCTTTGCTGTCGAATTGGAGCCCATTGTCCGAGATGAGGGTATGAGGCACCCCGAACCGTATAATGATACTCTTCCACACAAACTTCTGGACGTCAACATCCCTGATGTTGGCTAACGGCTCGGCTTCAACCCATTTGGTGAAATAATCTGTTGCAACAACCAAGTATTTCTTACTTCCGATTGCCTTAGGGAAAGGCCCAACAATGTCTAGGCCCCACTGAGCGAAAGGCCAAGGACTTGACAGAGGATTCAGGACTCCTCCCGGCTGATGTATATTAGGGGCAAATCTCTGGCACTGATCGCACTTCTTCACGTACGCCTGTGATTCTCTTTGCATGTTCGGCCACCAGTACCCCTGAGTTAAGGCCCTGTGTGCTAGGGACCTTCCCCCAGTGTGACTGCCACAAATTCCCTCATGCAGCTCCTCAAGGAGCAACTCAGTAGCATCAGGGTGTACACATAGCAGATAGGGTCCGGAGAAAGAACGTTTGTATAGCCTATTGTCCTCTGAAAGCCAGAACCGAGGGGCCTTCCTTCTCACCTTGTCGGCTTCGGCCTTGTCAGCTGGCAAGACATCCTCTCGGAGATAAGATATCATAGAGTCTATCCAACTCGTCCCTACCCTGGCCTGACAGATGCTAGGCCCTTCAACTTCTTCCGAATGCCTCTGTACGTCTTCCACCAGGATAAGCCGGGGCAGCCCCTGAGCTGAGGTGGTTGCAAGAGTCGCCAGAGAATCCGCGTGCGTGTTACCACTCCGAGGAACATGTTGCAAATCGAATGACTTGAACCGCGACTGCAGCTGTTTGACCTGCTTCAGATATTTCTGCATTCTTTTATCACGTGCTTCCAACTCTCCTCGGACTTGGCCAACGACCAAAGCTGAGTCCGAGAACACCTCAAGGACGCTACCCCCCATTCTTCTGACCATAGACAAACCGATCAGCAACGCTTCGTACTCAGCCTCATTATTAGTTGCCGAGAAGTTTAGTCTTAAAGATTTTTCGATGACAACGTTCTCGGGGGATATTAAAACTAGCCCCACTGCTGAACCTCGTTGGTTGGCTGCACCGTCCACATACAATTTCCAGGATTCAGAGTCTTGCACGGCGATGAGACCAACTGAATTTTCATCCGTGGGAATTACTCCAGTAATCTCATCTAACACGGGCTCAGCAAACTCGGCCAACAGGTCGGCTAGTACCTGCCCCTTGATCGAGGTGCGAGGCATGTACTTTATGTCGAAAGCCCTCAGTATGGTACCCCATTTAGCAATCCTTCCCGTATAGTCTGCACTCCTGAGCAGCGACCTGAGCGGGAGCTGGGTAAGGACCACAACCGTATGTGATTGGAAATAATGAGGGAGCTTACGAGTGGCATGAATTATTGCAAAGATAGCCTTCTCGAGTGGCAGGTAGCGGACCTCGGCCTCATGAAGAGATTTACTCATATAGTAAACAGGCTCCTGGACACCATTGTCGACTCGGACAAGTACCAGACTTACCGCATGTGTGGCTACCGCAATGTAGGCGAATAGGATCTCGTCCGTTGAAGGGCTAGACATAATGGGTGGTCGAGCTAGGTATTCTTTCAGCTGTTGAAAAGCTAGAATACACTCCTCATTCCATTCGAATCCCTTCCACTTATTAAGTAGTTGGAAGAAAGGTCTACACCTCTCCGCGGATCTGGAGATGAACCGGTTAAGAGCGGCAGTCATCCCAGTCAACTTCTGCACTTCCTTTGGGTTCCGAGGAGGTTGCAGACTGTTAATTGCCTTTATTTGATCGGGGTTCACCTCGATTCCCCGATGAGTAACCATATATCCCAGGAATTTCCCTGATCCAACGCCGAAAGAACACTTCGAGGCGTTGAGGCGTAATTTGTGTTTCCTTAAGATCTCAAAGATATTCTCCAGGTCCCCGATGTGGTCAGGCTCAAGCTTACTTTTGACCACCATGTCATCAATGTATATTTCAATGCTCCTCCCTAGCAGTGGTTCAAACATTTTTGTCATCATTCTCTGGTAAGTGGAGCCTGCGTTCTTCAGGCCAAACGGCATCACCTTGTAATGGTAGTTCCCAATGGGAGTCACAAAGGCCGTTTTCTCCTGATCGTCCAGGGCCAGGGGGATCTGGTGGTATCCCTGGAAGGCGTCCAAGAAGCTCATTTGTGAATGCCCTACGGTTGCATCCACCAATTGATCGATCCGCGGCATAGGGAAAGGGTCCTTTGGACAGGCTCGGTTCAGATCGGTGAAGTCCACGCATACGCGCCATTTCCCGTTTTTCTTCTTCACCACCACTGTGTTAGCCAGCCACTCGGGGTAGAACACTTCCCTGATAGCCCCAGCCTGCTTGAGTTTATTCATCTCATCCTTGACAGCGTCAGAATGTTCTCGGGATGAGCGCCGAGGTGGCTGCCTTTTAGGTAGTGCAGTCGGGCTCACATTGAGGTGATGACAGATGAACCCGGGATCTACCCCCGGGGCTTCGTAGGAATTCCAGGCAAACACATCCACATTACCCCTAAGGAAAGACACCAACTCTTCCTTTTCCCGAGGGGGTAGCTGATCCCCAATCTGGAAAAACTTGTTTGGATCTTCTCCGATAACGATTCTCTCCAACTTTTCACATTGCTCCTCGGGAGGGTCCTCGGCTCCATGGGGATCCGGGAACGTTGATTGCTATGAATGCCCGACTGAGGTGGTCATCAGCTCGGCATCCTGCTGATGCGAAATGGCAGCTATGAGGCACTGCCTTGCCATAGGCTGGCTTCCCATTATCTCCTCTACTCATCCTCCAGACGGGAACTTGACCTTTAAGTGCAACGTCGAAGAAACTGCCCCCAAGGCATGGAGCCAAGGTCTGGCCACGATGGCCGTGTAGGGGGAATAAGCATCCACGACGATGAAGTCAACTTCAACTATCTCGGACCCTGCTTGCACAGGCAGCCTAATCTGACCCTTTGGGATGACGGTCTTCCCGTCAAAACTGACTAGGGGCGATTCGTACGCAGTCAGATCTTCAAGCCGTAGGCCCAACCCCCTGTACAGGTCTGGATACATAATCTCGGCTCCACTCCCCTGATCGACCATCACTCTCTTCACGTCGTACCCTCCTATTCTGAGGGTAATGACCAAGGTGTCGTCGTGGGGTTGTATTGTCCCCACCTTGTCCTCATCCGAGAAGCTCAATGCTGGTCGGGCCTCCATTCTTGCACGTTTCGCCTCTTGATTATCTGCCTCAGCAGGCGTTCCCAAGATAGACATCACGCCTGAAGGGCAGGATCCAGTTCTCCCGGGGGCCACGAAGATAACATTAATCGTGCCCAAAGGGGGCCTTGATGAGGCAGTCGCCGAAGCCCCTGGCCTAACATGATCTCCCTGGCTGTTTGGCCGGTAGACGAACCGCTGCAACTTCCCGTCTCTCGCCAGTTGCTCCAAAAAGAACTTCAACGTTCTGCAGGCCTCGGTGGTGTGCCCACGCTCTTGATGATACTGGCAATGAAGGCTCTGGTTGCGCCTCAGGGGATCTCCTCCCATCTTGTTCGGCCATTTGAAGTATGGCTCATTCTGAATTTTCTCTAGAATCTGATGAATGGGCTCTCGGAATACGGTATGAACAGCTTGAGATACAGCAGATCCGGACCGCCCACTATAATCTCTCTGCGGCCTGCTATTGCTGTATCGGTCCGACCTGAAGTCCCTCCTCTCTTGAGGGACAGCCTTTGCTTTTCCCTTTCCAAGTAATTGGTCCTCTTCGACCCGCTTGTATTCGTCTATGCGATCCATCAGTCGGCGCACGCTCCTCACAGGTTTCTTGGTCAGAGACTTCCTTAGGTCGTGCTCGGCTGGCAAGCCGACCTTGAATGTCCTTACAGCGACATCATCGAAACTTCCTTCGATCTCATTAAACATCTCCCAGTACCTGTCTGAGTAGGTCTTTAGCGTCTCTCCTTCGCGCATGGACATGGATAGCAAGGAGTCTAAAGGCCGGGGTACCCTGGTATTCGTCACGAACCGAGAGCAGAAGGCTCTAGTGAGCGCCTGGTAGGATCCGATAGAATTTGCTGCGAGACCATCGAACCACCTCATGGCCGCAGGCCCCAGGCTGGAAGGGAACACCTTGCACATGAGGGTCTCGTTCCGAGAATGGACAGCCATTTTTTGATTAAAATGACTCACATGCTCCACGGGATCAGTCCTTCCGTTGTATGCGGTGAAGGTAGGTTGTGTGAAACGTCGAGGAAGGCTCCCTCCCTCGATACCGCGCGTAAAGGGCGACCTGGAAATTTGATTGAGTGCCCTTGTCATGGTATCACTCCCTGTGCCCCTTGAGTACGTATTTCTGCTCCTGCGGTCATGGCGATGTTCTTCCTCGTAGGAGAAAGACTCGCTTGGTGGTGTCCTGGAGCGGGGTCTATAACTATCATCTTCCTCATCTCCACAAGAGTCATCCGTGCCAGATGGGCTGCTTGACGGACTACGTCTCCTCCGTGTGCGGCGCAACTCCCTCTCGAGATGATCAATTTTACGTTGCATGGCCATCTGAGTCTGGCCACCAGCGTTCCGGCGTTGACTCCTTGCAGTATGGTTCGTATGCACGCTTCCTTCGCGATCCCTCTGGCGCTCGAGGTGCAAAAAGTGGTCGATGTGCTGAGAATCAGCTGACTCCGCTCTGTCTGCTCTAACCATAGTTCAAGCTGAAACGCACAGGTATCACAATAATCTTCCCACAGACGGCGCCAATTGTAAGGACACAAATATCTAGTCTTTTGGGCGGGCTAACAGAATAGCTGGAGGCCCAACATATATTTAATACCCAACAATGTATTTGTAAAGAGAGTGGATTAAAGATTATTGGATTGGACACATATGGGTTGAAAGCCCAAATATGGTGGTATTCAGATGTGTATTAATAAGATGATCGAGAATTACAATACTCTCTTCAACACTGTCCGAGGAGAATATCAGTACAAGTGTTGTTAAGGAGCTTTTCTCTTTCTCTTTCCTTTTTCTTTTTTCTCTTCCTCTTTTCTTTTTTCTCTTCCTCTTTTCTTTTCTCTCGGTCCCCCTTCTAGTTCCTTTTTCTTCTCTTTATATGCCCTCTCATTTGCATGGGCCCTCTCTGTTCATTCTTGTCCCATCCCTCTCTTCCTGAGCCTTCCTGAGGCAGCTGTAAAGGAGGAGATCACTGTTTAGGAGTCTTTTCACATTAATGCGGCCATGATGTTAGTTGCAGAGCCATAAATGCGGTGGCAGCAGCCTTTCACTTAATATCTGATTTTCATCATCAGTCTTCGCGGTCAACACAAATTAGGGGATTCTTTGGGAGAGATAAGATTGAGACTGGGACGCTCATTCGGGACACTCTTCCAGCCATCCGAGCAGTAGGTCTCCTCGGACAAGGCCTTCTTTTACGAGATTCACACTTCAGCGTCGAATCAGGTTGGACAAGTACTCCACGAGATGTTGTCCTCGGACGTCCAGGTCTCCTCGGACAAGCACACGGCCCAGGATCTGATGTTGGACAAGCCCACGGCCCAGGATCTGATGTTGGGCCCTCTGCCCCCACATGTACGATGGTTTATCTTGATTCGAAACTAATATATTAATACCAAAATTTAGCCCCCCAAACAAAAAATCCTAGCTCCGCCCCTGGTTGTGGTTGTAAATCGGAGTTTTGAATTTTAAAAATGCTATTTTAAACTCTCAATATACTTAACAAAATTAATTATTATTAGATTTTATTTTACTTTATTTTTGAGATGCTTTCTTTTTTATAAATTTTTTTTAGATGCTTTCATCGTGAATATTTGCTTTTTTGAATAGTATGTTCGTGTTGTACTTTGGGTTAGAGAAAAAATTATTGCCCCAATTTCACTACAACGATCACATAATCAATTACTTTCTTAATAGTATCCCTCACAAGCATTTGAATTGTTGCTGTTTTATTTCGTGTTATGTGCAGCCTCATATGCTTGGCCATGTGCTATCTCGTCCAGTTTTTTTTTTTTTTTTTTTTTTTAGAATACTAAATATTTTAACACACAAAAAGGAGAGGAGAAAAAAATTTTAAAAAAATTGACAATAGTGTAAATTTAAAAAAGAAAAAGAAAAAGAGACACTCGTCGGACATCGGAATCCGGCGAGTCGTACCCGTTCCGATGTCCGATATGTGTTCGACACTGACACGATGCCAAAAATGGCATGTCCGTGCAACCTAGGACAAATTATTAATGATAAATAAAAAAGTTATGTCAGTAGTGGGCTCAAATGAGAATCAGCAGAAGCTTGTCAACTCAACTTGTGTAAAAAATGTTTTTAATCTTTTTTGTGTATATAGCATTGCTATTCGTTTAATGTTGTGTATATGAATATATAGTTTTTTTTCCCCTAATTATTCAATTTTGTGAAAATTATTTTGTTAAAAAGCTTTTATCACAACTTATTTAGTTGTATAACATTTTTTGAACTTAATTTTTTCAAAATCTAGTTCAAAGTAAGGTTGTGTTTGGCTCAGTGTAAAACATTTTCCAAGTGTAAAATATTTTCAAGTGTTTTGTGGCATTTTAAAAAAATGCTTTGAAAATATATTTTTAAGTGTTTGGTTGTGTTCTTGAAAATTCTATAGAAAACACGTTTTCTACTAGTTGTTCACCTTTTCTCAGCTTCCAAACATATATATAATATCATTTCTCAATATATAATCACAAAAGAAACAAAAACGTTCATCAAATCCGGTCAAATTGGGAAAGGAAGGAAGAGAGAGAGAGAGAGAGAGAGAGAGAGAGAGAGAGAGAGAGAGAGAGTTTGAGGAAACGAGAGGTAGATTGAGAAATTGAGGGAGATCAGTCATGGGCTAGTCGGAGGTTCAATCTAGAGGCGATAGAGGCAAGATCGTGTGGTGGAGGCGACTAGGTCACGGTGGGTTGCTCGACTTGTGGTGGGTTGCTCGACATGGGTAAAGAGAAAAAGGGTAGATCAGTGACATGGGTGGTAGATGAAGGAAGAGGGAGGAAGAGAGAGATGGTAGATTAGCGGTGGAGTTGAGATTTGCTTGATTAGCGGTAAAAGGCACCCCAGACGGCGATAGAGTCGATCTCAAGTTCAGGTGATCGACCTTTCTTTCTCTTTAACGGTGGACAGCTCTCTCTCTCTCTCTATCTAGGTTTGGTTTTTTTTTTTTTTTTTTTTTTCCTCTGAAAATGGTTTGAAGGTAAAATAGATGTGTAATCTATTTTACACTTCAGGCCTTCATATTTTACAGTCAACGAAAATGATTTTCCGTTTGACTTAGTTTTCAGTCAAGTCAAACACTCCTAGTGGTGTAAAATATTTTTTGTATTTTTTTTACACCAAAAACAAACATAACCTAAAACTCAATTTCACCAAAATTGGGTTTTGTGCAATTCAGTCATAGGTGGCAAACGTGAAACTTGAGGCAAACTTTCATAAAAATTCAATTCCAAAAAGAGACTATATAACTAAATAATTTGCAATAGAACCTTTGTAACAAAATAGTTTTAAAAAACACAAAATTTATCATAAAGGCCATGGATAAAGACTACATACAAACAAAACAACCAAGTACGATCAAATAGATTGTGTGGATTCCAGTTAATTCAATTGATAAAGTCTTTGAAAATTAAATAAGAGATTTATGGTTTAATTCTCCAATTTCCAAAAACTCGATTGCTGTCTTGATTTGATAATAAAGAGCAAAAATCATAGAAGCCAACTCTAGAAGTTGAAACTTTATCAAAAATAGATTTTGGTTCTAATCACCCCCGTAACATTAAATTTAGAGAAGTATTATGTTTATAATATTTTTACAATAAATCATAGAGAAAAAAAAAGGCCGATGATCCTAAAAAAAAAAAAAATTTTTTTTTTAAAAATTTTTTTTATTAAAAATTTTAAATTTCATAAAAAAAGAGTTTTTTTCTTTTAAATGAAAAATTCGACCTCTTCGGAATTTGACTTGACATATAAACTATTGTATTCCTGTGAAAACCCCATACCTTTTAATTACCAAGGAGTAAACAAATTTTTCCAAAAAATCTCTCACTCCTCCCTCTCCCTCTCCCTCTCTCTCTACCAACTCACCTCCAAGCGGAGAACTCGTCATCGGAGACTCCGCTACTCGTCGTCGGCATCACCACCCGCTATATGACCGTTGAAGTCGTTACCGCCCACAAGTAGATCTCTCTCTCTCTCTCTCTCTCTCTCTCTCTCACACACGAATCAACCAGCAACCTCCAAGAACATGAGCGTCGAGCCGTTCAACAAGTACACTTTCTTGAAATCCCAAAAAATTTTGATATTTTTTCGAAAACTTAGTTTATATAATTTGAAAATTTTTGCTTTTTTTTTTTTGTTGGTGAATTGAATTTTGAAACACAGGTTGGTGAAGCTAGCGGCGAGGGCTTTCTACGATGACATAACGACGAAAGGAGATAATCAACCCAAAACTGGCCGCAGTGACAACAGAGGAATCGCCGTCGTGGTCCTCGATGCCCTAACTAGGTTCGTTGCTTTTGAAAACATGTTTTTTGTTTTCACCGTTTTTAGAAGTATTTTTTTATTATAAAAAACCTGAACTTATATTGAATTGATAGACGACAATGGGTAAGGGAAGAAGATTTGGCAAAGGACTTGAAACTGCACTCGAAGCAGCTTCGTCGAACTCTGAGATTCTTCGAGGAAGAAAAACTAGTTACTCGAGATCATAGAAGAGAGGTGTGTGTTGATTTTACTAAATTTCAACTAGTACAAGTTCTGTTTTGCACTTCAATTGAGCATACAGTGTATTAGTTTGTCTGTAAAATCTTGTTCAAATGAAGAATTCAATGATTAAACCAAGTTGTTACAGTGCAATTTTAGGCCTCATTTCGTATATGTGTTCTAGTTTGGTAATTATATTCGTGGAAAAGAAGCATAGGTGTGAGGGCTATAATTTTATTCTCTTCTTTAAGTTTTTGCGTTTTTTTACTAACCCTTTCAATCTTGTAACCGGGCCTTGTTAACTACTCAAACTTCAGCCCCGGGCATCACCAACCCTATGAAAAAGCCTCTAATAATATTCATAGTAGGTGTTAATACCTTCTACACAAACACTTTTTGGTGACAACCGTGACGTCTAGTACAAATTCTTAGCTCAAATTATTTGATAAGTAAAGAAAATTGCATCAAACTAATATGGCAAACAATACAATAGGGGCAACATGAAGTATGCTAGTTGTGCACCCCATATGAATCCCTACAAATGAACAGTGCAAAGAGTCGATAAAATCACACAAATTCAAAAGCCTCCTCCCACCCAAAGCAATAAGGACGCAATAAATTGGGATTTTAGCTTCTCAATGTTACCCCTTCAAGGTCCTATTTCTCTCCCTCTAAATGTGCCACAACACAAGGGAACCATATTCCATACCATATTTTTGAAAGAAATAGGTCTTAGACATATCTCTTGCCTTAATCGAACACATTAAATGAGCTTGAGGTACTTCTTTGGAGTTGTCCTATATCAAATAAGAGAATTGATGTAACCTTTTTTGTAGGGCCTAGAAGATGCTTTCTTCTGTCTTTAGTATTCTCTTTTATTTCCTGCAATACGCCAGCATTAGACCTTAACCCTAGCACTCCTAAAGGTCATACTTAGTGCTTGAAGCTCCCTCTATTGTGAGGTTTGGGAGAGGTGATTGGTGGGTGGTAGTCTTACCCCCTAGCTTTAATTTGGAGAGGCTGATTTCCAAACTTGAACCCGTGACTTGTCGCTTTGGGTGGAAGACATTTGCCATTACACTAAGGCCCAATCTCTAGCACTCCTAAAGGTCAAGTTCCTAATAAAGTTCCTGGAATTTCAAGCATAGCCTCTTTTCTGCCTTCTAATCACAGCCCACAAAAAACCAATAACTTAGAATGCATAATAAGGCTTTTATAAAGGGAATTCATAAAATTTCCAATATCCATAACCTTAGCTTACTGCATAACTAATCAGGAAAAATAATATTCTCATATGCCCCATTTCTACCCAATACCCCCCACCCCGCTGGGTTCTACATTGTACAATTCTTACCATTTCTTTGATGAGTGTTCTTTTGTTTCTACTAGATTGTTTAATGTACATGTCATACTTATCCTACTAGAAAGTAACTCTTTTTTGGTTCTTCAATGTTTTCAGCCGCTCTTGTTGTTGCTTGTTCATATTCTCATGAAGTTCATGCATACTAGCTGTTGGCTCAATTATATAAATCCTTTTATTTAGATATATTCTTCATACGCCATATGTTGTCTGGTTTTACCACAGACAGCAAAGGGTGCGAAGATATATAGTGCTGCTGTAGCTGCCACAGCTGATGGTCATCCTCTAAAAGAGGGGGAAGAAAAGGTTAAGATGCACACTCACTCCTACTGTTGTCTGGATTATGCTCAGGTCTCTCTCTCTCTCTCTCTCTCTCTATATATATATATATATATATATATTTTAAAATTTTTAATAAGTTCATACCTTCATTTTTTAGTGATTTAATTAGACAGAGAAGGAAAAATGATCCTTTTCTTTTTCTGGGTTTTTTTTTTTTTTTTTGGTTCAATCTTGATTATCCATTTCTCCAGTTAATCAGATGTTGACCATATTTTGGCTACTGCTAAAAGGCCTAAATGAAAAATGGTGTTGGTGTGTTGCAGATCTATGATGTCATCAGGTACAGATTGCACCGTATGAAGAAAAAACTGAAAGATGAATTGGACAACAAGAATACAGTTCAGGAGTATATATGCCCCAACTGTGGGAAAAGGTCTCATTAACTGCTGATTTTTCTTTTTTTTTTTTCTTTTCTTTTTTGAATGTGTAAGTCTCACACACACACACACACACACACGCTTGCATGCACACAAGTCTGGATGAATTTCATATTTCTAAAAAATTGAGTTTCAAATGTTCAGGTACACTGCATTGGATGCATTACGGTTGATATCTTTGGAGGATGAATTTTTTCATTGTGAAAGTTGTAATGGAGAGCTTGTGGCTGAGAGTGACAAGTTAGCTGCTCAAGAAGGAGGAGATGGAGATGACAATGCAAGAAGGCGAAGGCGTGAAAAGTTAAAGGACATGCTTCAAAACTTGGAGGTTTACTTTTATCATAACTATATATATATATATGTGTGTGTGTGTGCGCGCGCGCGCGCGCGCGCTTCAAAACTTGGAGGTTTACTTTTATCATAATTATATACATATGTGTGTGTGTTCTTACTTTTCTCTTGCCTTGGATGCGATGCCTAAATATGAAATGATATGAAGGCTGTAATCTGTTTGTTAAATTGGTTATGGTTTATGATAGTTACTGTTGTTATCCAATTTTCATATTTTTCTATTACTCAATTTGTTATAATTCGTAAATGAAAATATTTATCTGTAGTGTGCGTGTGCAATTTGAAATTGGAAGGGAATTTCCCTTCAAATTTGCAGTTGTGAAGGAGGGTTAGCTGGAGTAGGTATTAGGTATAAATGTTACTAATTGAAAAAAAAAAGGTCAAAAAAAGAAAAGAAAAGAAAAGAAAAGAAAATTACCTATGGGTTTAAACTAGTTTATATAGAGAGATATCTAAGATTTTTATGTTTAGTGACCTCACTGGGTTATGCCTAAGAGGAAGTTGGGTTTGTTAGCTTGTTTGAAAAAGAGTTTTGGTAGACTCTGAAATGCTGATTTATGGGGGGCTGTTCCTTTATGCATCACGTGGACCATTTGGAAAGAACGCAACCAATGCATATTTGAAGGGGCTGAACACTTGTTGGATTTAAAATTGTTTTTTGATGTGTTGAGTGGCCATTCATTTTCCAATTTGGAGGAATTTTTAGATATTTGTAACTCTCAGTGGTGTTTTGTAGCTACCCTAGTACACTGCCTGCGTACATGAGGCACACTGATTTAAGATTTCACTTATTAAAAAAAAGTTTTTTATATTTGGACCCATTTTTTGTTGTAGTAGGATAGGGTTTGAAGATTATCCTATATGTAATAGGCAGTTTAAACCGCTGCAGTCCAGTTAATTGCTTGGGAATTCCTTTCTGGTTGTTTGTAGTGGCCTTCCTGGATCCAGCTTAATTCTCCAAAATGGAACTGTGTAAGTAGGAAAACGGTGTCCTTAAGGACTCAATTATCTGTATGAATCATTTCAAAGAACTCCAGAATATCCACTTGCTTTCTCTTGCACTGATTTTGGAGGGCATATATCCCACATGTATGCAATGAATGCAGAATACAGAGCACATGATTACCTGCTTGAGAAATCTTATTATAGGTTTTCAGATGTTCGATTTGCATTATGTTTGGCCCACTCTGAAACTGAATTATTGGTCCTTGACAAAACCTTTGAATTGTTGTTAGATATTGCATTCGGAAGATTGTGTGGAAATAAGAATAGTGCTGATATTTCAAAATACACCATTTACTACTTTTCTTGTATACATAAGAAAATGCACTGCAGTTGCATCATGTATGTAGATTTAAGATTGTCCATCATACACAATTTCAGTTTCTACAAAATCCATGAAGGGAATTAATAGGTATTCCCCCTTTTTTTTTTGATAGTTAGGAATCCATATGTATTTTTGCATCTCCTTCAAGTGCTTCAAACGTTTTGCCTGACACTATGTAATGGTGGCATTCATTTCTCTAGCCCTTTTTGTTTTTGTATGTGTATATGTGCATGCATGAAATGGCCTTCAGCATGATGACATATTACTTATGTGTCAGTTGTACTCGTTTTTGCTACAGAAGTCATTCATCAATGGGTTGGTAGTCATTATCAAGATTAGTTTTTTTTTTTTTTTTTTGGGAGAACTGGCCTTCATTTTGGTTTGCTTAAATCAGCTCTTCTCATTTTACATGAAAATTATGCTGGTTATGGTTCTTCTTATGTAAACTACATTGTCATCCTTTTTGAGCTGGCAAATGGAACGAGTGCAGGTACAGCTTAAGCCATTAATGGATCAACTCACGAGAGTAAAAGACTTACCCGTTCCTGAATTTGGCACGCTTCATGCATGGGAAGCTCGAGCAAGTGCTGCTGTGCGTGCAGCAAATGGTGATTCCGGTGCTATTGATCCTTCCAAATCTTCCCAGGGACTAGGTTATGGTGGAACGTCATTGCCTTTTGTTGGAGACACCAAGGTAACCTTGTTCTCATCTCTCTTGCCCATCTTATTTATTAGCTTTGAGGTTTGAGTTGGAGCAATAAAAGCTTCCTTGTTTCTTAAAATTCTATAATATTGATTTTTTAAAGATAATTCAATGGTTGGGGGAGGGGGGATTTGAACCCTGGATGTCTTTGTTGGAAACACTAGGAGGTTCCAGTTGAGCTACAAGGCTCTTGACTATATAATATTAATTTTAAACTTTAATCATGTTCAATGTTTTTGGTTAAGATCCCTAGCTGTATGTAAGTTTCCTAAATTGCATGTCTAATTAAATGCCAGTCGGAATTTCAGACCTCATTAATAGCTACTTTTAAGGGTCATAATTCTGATGTGTGTTCTTTTCTTGAGTAAAAGATTGGTGATAGACCTTCATCCTTCTTGAGGTCTTTGTACATGCCATTCAACTGTTGGAATATTCTGATTATTTGTATCACTGGTATCTGATATACATTGGTTGATTTACTTTAATGCTGCGTTATCTGTTTTTTCCAAAATAGATTGGGAAGGAACTCTTCATCAAATTATGACTAAATCTTTAGCAATGACTGATATATCCAGAAAAGTTTGGTTTGCAGCCAACAAACTGTTTGGGTTCTTAAATTCCCTAAACTGAAGGAGATTTACTTCTTGTATTACCAAAATATGTGATCTTGTTATTAAAAAAAAAAAGAATGTGAACGTATATTCTATCATTGTAATGTGTAAACACCCGAGGTATTCCACAGAAGTGATTTTCTGGCAATCAAATATTTATAGACCAGAGGTATATCATCATTAATTGTTGGGTGACTCCTTTTTAGGAAATCATATTTATATATATATATATATATATATTTTTTTTTTCAGTCTTTGATTTGATTGATGCTTGTAATTTATGTATTTGATTGTTTTGGTCCCCTGCTGTATACTTCCTGTATACTTGGGTGACTCTTTTTTATGACTTTGAATAAAATTTTCTTTACTTATAAAAAAAAAAAAAATGTTGGGTGTGGAATCCCTTATTTACATACTTTCAACATCTCTTTCATTAAATAAATTGGATGGTATGAGATATTGTCTTGTTCATTAACATCTAGGAAATATTCTGCTAAAGTTATGGCAGTTAAACCAACTGTCATATGAGCTCCAAGCGGGTTATTCATCTGACCATATATACTACAGCCACTTTTGATTATGCAGTATTTTGTTTGTTAATTACTACAGATTATAATCAGTTTATGGCTGGGTCTTGGCAGGTTGAAGTTGACTTTTCTGGGACTGAAGGCAAGGGAGAGAATATTAAATCTGAAACTGAAAGTTCATCTCTGAAAGTTTTGCCACCATGGATGATCAAGGAAGGAATGAACCTCACAAAGGAACAACGGGGAGAGGTCAAACAGGAGTTGAGGATGGATGGCAGTTCAGCAGCTGTAGAATTTTCAGATGACAAAAAGCCAACAGTTGAAAATGATGATAAGAAGAATATACAGGTTCATGCAATAAGAAAATAACAGAGATGAACTATTATTTTATTTCTTGTCTTGATCTGATTCATATAGTTTTTTTTTTTTTTTTTTTTCATTTCCCCCTCTTTTTGTTTCTTGTTTTTATATATGCCAAAAAGGTTTTTTCCTCTTTTTATTAGTATATTTTTTTACTAAACAAATATTTTCATATTTTTCTTCACCCAATATCACTTCATTTCTGCTTCTTAATAATGTTGTAGGATGAGTATATCAAAGCATATTATGCTGCTTTACTCAAGAAACAGCAAGAATTGGACGAAGCTGCTAAGAAAGAACATGAATTGTCAAATACACACTCCTTGAATGGTGTTTCTGACACGACTTCTAATCGCCAAGTTGGGATAAAGTCAAAACGTGATGAGGATGAGGGAGATGATGATGTGGAATGGGAAGAGGCTCCAGCTGCTGGTAAGTACCAATCTTTTCATTTGTGTTAAAGCTTCAAGAATTTTTCTGGATGTTTTGGATTTTCTTATAACCTTTTAATAATCAGTTAACGTCCAAGCTAACAAATGATTAAGATACTTATATGATTTCCAGCTTTTACTAATCGGTAATTATGAAGTTGTCATGTGATAGTTGTTCAGTAAATGACCTGATGTAAATAATGACAAATTACTAATATGTCTGAAAATTTTCCATGCTACAGAAGTTCTTACAATGTCGGAATTGTTGCTGTAGTTATTTTTCCCCCTTCAAACAATAGAATTGATCTCCTTATCCCATAGATCACAAAAAATCTTCACACTTATCATAGGTTGAATGTTGCACCTCCTCTATTACAAGGAAGAGAAATATCAAATATTATTAGGCTACAAGGCTATTGGTTGCTTCAGTTGAATTGTTAATTGTCATAGAATGTAAATTTGAACTAGTGATTTTATGCTGCTTGAATCTTGAGCTTTGGATTTCCCTAGAGTTGATGTTCTGTATTGGCAGCTGAAAAAATTAGTAAAGAGTTATTGGAATGGTTAAAAGCCGGTATGGAATTTTATAGTGGCAAATAGGGGTCTGTATAAACCCATTCAACCCATGCCACCCACCTGACCTGGACTGACTTGAGGCCGTCTACGATTGGCTTCAAAGGCCTATGAGGTTGGAGGTCGGGTGTTTTCTTTAAATTCTTTTTGGGTCTTGGTCGGGCATTGGCTGTGGAAATTGAAAACATGAGCAACCTATGCTGATCGAAATAGTTAAAATGCTTATAGGTTTAAATGCAGCATGCAGGCATTGTTTATTGAGATTTCATTTCTAGCTGAGGTTGACACGTGCCTCTGACCTTATCCCTCCCTCCTTCAAATGATAGAATTGGTCCCCTTATCCCTCATTTATTCTCTCTCTCTCTCTCTCTCTCTCTCTCTCTCTCTCATATTGACAATCTTTTTTTTTTTTTTTTAATAAGTAATAACTTCATTGAAAAAAGAAGAGAAAATACAGAGGGAAAAAAAGCATGCAGGCCGTGTGCTAGAAACAACAGGGGAAAAAAAATTAAGTAACAATGAAAGTGCAAAAATCAAGCATATCTAGTAAAGAAATAAAAGTAAAAACACCCGTAGCATTTGCCCAATCAAACAAAGTCTAAAAAAAGAGAAGCTTTAACTCATGAATCGATCTTTCATTCCCGTCAAAGATACGTGTATTCCTTTCCCTTTAAATGACCCACATAAGACAATGAGGGGATCATTCTCCAAAGCACCTTAGATCTGAGTTTGTTGAACTTGTTTGACCAACATGCCAAAAGTTCCACAGCACTACGCGGCATGACCCAATGAAGCCCAATTTTTTTTTGATAGGTATCGAAAAATTTTATTAAAAAAGAAGCCAACCCGACCCCAAATAGTGAACACACCTTATTCCACAACTCTTGAGAAACTGGGCAATGTAGGTGTAAGTGGTCAGTAGTCTCCTCATTCCTCTTGCACATACAACACCAATCCACCACCACCACTTTTTACCTCCTTAAATTATCAATGTTTAAAATTTTCCCCAAAGCCGCTGTCCAAATAAAGAAACTAACCTTTGGAGGCACTTTTGGTTTCCATGGAAAAGAATCTGGATTTTGGGGTTGTAAGGCTCTATAATAAGAACGAACATCAAAAACACCCCCAGTAGAGAGTTTCCAACAAATTTTATCCACCCCATTCCTTCTCCAAGATCCAAAATAAATAAGGTCCATAAATGATACAAACCGACTCCAGCTCCCAATCTTGAACCGGTCAAGTAAATCTGATATTCCAATGGTAGTTTGTCTCTGAGGACAACAACTCAGCCATTGAAGCATCCTTTTTACTAGCAATATTGTAAAGTTCTGGGAAGATATTTTTCAAAGGAAGCCCCTCACGCCATGGATCACGCTAGAATACAAGAACCATCCCTCGCCTTAAAGATGATAAAAGGATAAAAATCATCCCATCCCTTTCTGATGTAATTCCATAAACCAACCCTGTAAGGCCCCTGCACGCTACAAGAACACCACCCCCCCACTTGCTACCGTATTTTGTTTCTATCACCCTTCTCCACAAGGCAGTCCTTTCCATAGCATATCTCCACAATCATTTCCCCAGAAGAGACTTATTAAACAAAACCAGATTACGCACACCCAATTCCCCATATTGAACTGGTACACAAATAGTCTTCCACTTAACCAAATGATACTTAAAACTCATCTCCTAACCCGCCTTACAGAAAATCCCTTTGTAATTTTGCAATATGTCTAGCAACACTTACCGGGATAGGAAACATAGATAGGTAGGATATAGGCAGGCTGGATAAGGTTCTCTTCAATAAAGTGATTTGGCCCCCTTTAGAAAGATACAATCTTTTCCACCCGGCCAAACGCCACTCCGTTTTCTCCAGCACACCAGTCCAAATAGCTTTCGCCTTGAAAGTAGCACCTAAGGGAAGCCCTAGATAAGTCATGGGTAACGATGCCACTGTATTAAAATACCAGCCAAAGTTTCAACATTCTGTACATCTCCAACCAGAACTAGTTGAGATTTCCCCAAATTTATTTTTAAATCAGATACAATCTGAAACCAGACAAACATTGCTTTCAAATGCCAAATTTGCTTTGAATTCACTCCACAAAAAATCAAAGTATCATCTGCGAGGAAAAGATGAGAGATCTCTAACTGGCCCCTAGAATTTCCACCCACTGAAAACCTGAAACAAAGTTGCCAATTCTAGCTCTCTCAAACATCTGGCTGAGGACTTCCATAACAATCACAAACAAGGGAGGGGATGAAGGGTCCCCTTGTCTCAAATTCTAGCTCTCTCTAACATCCGGCTGAGGGCCTCCATAACAAGCATAGAAAAACGAACTGTGGAAATACATGAAAAACGAACTGATAGCGTTCACGTCTCTTCAATCTCATCGACAGCCGAAATACATCCTAGTAGAGAAACCTTTTGTTGAGCTATATCACCAAAAACTGTTTCATTCCACTTCTTCAAATCTAATTTGTGGGCCTTGAGTTTATTAGCCAAAACAAAGCTCAGCGTACCATGAAACTGAAAAATCCCACCAAATTTTTACCAAGTCAGTAAACCCATCTGCCTTCAACCAAGTATTTTCAAAACAAAAAAGGCTTCGTCCCCTACGTAAGACATTGCACTCCAAAAGAATTGGAAAATGATATGATAATAAATGTGGGGGTCGTCTCTGAGTCATCATGGAAAATTGCTCCTTCATAGTCAAAGATACCATAAACCTATCAATCCAAGATCTGGATAAATTATTAGACCATGTGAAAGCACCACCCTCCAAAGGGAAATCCACCAGCCCATGTTCGAAAATAAAGTCTGAGAATCCTCGCATTGCAGGAGTAATAAACTCTGCACCCATTCTTTCTCTAGGGAAATGAACCACATTAAAATCTCTCCCCACACACCAAGGCACATCCCACCAACTATTCACCCCAGCTAGTTCCTCCCACATCAGTCTCTTGTCATAATTAGAAGTTGGCCCATAAACCCCAGTGAATGCCCCTTCAAAACCTGAAACCAAAATCTTGAAACGACCAGACACTGAATAGTCCCCCACTGCTTCATCCACCTTCTCCATAAATCTTTTATCCCACATGAGCAGGATACCCCCAGAAGCCCCAATTCAACCCACAAATAACCAATCAACAAACTGGCTACCCCACAAGGAACTTAAAATACCTCTAGTTACGGACTCCAACTTGGTTTCCTGTAGACAAATTACATCTGCCTTCCATTGCTTAAGTAAATTCTTCACCCTCAACCTTTTTGAGATGTCATTCAGACCCTTACATTCCATGAAAGTAGCTTCAAATTCATAATTCTGATCTCACCCTCCCACTGTTGTTTGTTCTTCTTTTGGAACTCCCAACCTTGTTAACATTAGTAATCAAATTCTTCAACTCACAATGCCCTCTAGTTTCTGAACTACCTTTTATATTCTTTGGAGTAAAACCTTCAAGATCATCTTCCACATTAACTTCCATAGCACTCATCAACTCCATAATAGCCTCCTCAAAACCATCGGTCCTCACACCCATATGTTTCCCAAACTCATTAAATCTTTTCATCACCCAGCTAGATTATTGTTGCTGTTGTGATCTGCTTTCATCATTAAAGAAAAAATCTTCCCTCTCACTAGCCGCTGGTATCTGACATCGTCAATGGCTTCACCCAAATGGGTTCCTCCCCATCAACAAGCCCAGTCAAAGCCAACTCAGAATTTGGGCCAGCCATAACATTCTCACCTGGACTTGGAACTGATGAATTGTTATCAGTATCATACGCTCTGCCCTCCCCCATGTCATACCAGCCCTCACCAGAGTTTGGCGTCTCTTCCACCGCTATCAAAGCTTTTTCCTTCTCAAAATTATCCCGATCATCACTCGGTGATATTTGGAACCCGGTGAAGATGACAGCCCTTTGTGAGAATTTAAAGGGAGAATAAGTCGCCCACCGTCGCTAAATTGCAACATCCAGTTACTAGAGTCGCCGGAGATGTGATGGGCAGCAGCTGCGGTGGATGGGTGAAGGTGACAAAGCCTCAATGAGATCGGCTCAACGAGACTATCGCCTTTTGTGTTTGGTGATTTTGTGTGGGAAGAGGTCTGTCCTTTGCAGAGAACTAAATCTCGCATTTGAGGCTCCAAAGGAACGGTGATATTAGTTTCTAACTGATTGGGCTTTGTTGTTGGGCCTGTTGAGTGGTGCTGCTGCTCCTTTGGTCTCCAAAATTTTTTAGATGCTTGGCCCACAGAAGGAAATTTAGGGACAAAACTATGTGGTTCACCACTAATGGGCTCCACATCACTCATTGGGCTCAACTCCTCCACATCAGCCCATTTCACCACATATTTCTCATTTGGCCCCATTTTAAAAATAAAACGCACATTTAATTCCGGGTGATCTTTGACTTGTGATCTATCCCTAATATCTCACTCCACACTTTTAGCGGTTCCCTTCCCAGTAGCCGTTGGTGTAAAGGCATTATTAATTACTACATTTTTGAAAGACTGCGAATCACACTATTTGACCATCCTATTACCCTCCTCTTCTCCTTTCGTAACACTTACAAGGATGGCTGTGTGGATTGTGTTTGTGGTGCTCTTGTGGTGGTGGCTTATTGTTATGCGGCTTCTAGGGTGGCCTGTGGTGCAACATTGGGGGTGGTGTGGCTGTGTGAGTGGTGCTTAGGGTGTTGCTACCATGGCTAATGATTTAGAGGGGTTTCATAGTCATGGGTTGGGTGTATGGTGGATGATAGCGATTGATAGATTTTATGATAGGATTTTGGGTGAGTTGGGTGTATGGTGGATGATAGTATTGATAGATTTTATGAGAGGATTTCAACTGAACTGTACCAATTTGAAGGCAGAGGTTGGTCAGAAACTTGATATTTTTCATTTAGAATCAGGTTGAGAGGTGGTTTACCCTGATGCAGGACAAATCAGAACTTTGTAACATGAAAATTAAACAACAGGATATATAGGGATAGATGACCTAGGAGCAGCACCTAGGCTTGCTTGGAGTCAGCATCAAGTAAAGGAGAAACATTAGGAGTTAGCTCCTTGGGTTGGCTGTAGTCAGCACCAGACCATGGAGAAAACTTCAATAGAAACTTTATTCATCAAAATAATCTCTCTTTAATAGGAGTACACTACGTAGCTTATGTAGGAGTACTATCCCTATTTCTAATTGCTATAGAAAACCTACTTATTGAATTATAAAAATAACCCTAACCTAAATAAAAATACTAATAAAACTAATTAATCCTTAAGTTGTCATTGGCATGAATAGTTGACATGTAACAGACACGAATAAATAGCTGTTGATGTAACTAATCCTTTAGTTGCTATGCTATATGGGAATCACTACAGATTTTCACATGATGGACTCTTTCATTTTTTCTTCCTTCCACAAATATTCAATGTGAGGAAGGACTCTTCAATGATAACAGAAAATGATGAATAAAAAAAAAAAGTTTTAAATGTTGAAAATCTTTAAGGGATTTGGAAAACTACGAAATATTGTACAAACTTATGTGGTATCTTATCCTCTCTTAAAAATGGGGATGAGGGGTCAAGTCATAGGATAAACTCCCATTGGGTGCATGTTCATGTGTCCCTTTGTACACAGCCAGTGTACTTGGGTGACTCTTTTTCTTTGATTTTTAATTATTTACTTATAATAATAAAAAATACCCATCGGGTGTATGTATAATCTATGCGTTGAAAAATAAATTGTTGTAGTAGCATATAAAGTCTCTATATAATGGTGGTTAGCTACTTCTTATTAATAAAGTAGGTGGGTAAGGCAATCTACTGAAGGTAGTTTTGGTAACTCTATTGGTGGAATACATTCTCACAGAATGCATCCATTTGAAAATTTGCGTTTGGAATGATGCTGAAAAATCTAGTGAAAGGTTATTATGTTGAATAGATTTAAGTGTGGTTATGAATTCTTGTAGAATGCCTTTTCTTTTTTTTTTTTCCTCAATAACAAGTAAATATTGTTGGATGGGTTACTTCATTTTTTAAAATAAATATTAAATTTTACATCCTTATACATATAAAAATGTCAAATAAAAAGTCCAAAGGTATTTACATTAGTTTTATATATTTAAATACAATTACCATTAGTATAAATAACCTCTCCCAAACCCCACAAAAAATGGGGGTTTTGTGCACTGGCTAAGAGCTTTTTATAATAACACAAAAATACATAATTCTATAATCCTCATTTGCTCTCCCTTATCAGCTAGTGGAGATGATGTACGTGCTTCATGTGTGTGTGACCAGTGCGATGCTGCGCATTTCTTGCGACTACTGTTTGTCCTGTGACCCAAATGAAATCATTCTTGTGATTTGTACAACCGTCACCAAAAAATAAATATTTAAAAATTAATAATAAAAAAAATTTCAGAGATTGGGCATATAGTACCAATCATAATAGTTAACAAAATCTATCATACCAAACACAATGGACACCGACAAAACCATCTACTATGGTTTTTCCCCCAGTTCTGGCCATGTAAAACATCATGTGTCTACGTCCACACACATAATGGTGCCTTAACCATACCTACCCATGGGCATGGGGATATCCATATGTGATTGCTTTCTCCTCCATCTTTATTTCCAACTTAGGGGGTTGATCATCCATAAGGAGGAGACTGGAGAGGCCTTTATGTAATGTTGATCACCAAATGCCTAATCAAGGTAAAGAAGTTCTATGGACCAGCTAGGTAGCACCAACCATATTCATGGTTCAAAATACCTAACTGTCAATAACAGTTTCCTGGCTGGAACTTAATTGTAACGAAAAGCAGGGTGTTTTGATGGATCATTGGAAAGAAAGATGATCATGAGTAGATTCTTTAGAAGGCATATAGCTCAAATTAAGGAGACTATGGAAATTGTTTAATATAATTTGATTATTTGCGACAGAGACCAACCCATGACCTTGCTTCAGCATCTTGTTTATGTGGGGAGGTGATGTCACTTAGTCCCAAAATAAAATTATTTAAAATTACCATTTTAAGAAGGGGCCTGTTATCAGGAAATAGTGTAAAACACCTTGTCATGGATCTTATACAGATAATTTAGGAAACAACGTCCAAGCAATGTCATTGATCCACTCTGCAAATTTAGCTCCAAAAAAGCTTTTCTTTAATTAAAGATCATTGTGAAATCAGAATGGTACAAACTGAAGTTTAAATTACCATTTGTTGGACTGAAGCAAACTACTTGTTTGAGTTATTTTGCTGAAGGTGCAACCATCATTGTGAAACATAATGATGGCTGTTGATGAAAATCATGCCTTCCATTAGGGTTTTGTGTGTGTGTGTGTGTGTGTGTGTGTGTGTGTTTTGTTTTGCTTTTTGGTATTGATTATCCAGTAAATGGATGACATAGTTTGGTGGTTATAACGCTGTTTCTCATAAATTATTACAGGCAATTCAAATGAAAATTACAAAGTGAATGACTTGAATGTTCAAGCTGATGCTTCAGGAGATGATGAGGATGATATAGACTGGGAGGAAGGTTAAAGAGCACAGCTTTTCTCTCCTTGTAGATGGATTAGCATGACTTTCTTTTACCAGTAAAGTTTTTGGGAAATTGAAGCTGTGATTAGTGCAAATGTTTCTTCTAACTTGGCACTTTTCTGAATGTTGTTATCTTATGGCCATCTGTTATGTTTACCCTCGATTCATGAAATACAATGTGTTCTTGATCTTGGTCTTGTTGCAATGCCTTTTATTAATGCGGATTTAGTCTGCGCTAAGCACCAAAGAATGCATGGCATTGTTATAAATTATGATTCAATGGATGTAATACTCATATTTTTGTTTTGTTTTTGTCAGTAATGGCATGTTTTGTGTAGACAGAACTATTGAAAAAAGCAGCAGTAATAAATAAGCTTAAGTTTTTTTCAAGATCATCACCTCGCATTTCATCCTGTGTGTGGCGTTCTGTATTCACTTTTTTTTTAAAGAAAGTATTTGCTCCATTCAGTTGTGCATTTTTTAAAAATTCCGTATATGTTACAAAGTGAGTCTTATTGTATGGATTTTATGAGTAGAGGCAGGTTGATCAAAACCCAAATCTTGTCTACGTAAAATATGCATTCAAGTATTTTTGATAAGCTGCATTCAAGTTATGTATGAAAGCTTTGTTGTCATGTCCCATGTCATTTATGGTCCCTGATGTTGCGCACTTAACTTGGACTAAACCTTTGATTGCTTAAGGCTTTAATTGTAAGATAATCACATGGTTGCAAATTTCCTTTTCCTTTTCCTTCTCTTGAGGTGGTCCGGATTTGATATCAGAGTTCGGTGTTCTTGGTTTGATATCAGTCTTCGATTCACTAATAAAACCCGAACAAAGTCACTGTTTTAGTCAATCAAATCAAAGACCTCTCCATAGGAAACAAGCTTTAAATTAAATTAATTAAGTGATTAGTATTCAAAAAAAAGCATGTGCACCCAGAAAAGCCACGCTAGTCACATTTGGTTTGGTGGGGTGTGTTTGTAGTTTAGTGGTTGACTTATTAAACCTTTAAACAAAGTTGGTATTCATCGTTTTCCCCATTAGAGGACGGCCAACCACTCTTTGAAAATTTATGGATCTTAAGGGTTCCCACGTTAAGATGTTTAAAAATCAAATGGTCAAATTTGATCTAATCAGGATCAGCATTGAAATGGTAAAGGTAAACCTATCTCTCCAATATGGTCTACCCGACAAGAGCCTCTCATTTTGCAAAATCCCATTCAAAGTCCTTTTCCCCTTCCGAAAGACATGCACACGGAATGAGAGAGAGAGATGGGGGTCATGGGTGTTGAGTTCAACAACCTAGCTTTTGGAGGTCGCGTAAGCACACAACCATGATGGATCTTTGTTCTAAGCGGGTATATTTATGTATTAGTTGTGCTGCTTAATGTCAATCAAATGTAGTTCCAGCAGTGTATTTGAGAAGAAAAAAAAAAAAAAAAACAGAAGCTTCGTTTGGTTGGCGATAAAAAAAAAAAAAAAAAAGATTTAAGTTTTTCCATATATGTATTTGGTTGTGGGACGAAAAATAGAATTATAGAAAACTATTTTGTTTGGTTAAGAAGAAAAATGAGATGGTAGAAAATGTTGTTTGTATAAATTTATTTTCATGTCCTTATTACATAAAAAAAATTAAAAGTTTATAAGGAAAAATGAACATTAATTTAAAAAAAAGAAGCTAAAATGCAAATTGCACCATTTAAGTTTTGCTAAAATTGATTTTAATCCTCTAACTTTACTTTGATTCAATTGAGTTCTCTAAGTTTCAAATTTATTTAATTTAGACATTCTGTCAAATTTTGTTAAAAAATTGCCATTAAAATAAAATTATTTTTCACATGAAAAAAATCTACAAAATTAATAAAAATATTTTATAGATTTTTATGGGAGAATTTTTTTTTTTTCAATAGTTAAGTGCATACGAAACAACATTTATTTTAATGGAATTGGACATAAGGCCTAAATTGAATAATTTTGAAACTTAGAGGACTCAATTGAATGAAAGTAAAATTAGAAGATTGAAATGAATTTTAGTCAAACTTAGAAGGAGAAATTTGCATTTTAGCCACAAAAAAAGAGAAAATTAAAGTGGAGAGATGAGAGGGGTAGATGGATAAATTCTTATCTAAGACCTCTTTCTTCCTAATTTTTTCCTTAATTTGGAGAGAAAATAAAACACGGCAAGGTGGTGGGCCAGAGGCGTTTTGTTTTTCACACTCCTATTTTTCCACCCAATGGCACCATTCAAAAACCCCATTATTTTCCCCCACCCCTTTTCCATTTCCAAAATCGCCCCAACCAAATGGGGCTGAAAAGGATAAGTATATAAAACTTAATTATGATTATGGGCATATGGTATTTAAATTTGAAATTTATGAGATCTGTGAAAGTAGTCCGTTCTCAACCTGTAGCCGACAAAAGACAAACATATTTTAAAAAAAGTCATCTTATCTTAACTTATTAAAGCCATTTAAAGTACAACATTCAAAAATACTTTTACACTACTCATTTTTTTCAAATAAAGGAACAGAGTTTGTGTGCAAATCCTGACGTAAACCAAAAGAAACAGACAAAGTAAATCAGTAAATAAAAACAAAAATAAAAAATGCAACAAAATAAAAGAGAGAAGGTTTGAGTCTAATTGAAGGAATTGTTTTCTCCCATGCAAGCTTTAGCTTGTTCCAACATACTTATAAGCGTGTGCATTTACATTTTATATAATTCCACGCAATTGTTTATTGAAACACATTCAAGGCCATTGTTCCTATGAATTGCTTTGTGATACTAGGGTCAAACTCCTCACATATTCATTATGCTATGAAGATAGAGGACAAATCTATTTCCTAATATAATTATAAAAGGTCGGCTGAAACAAAAAAAAAAAAAAAAAACCTTTCTTTCTTGATGTATGGCTTTTCCTTTTATTTATTTTTATAATTTCATTCTTCCTGTTATATAATGTGTACTCGCAAATGCGGGGTGACTCTCACACAGGCCGAAAACCTGGCGCCCTGTCCGGGGGCTAGCGTAACCTAACGAACCCCTCTTTTTCTTAACCAAAAAAAAAAAAAATTAAAAAAAAAAAAATTTGACCAGACCGTGTTGACACCAGAGAATCCTGCCAACTGTTTCATGCATTGACAATTTACCATGTAACGTATGCTTGGATTAATCATTAAATATTAATTTTCAAGGAAAATACATATATAAAAATATAGTAGCCTATGATAGGTGTAATAAACTAATAATTGACAAGTTAGCTTGCATGAGCATGACTAAGAATTTGTAAAATGTCTTCTGTAAATTTCACGCATCTATTTGCTTAATTAATAATTTTCAATTCATACATTTCTCGGACTTTTGTGCCATAATGATCAATTTTCTTCTGCTGTTTACAATGAAAAAACTGAACCATTTCGTGCTTTGGGTACATCCGATAAAATTGGAACGATACAAAGAGTTAGGCAATCAACGATTTAAGTACTATCAGTTCTTATTTTAATTAAGTTCACTATAATAGTGGGTTCCATTTAGTTCAATTGGTAAAATCTCTAAAGGTTGAATAAGAGATCTGGGGTTTAATTTTTGCTTACACCAAAAACTGATTGGTGTTTTTGTTTGATGATAAAGAGTTATCATCAGAAGTGGATGCCATATGTTGAAACTCTCTAAAGAAAAGTTTACTATGATAGACATTATGGAACAATCTCGATTCTTAGACATCGAAAAAATTAAATAAAATCTTGTAAATTTTAATAACAATAATAACAAAGTCTTAATTAGTCACAAAATTATGGGATTGGTTATGAATAACCTCAATAGAATAATCGAATCGTTTATGTGTATTTTCTCCATCATTCTATCATATCTAAAATTATACTTTTTATCATCTTCTTAATTACCACTAGTGTTATTTTAGGTCTTTCTATTCATTTTATTCCTTTGACTTCAATCAAATCACTCTTTTTTACTAGTGCATTAATCGCTCTATTTTGCATATGGCCAACCCATGTCAAGCAATTCCCTCTCGTTTTTTTTTATCAATGGGGAGCCATTCACATCTTGAATTGAATCTCTTCATTTCATATCCTATCTTTCATTGTATTTTTGCTTATCGATCTATCTTTATATTATTATTTAACAATGCTCAATTTATAACATATTGTTTATTAATAGACCAACATTCAATACCATTACCATATGGCATGATTGGTCTATATGTAGTAGTTTTGTACAGATTTTCTTTTTAGCTTAATACATATTTTGACTAGACAATATTCTTAATACACATTTTCACTTCAATCACCCCTATTAAAATACGACGTTCTTCGATTATAGGATCAATTTATGAAAATTGACTGAACATTAAATTGATTATCAACCTATCACAACCTCCTCCTTTGTCCAAGATTGGGACTAGCTTTCAACAAAAAAGATCTTCCAAATTTTTAAAAATTAAAAAACTAGGAACAATGATGAAAGTTCACATGTTGATAATAACCCCTAAACTACAAATCTTTTAACTTTTAAATTTTTATTTTAAATGAAAAATTACTCCACTCGCATATAGGTAAAGATATAAATGGGGGCAAGAATATTGAGTTCAAACTTAGTTGAAACCTCTATTGTTTTTTGCGTCACTGTGATTATGTAGATTGAATTGGATAATTGTGTTGTATAGACAAATATTCACTAAATTGAATTGAACAATTAAGTGAATAGGGGGAACATTTATTGTAACTTGACTAATTCTTTTAGGGTACGTCACAAATATTACTAGCTTTTCATGGTATGTGGATGGGATTGAATAAGTATATCATATGGAAGTTTACCAAGTCTAACTAGGCTATATTCGACATGTCTCTATTTTTAATGTTCATGTTGTGAGAAAATTCAAATCATGGATGGGATATGTGTTAGCCTTAAATTAAAAATTTTCTAATAGTCATTGTAAACACGTCAAATGGCACGACAGGTAAACTACACTTGGAAGTGATGTGCCAACATACATGGCAGTTCTCATAAACAGCCATTAGCCCATGAAAAGTGCATGCAAAAAGAATGTAGTTTCAAAGCAGCTTTATGCAATTAAAAGCTACCATATGATGATGCAACAAGTGTTATTCAAGCCCTAGTAAAGAGAGACACTTGAAAAAACTAATTGATAGAAGCCAGGAACATTAAAGAGAGAGAGGCAAAAAGAGAGAGAGAGAGAGAGAGAGAGAGAGAGAGAGAGAGACAGAGAGAGAGAGGCAGGTGGAAGGAACAACTGTACCAAAATTCGCTTAGCTTAAGTATAAATAGAAGGCTCGTTTCCAAGGAAGTACACCACTTAATAATGACAAACCTGCATATGCATATATAAATCATTCTTTTGTAAAATTTAGTTCCTTAGGGGATTCTTTCAAAGTTCATAGGGGATTTAAGAAGGTGTTCGTGCTTGTAAGAATGATTATACATATTGGTAATCTTGTTACTCAAATTTATCTTGTTTATTGAAGTTTAATTCAAGATCTCTGTTGTTATTCTCATTTGATCTGAAATATGTTTACTTCAAACCAATTTGATGTTATTGTGATAATTTAGGCCTTGATCTATTCCCTACAAACCTACAAACCTTCAAATCATTAATTGTTGTTAGACTTCGATTTGATTTGTTAGCAATCTAATTCATTTCAGTGAGATCCAATGGAATTAGAAATGACTTATAATTCAGTTTATAATTAACTTAGCGTTTTCTTTATTTGCTTTCGTTATTTTTCATTAGTACTTGCATTTTCTACAAAAAAAATTCCTCTTAATTAAGGCTTTCAAATTCCATCCCTAATCTATAAAGTCAAATCATCCACCAAATGAATACAAATCCTATGTACTAATTTTTGTGTTTCATTTTATGTTCCACCTATTATAACTTGCTATATATTTATTTTGATTTTCCTTATAAAATAATCAAAGTTTAAAATGAAAAAAAAAATCAAATACATGACATACCATAATTGATGGAACACAAAAACATAAGATTTGCATTCCCATTGA
The DNA here is from genome assembly GCA_033629205.1 of Lithocarpus polystachyus. Classification (NCBI taxonomy): domain Eukaryota; kingdom Viridiplantae; phylum Streptophyta; class Magnoliopsida; order Fagales; family Fagaceae; genus Lithocarpus; species Lithocarpus polystachyus. The sequence continues at coordinate 23,177,645 of CM066171.1, read as the reverse complement.
ACCACCACTTCAAAGATTGAAATAAGGCATTGAGCCATTTGCAGTTAATACATTTAGTGAGCACACTTAGAAAATATTAATTCGAATCAAAGAAAATGGTTTGGATTGAGATAGAAAAGAAACAAATTAGAAAACAAAAAGGCTAAAATACAAAGTACCCTCTAAAGTTTGATTGAAATTTATTTCAGTTCTCTAATTTTACTTTCGTTCAATTTAGTACTTTAAATTTCAAATTTATTCAATTTAGGCATTTTGTCCAATTTCGTTAGAAAAATTGCCGTTAAGTATGCAATTAACTAATGAAATAAGGTTTTTTTTTTTTTAAAAAAAAATCTTACATAAAAAACTCAATTGAATTAAATTAAAGTCGGAGAATTGAAATGAATTTCAGCTAAATTTAGAAAAAACAATTTGCATTTTAGCCGAACAAAAATTATAACCATAGATTTATAATGCTTCAATTTCCCCTTAGTTGATTTTTTGGGTCAGATATGCTTGCTTACCTTTTTCGAATCATATATATAATATTATGGCGTCATCTCTACACTGCCCCATCTATATTTTCTTTGTTCTGGTCATCCCAATATATAATTCAAGGTTTGACAATCTGCCTTTAATGGCCCTCTGTTCCTTGAACGCTAAGGAAGTTTCATTGGAAGTAGAATGCTCGACAATTCTGCCCCCTCTCCGCATCAACTGGACCTTACAAAATTCTCTCTCTCTCTCTCTCTCTCTCTCTCTCTCTCTCATCTAATAAAATACCCTAAAATTTTTACCAGAGTCTCATGGAAGCAAACACTCTCCCATGTCAACTTTCTGCAACATTTCTTATGCAAGCCTAGCTCATTCAAGCTGTCATCATAGCTTCCAAAACCTCCTTACTTCCTCTAAAATCCCAATCTCTCTCATAATTCACATATTCTCTCTCTCCATGCACTCCCTTCCTTCTCTTCCATTCTCTCCCCCACCATGGCTTTAAAGCTAAATTCTCGTCTCTTTACTCTCATTCTTTGGCTCTCTCTTTTCCTGTTATTCTTTCATGGCATGTGGCTCACTTTCAATACCAAGAATAACAGCATCATCCACAACAACCAAATACCTCTCTCTCATCACACTACTACTACTACTACTACTACTTTGAGTAACAGGAAAGTATTGATTAGCAAAATCGACTTCTCCCAGTTCCTCCAGCAGCAGCAGCAGCAGCAGCGGCATCACGTGGCTGCGCCGCCTGAATCAGCTGGAACAGAGATCGACCCACGTTATGGTGCTGAAAAGCGCCTTGTCCCAACTGGTCCAAACCCTTTGCACCATTGAGGTTTTTTCTCATATATATATGCTTGATGTTGCTGTAATCTTCTTCATTCTACCAAAAAGAAAAAGGAAAAATCTGCTAAGAATTATTACATTATTACTTGTATTGTATCATTTGTAAGGTTTTTTATTTTTATTTTTTATATATACCTCAAACTAAGAAGTCCTAATTCAGATTTATTCATTCTCCATTTATATGGATAAATGTATGTTTTAGTACATATATATGTCTATGTCTAAATCTAATATGAATGAGTAATTACTTTGTAGTGCTGAGCATATTATAATCAAATATTTAATTCACTATCATCTGTTTAATATATGTATGGAATTGTATTCATTTTATTATATATGAAATACATGATCATTAAATTAAACTTGAGGTTTGTTGATACAAAGAGATTTTTTTAATCAAGTTGAGTTGATCTATTCTCCGGTATGACTATGAAAGATGCCAGAGTGGCTGTGACGGCACGGCACGTCATGGGAAGCAGAAATTTTAGCTACATTGCGAAAGTAGCTAGGATACATTTTCATATTGTGAAAGTAACTTATTAGAAAAGTAGTATTTCATTGTGTACTCACAAGTTTCGAGGCACGGGGTTGACTAAGATGCATTACGATCATTACAGATTGGTTAGGACAATGACTTGATTAAAATATTGTGTACTCTACGACTGTAGGATTGTAGAGAGTTGGAACTTGGAACCATTGGGGTTGAAATATATTGAACATTCATGATTCACCACATTGGATCCTAACTTGGGTTTCTAGTATTCTGACCCAAAATGCTTAACATTTATCCTTCAAGGTCAATTCCATTGGTATGTTTGTTGTAGTAATAACCCTTTTTATTCCTTTTGAGCTTCATGGCCATTCAAATTTCAACATAGGGTTGGTATTAGTTTTAAAAAGGGTAAACCACTCCGTTTCTCTCCCAGGACTTTGTTTTGATTTTAGCTAATCCAATATTGGCACATGGTCCAAGATCATTGGTGTGAGAATGTCCAATTGCCACTAAAATTTGTTTTGTGGGATTTGGAATTGTGTTTGTGGACTAAAGTTCTGTCACTTGTGTGTTCTATCATGATCTGGTGTGAAACTGTTACTCAGCTCTATCATGGTTGACTTTGATAAAATTAGTGGCAACACCACTTGGTCGTGGAGAATTCTCTTTTTCTAGGCCATGATAAAAGTGCATTTTGACAGAGCGCAACATGTGGCAATCCAATTCTCTCTTTAAATCAATGACAGAGAATAGATTTTCATTTACATGTTTTTTTTTTTCCTGAATAAAAAAGGGGGTCTCTGATGTGGGCTCATCGACCCCATGCTATGTGATAGCAATGGATAATACCACGTGTACTACATGGGTCTTGTTGGGACTATCGCTCGAACCGCTTCTCTTTGGGTGCAGAACGAGGACTCCTACTATCAAGCCACACCTTGTGTGGTGATTTTCATTTACATGTTGCACATTATTATATACACCATTTGTATTCCGTATTCATTCAAAACCAGAGTGTGAAATGCCAAGTCAGAGATAGCCTCCCTTCTTCTCCCAAAAAAAAAAAAAAATGCCCTCCCTTTTTCTCTCTTGTGGTAATAAAGCTTATTTATTCGAAAAAAAGAAGAAGGAAAAGATTAGAAAAGAAATGCCAAAACACCAACTGGATAAACAATAGTGGCCAGCTATGATTGACAATTCAAAAAATTTTTTTTTTTTTGAATATTTCGAATTTATTGAGAAAACACAAAAAGGAAGAGAAATTGGCCTTTTCGCCTTATGAAGTTACTACAAACATACACAATCCAGATTAATATGATCCTAGAGTTTCACATGAATTAAGTGTAAATTTAAACATGTGTATATATACTCTTAGGAACCCTTCTCTTACAAGCTGGTTTTCAAGGGTGAGTTCTACCTATAGTTTGTAACATTTGGTATTAGAGCCAACCACTACCCCGAATAATCAGGTGTAGCTTATTGAGTATGGGATCAAATGAGTAGCGGCTTTGTGATCCGATCTTGGAAGGGGTGACATCTGGGTCAATGTTGATAGAATGAGCTGTTGTAGACGTCGATTGTGAAGTCACGCCAAGTAATCGGACGTATCCCATTGAGTATGAGATCCAGTGAGTTGCGGTTTTGTGGTCGGATTCCGAAGGGGGCTACTGTCAGGTTAGTGTTGCTAAAGTGAGCCGTCATAGATGTCGGTTGTGGAGCGTGGTGGAATATATGTTTTGATTAGGGGTGTTCGCGGTGCGATTTTGGGCCATTTTTAGCACCACATTTTGCGGTGCGGTTTAGCTAAAACCATAACTGCACCGCATCTTGTTTTTGCGGTCACATGTGCGGTGTGGTTTAGAGTTTAGCCAAAACCATAACCGCACCGCACCGCACCTCATTTTTGTGGTCACATGTACGATAATATGTATAAGATGCGGTTTGAAGTCGGTTTTCTATTCAACCTAAAACTAATTTTTTTTCCTTTTTTTGGGCTAAATTTTAAATTATTGAGCTAGTTTTTCTTTATTTTGGGTTGGCTTTTTTAGTCAACACTTGCTAGGGTTATTAAATTTTTTTTTTTGAAAACTAGGGTTATTAAACTATTAATAATATATTTAATATTAAAAATAAATAAATAAATTAATATATAGAGAGGGTGCGGTGCGGTGCAGTTTATGTGGTTTTCTTATTATAAAACCACAAACCGCACTGTACCATGCGGTGTGGTGCGGTGCGGTGCATTATTACTTGCGGTGCGGTGCGGTTATGCCATTTTACCGGCGGTTGGGTGTGGTTTGTGCGGTTTGGTGAACACCCCTAGTTATGATTTTAGAATCCTACATGGATTAAGTGTACGTTTAAACATGTGTATTTAAGCTCTTGAGTACCCTCCTTTTGTAAGCCAATTTTCAAGAGTGAGTTCTGCCTATGAGTATGTAACACATATGAAATAAAGGTATATGACAAGTGGCATTAGTTTATGCATTAGTTTATAATGGATACATGCATCAAATTAGGGGAAAGACTTTTGGGAAAAGGTTTGATGATGTGGCAGTCCAAATAGGATGAAATAAAGTCAGAAACAATGCCCAGATTAATGACAAGTGGCATTGGTTTAATCTGTCTTGAAGTGATAGTGAAGAACGTAGGCTGGTTACCTTGAGGGAATTAAGGATAGTTATCTTGAGCTGAGACCTGCTGGCTACGTGAAGTTCAACATGGAAGCAAAATGTGGAAGGTATAATTGGGAATAACGACTAAGAGCATCCACAGTAGTGGAGCTAAAAATTTAGCTTTTTAGCTCCACTAAAAGTTACTTTATCTATTTTACCTACACACATGCTGCAGCAGTGGATCTATTATAGCTTTTAACACAATAAAATAATATAAACAACACAATAAAATAATATATTCACTATAATAAAATAATATCTCCATTACAATAAACAACTTGTTGCAACCGCCACCGTTACTGCAGCCGCCGCCACTGCCACCGCCGCCACTGCCGCCACCGCCGCCGCCACTGCCGCCGCCGTCGACTCTTCTATCACCACCGTCGCCGCCATTACCACCGCCGTCACCGCCGACTCCGACTCTTCCACCGCCGCCACCACATGATAGCAAATAATCGTCTAGTATTAATAAGTGATTTTTTTAACTCCAAATTATACTTACACATTTTTTTTTTTTACTAAAACAATTTCTCAATCATCATGATAGTCTATTATCCTCTCAATTGTCCGGAAGCAATCTTGGAACAATGTGAACTATGAAATTGAGGAACTTTATAAAAAACATATAAAATAGAACACATATTATAGCAGGAACAATGTAGTCCATAGATCACTCACATACATAACTCAAACCAAATTACAATAAAACTCACACACTTGCACAAGTTCTTATGACTCATGCTTCTCAACGTACAAAAAAGAAAGTTCCTACGACTCGCCTTGCAATTGCCATAAATGTTCAATGAGATCCGACTGGAGTTGAAAATGAATTTCTCGGTCTCTAATGCGTCCATGCCTCTCCATGTATGCCAGAAATCCATCACTTTGTTCACGTAACACTTGCAGAGGAGGATTATCCACTCCATCAATTTGTTCATAATCCAAGTCTACCACTTCATTATCGTCCCGTTCATCTTCAACAATCATGTTATGGAGAATTATGCACGCTTTCATGATCTTTTGGAGTGTTTCAAGATGGAAAAATTGTGCAGGTCCACGAACAATTGCAAAACGTGCTTGAAGCACTCCAAATGCACGCTCAACATCCTTCCTACACGCCTCTTGGGCTGCTGCAAATAATTTATACTTCTGTCCTTGTGGAGCTGGGATTGTTTTCACAAATGTTGCCCACTTTGGATATATGCCATCAGCAAGATAATATTCCATTGTATAGTCATAACCATTGATTGAATAATGTACTGCAGGAGCACGTCCTTCAGCAAGTTCATTAAATACATGAGATCGCTCTAACACATTAATATCATTATTTGACCCAGGTAACCCAAAAAATGCATGCCATATCCAAAGATTATATGATGCTACTGCCTCCAAAATAATAGTAGGCTCACGAATATGACCACAATATTGACCTTTCCATGCAGATGGACAATTTTTCCACTTCCAATGCATGCAATCAATTGAACCTAACATACCTGGAAAACCTCGACGTTTGCCATGAGCTAATAGTCTAGCAATGTCTTCATTGTTTGGCTTTCTCAAGTATTCCTCAGAGAAAACATCAATTACTGCAGTAACAAATTTTTTCAAACTTTCTAATGCAGTAGTTTCTCCAATCCGCACATATTCATCTATCAAATCACCCGATACTCCATACGCAAGCATTCTAAATGCAGCAGTTATCTTTTGTAATGAAGATAAACCAAGTTTGTTGGCACTATTTCTTTTTTGGACAAAGTAAGAATCATAAGCTTCTACCTTAGATTGAATATGGAGAAAAAGAGAACGCTTCATTCGAAATCTCCTACGAAATAAAGTGGGTGTATATGTTGGTGTGGGAGCAAAATAGTTAAGAAAAAGCCTCTCATGGCCTGCCAAATGATTACGTCGGATATAGCGACGACGTTTAGGTTGTGATGTTTCCATAACAAATTCTTCGATTATCTCATCCTCATCTGAGTCATCAAGAAGCAACTTGCGAAACAAAGAGCGATTCATGGATGCAACCTTTAAGACAATTGGAAAGCAAATATTACTATATATGCAATCATTATACCCACAAGCACACACACACAAGTACAACACAAACAAGATGAACAATAAATTTAAAGGTTAAAGTCAACTTGCGAAACAAAGAGCGATTCATGGATGCAACCTTCAAGACAATTGGAAAGCAAATATTACTATATATGCAATCATTATACCCACAATCACACACGCACAAGTCACAACACTTTCCTTCTCAATAACAAGATGAACAATAAATTTAAAGGTTAAAGTCAAGTGACATAAGTCATAAGCATACATCTAGTAAAGATTAAAGTCAAGAGACATAAGCCACTACTAGGTTACTACCAAAATACATAAAGACCTACATTACAAAATGCCTACATTTAAAGGTTAAAGTCAAGTGCCATAAGCCAACTTTTTCCTAACATTACAAAATACATAAAAACCTAATTACGTGAACTTCGTCTTGCCATGATTTCCTCTTGAAGTTGTTCATAAAAAGTTTTTTGTGCTCCGGTCAAGGCATTTGTATCTTTCATCATAATTCTCTCCTCCTCTAACATATATTGCATATCAAATTTTTTCCTCTCAATCATGATTCTTTCCTTCTCAATCTTAAGTTTTTCTTCAATGCTTTCCTTCTCAATCTTAAGTCTTTCCCTCTCAATAAGTATTTTTTCGTTATCCCGCAACTCTCCCAAGCGCAACTTCTCCGCTTTGATACGGAGACTCTCTTTGTCATGTTCTTGTGATTCCTCAATAAATTTCAATTTCTTGGTCAAAAATTCCCCTACATCTTTTCCGGTGGCTTTGTTCTTCCGGTTGGCTTTTTCGGCCTTCTTACCAATTGGCCTCTCAAAATTGGAAGTGTCACCAAGTCCAGACCCACAATCCTCTAAGCCAATAGATGTTGACTCCGGAGTTGGAGGCACGGATGCTCTCGATCTTACTTCGGTTATCAATGCCCACTTTGGTTGGTCCTTCAACATGAGCCAACAATGTTCCAAAAGAAAGGGTTTCTTGACGATCTCTTTATACAAAGCTTTCGCATTGGTAATTTAAAAAATTTAAAAGAAATATAACATAATTAGTATCTTTAAACTATTGGTGAATGGGTATATTAACACTATTTCAATATAATTTATACCTTATCTTGTTCGGTTATACCACTTTGATAATGTGCGTTAACTTTAGCCATGCACCCACAAAACTTATTTTTCTTTTCATTAATCGTTCCCCAACGATTTGCCAAGGAGATAGCAGTATGTGTGGTACCGGATGTATTGTGCTGCGTGAAGAATTCCCAAATTTTTTTACGAAATGTATTTTGTGTTTGTTCATTACTTTGTACGGCATCAATACTAGTATTGAGCCATGCTGACACTAGGAGTTGATCTTCTTCTACACTAAAGTTAGAGCCCCGTTTTCCTTTTGTAGAAGAGGTAGTTTCAACTTGAGGTGGGGAATCAAAAACTGACATAGGAGTATTTTGAGTTGTTCCCAAAAATTGTGAGTCAATTTCTATATCCCCATTCATGAGACCCGTGTATGTTACGTCTCTACGTGACTCCATAAAATTAGAAACAGCAATATAATTCCAAGCAAACTGAAAGTAAAAACCAATAATGTATAAATTAGAAAAGAAAAAAATGTAAACTTGCCTGCAAACAGAAAATTCACAAACTAACATTTATATCAAAACTAAAAAAAGTATAACAATAGATCATGATTATCCCACTGATAAAGAAAACAACAAATTCAATAAAATAAAATCAACAAACTAAAAATCAGCAAGAAGCAAAAACAGAAAGAAAAAAAAATTTAGCCTTCCCTGCACACACAAAATTCCCAAACTAACATTTAAAAACAAAAACAAAAATTCCTGCAAACAGAAAATTCCCAATACATTCCAATCCACAACGATTTATCATTAGATTCAACAAATATTATAAATTCCCTACAAACAAAAATTTCCCAACTGACATGACAAATTTACCATTCCAATTACCCAAATCAAAAATCTCAAGCATGTAGATGAAGAAGACAGAGAAAACTCACCTGATCAGCAAGAATAGCTTCGGACTTTGTGGGTCAGATTTAAGAAAGAAGAAGCAGAGTTGGTGGGTCAGATTTAAGAGAGAAGAGGCGGAGTTGGTGGGTCAGAGCATCAGAGAGGCGAGTCGGGTTGGCGTGGGCTGGAGGCGAGTCGGGTTGGCGTGGGTTGGAGGCGTGGATCGGATCGGCTTCAACGGCGGCGTGGATCGGATCAAGCTTCGACTCGGCCGGCGGCGTTGAGCTTCGACTAGGCCGGCGGCGTTGAGCTTCGACTCTGGCCGGCGGCGTTGAGCTTTGACTCGGGCCGGCAGCAGTGAGACTGAGAGTTTGATCTGAGAGAACAGTTTTGTGCTGAAGGAGAGAGGGTGAGAATGAAGAGTTTTCTGCTGAAGGAGAGAGGGTGAGAATGAGAGAAGGAGACGTGCCGTGTAAAAAGAAAAAGAATAAAAAAATGTTATTTTAATAAAAGTAAGATTAAAATATTAGTTTTTTAGTTTTACCTACACTACCGTACGACGCTAAATATACATTCACGGGGAAGGCTGAAGCTAAAAAAATTTAGCTTTACATTCACTGCTGTGTGGCCATTTTTTGAGTTTTTGTGGAGCTAAAATAGCTATATTGCTTTTTAGCTCCACTACTGCAAGTGCTCTTAGCTCCACTACTGCAAGTGCTCTAAAGTCTCAAGTATAAATAGAGGCTCACTCTACAAGTAAAAGACACCACAAACACACTAGAGGACTTATTGTGATCATTTCTGAGAACAAATGTACTTAGTTTCTTAGGAGATCTTCTAGTTCCTTAGGATTTGCAAATAATCTATGTTTGGTGTTTCCCTTATACTTTGTGAGTAGTTTAATGATTTAATCAAATTTAGTTAAGTTTGATGCAATAATTAATTATTTGTTAGCCCCTGTTTGATTTGAATTAATGATTACTTCGAATTAGTTTGATTTTAGAATGATAAAATTACTTCGGTGACCTATACTTTCATCTGATGTAATTTACTTTGAATTGATTTACTTCGAATTACTCTACTTGGAATCTTGCACTTTGAATTAGTTTACTTCAAATCAATGGAATTGAAAATAACTTAGACTTAGGAATTTGAACTAAATGTCTTAGGTATTGTAGTCACTTTAGTTTCTTGTTTTTCCCTGTTAACTTGCATAACACACACACACACACAAAAAAAAAAAAAAAAAAAAAAAAAAACAGCCTTGATTGAGGCATTTCTGCACCCTGAACCCTAGTTCCTGAAGTCTAATTCATTTTCAAACTGGATTTTCACCTCAAGCTTCACTTAAAGAAACCCATGAACATTAATAAGAGACCAAACTTAATAAAAAATTGATGTCTACTCCAACATATGTAATATTAATACACGCACACACTAAAATCAAGTTTCGTACTTATAAGTTTGTTTACAACATATTATTATGTTTAAATTTTTCTCGTTCAATAGTCAAACTTAAACTTAGTCTTGAGTTCGATTTGCCTACGGACAAAACAAAAAAACCTTACATTTACAACCCTAAGCAACTACCATTAGCATTGCCATTAGGAGATTAGAGATGGTGAAATGCACAATTAACTTGGTTGTTCTCAGATAGTGAAATTGATGTCTACTCCAACATATGTAATATTAATACATGCACACACTAAAATTAAGTTTCATACTTATAAGTTTGTTCACAACATATTATTATGTTTAAACTTTTCTTGTTCAATAGTCGAACTTAAACTCATTCTTGAGTTTGATTTGCTTGTGAAAAAAAAAAACTTACATTTACAACCCTAAGCAACTACCATTAGCATTGCAATTATGAGATTAGAGATGGTGAAAGGCACAATTAACTTGGTTGTTCTCAGACAGTGACAAAGCCATAAATTTTTTTCAAAGAGTCAAGCTACGTACATTTATGAATAAATTTTAAAATTTTAAAATTTTAAAATTTTAAAATTTTAAAATTTCAAAATAAAATAAATATATGTATAATTTATACTTTAAACATTTCTTTACATAATTTATTCTATATATTATTTTATTGTATAAAAGTTAATTTTTTGTAATTCAAGAAAAATATTTTCTTTTAACTAGTGTGTAATTATTTCTTGAAATCATATTAATTGTCATTAATATTCTTTAGGATAAGGTTTAAAACCTATGGTGTCTGCTACAAAATAATTGTTCTTTATCATAAAGCCAAGATATCAATTGATTTCTTTTTTTTGTGTAGAAGTAATTTGAACTCAAGTCCCTTAATGTCCCTTATTCAAGGGCAAGACACATTCTTTAAATAGTGTATAGTGCTTGTGAGGTGTGGGGGGTAAAGGTCGGGATTCAAGTTTTTAGAAGGGAATTTCACACACATATACACTTAGATTAGGCTAGAGTAGAATTTCTATTTTGTATTAAAAAAATCAACATTCTTTTATTAATTATAATAAAAATACACATAAGTATATATTATAAATTAAATTTTTAAAAAATAAATATGGAGAAAAACTTATTTTATGTTAATGTATCTTGTTTTTATCCGTAAAATACAAATTAAGCTATCCAAAATTTATCCTCAAAACATATTATTTAATATTTTTTAAATGGCAAGAGAAAAAGAGTTGTATATTAAAAAACTATATTAATAAAAAGTTAATTTCGTAAAAATAAAATTTATTAAGTTGGCAATTTGCTATGAGCAAGGATATCCACTTGATGCAACCAAAGCTTTCACAACCAAACTATTATTATATTAGTATGTATTTTTATGTGATATCATATGATTTTGGACAAAAAGATAGTAATTTCTTAAGAAAATATGAATATGGTTCCTCAATATATACCACTAGTCACTAACCCGTGTGATGCACGGAAATTACACATTTTTCAAATTTTACTTGTCAACCTTAAAGTTGAGCTTAAAGTGTGTTCAAAGCTTAATTTCCCAAGCAAAAAAAAAAAAAAAAAACTGCTTCTTCATTTATTGAATGATTTCATTCTGTCCATATTTATCTATTACTCCTATCTCATTATGCACTATTTAAAGCCTTCAACGGTCTAACCACTTCAATAAATTCGATTCTTATCCATACATAATCACTATGATAATGAGGAAACTCTTGACATAAATATTCAATATCTTTGATAGGGCCAATACAAATGCGAGGAACTATACAATTTCAAAGTGGACTACCTTTTCCAAAAATAAACCCTAAAACCGTAAATAAAAAAAGGATAACGAATTCCAAATCATATGAATCCCAAAAAGCCAATTATTACACAGCCAATTGTAGCAATAAAAGCAGACTAATTTACCAATAAAAATAATCAAACAAAGTAAAGCTCTTAAACTACTAATTCTCTTAAACCCTGAAGTAACAAATCAACTTTTGAGACTCTAATAAATAAGCATGAGATACATCAAAATCTAAAGCATTATTTCCTATCTTGAAACTAAGCTTGAGCATCATAGGTAAAAGTCAGTAGTCGCCTTATCCAAATGATTTATTATCGCTTTTTCCTTTTACTGCCTCTCATTTTTTTCATGCTGTAGGATGATCAGTTCATCCTATTTTAGTCTCATCTTTTCCTCTAAACCTATATGCAAATCAATTTATTTAGTAAAAGCTATTCATTGACTTATCATTAACATATTAATAAAATGCTTTGGTTGAAACTCTCTCAAAATAACTCTAAAGGTGAGAGGTTTCTCTGGTCGGCTAGGGTTTAGGGTTCTTCCTTGAACACGCCGCCTGTAGAATAACGTCCCTAGCTTAGTCTAGGTTTGTATCACCCTTCAGTCCCCTTGAAGACTGGTAGGACGGACGGCTCTGTAAGTAGTGTTACGTGGTGTGGCAGTGGTTTGTTGGTTCCGAAAGAGGTCTCATGGCTGGTTTAGACGAGATGTGGGCAAGGTTTTCTTTGTCTGAAGAGGAGGAGCGTGGGGCTGAGGTTTCACGTCAGAAGGAGTTGGCTGTTCATAGGTTGGCAGGTAAGTTCCTCACGAAGCGAGTTCTAAACGTGGAGGCAGTGGCTCGCACTTTTAAACCTCTGTGGAAACCTATTGGAGAACTTAAGATTCGGGACATTAGGGATAATATTTTACTGTTTGAGTTTGAAGATATTCTTGATCTGGAACGTGTACTTGAATATGAACCTTGGTATGACAGATACTTGGTGGTTTTCCAAAGGACCACAGATGCTGAAGCGGCACTATTGCTTGAGTACTCATTCACCACCTTTTGGATGCAAATCCATAATATACCATCGAATCTTGTTACTCAGGAGACAGGAGAATCTTGTTACTCAGGAGACAAGAGAATTGATTGGAACTAGGTTGGGTTTAGTGTTGCAGGTGGCTGACCCTGAGGACGACGGAACAGGGGGTGAGTTCCTAAGGGTTAGGATTAAGATTGATATTTCACGGCCATTGCCTAGGTGATGCAAGCTTTGGAATGAAGGTAGACTTGTGGGATGGGTGGGTTTAAGATTTGAGCGACTACCAAATTTCTGTTATTGGTGTGGGAGAGTTGGCCATGGGGAGAGAGAGTGTGAGGTTTAGCTGCGCAGCATGGGCTGTTTAAAAGGGAGGATCAGCAGTATGGTGACTGGCTTAGGGCAGAAGCAGTCAGAGCTACTAGGAAGACAGTGACAATGATTACAGGAGCTGCACGAAGCCAAACTCTGTGGGCAAAGCAAAAGAAACGACAAGCCCATGGTCTCGGCACTAGGGATGGGATGGCTTCCCAAGAAAATTCCTCTACAGGTTCGGGTTTTAAGCAACAGAGGGAGTGTAGGAGAGAGAAGGAAGTAGTAGTGTCCAAACCTGTAGCTCCCATTCTTGAGGAGACTGGGCGTGGGAGTACTTCAGACAGTGAGAGCATGGCTACTAGCAACTGTAGGGCGCATTTGGGAGAACAATCAGTGAGATTGGAGAAAAATATTGTGAACCTATCGATCGAGGAAGACAAGGATCACCAAGATTCTGGGGAAAAGCATTCGGCTAAGGGCACTCAAGTGGCATGTGATGTTTTGCCAAGTTCATTGGGAGACAATTCTGTTACTTCTAAGTCCACATCACAATCTACAAAGGGGTGGAAAAGATTAGCACGTGAGGTGGGGAACTCTATGCAAGGGCCTAAAGTGGGATATGGGACCGGTTTGGAGGATTTAAAAAATGGTTTTGGGAAACGGGGTATGGACATGGAGATAGACGCACAGTTAGAGGGGAAGAAGCAATGCATGGAAGGTGGTCGTCAGGAGGAGGACAAAAATTTAAAGGTGGTTGCTGGGACCCAGCACCACCGTGCACAATGAGTTGCCTTAGCTGGAACTGTCGTGGGCTTGGGAACCCACAGACAGAGGATGAAGTAGTTGCTCTAGTGACTACAAAAGATCCCAAGTTGGTTTTCTTAATGGAAACCAAAGTTGATAACCTATTTTGGAAAGAGTGGGTAGACAGATTCATTTTGCTAATCTTTTCTGTGTTCCTCGTGTGAATTCAGGGGGTGGTCTTGCTTTGTTTTGGAAGTTTGATCTTGTTGTGGATGTTCAGTCTTCCTCTAATCGTCACATTGATGCTTTTATTAACCATGGAGTGGATGATGCCTGGCGTTTCACAGGTTTCTATAGAGACCCTGAAACTACTAGCCGGGAACACTCCTGGTCTTTACTTCGAGATTTGAGTTGCCGTATAGCTTTGCCTTGGGTTTGTATGGGGGATTTCAATGAAATATTGTTTGCGGATGAGAAGTTGGGTTGGCTGGATAGGCCAGAGCGACAAATGCAGAGTTTTAGGGATGCCTTGGACTATTGTCGACTGAAAGATCTTGGTTTCAATGGTTACCCGTTTACCTAGTGTAATCGTAGGCCGGGTGATTAAAATACCTAGATTCGGTTAGATAGAGGTGTAGCCACCATTGATTGGATTTTGCGGTTCCCTACTACCCGTATTCACCATTTGGATGCTTTTCACTCTGATCATAAACCATTGTTGCTTTGCCCGGATTCTGAGTATAAGCGATTTTATAGAAGGGGTAAACCATTCCGTTTTGAAGCTATGTGGTTAAAAGACCATTCCTGTGAATCAGTGATTAAAGATGCTTGGGGTGAACAAGCTGTGTTTGAATTGGTTTGGGGATTTCAGAAAAAGATTGTGGCTTGTCAATGTAACTTGAAGGTGTGGGACAAAAATTGTTTTGGGCATGTCCGTAACTCCTTACGGAAGAAGCTTAAAGAATTGCAAGTAGCTGAAGAAGGTGGTAGTTATAGAACTAACCCAAGGAGAATTTACAAGTTAAGGGAAGAGATTCAAAGGCTAAAAAATAGGGAAGAATGCATGTGGAAGCAGAGGTCTCGGAATGCTTGGCTCAAGGAAGGTGATAGCAACTCACGGTTTTTCCATTGCCAGGCTAATCAGAGGAATCGTCGAAACTTTATTGCGGGCTTGGAAGATAGTGATGGGGAGTGGAGAGAGGATGAAGGCCGAATTGGTAGCATCATTGAGAATTATTTCCGGGACATCTATACAACATCCAATCCTTCAGGTTTTGAGGAGATTTTGAGTGGCATTCACCCGGCCATATCTGAGGAGGATGCTAGTTTGCTAAGCCGTGAATTCCAAGCTAGTGAGGTTAAGCTGGCTCTTGACCAAATGGCCCCTCTCACAGCTCCAGGACCTGATGGTATGTCCCCTATCTTTTATAAGTCTTTTTGGCATATTGTGGGTAGAGATGTATCATCTGTGGTTCTTAATGCTCTTAATTCTGGTGTCATTCCGGAGTCTTTAAATTCCACTTTTATTGCTTAAATTCCAAAAGTAAAACACCCAAAGAGAGTTGCAGATTTTTGCCCCATTAGTTTGTGCAATGTGGTCTATAAACTAATTTCTAAGGTTTTGGTGAATCGTTTGAAAAAATTCCTTGCCAGTGCTATTCCGGAAACCCAGAGTGCATTTTTATCAGGTAGACTTATTTCGAATAATGTTCTTGTGGCCTTTGAAACTCTTCACTATCTTAAAAGAAAAACCAATGGAAGGTGGGTCAGATGGCGCTTAAGCTCGATATGAGCAAGGCTTATGGTAGGGTTGAATGGGTGTTCTTGGAGCGTGCTATGAGGCATCTTGGGCTTGGGGAGAGGAGGGTGGCTCTTATTATGTCTTGTATCATCACAGTATCCTATTCTGTTCTTCTTAATGGTCAATCGGTGGGTAATATCAAACCTAGTCGTGGTCTACGTCAAGGAGATCCACTATCACCCTATCTTTTTCTTATGTGTGCTATGGGGTTACAAAGCTTGTTGAATAAAGCTGAAGTGGAGGGGCATATTAGGGGTGTGGCTATCTGTAGGAATGGACCTCGAGTCTCTCCCTTATTCTTTGCAGATGATAGTGTGTTGTTTTGCAGTGCTAAGGAAGCTGAGTGTCAGAAAATTCTTGATATTTTGGCTATTTATGAGAGGGGGTCAGGTCAGCAAATTAACCGGGAGAAAACTAATATATTTTTTAGTTCCAACACTCCTCATGAGGTCCAGGCCTGGATTCAACAAATATTGGGTGTCCCTGCTATTCGTCAATTTGAGAAATACTTGGGTTTGTCGGCTTTGGTGGGTAGAGCAAAAAAACAAAGCTTCGTTTACATCAAGGAGAGGGTGTGGAAAAAGCTACAAGGGTGGAAAGAAAAACTATTGTCTCAAGCGGGTAGGGAAGTGCTGATTAAGTCAGTAATTCAGGCGATCCCAACATATACCATGTGTTGCTTTAAACTCCCTAAGGGGCTTGTAAGGGAATTGGAAAGCATGATCCGCAAATTTTGGTGGGGGTATAGTGGAGAGCATCGGAAAACCCATTGGGCAAAATGGGAGCGATTATGTGAAGCCAAAGAAGTGGGTGGTTTGGGTTTTAAAGAGATTGAAAAATTTAATGATGCTTTATTGGCTAAACAAGTATGGAGGTTGATCAATAATACTGACTCTCTTTGCCATCGAGTCTTCAAGGCTCGATTCTTTCCGGATTGCTCCATTTTAGATGCAAAAGACTTAAGTTCAGGGTCTTACGCATGGAAGAGCATTATTGCTGCTAGAGACGTGATTCGAAAAGGTCTGGTGTGGCGTATATGGACTGGGGAGGCTGTGCGAATTAAGGAGGATAGGTGGCTACCTGGAGGTGCAAACCGCTTAGTCATCTCTCCCCTCCCTTCTATGACCCAGACGTGAAAGTAAGCTCTTTGATTGATTCGGATAGAATAGCGTGGAGAACAGAGGTTGTGCAACAACTATTTCTGCCCCATGAAGCTGACATTATCCTGGGTATTCCGTTGAGTGCTCGTCACCCTGATGACCGCATTATTTGGGCACACACGCCATCTGGTACATTTACTACTAGTAGTGCCTATAAAATGTTGGTTTCCTATGATATTTCTAATAATGCAGGAAGTTCAAATCCGGAAAATTAGAAAAAATTCTGGAATAGCATCTGGCAACTTCGGGTACCCAACAAAATAAGGCATTTTGTGTGGAGATTGTGTAACAACGCACTGCCTACATTGGTTAATCTTCACCGACGCCACATTGTCCCTAGTCCGAGCTGTGCACAATGCCATAATTTTCCTGAAGATTCTCTCCACGCGGTTTGGTATTGTGAGGCCATTACAGGTGTTTGGTCGACGTTAGGGTGGCTTCGCCAAACCGCTCCGCCACATCCTTCTACTTTCAGTGAGTTACTAGCTTGTTTCTTGTTCAGCAGAGAAGAATTTAGAGCAGAGCTGTTTGTGATCATCGTGTGGCTTCTTTGGAACAGACGGAATGCTATCCATTTTGGCCGACCTCCTTTGCCTGTGGATAGCATATGCAGCAAAGCAGGCAGCTATTTGCAGGAATTTTTGCAAGCTCAGATCGAGGAGCCCATCCCACCTCGTCCTCCTCCCTTGCAACAGTGGCGTCCTCCGGATCCTCATTGCTTAAAGATCAATTTCGATGCCGCAGTGTTTCGTCGATCAAGTCTGGAGGGCATTGGTGTCGTTGTTCGTAATAGTATAGGTGAAGTTGAAGGTGCTATGTCTTCTCTTATTCCTTTGGCCCAATCAGTGGCGGATTTAGAAGCCTTAGCATGTTTGAAGGCTGTTCAGTTTGCTCTGGAGTTGGGAATCACTCGAGTGGTGTTTGAAGGTGATTCAGCAGTTGTCATTAATGCCCTTCTACATGGTGCGGGTGCGTTTGCTAGCTTTGGCAACATTTTGGATGATATTCGTGTGCTCTCTGCTGCTTTTCAGTTTGTAGACTTTACTTTTGTTAGTCGTTGTTGTAGTTCAGTAGCTGATGCTCTAGCTAAAAAAGCTAAGTTACTTGTTGGGGCTCAAGTTTGGCTGCATGATGTGCCAGCAGACATTGCTCCTTTAGTTCTTCTTGATGTTCACTGATTTTGAGTTTTGGTTTCAATAAATAGCCCAGGTCCTTGATCTTGCTTCTCAAAAAAAAAAAAAAAAACATATTAATAAATCTGGAACTTTTTATTAGCATCAATCAAGCAACCACAACCCATATTAGCATTTCTCATTAAGTCCTTAATTTTGTTAAGAACCTGTAGTTCTTGATCAATTTGAGTGATGAAGTGTGTGAATTGTAAATTGTAATGACTGATTCGAGTTAGCTTGGCCTCCTAAGAATTGGAGGGAAAGATTAGAGAACAAGAGAAAGAAAACTTAGATTATTATTCTTCTGATATTCTTTCTTACAATCTTTTAGCCTTTTAAACTAAGCTGCAACTGAAACTGCTTGACTAACTCCTAATCTATCACATGCTCTATAATACAATGAGCACATGCCTAATAAGTTAGGTCATCTATAACAGAATGTGACCTACGAATAACTACCAAAACATCCTAGGACTTTATATCAATTCCTAGTACAATGCTAACAGCTACCAAGTATCACAATACAGCTAACACTAAGTACAACATAAGCATAATGCATATAATCAAGTACAATAACATAACAACGCACAAACAGCACCAGTCCTTAGTATAGCAGCAGTCAGTAGTAGCTGCAGCACACAGTAGCAATGTACACAGGTAGCAAGACTAGCAGATTGTAATACTTTTGTCATGATACCCACTGAGAAAGCATCAAACAGGGGCAAAAAAAAAAAAAACCAACAAAGAGTAGAATCACTCACCA
The DNA here is from genome assembly GCA_033629205.1 of Lithocarpus polystachyus. Lineage (NCBI taxonomy): Eukaryota > Viridiplantae > Streptophyta > Magnoliopsida > Fagales > Fagaceae > Lithocarpus > Lithocarpus polystachyus. The sequence goes on along the minus strand of CM066171.1, from coordinate 23,158,894 downwards.
AGAAGATCAGGATTAATGCTATAGCCTTAGATTTTCTAGGTCCTATTCCTTATGCAGTACACAAAAAATTCTAAACCTAACCTAATTTGGACTTGTTTTCACTCTTTTAGCCAACGACTTGGCTGGGTTGGGCTTGGAACGAAGTCTGGGATGGGCTGAGGCTGGACCAAATTTGGACTTTCTTCTAACCTGTATCTACAATTTCGAAGTCATGAGGGTGTATTCAGGAACGGAGGAGCTGCTACACTTCACAATTGTTGCTGTAAATGGCGCACGTGTGCCGTACCAAAAGGAGTTTGGGTGACTTTGGCTGAGTTGAATCGGACCTGAAGGAGTGTGCGAGTTGGAGTGTGGTGTGAGTTTGAAACTGTTGTGAAGAATAATCGAAGGGTTGAGTTATGAAATTAGAACTTTAAAAAATTAAAAAGCGAAATATCGGTGACATGTAAATTGTGAGAGCTCTAATGATATGGCAGACTCTCAAAAGGTCAATAAATAGTCAAAGACTTCGGTTTTATAGTATGTATATATTATAATTCTACTTAGATAAAAGTTATGTAATTTATTATGGACTTAGACGGCCAATAATTAAATAATTAATTTAGTACAAAAATGTGACAGCAAAACAATAATAACAAAAAAAAGGACTTTTATGATGATAAATTTTACCAATAAAAGGGAGATAAATGTGATTAGAATAAAGAGATAAAGATATGTGTTAAAGGTAATTAAGTTGTATCCATTTTTCCAATGACATTTTTTTTATCAAAAATTTATTTTCTTTTTAGAAGTATTTTACTTGTAGGACTACAATAATAGTAAAAAGCGTAATGTGCATTTCAATTAGTTAGAAAATTCGCATCCCGCCTGGGATATGGCAAATGTAAGAATGTTTTAGCATATGAGGCCCAAATAGCTCAACATCCGGACATGGCAACATGTAAAAATGCAAATTTTTTTGCCATAGTGCTACAACATTGTTCTAAAGGTAGAACGACACTGTAGCACAATGGTATAAACAAAATACTGTTTTTTAATCGGTTTGGTTCTTCTCTCTCCTCTCTCATTATTCATTATCTTTCTCTCTCTTCCTTTTTTCTCTTTCCTTCTGCTCTCTCTTCTTCAAACCTGAGGCCCATGCACGTCGATGATGGGTAATAGTGGCCACCACTAATATAGCCGTCACCGCATGCAAGCCTTTCTTTCATCCTCTCTCTCTTCATAGCTCATCTCAGACCAAACAAATTTGTTCATGGGTTTCTAGCGTGGTTGTGGGTTTGTAGGATTCTCTGTGCAAGATCGGCGTGATCAAGAATCTGGTAGTTGTTGTGGCGGCGAGATCAGCGTGGTTGTGGGTTTGCAAATCGGATTTGGTTGCAGGCAGTAATGGGTTTACTAATCGGTTTTGGCCATGGGTTTGGGGCTGAGTTTTGATGGTGGATCGTGGTGGCATTGGTGTGGTGGGCCGTGGGTTATGGTGGCACGGTAGGTTTGGGGCTGAGTTTGGTGGGTTTGCTTGGTGGGTCAGTTGGATCGGCGTGTGTTGTTGATGGTGGAACAGTGGGTATGCTTGGTGGGTCAAGTGGATTGGCGTGTGTTGTTAATGGTGGATTAGTGGGTTTTTTTTATTTTTTATTTTTATTTTTGATAAACTGTGTTGATGGTGGATCAATGAGGTTTCTTTTGGTTCAGTGTTGGGTTTTTTTTGGATAAACTGTGTTGGGGTTTTGGGTCTTCACGGTGGTGATGGAAGTGAAGAGAGAGACACAAGAATTAGAGAGAGACATAAATATATTTTATTGTGTAAATATATTATTTTAATGTATTGTATAAGAAAATAAAAGTTGGGATGTTAGGTGTGTTAGAAAAATAGTATGGTATAAATGATAAAGTAAGTTTTGAGATGGTAAAATATAGTTTTTTGTAAATTTCGGATGCGAATGCTCTTAGAATATCCATTTGGAAAATTATAATAAATATTAAAATTTACAATAATAGTAAAAAGTGTAATGTGCATGTCAATTAGTTAGGGTATCCATTTGGAAAATTATAATAAATATTAAAATTTTCAAAATTTTTGTTGGATAGAATTTCAAATTTCTTGAAACTTAGATAAAAGAGTTTACCTTTAAATCTTTGATTCAAGGAAATATATCCAAACAATTAATTTAATAATTAATGAGTGTGCACGGTTTTGGTCATTCCCTTAGAAACAATATTTATATGAATAGTTATTACATAACCCACAGACTTTTATAGCGCCAAATTCAACACACACATATTACATATATATATATATATATATATATGATAAGTTTTTGAATAAATATTTAAAAACAATCCATTAAACAATTGAATATAGAATCTTCGATTCAATAATAATTTTTTTTAAAAAAAATTTTAAACATAAAAAAAGGAAAAACAAAAAAGTCATGTGTTAAAAATCATTGGTAAAAAATTAATAGTAAGTTTTTTTTTTTTTTTTTTTGATACAAGACAAAAATTCTACTTTAACCTAATCTAATTGTATATGTGTATGAAACTCTCTCTGAAGATTTGAACCCCGACTCTTGCCCTTCACACTCCACAAACACTTATATAAACCATCGCTCCAAAAGTGTGCAATGGTAAAATTAATAGTAAGTTAATAGTATTTAAGGGGGAAAAAGGATTAATAGCAACTACATCAGAAAAAAAAAAAAAAAAAACCAATTGATATCTTGGCATGATAATAAAGAAAAGTTGAAATACTATCCTATCTAAAAATAACAAATAAAAAAAATTTGAGAAACAGCACACACACACACACACACACACACAAATAAGAGAGAAAGGGGTTCTAAAAAAAATGATTAGGAAAAAAATTGTGACAATTAACATAAAAAAAATGAAAAAAAAATAATAATAAAAGGCAAAATGAAGAAGTTCTGTATTACCTTAGAATAAAATAAGTAAAGGATGTAAAAATAAAAAGAAAATAAAGTAAAGTCGATATCAATAATTAGGCTTTTGTTTCTATCTAAAGAATTGATAAAGCAATACGGTAAAATTTGATAAGATCAAGTTGTTGTTTCTATCTAAAAAAATGCTGCAATTTAGTGTAGTCATTTGGCTCAATCACGACTTTTAAACCAAATTTTTGTTTAATTATAATATATAATTAGTATTATGCACTTACAATGCACGTCTTCATAAGAATAATTATAAGTAAATTTAATTGAACATTTCAATAATATAATTAAATTAAGCTTGCGAAGAGATTTTAATTCTTAATGCTATACAGAATTGAGGGCATTTTTATTACATTTAAATAATTAAGCTTATGAAGAGATTTTAACTCTTGGGATAGTAATGCTATACAAAATTGAGGACATTTTTATTACATTTGGATGATGATTTAATGAGAATAAAAATAAAAATTACAAAAAGTTCGAAGGAGGTTTGGCAGGAAAAAAAAGATGAAAGAAAAGAAAATATTGATACGATGGTTATTTCTTCTTATTATTATCAAATGACATGGAAATTGTTAAAATTTTATAATAGATTAAAAAACAAAATAAAAAACATGTGATAAAGGTCAGCACTAATAAATAAAGGAAGGGATTTAGGCGTTATGTTTTAGGGAAGTGATCCGAGGATGAATGATTCCTCGGCTAGGCAAAGCCAAGGTCAGAAGATGCGGTTTGACATCAAGGGCAACGTTCCGAACTATTTCACTGATGAGGATAAGTATTAAGAAGGAACAAGACAAAGGGAGGCCATGAAATATTTAAAGAGAAAGCTGCTATCATCGTATTAAATGCTCTGCAGCTAATTCTCTGGCCACATTAATGAAGAAGTGATACCTGAACATTATCTTTCAGCCTTACAGCTATTCTTCAAAGACTTCAAGAAGGTGCTGATGGGACAAGGATCAACACTAGCAATCTAGTCTACACGTGGAGGGTAGAGATGAATGAAGGTGATAGTATAAAATAGAATGGAGATCCTAAGGGGAGGGGATCGAGAGATTGAAAGAAAAATACTGTAGTAATTAAGAGTGAAACTTGTAATCAAACTTGAGAATCAATATATAAGAACAGACCTCCTCAGACTGTGCCAATGACGTTTTTCTTTACATCAAATCAGTCTATCTTCATTTTTTTGTCATTTGGATCCACTTTTCTTGTTGTTTGACTCATTAAAGCCCAGTTTTCCAACCCACTCTCTACAAATTTATTGTATTGGGTTCTTTGGGCCTAAGTTCATACATCCTTTGGGCTTGGGAGCCAAATTGTGACCTTAAAATTAGCACCGTTTGTGGGAAATTTCGGTGTTGTGGTGAGTCCAATGTTCAATTATGGTAGGTTCAGGTCCAAACCAGGCAGAGTCTAGAAGGTCCCAACGTCAAGATCACTTTCTCTATCTTGAACGAGAAAGGGACCGCGAGGGAAGTGTGCACACCACCCATACTAGCAAGAGCCATTCTCGGGGTGGGAGCCACATTTCTCATGAAGAGAATGCTAGAATCATGCAGTAGGAGATTGATCACTTACGGAGGAAGTTGCGCCGTGAACGACAGAAGAGAACTCCTTTAAGTTCTGTTTCTTCTTTTGGTGGTGAAGAAGATGGCAGCTATAGGTCCTGAGCGAGGACTCCTTGTAGTGAGTCTTTCTCATACGATGAGGATCACAACGGTAGGCGTAGGGGTAAAAGCCCATCCCATAAAGGTCTGGGAAATGACGCTATGAGTAGGGTGTTGAACCAAATTTCTAGATCACCTTTCACACGCAAGATCAAAGCAGGGAAACTGCCTCGGCGCTTCACTCAACTAACATTCACCATGTATAATGGTTGTACAGACCCTGTGGAGCACGTAAGTCACTTCAACCAGAGAATGACTGTACATTCCAAGAATGAGGCCTTGATGTGCAAGGTATTTCCATCCAGCCTAGGGCCTAATACGATGAGGTGGTTTGACGGTCTGGGTGCAGGTTCTATTGATTCCTTTAAGGAGCTCACTCGAGCGTTTGGATCTCGTTTTATTACGTGCAGTAGGGTTCCTCGGCCCTTAGATTCCTTGTTGTCCATGTCCATGCGAGAAGGAGAGACCCTGAAAATGTACTTGGATGGATACTGGGAGATGTTACATGAGATCGATGAGGATTTTGACGATGTGGCCATTAGAACCTTCAAGGTCGGCTTGCCTGCCGAGCATGATTTGAGAAAGTCTTTAACTAAGAAGCCGGTAAGAAGCGTGTGTCGGCTTATGGATTGTATCGACGAGTACAAACAGTTTGAAGAAGATCAGCAGCAAGGGAAAGGAAAGGTTAAGGTTATCCCTCAAGAGATGAGGGATTTCAGGTCAGACCGCTACAACAAAAACAGACCCTGAAGGGATTTTGCTGGGCAATCTGGGTCTACGGCTCCTCAAGTGGTTAACACGGTGTTCTGAAAGCTAGTACATCAAGTCTTGGAGAAAATCAAGAATGAGCTATACTTCAAATGACCAAATAAGATGGGAGGAGACCCTATGAGGCGCAACCAAAGTCTTCATTACCAATATCACCAAGATCGGAGTCACACCACAGAAGACTGTAGGACTTTGAGGAGTCATCTGGAGCAACTGGTTAAAGAGGGGAGGCCGAAACAATTTCTACAACAGCCTAGTGGACTAAGAAGTCAAGCAGGATCAGGATTTTAGCGAAATGCTTTCTCTAGAGCCCCTTTGGGCACAATTAATGTCATCTTCACTGCTCCGGGGAGAACTGGTTCTCATCCCTTCAGGGTGATGTCTGTAGCTCGACTACCCGCTAAGGACTTTAATTCTGACCCAAAGAAGGCTAGATTGGAGATTCAACCGGCATTGAGTTTTTCAGATGAGTATAAAGTTGGGACCATACAGCTACATGATGATGCTTTGGTGGTCACCCTCAGTATAAGAGGGTATGATGTAAAGAGGGTATTGGTAGACTAGGGCAGTGGTGCAGAAATCTTGTTCCCTGATCTATATAAGGGGCTGGGTTTGAAGCTTGGAGATTTGGCAGCTTATGATTCACCTTTGGTAAGCTTTGATGGGAGAGTAGTCATTCCGAGGGGCTAGATTAGGTTGCCGGTGCAAGCGGGGTTTGAAGTGGTGGAGGTAGACTTCATTATGGCCGATGCTTATTCTCCCTACATGGCTATTGTGGCAAGACCCTGGCTTCATGCCTTGGGGGCTGTTTCTTCCACCTTGCATTTAAAGGTAAAGTACCCATTCGGGGATTAGATTGAAGAGCTTGTTGGGAGTCAATCCATGGCTAGGCAGTGCCTGGTGGCTATAATTATGCACTAGCCTGAAGTTGAATCTTCGGCCTCTGCTGAGGGGGGCTTATAGCAATCAAAGACTCTGGTCTTATCTGCAGATACAATGTCGGAAGAGGTAAAGTGTGAAAGGTTGGAGGAAATTATTATTGATGGTGATCTAGAGAAGTTTTTTCAGATCGGTACTCAGCTGCTTCCTTGAGAAAAGGAAGAGCTGTTAGAATTTTTAAGGAGGAACATTGATGTGTTTGCATGGAATGCTTATGAGGCCCTTGGGGTGGATCCAAACTTCATTTGTCATCATCTGAATGTCAACCCAGCTGTCCTCCCTAGGAGGCAACCGCCTCGTACTCATCTAAGGAGCATTTTGATGCCGTCAAGGAGGAGGTGAACAAGTTTAAGCAAGTTGGGGCTATTAAGGAAGTTTTCTACCCTGGGTGGTTGGCCAATACAGTGGTAGTGAAGAAGAAGAATGGAAAGTGGTGTGTGTGTGTAGACTTCACAGACTTGAACAAGGCCCTATACCTCAGATTGATTAATTAGTTGACGCAACGGTAGGCCATCTTCGGATGAGCTTTTTGAATGCCTTTTAAGGATACCATCTGATACTTTTAGCTTTGGAAGATCAAGAGAAGACAGCTTTTGTCACTTCTACTGTGAACTACTACTACAAAGTGATGCCCTTTGGTCTAAAGAATGTAGGGTCTACTTATCAGAGAATGATGACCAGGATGTTTGAGCCACAACTAGGAAAAAACATCGAGATTTATATAGACGACATGGTGGTCAAGAGTAAGCTAGAATTTGAGCATGTTGATGACCTTAGGAATATCTTTGAGATCTTGAGGGGACACAAGCTGCGACTTAATGCTTCTAAATGCTCTTTTGGTACCGAATCAGAGAAGTTCTTGGGGTACATGGTTAGTCACTGTGGAATTAAAGTCAATCCTGACCAAATTAAAGCAATCAACAGTTTACAGCCACCTCGAAATCCTAAAGAGGTCAAAGAAGTTGACAGGGATGATTGTTGCTCTAAACCGATTTATCTTTCAATCAGCAGACAGGTGTAGGCCTTTCTTCCCACTGTTGAACAAGTGGAAGGGATTTGAATGGACTGAGGAGTGTGTCCTGGCCTTCCAACAGTTGAAGGAATACTTATCTCAGCCACCCATCATGTCCAGGCCTGAGCTGGATGAGGTTTTGTTTGCTTAAATCGCGATAGCTTCCCATGCGGTAAACCTGGTGCTAGTGTGGGTTGATAGTAGGGTGCAAAGGCCAGTTTATTATGTGAGCAAGTCACTACATGAGGTCGAGGTCTGTTACTTACCACTGGAGAAGGCCATTTTGGTAGTGGTGCATGCTGCGCGTAAGCTCCCTTACTACTTCCAATCACACATAGTTGTTGTCCTAACCCAACTTCTGCTTAGATCTCTACTTCGAAGTATTGATTACACATGAAGGATTACTAAGTAGGGCACGATCCTAGGGGCTTTTGATATCAAGTACATGCCTCGCACCTCTGTCAAGGGTCAAGTCCTCGCTGATTTGGTAGCTGAGTTTGCTGAAACCCCACTTGAAGAAAAAGTTGAGAAGTAGGACATAGATGGAAAATCAGTTGGCGTGGCCTCCCTGCAAGAACCTTTACCTTGGAAGGTATACATTGATGGTGCAGCGAATCACAAAGGATTGGGAGTGGGACTAGTTTTGATATCTCCTGAGAGGATCACAATTGAGAAATTCTTGAGATTGGGCTTCTCGGCCACAAACAATGAAGCTGAGTATGAAACTCTGTTGGTAGGCATGACTATGGTTCAGAAAATAGGAGAAAAGATAGTGAAGATGTTTTCAAACTCGAGGTTGGCTGTAGGCCAGGCAAGGGGGAGTTGGAAGCCAAAGATCTTAGAATGTAAGAATATTTGAACCAAGTTAGACACTTACAATCAGGATTTGAGTCTTTTAATTTATCACAAATCCCTAGAAGTAGAAATACACACGTTGACTCTCTTGCCACGCTATCAACCTCCTCGGCACAAAGTTTACCTCGGGTGATCCTTGTAGAAGACTTGTGCAAACCTACTGAAGTAAGGAGAAATGCGGTTCATATTCATCAGATTAGGTTGGGTCCTAGTTGGATGGACTCTACTGTACTATTCCTTAAGGAAGACATCTTGCCTGAGATTAAATCTGAGGCAGACAAGGTACGGAGAAAGGCTCCTCGATTTTGGCTGTCCGAGGACCAAAAGTTGTACAAGAGATCTTTTCTCGACCATACTTGCTATGCATACGCCCTAAGGTAGTTGAGCTACTCCTAGAAGAGTTACATGAAAGGATTTGTGGAAGCCACACAGGAGGCAGGTCCTTATCCTATAGGGCCTTCACTTAGGGGTATTGGTGGCCAAATATGTAGAGGAAAGCATAAGAATATGTGAAGAAATGTGACCAATGCCAAAGATTTGCTCCAAACATTCACCAACCAGGAGATGTTCTTAATCCTTTGTCCAGCCTTTGGCCTTTTGTTCAATGAAGTTTAGATATTGTAGAGCCCTTCCCTAAAGTTGCCGGGAATAAGAGATGGCTGTTGGTTGGCACGGATTACTTCACCAAATGGGTTGAAGCTAAACCCTAGCAAATATCAAGGATATGGATGCCAAGAGATTTATCTGGAAAAATATTGTCACTCAGTTTGGAATCCCTCGTACACTCATCTTGGACAATAGTCTTCAATTTGATAGCAATGCCTTCAGGAGGTATTGTTGTGATTTGGGCATAACGAATAGATATTTCACCCCGGCATAACCACAAGGGAATGGACAGGCCGAGACTGTCAATAAGGTCATAGTGAGTGGGCTCAAAAAGAGGCTGGATGACGCTAAGGAAAAATGGGTGGAAGAGCTGCCACATGTCCTTTGGACATACCAGACTACACCTCGTAGGTCCACTGGGGAGACGCCATTTTCGATGACTTATAGGGCCGAGGCTATAATTCCTCTGGAGACAGGATTTCCAATGCTGAAGACAAGCTTTTTTACTCTGAACAACAATGATGGGCTATTGGAGAAGAGTTTAGATTTAATTGAAGAGCGAAGGGAAAATGCTATGGTTCAACTGGCGTACTATCAACATAAGTTCAAGTAGGGGTACAACTCAAATGTAAGGTTAAGTCCACTAGTGCCTGGAGACCTAGTATTAAGAAAGGTTTTGGGTACTGCTAAGAACCCAGCCTGGGGAAAGTTAGGGTCCAACTAGGAAGGGTTATATCGCATCACATCAGTGGCTGGAATAAGTGCATATTATCTTGAAGATCTAGATGAAAATAATGTACCACGCCCCTGGAATGTGAACAATCCGAGAAGGTATTATTATTAATGAAAGTTTTCTTTACCATATTTGGGTTTATTGTATTATGCATCATGCGTTCTACTATTGGTTTGAATATTAAACAGAACCTTGGTCATGCCTAGCTCCTCGGACCACATACCTTGGGTAAATTGATATTTTAAGTTACCTATCTGAGTATTAAATAGAACTTTAGCTATGCTTGACTCCTCGGACCACATGCTTTAGATAAATTAATACTTCCAATTATTTTCCTAAGTATCAAACAAAACTTGGGTCATGCCTAGCTCCTTGGACCACATACCTTGGGTAAATTGATATTTTAAGTTACCTATCTGAGTATTAAATAGAACTTTAGTTATGCCTAGCTCTTCGAACCACATGCTTTGGGTAAATTAATACTTCCAGTTATTTTCCTAAGAATCAAATAGAACCTTAGTCATGCCTGGCTCTTCGGACCATATACCTTGAGTAAATTGATAAGTTAAGTTACCTATCTGAGTATTAAACAAAACCTTAGCTATGTCTGGCTCTTTGGATTACATGCTTTGGGTAAATTAATACTTCTAGTTATTTTCCTAGGTATCAAATAGAACATTGGTCATGCCTGGCTCCTCGAATCACATATCTTGGATAAGTTGATGACTTAAGTTATTTGCCTAAGTGTTAAATAATACCTTAGTTATACTTGGATCATCGGACCACATACTTGGGGCAGGTTCATACTTTCTATTATTCATCTAAGTATTAAGTAGAACCTACCGTGCTAAGTTGGTAAAAATCTTTGTCATAATGACATGATCAAATGAACACTCATTAGCATCACCTAAAGCATTTGAAAGTATATCCATGGTCCGTTTAAGAACTGGTTATCATCTCTAGTTCCTTAAACTTACTAATGAGTGGAGAATTAAGTAGAGTTGGACCTGTATGGATACTACACTAACATGTATGTTTTTGAAGTTAAAGTTATACTTTGCCGAGATGGTGGACTTGGTAAGTTTAACATGTCTTGCTACTAATCATGTGATGTGTGATAATTATGCTACCATTTATGCAGATTAATAAGTCAAGTTATACCGCATTATCACATTTTTATCAAGTGTTGAATGAAAAGAGATTACGTTTGGATCAATATAAACATCAAAAGTATAAAAGAAAGACTTGCAGTTTTCATTAATATTGAGCATCTGAAAAAGGCAAGTAGATTACAAAAGGTTGACATGATTACAGAGCTCGAAAACAAACAAACAAAAAAAGAGAGAAGAAAAAGACAACCTAGGGCTTCATTTTTATTACAAGTTTATCTTTTGGATTCTTGGGAGGCTGGGTAGATGTTGCCGTGGTGGAAACTTGACCTTTGCCTTTGGGATCTTCCTTTGAAGGTATGGGGAGAGTTGCTAACATAATCTCCATGCTTTGAGAAGCCTCTTTCTCCTTTAAAGGGTTTTTAGGGGCAACTGGTGGCAGGGTGGCGTCATGGGCCACTTCCTTGCTGGTATCTCCTAGCTTTTCAGTGTCCTTGGCCTGCCCTGCTTCCTTGAGGGAGATGTTGGCTACAAGAGTAGCTTTAGATGGGCTAGCCTTACCTTTATTTGCCTCTGAGGAGACCGGGTCGGCCTTAGAGCCCAAGGAGCTTGAAGTGTGTATGGCTAGGAGGTAGTACACATTCTCTACTTTCCTAAGGGCAGAGGAGGCCTCAACTCTAGCCTGGTTGAGCCTTGTTCCACACTTGAAGGCAGTAGAATCTGCACACCTGCGTGACCTCAGCCCTAAGGGCTTCCTCGGTCTTGGTCACCCCCACATCGTAACCTTTTTGCTTGGCTTTCTCTTTAGCCTTCTTGGCCTCCTTCAAGTTCTTGGTTAGGACCTTGATCTGGCTTTTGGCAGCAGCAAGGTCATCCTTGGCTTGGTAGAGCAGCTTGCGCTGAGCCTCCGCCTACCTCTCCACCACATCCAGAATGGCTTTGATGCTCTTCTTGTCCCGATCAGCTTCAGCTAGCTTGGCAATAAGATCTTGAGATTTCTTCTCCGCTAGCTCAAAAGATTTCACGGCAGCAATGCGTCTGCCCTCCTCTTCCTTCATCATCCTGTGAGTGCTGATGACTATCTCATCAACTCTATGGGCAGCTTGGATGGCCTTTTATGAAAAAATGCGCAAAATATAAGTACAAATAAAAAGAAAAAGAGAGAAAGAAAGGAAGAGAAGATTATTACTATGGTAAAATAAGTGGAGGGTAGGTAGTAGACTTACCATAGCAATGTCTCCCTTTAAACTAAGAAAGACCTCATGCTTCCTCAATGACCTTAAGTCGGCCACGTCTTCGGGCAGCAATAGGGCCTGCTCCATCGCATCAACAATGTAATCAGTCTTTCCTTGTTGGAAGTTTCTGATCAAGGCATCAGCAGGTAGAAGGGCTCCATTTAGTATCATTGCTAGAGTCCAGGCAGGTGTCCCAATTTGAGCTTCAGCTCTCTTATCTGCTAGAATTGGTCCTATCCTAGCTTGTTTGGCTCCTTTCTGGACCTCGGCCTCCTTAGGTAGGGGGCCCTTCCCCCCTTCTACTATTTCTTGGATCTCTTTTCCTCTTATGATCAGCAGGATCAGGTCAGAAGGGTTGAGTAGGTGGAGGGGTAAGGAGCTAGGCTTGGGTGGTTTTCTCTGGTGCCTTACTCCCAGTTGAAGATTCCATCACTCCCAAGAGGCCAGTTCTCTGCTTGCACTTTATCCCCATGTGTTCTGGTAGGGGGAAGTCTCCTTAGGCCTAGCTTGCTTATGCAGACGTAGGGTGGCCGAGGTCACCGAATGGGCTTTTAGGAGATGAAGGACTGTTGAAGACTTCAAAGGTGTCTTTAGAATCAGTCACCTCAACCACTTCTTTTTCTTCTTCCTCTTTCTTCTCCTTGATGGCTAGCTGTGATAATGTTGCCGCTTCCTTGGCAGAGTGTTGGAATGGCAGTGCTACCTTTGGTATGCCATCTGGGATAGGATCGGTGGTGAGAGTGCCCTCTAGGATAGGACCGGTGGTGAGAATGCCCTTTGGGATAGGATCGGTGATGAGAAAACCCGGAGCAGCAACACTTATCCTATGTAGGCGAGGGTCCTTTGCTTTGATGATGCATTTCGGCGCCTGGTAGCTTTTGGAGATGGAGGTATAGCCGAGGATCAGGTGTTACTCTGAGCTGACCGTCACTGTGGACGAACACCTCGGCCTTCAGTATTTTGTCTAGGCTTTCCTAGTTGACAAGGCTGAAGTTGGGTACAACAGCGTTCTTATCTGCAAAACCATTGGGAAAAACAGAAAAACATTGTTAGCAAAAAACAGAGTGAGTCAAAGGAAAACTCATATACAAATATTCAACCTAGACTTAAAGCCCCACCTGGTGTCCCCTTTCTTGTCGAGCAGGGGAGGCCATTCCCCTGAAACGATAAAGAAGTCCTTGTTTAGACCTTTGTTAGAATCAGGGAGGCATTAGATGAGCTTAACCTCAGGGTACCTAGACTTTAGGTAATACCCTTGCCCCTTTAGGTGGTGGAGGTTGTAAACTCAGTTGACATCATGGTAGGTCAGCCCTAAGCCCATTCTCTCATTAAGGGTGTCTATACTCCTTAAGATCCTAAACATGTTCGGGGCACACTGGGTAGGAGCTAATTTGTGAGCCTTAAGGTAATCCCTAGTGACGGTGCCCATAGGGATTCTTATCCCTCCCTATATGAAGGCAATCATCGAGATTACCACCTCTCCTTTTTGCCTTCTCTCATGCCACTCCCTTTCCTTACAATACCTAATGGATACACTTGGCGGAATCCTATACTAAGCTTTAAAGCTCTCTAAACCCTCCTCAGAGTCTACCAAATAGGCAAATCTACCTATTCCTAAGAAAGGTTTGGAGATATTAAGAAGATTGAGAGAAGTAAGAGGGGCCGAGGAGGAAAAGGCAGAAAATAAAAGTAGAGGAAAAGATAAATAAAAAGATCTATGAAGACTTACGTGAAATGGGAAACTCTCCTCGAACTAACTCATGGTATTTATGAGTGCAGGGGTACAGTTTATAGGAGCAAAGGTTCAACATATGAATGCTAAAGTGAGATGAATGATTGATTTGGGCAATATTTATATCAAAAAGAAAGTTACTAGCAGGAAAATTCCTGTTTGGGTTTTAGCAAAATCCTCAGCCGTTAGATCTGCATTGCGCTGTAGAACGTGGGGAACATAGAGCTGTAAAAATTTAATGAGGGCGCGTCTCGTATGCCGAAGCGTCAGGAGTGGGCCTTGGGTAGTTAAAAAGGCATTTGCACAATTAGAAGTGACGTATGGTAAGGGCAGAAGGGTTGTGGCAATATCGAAATCCTCCTTTTTACCCGAGGAGCAAAAGAAGGGAATTTCGAGGGGCTATTGTAGGGATATTAGGCCCAGTAGAATGTATTGGGCTGGAGGCCCAGTCCGAGGATACCTCATAAGTCCGAGGATGAATAAACATGTGATAAAGGTCAGCACTAATAAACAAAGGAAGGGATTTAGGCGTTATGTTTTAGGGAAGTGATTCGAGGATGAATGATTCCTCGACTAGGCAAAGCCGAGGTCAGAAGATGCGGTCTGACATCAAGGGCAACGTTTCGAACAATTCCATTGATGAGGATAAGTATCAAGAAGGAACAAGATAAAGGGAGGCCTTAAAATATCTAAAGGGAAAGCTGTTACCACTGTATTAAATGCTTTGCAGCTAACTTTCTGGTCGCATTAATGAAGAAGTGATACCTGAACAGTATCTTTCAGCCTTACAGCTACTCCTTTAAGACTTTAATAGGTGCTGATGGGACAAGGATCAACACTAGCAATCTAGTCTACACGTGAAGGTAGAGATGAAAGAATGTGATAGTATAAAATAGAAAGGAAACCCTAAGGGGAGGGGATCGAGAGATTGAAAGAAAAATACTGTAGCAATCAAGAGTGAGACTTGTAATTAAACTTGAGAATCAATATATAAGAATCGACCTCCTCGGATTGTGCCGATGACGATTTCTTTAGATCAAATTAGTCTATCTTCATTTTCTTGTCATTTGGTTCCACTTTTCTTGTTGTTTGACTCATTAAAGCCCAATTTACCAACCCACTCTCTAGAAATTCACTGTATTGGACTCTTTGAGCCTAAGTTCATACATCATTTGGGCTTGGGAGCCAAATTGTGACCTTACAATTTTAATCAAGTTCAAAAAACAAGAGTGCAAATTTAGCAATATATATAGGGAGTAAGAAACAAGCTTAATGGGATAATTATATATATATATATATATTTCTTGATATTTATGCATAGATTGACTTTTTATATATATATATGTATATATATAAACTTGGACCTTTTAAAAACATGTTAACAAAACAATTACTTATGTCGAGAGTACAATGATGTGATATTTCTTCATCTTAGATAATAATATGAGTCTCATTATTTAAATTTATTGTAGAATCTATCATCCACATAAATGTAATAAGTCCTATAAAGGAGTGCCTAATAATTTTCGGTTACTAAGTACTACACTAGAATGCCTAATAATTTCGGTTATTAAGTACTACATAGGAATGCTTAATAATTTCAGTTAGCAAAGGACAATATATTTTTCAGTAAAATTCATATTTTCTTTATTTATAACTTTATGTTACTAAGAGCAATAGCATTGGAGACACTAAAAAAAACCTATTTTACATCCTCAAATACCACTTTATCTATTTTACCAACTCATTTCGCAAATGACTCATTTCAGTTTCTATTTTATATATAACACAATAAAATAATATTACCTAATAAAATAATATAAAAAAGCATTTCTCTCCTCTCCCATTTCTCTCTTTCCTCTCTTCCTCTGTCTCTATCTCTCTACCAAACAAGCAGCAACCACCACCACACACAGCCCAGCAAACACCAACAAAAAAAAAAAAAAAAAAAAAAAAACAGCACCCAAACACCAATCACTAAACCACCACCGATCTAGCCACCCAAACACTAAATCACCACCAATCTGGCCATCCAAACACCATACCAACATTGATTCGGCCACCCAAAGACACCAACCCACAACCCATCCCACGCCTACCAAGATCCACCGAAACCCATAAAACCTATAGCCCATTCGACCCACAATCCCCACGTTGCCACCATCGCATTGCCCACACCACCAAGATCCACCAAAACCCACAAAACCCATAGCCCATCCGACCTACAATCCCCACATCGCGAAAATCGCATCACCCACGACCACCAAAAACTCATAGCTCATGTCTCCACCACAACCCCACCTGACCCACAGCCCATGTCTCCACCATAGCCCCACCCGACCCACAACCCACAACCAACAAAAAAAAAAAAATACCACCAAATCGAGAAAGACGAAGAAAGAATAGAGAAGAGTTTGAGAGTGAGAGAAGAAGAGAAACGAGTCAGAGACAAAGAGTGAGAGCGAGAGAAAAAGAAAAGAAGAAGAGAGAGGAGAGAAAGAGAGAGCCGGAGCTTGAGAAGAAAGAGAAGAGAGAGGAAAGAAAATATATTATTTTAATTTTCCATCCCTGTTACAGTGTGGTTCTATATACTCATACTTACTGTAGTGAGGATGTCAAATAATTTGGGTTTACATACCCTACCCAGATGAAGGTTATTTTTATGGGACTTGGTTTAGGTCCAGTGCATCAGTGTACTGGACCCAGTCAGATGGTAACATATGTCTAAAAGTAGACACATGTCATCATTCAATGGTTTCAGTATTACTGGATACTGGACCTAAGCCTAACTCATTTTCACCCCCCTTCCCCCCAATGCTAATGTTCTAAGTTTAGAACCCCACATCTCAATAAAAATACAATATATAATGTTCTCAAATGAGTACCTAAAAAAAATAATAAATTAAAAAAAAAAACACCCAGTCTACTTTCATCTTGTTGTATTCTCATCACTGACTTTTACTATCTTCACAAATTTTATTTCACAATTCTTTCAAGTAAAGATCATGGTAGAATACTCCATGGTTGAACTTATTGGGCATTAACTGAGTCGCAAGCAGGCTTCAAATTGTCTGTTTCAATAATTTTCAAATTTTTATTAGCATTAAAAGTTTTTTTGATCATAAAATTTTTTTAAACATATACATTTCTTTGATTTTTATGTATGTTAATCGTGCTTAGTTAAGAGCATCTCCAATAGCTTAGGTAAAAGCAAAATAATCTCCGTAATAGAGAATGAGACCAAAAAAATGGTCTCCAATAGATTCTCTAAATCATGATTTTTTTTTACTCATGAATAGTAGCTTATCAAGTCTAATGGGTTACTGTACATTAGCAAAAGAATAATACTAAATAAAAAAATAGCAAAGAAAGGAGTGGGGATGGGGTATGGGAATATGTGTGTTAAAAAATGAATAAATAATGAATGAAGAAATAATATTTAAATGAAATAGAGAAAATGATAAAGAATTTGTTAAAAAATGTATTTAAAAAAGTAGATAGATAAAAGGTAAATGTTACTGTTCACTGTTCAAACAGTACAAAAATATAGAGAAGTTGTTGGAGATGCTTTAAGTGACAGATAAGAAATCTTTTATCTTGTTTGTTTTTTTTTTTTTTTTTGAAAAATTCTTTTAGTAAAGTTGTGGAAGTCACGTTACTTTGCTACACGGGTTAAAAATAATAAAAATAAACCGTGTATCTAATTGTCCACGATTTATGTTGCTTAGCAGATTTTCTTAGAGAACCTTGGAGATTGAGTTCCAATATTTGTAGTTTTTTCTTCTCCCCATTTTTTTTCAATAATCCCAAGTTAAGGATAAGAAAACTCATTAAACTCTTAAGGAACTCTTAGCCATTGAGATGCAGCAAAGATAATGACAGTTGTTTTAGCTCAAGATAATGATACAAAACATTGAGGAAGTTGGGGTTTTTGTTTTTTGTTTTCAATCAAAAACAAGAAGAATTTTTTTTTTGGAGCAAATCTTCAAGAAGAAGTTGATATGAATAAAAAAAAATTATGTAAAATGAGGAAGAGAAAGAGAAAAAGAACAAATAAGTTCTTGCTTTTAAGAATTTGGTGCAATCACAACTTCTAAAAATTATTACAATTTGGTGCAACCATTTGGTATAAATTATAAAACATATGATGGGGGCTGGATCCCCTGCGTAGTTGTGGACATAATTGGAATAGGATGGGCTGGTTGGGCGTAACTTCGATTCGATGGGCTGGGTTGGTGGAGGATCTTAGTTTTTGGGGAAGGAGAAAATGCAGGTTATGATGTGATTCAGTTCTGTGTTTGTGTTTTCCATGGGGGAAATGATGGAGAGGTAGAGAGATTTTGAAGTAGATGGTCAGATTTGCGGTTATGAGAGGGAGGGCAGATTTGGGATTATGGGTGAAGGTTGACTTCAGAGGAGGGTAGATATGAAGAGGAGAGGGGTTTCACGGGAAGGTTCTCAGGAAGGTGGATGCGGTGTAGATGTTTTGTTTTTTGGGGTTGGTTTTAGAGGAGGGTAAATATGAAGAGGAGAGAAGCTTCATAGGTTCAGATGTGCTTCACGGGGTTTTGTTCTTGGAGAAATAGTTTATTTATCTATTTTAAATATGGCTAATGTGGAAAAGTGTGAGAGTTTCAAATTTAACGTAACGTGGGAAGTTTTAAGATATTCAAAGAAAAGTCAAATATTTTTTAGAGGTTTCAGTTTTATAGTGTGTATATATGTGTGTGTGTACTCAAAAACCTTGAATTAATTTAATATAATAATTGCTTGATTTTGTGTCATAATTAGAGATTTTTGTGTGTGGGGGCAAATAGTGGGTTTTTTGGGGAGTGACAATAATTAGAGACACTAGCCAACTTACACTATGTTAGACTAACCAATTTGGTTTTAGTTTCCTCTAATATTTCAATAATTTTTTTCAAAAGTCTTGTAACTTAATTAGTTGACAGAATTCTAGGGTTCAAATTCCCCAACTACAAAATAATTTTCCTTGTAAAAAAATTGTAACCTTTAGCATTCTAGTTAATAGACAATATAGAAAAATAATAAGAGTGGTGTAATGATTTGATTGTGCTATATGTGTTTACAAATTTATAAATTACATGATATAGTGACTGATAGTCAGACATGTTTCATGCATACTTAAAAATATAAATATCGTTTTTATAAAATATAAATGCAAATATCCTTCCGTTTTTCTTTTTCTTTTGTTAGAATATTATGACACCAATTGGTTTTTGATGTAGGCGAGAATTGAATCTCAAATCAATTAGTCAAGAGCAAGAGATTTTACCAGTTTTTTTTTTTTTTTTGAGCTCACCAAAACGCATAATTTTTTTCATATAAATCTTAGTAAAATGACAAAATCTCATTATATTTAAACAATTAATACACCACTTAAAAATAATTAATATAACAAAATAAATGTATTGATCCTATTAGTATTCTTTTTAATTACATAGAATAAATAATTTATATATATATATATATATTATATGTCTTTGAAAGGAGTTTGGAAATCTTTTTTTTTTTTTTTTTGAGAAAAAAATCAATCTTAGACTTAATTAGTTCAAAATCATGTTGAACAATTGGGAGGAGAAAAAATGGCATTCTTCAAACAAAAAACAAATGTCTTCTTTTTCTCTTATGCAACACTAGCAAGTGCTAGAGCAGTTCTAATACATCGCACAAACACACTTACAAAAAAAAGTTAACGAAAACCTCCACAAATTAGAATAATATTTTCAGGTATTCTTGTGAACTCCTAGGGATACAAATGGTTCCTTCTTGGAGTTGCGAAAGCACAAGATACATGCTCTCAGATAGTTAAGGTTGGATTGCAAGCTCTATCAATGGTAAAGCGCCAGTGGTAGAAAAATTTAGTCCCATAGCAAAGCATGAATTCTTCAGGAAAGCATTTTCAACGATAATATTAGATGTCTGAACGTACGTTTGGAATTAGATAAAGAGATAGTAGTAGGAGAAAGACTTAGGCCGTCGCTTGGACTTGAGAGATTTGCTATGTCAAGCAACAATTTGTTTGGGCTGAGCTGAACAAGTGTAAGATTAATTTTAGTGAATTCACAAATATTTAATCTTTGAAAGTTTTTTTTAGTCAATTATTGTAAAAACTAAATGAGAGAAATAATGACATTTTCTATATCAATTATTTTTATTATTATAATAATTTTTCTTTTATAAAATTTAAGAAAATAATCATATAAATTCATGGGTAAGCTATATATTTGGTCCATATCCTTTTACATCATATTTTAGTTTGGTTCATAACCTTTCAATTGTGTAAATTTAGTCCCTAACTTTTATGTGTCGTGCCAATTTGTCTATGTTGTTTTATTTTGGATGAAAATTAATAACATGTCGAACTGTGAGGAAAATGGGCATTTGCCCTTAATTTACAAACTATGCAGTAAAATGCCCCTGTTTTGAAACTATTTAGCAAAATGTCCCTGTTTTTGAAACACTATTTTAAGAAAATCGAGTTATGTGTAAAACTCAATTTTAACAAAATCAAGTTATATATATATATATATATATATATATATATATATAAAAGTGGAACTCGATATTAACAATGTCGAGTTTTACTTAAATTTTCAAAATAATTTAAGTGGCAAAATATGCATAGAACTTGAGTTCCACCTGTAACTTTATTTGTTAAAATCGAGTAAAAAAAAGAGTAATTTGCTAAATAATTTCAAAACGGGGGTATTTTGCTGCATAGTTTATAAATTAGGGGTAAATACTCATTTTCTCCCAAAATAAAATTTTAGTGTATTATTACATCAACAAAAGCTAATTTTTTATTTTGGCTATTGTACGCATCATCAATTTTCGTCTAAAAAATAATAATAAGGACTAAATTAACACAGTACTGAAATGTTAGAGACTAAACTGTAACAAGAAGCTTGTGAAAGCAATTACTATCATTTGGGCAAGGCGAATGGCACCAATCTTATGAATCTAGAGGCCCATGTGGGCAGAATGACCTGCCTAGCCTAAGAGCCCACTAAAGTAATTATCGGGCTTGAAAAAGTTTTATACCTGGAACTGGTTAACTGGGCTAAAAGTTTCAGACCTCATGGTGCTGCTGCACGAATTTCCTGCAATTCAAGCATGGACCGCACTGGCCCAACAAAATTGAGTGTATCTTGATATTGTTCTCCCACCAACTTAAGCCTTATTCTTATATGGTGTAGGATTTCTCAAACAAAAACGAGGCTTGTCTTTATTCGAATTCACAACTTTTGAATTTACAAGTGTGATTAGTCACACTGGCTTACTACCATTAAGCCACAGTCACGTATGATGTGAGGTGTAATATTTCACATTACAAATACTCTTTCAGAATTTTACCCGAAATTTTTGTTTTTTATTTTTCTCAAAATTACAGAAATAGATATGAATATTTTCAAATTAAAGGAATATCTTATAAACATAATTTTTTTTTATTGAATTCCATATAGCCAAGCCTTTGCTAAAAGATTATTTCATCACGAGTAAATGAATGTAGAAGTAATGTACCAAAGCCTAGCATCAGTCAAAAATATAATAAATGAATGTCAAAATTATTATTATTATGTGTTAAGGTTGATGACACATTAGTTCATAAATGTTATGTAATAAAATTTATAGCATCTCTAATATCACTCATACTAAAATTTTGATGTAGAAATAAGCATAAATGTACAAAAGCCAAGTTTCTCATAATGAGATTTTTATAAATTGTATTGTATTGTTTAAGTTTTACAAACCAATGTGATATTAATCACAAAAATGTAATTTTGGCATTAATTTATTACATTGTGGACCATTACTTATATATATTATCATGTTGTTGACATCCATCGATTACATTCTTTGTCAGATAAGTTGTATTTTTTTTTTTTTTTTTATTTGAGAAGGAAGTTTGTAAATGCTATGTAATCATATTTGTTGTATCTTTAACATTTTACAATGTTTTTAATCTGATCAATCACATTCATTATCATATTAATTTGTAATGGTTATATAATAAAGTTTGTACATAGTAACTTTAGCATCTTTTTTTTATATAAATAACTAATAAATGTATAGTTTATTATTATTATTATTATTTTGGTTATACGTATTCAATTTTGGGGTTCCTTCGGACTTCAATCATTAAAGAAAAAAGATGAAAGAAAAACAAAAAAGTATAGTTGGATGCAAATTTTGCTGAACCTTTTTTTTTAGGAGGAAAAAAAGTATAATTGTACCTTCCGGTAAAAAAAAAAAAAAAGTAAAGTTGAACATTTAAAAAAATGTTAAATTTTATAAAGTTGTAGATAAACCAATAAACTAAAAAGCAAAATAAAAAATTAGTGAAAAACGCACACGTGTTGGACTCGTATCATTTTCACCTAATTGTATTGGTGGTTTTGGTTTTTAATATTCTTTTATTTTTCAAAGTAAGAGCACTAGCAATAATGGTGCTAAATAGCTATATTGTTATTTTTAGCACTACTAATACTTAAAATACATGCTACAACAATGGTGCTATAGCAAGTAGCTTAAAATATATATATATATATATATATATATATATATTTTATTAAACTCTCTCTCTTCTCTCGTTAAAAAAACATTTTATCTTTTCTTTCTTTTTCTCTCTCTTCAGCTTCTCTTCTTTCTTCATTTTTCCTTCTCATTTTTTTTTCTCTCTCCCCCTCATTGGCGAGACCTATCTCGCCTAGTCACCTACAACAACAGCAAGTGCCATTGTCTCATCTTCATCTTCATCTTCATCCTCATCCTCCTACTTCACTCTTTTCCCTCTCACCTCAACCTCACCCAAAACAAAACCCACCACCAAAATCTCCTTCAATTTCTCCAAAACCCAAACTCGCAATCTTACTCTCAAAACAACAACAACAACTCGATCTGCAGTTTCCATCGAAAAAGAAATCCCAGAGATCGAACTACCCAACACATTCCTTCGCGAATTCGACGACCATGATTCCCCATCATCATCATCCTCCACTGTTCGATCCCATTTCGAGGAAATGATAAGGGAAGCACAGGACAGTGTGTGCAAAGCAATCGAAGGCGCCGATGGTGGAGCTAAGTTTAAGGAAGATGTGTGGTCAAGGCCTAGTGGCGGCGGAGGCATAAGTCGAGTTCTTCAAGACGGTTCTGTTTGGGAGAAAGATGGGGTTAATGTTTCTGTCGTTTATGGGGTTATGCCATCGGAGGCTTATTGTGTAGGGAATTTAACCCAAAATTTCCAACTTGTGAGAAAAAAAAAAAATAGAGAAAACACACGCCAAAGAAAAAACAATCACACGCATAAGACAATAATTACGCGGTTCGGTAATTTGCCTACGTCTACGGAGTTGCAGAGATTTCACTATTATCAGAAAAAAATACAGAGTGCAGCTATAGTGTTTTTTTGCTCTCTCAAAAACTACAACAAGACGAAACCCTAATCACCAAAAAACGATTTTTATATCCTGTGGACAAGAGCTACAAAACGGGCCCAAAAGCTCCAGCTTGGGACTGTTGGCCCAAGCCTCCGCTCCATGAACTAAGCCTCAGAAAATCTCCCATTAAAAATCACGCAACATTATTCGGGTCGGGTCGTCAACCGGATCAAACATAAACTAGGCTCCACAAAGCCCAACAAATCTCCTACTTGGAGACTAATTCAATCACCAACATCAGCCGCTGTCTTCCAAAAATAATCTCTCATCCCTGCAACTCATCCTCTTGTCCTCAAGCTAGAAGGTCAACTGAAGCTACACACAGCTTCAGCTTCTCAATAGTGACACCATTAGTCAACATGTCTGCCAGGTTCTTAGATCCACAAATCTTCTCAAGTATTACTAGCTTATCTTCAACAAGGTAACGGATAAAGTGGTATTTCGTCTGTATATGCTTCGACTTTGAATGAAAAGCCAAATTTTTAGCAAGAAAAATTGCACTCTGACTATCACTGTGTAGAATGCCCATCTCCTGCTTCTTACCTAATTCATCTAAGAAACCATGTAGCCAAATCATCTCCTTTCCAGCTTCTGTTGCTACAACATACTCAGCTTTTGTAGTAGACAAAGTAACAATCTTCTGTAGATTTGAAGCCCATGATATAGCTGTACCACCCAAAGTAAATACAAACCCAGTAGTACTCTTTCTACTATCAATATCACCAGCAAAATCAGTATCTACATAACCCTGCAGTTTCAAACTTGCACCTGTGTAGCAAAGACATGTATCTGATGAACCCCTCAGATATCTCAGAATCCACTTAACTGCCTCCCAATGCTGCTTTCCAGACCTACTCATGAATCTGCTCACAACTCCCACTGCATGTGCAATGTCTGGCCTTGTACACACCATAGCATACATCAAGCTGCTAATAGCTAAGGCATAAGGTACCTTGCTCATATGGTCCCTTTCTTCTTCTGTCTTCAGTGACTGTTCCTTGCTTAGTTTGAAATGACTACCCAAGAGTGTGCTCACTGGTTTAACTTCATTCATGTTAAACCTGTTGAGAACTTTCTTCACATACTCTGACTGTGAAAGCTTCAATGTACCATTAGCCTTGTCTTTAATGATTCTCATACCAAGGATTTACTTTGCAGCTCCTAAATCCTTCATTGCAAACTGTTTTGACATGCTAGACCTTGCAATGAGCATATCATCCACATACAACAGTAAAATGATATAAGAATTATCAAAGAACTTAACATAGCAACAATGATCAGCTTCACATCTCTTGAACCTAATTTTGTGCATAAAGCTGTCAAGTTTCTTGTACCACTGTCTAGGAGCTTGTTTTAGGCCATACAAACTCTTTCTCAGTTTGCAGACTAGATTCTCTTGTCCCTGAGCAATGAATCTTTCTGGCTGAATCATGTAAATGTCTTCCTCCAAGTCACCATGAAGGAACGCCGTCTTCACATCTAACTGCTCAAGATGTAAGTTTTCTGCAGCCACCATTCCCAGTACCAGTCTGATTGTTGACATCTTCACAACTGGAGAGAATATTTCTGAGTAGTCAATGCCCTTCTTCTGCTGGAACCCTTTGACAACCAATCTAGCCTTGTAACGCTTGCTGCCATCATGCTCATTCTTTATTCTGTATACCCACTTGTTGTGCAAAGCCTTCTTTCCTACTGGCAATTCAGTCAATTCCCATGTCTAATTTCCTAACAAGGAATCCATCTCATCCTTCATGGCTAACTCCCACTTGCTTGAATTTTCATCCTGCAAGGCTTCTTCATAACACTCTAGCTCACTACCATCAGTCAACAGGAGATAATTTAGAGTGGGTGAGTAACGCTGTGTAGGTCTAATGGTCCTAGAAGATCTACGGACTTCAGCTACAGGTGTACTCTGATCTACCTGTGAATTTTCATTCTCCTTATCCTCTTCACCCCTTTTCTGGACAGTACTTTTAGTCAATTCATCTAAGTTGACAAACTCAGATTTCTTTTGATTTATCTTTGGAACATCTGACACTACAGTTGACCTGTCCTTGTACATAACATGTTCATTAAATATCACATTTCTACTTCTGATGATTTTCCTGTTTTGTTCATCCCAAAACCTATAGCCAAATTTCTCATCACCATAGCCAATGAAAAAACATATTTTAGACTTTGCATCAAGTTTACTACTAGCATCAGAATCAATATGAACATAAGAAACACAACCAAAAACTTTTAAATGTGAAAACTTTACCTCTTTACCACTCCAAACCTCCTCAGGAAGTCTGAACTCCATGGGAACTGATGGCCCTCGGTTTATCAGGTAAGCTGCAGTGCTAACAACATTAGCCCAAAAAGTTTTTGGTAGTCCAGCATGCAACCTCATACTCCTAGCACGCTCATTGAGAGTTCTGTTCATGCGCTCAGCCACACCATTCTGCTGTGGTGTCCCAGGAATAGTTTTCTCCATCCTAATTCCTCGGGCAACACAATACTCACTGAACCCTCTATCTATGTACTCTCCTCCATTATCTGACCTCAAACGTTTTACTTTCAAACTTGTTTCTGTCTCAACCATGGCCTTCCACTTCTTAAAAGTTTCAAATACATCAGATTTATTTTTCAGAAAATAAACCCATACCTTTCTACTTGAGTCATCAATGAATGTGATGTAGTACCTTGAACCTCCAAGGGATGCAACCGGTGAAGGCCCCTACAAATCAGTGTGCACTAACTCCAATTTTTCAGCCTTCGGTGTCCTGTCAGTTTTCAAGAAGCTCACCATTTTCTGCTTTCCCAAGATGTAGCTTTCACACATGTCAAAATCAACGGACTTCAATTCTGGTAGTTTCCCTTTTGACAGCAGCATCTTTATCCCTTTCTCACTCATGTGACCAAGTCTACAGTGCCATAGGCTTGTATCAGTACTTGCTTCAGCAACTGCAATTGTGTCTCTTGGATTTGAGGTCATAGAGTACCAGTCTTCTTTCCACGAGCCAATACTCTGGCTCCCTTTGTAACCTTCCAAGTACCACCAACAAATAGTATTGCATGCCCTTTATCATCAAGTTGTCCAACAGAAATCAGATTCCTCCTCAGGTCAGGAATATGTCGAACCTTCTCCAATAACCAAACAGACCCATGGGGTAGCAATATACAGGCGTTTTCCATACCCATAACATCCAAGGCTGTACCATCAGCCAAATACACCTTACCAAAATCACCAGCAACATAATTCTGTATGATTTTTCGAAGTGGAGTGGTATGAAACGAAGCTCCTGAGTCTAAAACCCAATCATCAAGTGGACTATCTACTGCAAGAAGTAATGCATCTTGTACCTCTTCTGTTACAGCATTAACAGAATCATCTTCGTTCTTCTTCTTAGGACTTTTACATTGCCTCCTAAAGTGACCTGTTTTCCCATAGTTCCAGCATTGTACTTGTTGGCTTGATCTAGATCGACTTCTGTTCCGATTAGAATTTCTGAATTTTGATCTGCCCTGATTTGAATTTCTGTCATTACCTCTGCCTCTTGTCTCAAGGTTTAGGGCAGAACCAGATCCTGAGGTTTCACCTGCATCTCTTCTGCGAATCTCCTCAGCCAGAATTAAATCTCGTATGTTATTGTACTTTAGCTTTTCCTTCCCTGTAGAATTGCTTACTGCCATCCTCATTGCCTCCCAACTGTTTGGCAAAGAAGCCAAAACAATCAGTGCACGAATCTCATCATTAAAATCAATTTCTACAGACGACAATTGATTTGTGATAGTGTTAAATTCATTCAAATGTTGTGCTACTGATGCGTTCTCTGCGATCTTCAGATTGAACAGTTTCTTCATCAAATGCACCTTGTTGTTTGCTGACGGCTTTTCATACATACCAGACAGAGCCTTCATCAGATCTGCTGTGGTCTTCTCCTTTACAACATTGTGTGCAACAGACCTAGACAGAGTCAACCTGATAACTCCCAGTACTTGTCCGTCAAGAAGAGCCCACTCCTCAGCCTTCATAGTCTCAGGCTTTTTCCCTAGAAGCGGCAGATGCAACTTCTTCCCATAAAGATAATCCTCGATTTGCATCCTCCAAAATCCAAAGTCTGTGCCATTGAACTTTTCTATTCCAGATGCCTTTCCTGCTTCCTCTATCATTGCTCCCACTCAAACCTAACCCTAGGCTCTGATACCAGTTGTAGGGAATTTAACCCAAAATTCCCAACCTGTGAGAAAAAAAAAAAAAAAAAAAAGAGAAAACACACGCCAAAGAAAAAACAATCACACGCACAAGACAATATTTACGTGGTTCGGCAATTTGCCTACGTCTATGGAGTTGCAGGGATTTCACTATTATCAGGAAAAAATATAGAGTTCGACTACAGTGTTTTTTTTGCTCTCTCAAAAAATACAACAAGACGAAACCCTAATCACCAAAAAACGGTTTTTATATCATGTGCACAGGAGCTTCAAAACGGGCCTAAAAGCTCTAGCTTGGGCCTATCGGCCCAAGCCTCCGCTCCATGGACTAAGCCTCAGAAAATCTCCCATTAAAAATCACGCAACATTATTCGGGTCGGTTCGTCAACCGGATCAAACATAAACTAGGCTCCACAAAGCCCAACATATCGTGCCACCACCACCACCACCGAGTTGAAGCCGGGCCACTTTCTATTCTTTGCTGCCGGAATTAGCTCCGTAAATCTAGTGGTTGTGGGTGGTTGTTCTTGGCTTGCTAGTTGTTGTTTGGTAGTTATGGGTAATTGTTCTTGGTTGGCAGTGGTTGTGGATTGTGTCATTGATCGGTTTGTGGTGTTTTTTCTGTAGTGGGATTTATTATTTTATTGTAGTAGATATATTATTTTATTGTGATGTTTATATTGTTTTATTGTGTTGAAAGCTAAAATAGACCCACTACTACTGGATGTTTTGTAAAATGAGTAGGCAAAATAGATAAAATAGTTTTTTGAGGTGCCAAATAACTAAAAAAATAACTCCACTAACGTGGATACTCTAATATAACTGTTGTACCTCAATAAAGTATAAGACATCTCAACTCAAACAAATATTCATCAATAATATCACAACTTTGTGACACATTTCTCCTCCCACTATATGTGGTTAACAAAGTTTGTGCAGCATATGTCATTTTCATAACTTTAAAACGGGAATGAATCATTTCGCAATATTTGATAGATAACTTTTATGAGAGCCTCATAGTTTAACTAGTATATTCTAGTTTTTTCAATGGAAACATCTCAGACTTAAATTTCTTCATTCTCAACCATTGAATTATAAATAAAGAAAAGAAAAAAAAGGGGGTTTTTGCATTAAAATATAAGTGGGTTTCTGTAGTTATCAAAGATAGTATCTAAGAGCCAGCTCAAGGGATGAGGTTTTGGTATATGAATATGTTATCAATATTCTGGTTTCCCAATAAAATTCCTCTTTTTTTTTTGAAAGGTCCCAATAAAATTCCTTGGCATCTGCGTGTGATGGGAATGGAATTTGGATAATATATTATTATATCTAAGTTGATTTCTTTTTATTTTTTTTTATTTTTTTTATAATATCTAAGTTGATTTCAATACAACTTCCATATACAATCCTTCCCATCTCTTTTAAACAAAATATTTTACCAAAATCATGCAAAATTCTTATATCCATTCCCAAACCCTCTTCAGTTTTCAATTATTCTACATAAATTGGACCGGCATTTGGATTCCTTTTTTGAGGTTTTTCTTCTTTGAATATTTTGATTGATTGTAACACATGGGTCATCTTTTTTTTTTTTTTTTTTTGAGAAAATGAAATAAACACATTCATTATGTAAAGTTATTCCAAATTTTAAGAGTGACCACACATGGAAATTTGACTTTTGGATTATGAACAGATTAAGGTTTTGAATTCCTGGAATAAAATTGACCCAAATTTGGTCAATGGGGTTGAAGTATACGACTACACATTTGCATACTAAAGGCCATTGAATGTTTGTGAGAGTTGATTATGACTGTTGACCTAATTAGTAATCAACCAAAGCTTAGCTAAAAAATCTACATGGGAATGGAAGGTAGCCTAACACTGGATTCCTGCTAATGCTAAGGCCTCTTCTTATTAGTAAAGTTCACTACTATACTATTGTTAGGTAACCTGCCATTGTTTGTTTCATTAGTATATTGCCTTTAGTTTTTCCAGTGGACAATTGCAAACCAGCAAAAATTGCTTCTCTGATCTAGCTGTTTCTGAATCACAACTATCCAACGATATAAAATTCAATTTGATTATTTTATCCTTGGATAATTAAAGTGTCTAAAATGTTAATAAAAAACTAAATAAAAATTATAGTATACCTAATAGGTAAATATTGGAGGACTTACTAGTCTCCGTTTCACATTGAGATAGAAAGAATATTTTTTTACTGGACTCTGTTTCACATTGAATTCTTTACCACCAAATAAGTCTAGACACAAATGTGATTTATTTTTTGTTAGATCGGAATAGGGTTTTTTTTTTTCATGGAATAGGGTTTAATTGTGAGGTTTTATATTTAAAAAGAAAAGAAAAAAAGAAATTTAAAAAATTTCTTGCCAAATATGGAGAGTTGTGGAATTTTATGCAAGAAGTAAAAATTTTATATCCAACCCGACCTTAGTTAAGGATTTTGAAGGGTTTTGGGTGGGTTCGGGTTAACATTTTGAAACCAGTTATGGTTTCATTTTTATTCGTTATAAGTATCCAAATTTGATCGGATTATGTATTTAAATTACTAAAATACATTTATTATTAATTTTTTTTTAACTAGGATTTCTACAAAAGTAAATGTGCATCTCTCTCTTTGAAAATATTTTTTAATTCAATGTACAAATGTTTACTAATATCTTATCCAACCTGTTTGATCCGATTTATGGTAAAATAAATATGTATTAATCTTTCAAATATAAATGGGATGAGTTTAGTTTTTCGGTTTTTACTTGTTGCCTCAACTTTTATCATATAATAAAATAAAACTAAATTAAAAAAAATGAATATATTTTTATTTTTTGGTCTCATTTTTAGTAAATAAATTTCTGAAAACCGCGTGATTAGCCTGTAAAATATTTAAAGAGTTTCCAAAATGATTTTCTTTCCAAATTTGACCTGCTGTCCTTCCTAGAACGGCAGAGATAAAGTTCCTGGAACTTTATCATCAACACATGTCAGTCAAGAATCAACTGCCAATTTTACTTTTAGCTCCATCCACACAATTGCGCCACTAACTTAACGATAACTAATAGAATTTAGATTAAACTACTAGCATAAAGTTGTATCATTAAAAAACTGTTTAGCTACATCAACCAAAATTTTCACAAAAAATAAAAAATAAAAACTCTCTCGCAATTGATCTCATTGTGACCACACAATACAAAAAATAAATCATTTTAGTAAAAATGGCGTTGACAATCTGTGTTGCCAAATTATTTTTGAGAAACAAATACATGGATACAAGAGAAAGAGAGAATGAAAAGTCCTAACTTGTAACACAGAGGCATCACAAACTTCACTTAAACATTCATGATGTCGTATAATTTTTTTGTTAAATAAAAAATGGTGTTTCAAAAAGAAGAGAGATATGCTTGCAAGACTTAGTCACAGCTCACAAATATCGGTGGGCCCAAGAGAAATGAGAAACACAAGAATTTCCAATTTGCATCCATGACCTTACCCACTATCCCCACTAGTCCACTATCAAGACATAGATGGGCTTTAAACATTGCATGAATATCCAAGATTTATTTATACTTTTATTAAAATACTAGTTTCACATAAATTTACATAATTTTTGTCATAACTCGCTCATCTGATTAAATAAATTTTAAGTGATTAAGAAAAAATAATAAATTTACGTGAGTTCACATCACACAGCAAGTTTTAGTGAAAGTTATATAAATTTTTGTGGTCATAACACTTTTCCCTTCTAATCTATTATCTTCCATTTGGAGAGAGAGAGAGAGAGAGAGAGAGAGAGAGAGAGAGAGAGAGAGAGAGAGAGAGAGAGAGAGAGAGAGAGAGAGAAGTCTTTAGCGCCACCCTCCGCTGACTCAACAATCACTTCTTTGCTGATATGGGTTTTCTACCACTGAATGCACGACACGTGAAACATCATGACCGGTGCTTCACTACTGTCAACCCTTACCCACTACTACTTTCACATTACCATAACCCGTGAATTAAATGGAGTTTATCTACTCTAGTCAAAGACCCAGTCTCCATTATATCATTTTTATTCAAATTAGAAACATTATCTTTTAGGATGCGTTTGGATACTACTTTGCTAAAAATTAAAAATATTAAAAAAAGTATTTTCCAAATTACTGTTCACTCAAACATTTTTCATTTGCATATTTATACTGTTCATGTTCTATAAACAATACCATAAGCGCTGATTTTAAAAAAAGAAAAGAAAAAAGCAAACTCAGCTCAAAATTTTGAATTCAAACACATACTTAGTATTAATATATTTAACTATATAATTATGAGCAGAGTGATTATAGTTTTAGCCTTTTAAGCTTTTAATTGTCACCTTTTATTAATGAGGACCTTCTTATTCATTCAGCAGGGCAATTTTTTCAAACGGTTGAGATCCAAATTATCATCAAAATTTCCTAGATTTCAAAAGCCACCAAAATCCAAATTTTTGGCATTTTAGCACTCCAAATTTCCAATGAATAACAATATACCGGATACAAATGTCGTTTCATTTTAATAAATTGTTTTCGAAAAAGCCAAATTACTACTACTACTCATTATATTATATTATTATGATTCCTTTCTAAATATAAATTGTGAAAAAAGATGGAGTTAAGTGAAGTTGATTTTAAATTTACATCTTCTTACTAGTCAACCCATCCTATTTATAAAAGAGTAATACTACAGTCATAAACTATTTTACAATATTTTTACAAATTATTGATGTAACAAATTCTTATTAGTTTTAACATAGGTCCACTATTAACATCATATTTATATTTACCAATAATTATTTGAAAATTACTAAAATCACATCAGTAGTATGTAAAAATGTTGTAAAATAGTTTGTGTCTGTAGCATTGCTCTTTCTAAAAAAGCAAACAAACAAAAGTACTCTTAATACAATTATTGAATCTTTGCAAAAAAAAAAAAAAACAATTATTGAATGACTTTTTTTGATCTTCTAATAAAGTATTAAATCTCTCCAAGCAAGCAACTATTAACCATAAACATGTGCAATTGCACAATAGGTTAAATTGCTTTTTTTTTTTTTTTAATGATTTGATAATTAGAGGTGGGAATATGTAAATCTTGAACATCTCTATTAAAAATTTGAAACACCGTGAAGTATCAATTGAATTATAAGATTTTTGGTAGTTAAATATATTTACCTCTCAACCTTTGATTGTGGTTTTAAAATCTTATTTCTATACTTTAAAATATTTTAAAAGGTTGTTACCACCATTTGATTGATGATGTGATATGAATTTTGTTTGTCAAAAATTTTCATTCGTAGGATATTGAAAAGATATTTTTTTAATACAAATTTAAAAGTATAGGGTTAAAGTGAAATATTTTAAAGTAAAAGAATGATTTGGACACAGATGTAAAAAAATAACTAATCAATGACCAAATATGTAGATTAACCTTAGCAATAAAACTCAGAAAGAGCAGTTGTTTTTAAAACATTTTCAGATGATTACACTCAGGGACGGATCTAGGTGGGGCCCAGTCCCAGTCCAATTTTTTTTTTCTTTTACTTACAATATATTTTATTTTTATAGTTAGGCTCTCTTTCAAAATCTTAAGCTCTTCTTCTCCTTAATAAGCGTAACTATCCTCGCCTAAATAACAACTATTCAATAAAAAAAAAACTTAACAAAAATAATAAAAACATTCACAATGGTAATTTTATTTTAGCAAAAAAAAAAAAAAAACTATTTTATCACCAAAGAACCAAAAAACTATGTGCTGTTGGAGAAGTTAAAACTAAATTTTTTACAATTATAGTAAACTAGTATAAATATCAGTTGACTGTAGCAAATTGTTAAAAATAAAATATAATATTTTAATATGATTATATATCTTCTTTCAATTAAAAAACTCAAACTCTCTCACTTTCTTTATTATTTTAATGAATTATTTATATAATTTTAAACGCAGTGATAAAAAAAATAGAATATTTGATATTGAGTGTATTGTACAATGAGGTGGTAAAATAGATAGAGTAACATTTGGAAGTGCTAAAAGCTAAAATTTTTAACACCACTACTATGAATGCTTTAACTTCAAGCAAAAAAAGAAATCATAGCCAGCCTAGTATTAAAAAAAAAAAAAACATTATTTTGTTTTTGTTTGTCTTCATTGGTAAATGATTGCATTTTAATGTATTTAGAGACAACGATTTTGAGTATTTATAATTTTTTAATACTATATAGATGTCTATTTGAAGTTTTTTTTTTTCTTTATACTCCGATCCTCCGCTAGCTTAAAATTCTGGGTCCATCCCTAATTACATTAATTGTTTTTGTTAAAATATGTAAGGTAAATAATTTTTTGATTTTATAAGGTAAGAATACCATGAATTAATGTAGCACAAGCTACCTCCATTCTTTTTTTTTTTTGAGAAAAGCTACATCCATTAAAAAAAGAAATCCAAACAATTTTATTTTTAATTAAATTTTGTTTATTATAAACTAGGTGTACTATATTGTATTTTATACTCTATTTTTTATTCTGCTATGTCTCCGATTTTCTTTCTTGGGTCCATCACAGTAATCTAGTTGTGCTGTTGTTGGTCCGCTTGCCCGAGTTGACGTGACTTGGCCTTTACTTGTATTTACAGGTTTCCACTTTATCAATACAATTTCTTAACTTTTCTATAATAAAAAATAAAAATAAAACTCCCATTTAACATATGGAACAAAAATAATCTAAAAATAAATAAACTTTCTTTATTTTATTTATTTATTTTTTGGGTTGAGAAACACTCTAGTTAGAACTTAAAAGTATAAAGCATGAATTTAATATTTCCTGTATTTTATTTTTACAAAAATACTTTAACTTGACTAAATTTCAAATCGTTAATATAATTGTTTGTTTAGCTAAGTTGAGTCATAATATATGACTATAAATTTATCAACATAATTATTTTAGTTCCATATTTACTATTTATATTAAAATCAATACTTTCAGATTTTTATTACCTATTATGAATTTTTCTATAATTTGATGGTTAGATCTTATTGTCATATATATGTATGTATGTATGTATGTATGTGTTTATTTTATTTTAAATAAATAAAATTAAAAAATATTTTTTTGATAATATGAGATATTTTTTTTTTGAAAAGGATAATATGAGATATTAAATACTTTTTTGTTTTATTTTATTTGGTTAATCAATTGAATGGAGGAATATATTAAAACATCATATCTTTCATTAATAAGTTTTTATTGTTCCGCAAAACGGAGCTAAAAATTGCGCACACATTTAATATCTTATAGAATTATATTAAGATAACAAAGTATATATACAAGTACTAAATTATAATTTAATAAAATAGATTAATTAACTTATTAAAATGCATACATAGGAGACTAGGAAATGCAATTGAGCTACAAAATTTATAGTTATAATTAACTATCTTTTTTTAAAAAAAGTTATAATTAATCAATTAAAACAAATCATTGCACACTTTTGGTGCGATGGTCACTCTATAAGTATAAGTGCTTGTAGGATGTAGGAGAGGAAGGGTCGGGATTCAAGTCTCCAGGAGAGAGCTTTACATACATATACACTTAGATTAAGCTAGAGTAAAATTTTTATTTTGTATATAAAAAAAAAAATTACATATATAGAAGGTTGACCCTTAGGGCAAGAGCATTGTAGATCTACGGCATTGTTTGCTCTCTTTTATTAGCATAACTAGGGTTCAAATTCCTTTGCTAATTTAGTAACTACCAATTTTTAATAATAAAAAAAACTAGCCTGTACACTAATTATAGGATTTATATACATATTTTTTAGTTTTTTAAAGAAATATAAATAAAATAAAATTCTAACCTATAGCATTCGCACTATGTTTTTTGTTCTTTATCACCAGTCAAGACATCAATTGATTTTTGGTAGGCAGGATTTGAACCTATATATTTTATTTGCGACAATAGACTTTATGAGTTGAATTAACTAAAACCCATAAGAAAATAATATAGTTAGGACTATGTGTAATACTATAGATTGACAATATAATGAATTTGGACTATATTAATACAATGAAATTGGATGTTGATTATAATTTGTAATCTTGTTGATTCTTTTTAAAGTTATGTTTCATATCAGCCTCTAGATATTTTTTATAGTAAATTTAGTAATATTATTAACATGTTTCTTTTTTCTTATCTACAATATAAATATTTTTATAGTAAAATTGGTAGTAATTTTAACATATAAATCTTTTATAATCTACCATATAAATCTTTTAAAGTTTATAGTAAAAGATCACAATCTCTATTTGTGTTGATATTTTTTTATTATATTTTCATTTAAGTTAATAGATTTTCAATACCAAATTTAGCAATATTATTAATATAAATCCTTTATAATAAAAAAGTGGTAATAATTTTAATATTTTCCCTTTTAAATTTTCCACAAACAAACAAGTAATTATATTTTACCTTTTTTTTCTTTTTTTTCTTAAGGAATAAGAATAGGAGCATTACTATATTTACTATTTTCTATGAATAGCAAGACTTATGTACAGTATTTAGGTGCTGTTTCTTAGATTTTCTTTTAAAGATTTTGTCATGTGAATTTTTTCTTATGGGATGAAAGTGTACTTTTTAGTTAAATAAACACATGGCTAAATCTTAAAAGAAAAACTTAAAAAAACCGCACCTAAAATATTGTACATAAGTTTTACCTTTCCATAAATACATAAAAGTTAATGTAAAAAAAGCAGACTAAAATTAAAAACAAAAACAAAATCACAGGAAGTCAACCTAAGAAACTACTGGCTAAAACCGGTCACCAAAACCTGTTTCCTCACCTGTGTGGTGTATATAAATACACACCCTCCATTCTCACAAGGAGAAAAATAGAAACAAGAAATCTTATTATACATGTAACAATTAGACACACACAACACAGCAGGCACAACCTCGTAGCCAATTTTCTCACACACAGACCCAAAATCGAAAACCAAAAACATGTTTCTCAAAGCACCAGAACACGGCGGCTCGTGCACGCCGAGGGAATCTTCACAAGGCAGCTTGTTCATATCCGTATCAGCTTTCATGGCTCTATGTGCCAAGAAAGCCGGTCGAGTCTCACGCAAGCTCAAACCCAAGTCTGGGAGTTTCAACCGGAGAATCGAGCAGCTGGGGGTGTTGGGATCGTCGACTCCTTTAGTTTCTCGACCAAAGGAGCTCATAACTACGCTAAGCAACAAGGCGATCACGTTCATGCATCGGAAAAAGGTCGGTGAAGAAGAGATGGGTGGTGGTGTTAGGCCCAATAAGGATAGGCACCGTGAGGTGGAGGAGGAAGATTGGGGTGACGGCGGAGTCTGGCAGCGGTCGATCTTGATGGGAGACAAGTGTCAGCCGTTGGATTTCTCCGGCGTTATTTATTACGATAATAACGGGAAGCAACTCAACGAAGTTCCTCTCAGGTCCCCACGTGCGAGTCCACTGCCTGGATATCTCACTCGGGCTGGTAAATCCGAGCTTTAATCACGAAAACACAATATTTTCACAGCAATTTCACGACTCGCCAAGTACGGCTGAGTTAAGAATTTACTAATTAAACAGTCGTGAAAATTGTTGTGATCGAAGATTTTGGAGTGTGTGCTGCGTCAAGGAGAGGAAATAGCATGTACCAATTGCAAGCACCAAACGTCAACTTTTGTTATTTGTATAGTTAATCATCCCATCTTTCTATGGTTTCACACCTGTCGTGTTGTGGTTTTTATTAGTGATTGGGGAATATCAGGGTGTAAAATCTAAACACCCCAAACTTCAGGGGGTAAAATCCAAAGTCTGAAATTTCAGAGTGTAAAATCCAATCACCCCCAAACTTTAGGAGTGTAATTTGCAATTTACCCTTTCTTTTTTTACTATTTCTCTTTTTTCTATTCCTTTCCCTCTTTTTCTCCCTCAACCTCTGTCACTGGTTTCAACACACAGAGCCACACACACACACACACACACACACACACACACACACAGACCCATGATATACCGAACCAAACCCACCACCACACACACACACACAGACCCATGATACACCGATCCAAACCCATCACCACACACACAGAGCCACACACACACAAAAACAAAAACAAAAACAAAAACAAAAACAAAAACAAAAACAAAAACAAAAACCCAAAACAAAAACTGAACACAATCCCATCACCATACACATCGATCACCACACATATCGATCCACCTATCCAGCACCTTTTCTTATTTTCTTTCACCTTCACACCAAACAAAAAACAGAACACAATCCAAGAGTTTCAAACCCAAAAAAAAAAAAAAAACCCACCATCGGAGCCTTCACGCTGATCTAAACCCATTCAAACCCATCGGAGCCCTCACGCCGATCCAAACCCAGCCCACTGACCCACTGTCGTCAAGCCCATTGGAGCTCGTCAGAATCACTATCGAAGCAGAGATCAGATGAGAAAGAGAGAAGGAAGAGAAGGAATTACCGTTGGAATCCACCTATCGGAATCACTGTTGTCAAAACCCACGGGGTCTTGGGTCTGAAGAGAGCAGAGAGCAGATGAGATAGAGAGAAGAAAGAGAGAGAAAAGAGGAGAAATAATGAGAGAGGAGAGAGAAATTCCCGTGTTAAAAAGTCTAGAGAGTATTAAAAATTATTTTTTTTTTATACCATTCAGCTAAGTAATATCTTACATTTAAGATGGTACTGTAGCTCTATGCCAAAAAAATTTAGCATTTTCCAAGTTTAGCATTCCAATTGTTAAGCATTTTTTTGGGCTTGAATGCCAAAAGTACCTTACATTTGGCATATGAGAAGCCCACTGCTGATGTTCTTACCATTGGAGATGGCATAAAAGTTGTATTTTACCATCTAAAAATTTGTTTTATCTATTATACCAACTTACTTTATAATAAAATAATATTAAATAAAAAATATGTTTCTCATTGCTCCCAACCAAGACCACCACTATTCACTCAACATACCACCACCATAGACCACCACTATTCACCAAGCAAACCACCACAAACCACCATATTCAACTAGTAAACCCAAAAACAATCCATACCAAACACCAGCATCTCCATCAACAATACCCACAAAACCCACCACCACCTCTATCAACCATACCCACAACACCCACCACCAACTTCATTAACTATACCCACAAAACCCACCACCACCTCTATCAACAAAACCCACCATGTGAGGTTATAAAAAAAAAAAAAAAAATCACCGTGTGAGTGAGAAAAAATAGAGAAGAGACAAAAGAGAGAAAGAGGGAAGAAGGTCAGAGATTGAATAGAAAGAGGAGGAAGACAAAGAGAACAAGTGAGAGAGAAGATAATATTATTTTATTAGATAAAATACTATTTTGGCTCCTAAACTTTACTAAAAGTTTGTTTTTTGTCTCTAAACTTCTAAGGGACTAAAATAGTATTTTACCATATTTTATTTTTATATATTAGCTAAGTTCTAAATACCCATACTTGCTGTAGTTAGGATGTTAAAAAAAAAAAAGTTTACAGACCCAAATGTGGGGGGGTTTTTAAGGAGAAATTATAAGGTCTACATGGTGGACAAGTGACAGGTTCATCATTCTATTAAAAGACTCACATCTGTTTAAAATTACTGAGTTGAATTTTTTTTTAAAACATTGACTCAGTAATTTTAAACAAGTGAGAGTTTTTTAGTGGAATGGTAGATAGATGACATGGTCTACCGGAGGACTATATAATTTCTCATTTTTAAGGCTCCCGTTAGTAAAATAGCAATTGGGGGGGATTTTTACACCCCCAATGCTAATGCTCTTAATACATAAATTATTAGTTAAAAAATTAGCCAAATTTACTATATTCATTGTCATCTACATGCTAACCTTCAGGAGATAAATTGATTTGTATTAAATATTAGTCATCGATCAAAGATATAAGAATTTAGTTACTCAAGAGGCATTAATGGTGCTGAACGTGAAATTTCAAATGCTTTTTGATGATATGACAAGATTGGAACTAATCAAAGCCGCTTCCATTCTATTATATTAATGCTTTATCACCTTAATTAGTTAATTAAAGCCCAGTGTACTATTTTTATCCACGAAACGTGCTCGTGGACTTTGTCTTCTTCTTCCTCCAATGTCTATTTCACTAAATACGTGAGTGAAAAGATTGATTAATTATTTTTTATATTTTATACAGCTGCCAAACAAGTGAGAATTTTCATGACTGTCAAGGGACTCTAAAAGGACATCTCAAACAATAGAGGCAAATCTCTTTTTCTCCAAATTTTGCAGAATAAATAAATAAATAAATAAATAAATGCTGCTTGATCCAACAGGCTATAACCCTAACTAAGTTTTGTAATTGTTACGAATTACGATACCTCTTCAAACGTGTAGAGTCACTATAAGTATAACGTCTTGCTTAATTTGTACCGATGTTTTTTTAGCAATGGCTAATTAAGTTCTCTCTTCTAGAACCTACACTCGAGTTCAAATCGGACAGTTTCGGATTTGACTTGGTTAGGTATGGATTAAAAATTTAGGGTATGTTTAGTTGGGATGAAAACAGGGAGGATGGAAGATAGGGAGAGGAAAATAGAGTGGAATATGACATTTTTCACTATTTGATTCAGGAGGGAAAACAAGAGAGACAGAAAATAGGGAGGAAAATTTTCCCTCTGGGCCCACCTTTTTTTATCCTCCCAATTTGAGAGGAAAATTGGGAGGAAAAAGTGCTGAATGATGTACTTTACACAAATACTCTCGCTTTATTCATCTCACCTACCCCTCACGTTTTTGCTGCCCACGTTTTTGTTGCCCAGTTGTCTAGT
The DNA here is from genome assembly GCA_033629205.1 of Lithocarpus polystachyus. Taxonomy (NCBI): domain Eukaryota; kingdom Viridiplantae; phylum Streptophyta; class Magnoliopsida; order Fagales; family Fagaceae; genus Lithocarpus; species Lithocarpus polystachyus. The sequence continues at coordinate 23,118,758 of CM066171.1, read as the reverse complement.
TAAATTATTAGTGCAAGATTTGATTTATACAAGTTTTAGTGCAAGTTAATTTGCCCAGTTAAATTATTAGTGCAAGTTTTGATTTATAAGTGTGGGGATAAAGGCCTAAAATCGTGTATTGGACCGTAAGCTCTATCCGAGGACGATGTAGTGTCTGAGGAGAGGTAAATGAATATGGGGAATTCCAGAACGGAATTTAGTACGCTTGAGATGGGTGTGGTGGTCCAAGGAGTTATCCTCGCATAATCCTAACTATAGAAACGTGTATCATAACTAAAGGAAAGGAAGCCCCCGAAAATATCTAAGGAAAAGCTGCTACCACAGTATTAAATGTGCTGTACCAATTTTTCTGTCTGCATTTATGTGGAGAAGACCCCTGAACAGTGCAGCCTTGGCCACCGCGACTCACAGAAGGTCAAAAAAAGTGCATGATAAGACGGGCATTCAAGTGAAGGCTCAGATAATCAACAAGTGTAGGATCAAAATGATTTGGAAGAAATTATATAATGTGAAGCAATCCTCCATAAGGGAAGGAAGAGAAAAAAGAGATAAAGAGATTGTATACATTAAGAGTGGAAACTGTATCTAGATTAAGAATAATAAATATCAAAATTGACCTCCTCGAATTCTCGTCGAGGACAATTTCTTAAATTTAAACTCTTTACTTATCTCTTCTTGTGATCTTAACTTATCTTGTTGAACTGTCTACTTTAATCTAGCCCAGCTTTTTTTCCCCACTCTTTTTAAATTCATAATTCTTGGGCCTTTTGGGCCGATCCATCCATCTTTGGGTTGGAGCACCAGATCTGTGTCTTTACAATTGGCGCCGTCTGTGGGGAAGTTGATTGGTTAGAGTGTTAAATTTTCAATCATGGTAGGTTCAGGACTGCACCAACTGGAGTCTATGGGGTCTCAACGGGAAGAACATCCTCGAGAAGGCTAGGAGGGAAGTGTGCATACCACTTATACTGATGAGAGTCATTTAAAAGGTGGTAGCCACCTCTCTCATGAACAGCGTGCTAGAGCCATGCAGAAGGAGATTGACAACCTTAAGAAGAAGCTGTGTCGCGAGCGGAAGAGGCGAAGTCCTTCGGCTTTTGACCTTTCCTCCGATGGTGAGAGGGATGAGGACTATAGATGTAAATCAAGAACGCCTCCTAGTGAAGCCTTGTCGTATGAGGAGGACTATCTTCATGGGCGCAGGAGCAGAGATTCATCTTCAAGGGGCCTAGGAAACGATGCGATGAGCAGAGTGCTTGATAGACTTTTTATGTCTCCCTTCACATGTAAAATTGAAAGTGCGAAGCTTCCTCGACGGTTTACCTAGCCTACTTTCACCATTTATAATGGCCGGTCAGACCCTGTTGAACATGTCAAACATTTCAACTAGAGAATGGCGGTACATTCAAATAACGAGGCTTTAATGTGCAAGGTGTTTCCGTCCAGCTTGGTGCCTGTGGCGATGAGGTGGTTTGATGGTCTGGGAGTAGGCTTCGTTGATTCTTTTAAGGAGCTCACCCTGGCCTTTGGGTCCCATTTTATCACGTGCAGCCAAGTCCCTCGGCCTTTGGATTCTCTGTTATCCCTGTCCATGCGAGAAGGAGAAACCTTAAAGACCTATTCAGATAGATATTGGGAAATGTTTAATGAGATTGACTGTGATTTTGATGGTGTAGCTGTCAGAACGTTCAAGGTCGGCTTACCTACCGAGCATGGCCTGAGGAGGTCTCTAACAGGGAAACCCGTTACTAGTGTGCGTCAGCTCATGGACAGGATTGACAAATACAAAAGGGTTGAAGAAGACCAGCAGCAGGGGAAGGGCAAAGGTAAAGTTATCCCTCAGGAGAGGAGGGATTTCAGGTCGGACCGTTACAACAGCAATCGGCCCCGAAGAGATTTTGTAGCGCAATCCAGATCTCTGGCTGCCCAGGCCATTAACACTTTGTTCCGGGAACTAGTGCATCAAGTCCTGGAAAAAATAAAGAATGAGCCATATTTTAGGTGGCCGAGCAAGATGATCGGGGATCCTTCGAAACACAATCAAAGTCTTCAGTGTCAGTACCACCGAGAGAGGGGGCATACAACTGAGGATTGTAGAACCTTGTGGAGTCATCTTCAGCAACTGATACGGGATGGCAAGTTGAAGTAGTTTTTGAATCAACCTAGTGGGCAAGAGAGTCAGGCAGGGTTAGGGGTTCAAGGCGGTACATATTCGAGGCCCTCTTTGGGCACCATTCACGTTATCCTTGCCGCGTTAGGAAGGACAGGATCTTGTCCCTCCAGGGTGATGACGATAGCTGGGTCGTCCGCCGAGGCTTCTGCATATAGTCCGAAGAGGGCTAGGATGAGCGTTACACCGACTTTGAGCTTCTCGAACGAGGATAAACTTGGGACCATACAACCACACGACGATGCGTTAGTAATAACCTTCAGGATTGGTGGGTTTGACGTGAGAAGGGTAATGGTGGACTAGGGTAGTGAAGTAGAGATCATGTATCCAGATCTTTACAGAGGCCTCAATCTGAGATCAGAAGACTTGACCGTCTATGATTCACCTCTGGTAGGATTCGATGGGAAGGTTGTCATACCGAAGGGACAAATCAGACTGCCAGTTTAGGCCGGCTTGGAGGTGGTGGGGGTAGATTTTATTGTATTGGACACTTTTTCTTCACACATTGCAATTCTGGCACGCCCCTGGCTTCATGCCATAGGGACCGTTTCATCTACTCTTCACCTCAAGGTAAAATATCCATCCAGGGATCGGATTAAAGAGCTTCTTGGGAGTCAATCCATGGCTAGACAATGCTTGGTGGCTGCCATTAACCACCAGCCTGGAATCGAATCCTCGGCGGAAGTGGATAGAGGTTTATAGCAGTTAAAATCCGAGGCACCATAGCACAGTACTGTAGCCGAGGATGAGAGGTGTAAAGACTTGGAGAAGGTAGTTATAGGCAATGATCTTGAGAAGTTCTTCCAAATCGGAGCTCAACTAACTCCTCGGGATTGGGAAGAGTTGCTAAGGTTCCTTGGAGAGAACATTGATGTTTTTGCTTGGAATGCCTACGAAGCTCCTAGGGTAGATCTGAGCTTTATTTGCCACCAGTTAAACGTTAACCCATCCGCTATCCCCAGAAAGTAGCAACCTTGACACTCCTTGAAAGATCACTCGGATGCTGTCAAAGAGGAGGTTGCAAAACTTAAGAAGGCTGGGGCTATTAAAGAGGTGTTTTACCCAGACTGGCTGGCTAATACTGTGGTGGTGAAAAAGAAGAATGGCAAGTGGTAGGTGTGTGTGGATTACACAAACTTGAACAAGGCCTGCCCAAAGGACCCTTTCCCCATGCCTCAGATCAATCAGTTGGTAAATGCAACTGTGAGACATCTTCGGATGAGCTTTTTGGATACTTTTCAAGGTTATCACCAGATACCTCTGGCCTTGGAGGACCAAGAGAAAATAGCATTTGTCACCCCTATTGGGAACTAACATTACAAGGTAATGCTGTTTGGACTTAAGAATGCGGGTTCTACTTATCAAAAGATGATGACACGAATGTTCGAACCATATCTGGGGAAGAGTATCGAAATCTATATTGATGATATGGTGGTTGTCGAGGGCAAAAAGTTTCCCTCCGAAAAATGAGATTCGTGATGGGTCAAGGGCCTAACCGAAACTCGATGATGGGCCTAATGCACTGTCCAAAGGCTATCGGTAAAGATCCAAAGAATTCACTGTGCTTTTATGCCTTAAGCCTAGATTGGGACTGACAAGAATGGCCCGTAAATAATCCCTACAGTGGACATGTTAGCATGATTAAAAAACATATTGCAAGTCATAACCCAGCAGTAAGATGTTTCTACAGAAAAAGACCCAGCGGTAAAATATTTCTGCAGAAAAACGACCCAGCGGTAAAGTATTTTCTGTAGAAAAAAGGCCTAGCAGTAAAATGTTTCTACAGAAAAACGGCCCAGAGGTAAAAGGTTTCTGCAGAAAAACGACCCAGCGGTAAAAGGTTTCTGTAGAAATACGGCCCAGCAGTAACGTGTTTCTGCAGAAAATAGCCCAGCACTAATGTGTTTTTGCAAAAATCAACTCAGCAGCAATGTGTTTCTGCAGAAAGTCAGCCCAGCAGTAAAACAAGAGAGAATAGGATACAAATATTTCATGAATCAAAGAAAGTCTCTATGTTTCAAACTCATCATCTGTCAATTCTAGAGAAGAATCCTCCAATACAATAACATTAATATGAGGGAAAAATACTATAGTTATAGTTACGTCATAGGCATCAATTCTAGAGAAGAATCCTCCAATACAATAACATTAATATGAGGGAAAAATACTATAGTTATAGTTACGTCATAGGCATCAATGGTAAATGAATAAGTAAGTATAATGGGATCCATTATGACAAATAATGAGGAAAACTTAGTGTAGGATGAAGGGAGAGAGAGAGATTCCAGCTAGCGCAGCAAGATCATTATGGTGCTAAGGTATGCTCATGAATATAGTATAAGTGGTGGGTAGTGAAAGACATTTCAAGTAGTATGTATAGTGTGTAATAGTGTTTAGTGGAGTTGCTGGGATCTTTTGCTGGGGCAGAGGAATATTTAGAAATAAAGGTATATGGAGTGTTTTTGGGCTAAGGGCTGGGGGAACTTAGTTTTTTGGCTTAAAACTTAGTTCCCAGTGACTTCTTCAGCGCGTAGGAAAGGCTTAAACAGAAGAGTAGATAGGGAGTTTTCTTAGTAAGTAACTTGAGGTTTCCTTTTTCTGTTGTCCCTGAAGCTTTAATGGAGAGTTCTTTTTACAGCTAGGTTCTCAGGGTGTGACTAGCAAATAATCTTTGCTAAATCTTTCTTAATCTTCAGAAAATCCATTAGAGAATCATTTCCAAGATTTTTGCTAATGGTGGTAAGAAGGTTGTTGCTGTTTCAGGTAAGATTAGCTGGGTTTCTGCCTTAGCATTGAATGTTGATTAGCATTGGCTGATGGGATTAGCATATAGATTAAGCTAGTGATCTTGGTTATGCTGCTGCTAGAATCAGAGTTCCTTAGGGCAGGTTGCATCACCCCAAGCCAGGTGTCAACCATGAAGCCCTTGCTGGAAACCTCTGTTGGGATCCCCTTGGTGCCCTCTAAGCCACATTTCCCTAAGCTTCCCCATTTGGGGTTCATGTGCTTGGTCCATGAACCAGAAAATATGCATTTTTGGTATGAAAAAGAACTGATTTCAGCTTGTTTTGTGAGCTCTACGGGTCTGATTTCATGGCTGTTTGATGGCCCTTGTCCAGCTGCTTTGGAGGGGAAAGAAAGGACTGCTAGGAAAGCTGGCTAAAGCTTCCCAGCTGTCTGTCACATCAACTCAGCTTTTTGTCATGTCATGTGTGATGAAGTTTCAGCTTGTAGAGGAAGTTTTCTCCCTTGACGGACACGTGTCTTCCTTTTTAATTTGATTGGACAAGTCAGGGGTTAGAGATGGTGGGTTCCAGCTGTCAAGGTTATGCTGAGTCTTGGCTGAATTGTTCACGTTAGCATCAGCTGCTGGGCTGTGCACACGTGATGGGCTTGCTTGGCTGGTGCGTGTATTTAAGCTCCTTTGGGCTTGGTTAACCCTGCAAAATGAAGACTTTTGCCATGAGTGAGATGCACGGGTTTTTATAAATTTTGTAAGAGGAATATTTCCTTGAGAGATGAGTAATTATATTTCTTATGAGTAATAATATTTGATTTTGTAAGTATGTGCAAGAATAGCATTTGGGTTTTGCCAAGATAGTTTTTGGGCTTAATAAGATAGATGCCAAATTAGTATTTGGGCTTAGTAAAATAAGTGCTAAATTATTATTTTGGGCTTTGATAAATAGTGCCAAATTATTATTTGGGCTTTAGAAAATAATGCCAAATTATCATTTGGGCTTAAGTAAATAGTGCTAAATTATTATTTGGGCTTAAGTAAATAGTGCCAAATTATTATTTGGGCTTTAGAAAATAATGCCAAATTATCATTTGGGCTTAAGTAAATAGTGCCAAATTATTATTTGGGCTTTAGAAAATAATGCCAAATTATTATTTGGGCTTTAGAAAATAGTGCCAAATTATTATTTAGGCTTTAGAAAATAATTTGTGGTTTTGTAGAAATATTACCGTGTAGCAACGGGCTTTTGATAGGTGCCGTGTAGCAACGAGCTTAAGATAGGTGCCTTGTAGCAACGGGCTTTAGATAGAAAATAATTTGTGGTTTTGTAGAAATATTACCGTGTAGCAACGGGCTTTTGATAGGTGCCGTGTAGCAACGGGCTTAAGATAGGTGCCGTGTAGCAACGGGCTTTAGATAGGTGCTGTGTAGCAACGAGCTTTTGATAGGTACTGTAAGGACACAAATCTGATATTGGGCCTTTTAACAAGATAGCTATAAGCCCAGACTACCTTTTAATATCCTAGCAATGAATTTATAAGAGAGTGGATTAAAGATCACTGTTTGAACGCATATGGGTTGAAAGCCCAAGTATGGTAATGATAAGGTATGTATTGATAAGATGATTAGGTGTTACAATGTCCTGTTCGGAATTATCCGAGGAGAATAGTCGTACAAATAGAGCTTGGATCTCTTCTCTTTTTCTCTTTCTCTCTTTCTTCTTTTCTCTGATTGTTTTCTGCCCCCTTTTTTTTCTCCTCCCTTCTGTTGGCCTTCCTTTCTCTTTATATAGGCCCTCTCCCCTCTTGTCCCATCTCCCCCTCTCCTGAACCTTCCTGGGGCAGCTGTAAAGGAGGAAGTCACTGTTCAGTAGTCTTTTCTCATTAATGCGGCCATGATGTTAGCTGCAGGGCCATAAATGCGGTGGCAGCAGCCTTTCACTTAATATCTGATTTTCGCCAGCTGTCCTTACGGTCAATACAAATCGGGGGATTCTTTGCAAGAGATAAGATTGAGGTTGAGACGCTCATTAGGGACACCCTTTCAACAATCCGAACAGGAAGTCTCCTCGGACAAGGCCTTCTCCTACGAGATTCACATTTCAGCATCGGATCAAGTTGGGCAAGTACTCCACGAAACGTTGTCCTCGGATGTATAGGTCTCCTCGGACGGACCCTCGGCCCAGGATCTGACGTTGGGCCCTTTGCCCCTACAATAGCCCCTCAAAGTTCCAGTTTTCTCCTTCTAACCGAGGAGAAGAGTGGGACTTTGATCTCCACAAGGCTGGGGCCCATCAAGCGTCCTAACAATTCCACGTGGATGTGCCGTTTCGCGAAATCTCCATTTTCCAAGGGCGCTTTGGAAGTTGTAGCGTATCCTTTATTGCTCTGGGTGGCGCTCTGTTCCCTGGATCAACGGTTGGAGGCAAATCGTGCGGTTAGGATTTCCCTGTGAACTTTTGAGCGGGATAAATCCCACCACTTTTCACCTGCTATATATATATAAGGCCGTGAGAAGGTGAGTTTCTTTACTTTACATTCGTTTGAGTATTCAAAATTCCTAAACATTCTACCGATTCAAGATTCGTTGTTTTAGACATTCCGAGGAGACTTTTTTAAGGGTTCCTAGGTTCCTCCGAGATCTCCAAACTTACAATACTACCTACTTTTGTAAGTATTCGCCTCTCTTGCTCATTCCCTCTTGGTTGAACACCTCGGCCTTCTTCCTTTCCCTTTTCGTTTTTGCCTTTAGGGAAATTTCTCAGCCAACCTTTACCTTTAGGTACCGTCATGGGTAGATTTAAAAACTTAGTCGATACCCCCGTAGCTATAGAGTGTTTTAAAGCGAAGTATAATATTCCCGAGGGGGTTAGCCTCCGGTATTGTCCACCAGAGGACATCTTAATCTCTAGGAGGACCGGGGAGGTAGTTATCCCTGTGATCGCCTTTCTGGAAGGGGGAATGTCCATTCCTATGGGCAACGTTACTAGGGAGTACCTTAGGAATCACAGATTGTGTCCACACCAATGTGCGGCCAATGTATTTAGGATCCTGGGGTGTGTAGATGCCCTTAATGAGATGATGGGCCTAAGGCTCACCTGGCATGACGTCGTACACATGTACGAGTGTCATTCTCTGAAGGAGGGAGGGTACTACTTGAAGTCCCGGTCTCCGGTCGTGAAAATGATATCGTGCCTCCCCAAATCCAACAAAGGTATGAAGGACGATTACGTCATCGTCTCGGGGGCGTGGCATGACGGCCACCACTGTCCGACCACTGAGGGAGAGCCAGGTGGGGTATTTTGGGATTTAGTTTAAGACAATCGTAGGATTTGCAGTTTAGACTTAGTTTCATTTTACCATACATACGATTATCCTTAGAAGTGCGATGACTGACTTCGTGTTTTTTCTTTTGATTGCTGTTACAGATAGGCGATTCGTCTCTCCCAACCTCAACCTCGTGAACGTGCTCGGGTTGAATTATCTGTTACGCTCGGAGGTGTTCGTCAACTCGGACGGCCAGCTGCGAGCCGCACATTTGATATTGGGCTTCACTCCAATATCAGACAGCTTCCAGGACGTCGGAGACTCTATCCGAGCTAGGGACAAGAGGATTAACCGGATAGACGTCTCTCGACCAGGTTTTCTGGCAAACAAGGACCTTCCTCCAGTCCCCTGGCCGCTCCAGCAAGTTGCCCCCCAAGAAGTCGATCAAAGAGAAAGCTCCGCTTCGACTCTACCATCGTTGGAGGCAGAAATAGACCAGTTCCACTTTGAAGGAGAGGAAGAAGTACAACCCGAAACCCTCGGCACTCAACCATCCGAGACCTCAGAGGACGTAGAAGAGATGTCTCTGCCACCGAGGAGGGGGTTGAAGGCTTTGATAGCAGGTCGGAATGAGGGGGCATCTTCGAAGGAGGCCCCCAAAGAGAGGGAGGCTGGCAAGCTTCCTCCTCCGCCACCATCCACCACTACAACCGGTCTTCTTCCTATTCCAGACTTAAAGAGGAAGAAAAGAGTTGTGGATGTGGACGCCGAGGAGGGCGAAGTGTCTCCTCGGCGGCAAAGAGGGGGGAAGCAGCAGAGGAAGGAGGACAGAAGGGCTTCACCTCCAAGGCATCGGAGCGACCCCCCTCCTCGGGAAGTTCACACTCCACAGGTCTGGGCTCCCCGGCTGGACCTGGATGGGGCTCCCATCACTGTCAATGCGTCCATACGGGAGTTCCAGAATGGCCATTCGGGATACATCGCCGAGGCCCTGGAGCGTCCCTTGCTTCTCCCTCGGGATATGGACGTAGTAAGATCCTGGAGGCAGGCCGACCTCTTTATGTCCATGAAGAGGGATTTAGCCATGGTGAGTCCATGAGTTATTTTGTACCTATAAAGTTTATCAATACCTAAGTTGTGCACTTCCATTCTTGTGATGACATGGTTTGATGTTTTGTTTTGCAGCTTACTCAGCAGGTCCATGTCGCAGAGGATTGGGTCAGGGACGCCCGCAACCTGGCCAGGGCCGAGACCCAATCCCGTAAGGAAGTGGAGAAGACCCTGGGAGAGTTGGAGCACCAAAAGCTCGAGCTGTCCAATAAATTAATTAAGGAAGAGAGGGAGAGAAGGAATGCCCAGGCTGGGCTGAAGAATGCCGAAGACCAGGCCGAGGACCAGCGGAAAAGGTTACATATGACGGAGATAGATCTGGCCACCGCGAGGCAATTGGCCTTGGATCTTCGCGCCCGAGCCGAAAAGGCCGAGAAAGGAGAGAAAGAGGCCAAGGCGGCACTGAGGGCGGCAGAGGCCGAGAAGGAGGCTGCATATCTCCGTGGGATTGAGGAGACGGAGAAAAGGCTTGCGGAGGAAGTTACCGAAGTCTGCAGGGACTACTGCCAATCCACGTGGGAGGAGGCTTTGAATATGGCTGGAGTTCCCGCAGACTCAGAACTTAGACTGCCGGAGAAGACGTATTTCCATCCGGATCTCGCTTTGATGTCGGCCGGCCCCTCCTCCTCGTCTCCTCAGGTCTTGGAGCATGCGAGTCAAGCGGTGATTCCATCCGAAGCGGCTCAGGAGACTGAAAAACAAAAAGATGCCCCGGGTGAAGCACCGGCCTCCACAGAGCTTAATCAAACCAAGGACACGGCCCCCTCAGCAATCGTGCCAAGCAACGACAATAATCTTCCCTCCCAGACCGGACAAGCTTAGAGCTAGGCTGTTAGGGTTTTCTAGCTGTTTCCGAGCACAGCTCTAATTTTGTATTTAGAGAGTAGGCAATATATTTTTAACCGTTGTATTTCAGTTTTATGATTTAATGAAAACATTTTGCCCAACTTCATCTGCTTTCCATTCTGTTTGTTTATTTGCGCAAAGCTCGTATTTATGGATGGAAATCCAACACTTTGGTTTTGACTTAACAAATAATAAGAAATTTATAATCAGCCGCGATAACATTGACACGTAAAATCAAGTAAGAATAAGTGCTGAGAGCATGTAGCTTGAGTGAATATGGAAAATTAACCCTTCAAAGAGTTCTAAGGGTATGGTCCGAGAGGACAAACTCATCCGAGACTTCATACTACCTTCAGAGGAAAGAATGGAAGTGACACAACACCCGAGATGGTTGATCCGAGAGATCAGGCTTGTCAAAGATTACGCTCAACATTTAAGAGCTTTAATTTGCTCAAGATGTGTGGTCGGAGGGACTAGGCACGACCAAAGTTCTACACAATACTTAGGGGTGTTAATTTACCCAAGGTAGGTGGTCCGAGGAGCCAGGCCTGACCAAGGTTCTGTTTAACACTTAGAAGTATTAATTTACCCAAGGTGTGTGGTCCGAGGGACCAGGCACGACCAAGGTTCTGTTTAATACTTAGGGGTGTTAATTTACCCAAGGTAGGTGGTCCGAGGAGCCAGGCCTGACCAAGGTTCTGTTTAACACTTAGAAGTATTAATTTACCCAAGGTGTGTGGTCCGAGGGACCAGGCACGACCAAGGTTCTGTTTAATACTTAGGGGTGTTAATTTACCCAAGGTAGGTGGTCCGAGGAGCCAGGCCTGACCAAGGTTCTGTTTAACACTTAGAAGTATTAATTTACCCAAGGTGTGTGGTCCGAGGGACCAGGCACGACCAAGGTTCTGTTTAATACTTAGGGGTGTTAATTTACCCAAGGTAGGTGGTCCGAGGAGCCAAGCCTGACCAAGGTTCTGTTTAACACTTAGAAGTATTAATTTACCCAAGGTGTGTGGTCCGAGGGACCAGGCACGACCAAGGTTCTGTTTAATACTTAGGGGTGTTAATTTACCCAAGGTAGGTGGTCCGAGGAGCCAGGCCTGACCAAGGTTCTGTTTAACACTTAGAAGTATTAATTTACCCAAGGTGTGTGGTCCGAGGGACCAGGCACGACCAAGGTTCTGTTTAATACTTAGGGGTGTTAATTTACCCAAGGTAGGTGGTCCGAGGAGCCAGGCCTGACCAAGGTTCTGTTTAACACTTAGAAGTATTAATTTACCCAAGGTGTGTGGTCCGAGGGACCAGGCACGACCAAGGTTCTGTTTAATACTTAGGGGTGTTAATTTACCCAAGGTAGGTGGTCCGAGGAGCCAGGCCTGACCAAGGTTCTGTTTAACACTTAGAAGTATTAATTTACCCAAGGTGTGTGGTCCGAGGGACCAGGCACGACCAAGGTTCTGTTTAATACTTAGGGGTGTTAATTTACCCAAGGTAGGTGGTCTGAGGAGCCAGGCCTGACCAAGGTTCTGTTTAACACTTAGAAGTATTAATTTACCCAAGGTGTGTGGTCCGAGGGACCAGGCACGACCAAGGTTCTGTTTAATACTTAAGGGTGAACAGTATAAGAAACTTGAATGAGAGAATCGAAACTTTCATTAGTAGTAGTACCTTTTTAGGTTATTTACATTCCACGGATGTGGTACAGCCCTTTCATCTAAATCTTCTAAATAAAAGGCTCCTATTCCCGCTACTGATAGAACACGGTAGGGGCCTTCCCAGCTGGGCCCCAACTTTCCCCAGGCCGGATTTTTCGCTGTGCCCACCACTTTTCGTAAAACCAAATCTCCCGGTGTTAGTGGTCTTAGTCTGACGTTAGCATCATAACTTTGCTTGAGCTTGTGCTGGTAATAGGCTAACTGAACTGCAGCTTTTTCCCTACGCTCGGCGATTAAGTCCAGATTGCTCATCAGCTGTTCGTCATTATTGGCCGAGGTGAATGAACTGGTCCTAAGTGTGGGGAAACCAGCCTCTATGGGAATGACCGCCTCTGCACCATACGTCAGGGCGAATGGGGTTTCTCCGGTAGATCTCCGAGGAGTAGTCCTGTATGTCCAGAGCACATGAGGTAACTCTTCCACCCATTTTCCTTTAGCATCGTCCAGCCTCTTCTTAAGGCCGCTCACTATGACCTTGTTAATTGCTTCAGCTTGACCATTTCCCTGAGGATATGCAGGGGTGGAGTATCTGTTTGTAACGCCTAGTTCACTGCAAAACTTTCTGAACGCTTTACTATCGAACTGAAGGCCGTTGTCCGAGATGAGGGTATGAGGCACCCCAAACCGTATAATGATACTCTTCCATACAAATTTTTGTACATCAACATCCCTGATGTTGGCTAATGGCTCGGCTTCAACCCACTTTGTGAAGTAGTCTGTTGCCACGACCAAGTATCTCTTGTTTCCGACTGCCTTAGGGAAGGGACCAACAATGTCTAGGCCCCATTGGGCGAAAGGCCAAGGACTTGACAGAGGATTCAGTACTCCTCCCGGTTGATGTATATTGGGGGCAAACCTCTGGCACTGATCGCACTTCTTCACGTATGCCTGTGATTCTCGTTGCATATTTGGCCACCAGTACCCCTGAGTTAAAGCCCTGTGTGCTAGGGATCTTCCCCCAGTGTGACTGCCACAAATCCCTTCATGTAACTCCTCGAGGAGTAGCTCTGTGGCATCAGGGTGCACACACAGCAGATAGGGTCCGGAGAAAGAACGCTTGTATAGTTTATTGTCCTCCGAGAGCCAGAAACGAGGGGCTTTTCTCCTCACCTTCTCGGCCTCAGTCTTGTCTGTCGGCAAGACGTCTTCTCGGAGATAAGAAATCATAGGGTCTATCCAGCTCGACCCTACACTGGCTTGACAGATACTGGGCCCTTCGGTCTCTTCCAAATGCCTCTGCACGTCTTCCACCAGGATAAGCCGGGGAAGCCCCAGAGCCGAGGTGGTCGCGAGAGTTGCTAAAGAATCGGCGTGCGTGTTACCACTCTGAGGAACGTGCTGTAAATTGAATGACTTGAATTGAGACTGCAGCTGTTTGACCTGCTTCAGATACTTCTGCATTCGTTCATCACGAGCCTCTAGTTCTCCTCGCACTTGGCCAACGACCAGAGCCGAATCCGAGAACACTTCTAGGATGCTGCCTCCCATTTTTCTGACCATAGCTACGCCGATGAGCAACGCTTCGTATTCAGCCTCATTGTTAGTTGCCGAGAAGCTTAGTCTTAAAGATTTTTCAATGACAACGTCCTCGGGAGATATTAAAACAAGCCCCACTCCCGAACCTCGTTGATTAGCTGCACCGTCTACATATAGTTTCCAGGGCTCGGACTCTTGCACAGCGATGAGACTAACTGAATTTTCATCCATGGGCACCGCTCCAATCCTTTCTTCCAACATGGGTTCAGCAAACTCAGCTAACAGGTCGGCTAGTACCTGCCCCTTGACCGAAGTGCGAGGCATGTATTTTATGTCGAAAGCTCCTAGTATGGTACCCCATTTGGCAATTCTTCCCGTGTAGTCTGCACTCCTGAGCAGCAACCTGAGCGGGAGTTGGGTAAGGACCACAACCGTATGTGACTGGAAATAATGAGGGAGTTTACGAGTGGCATGGATTATTGCAAAGATGGCCTTCTCAAGCGGCAGATAGCGGACCTCGGCCTCATGGAGAGACTTGCTCACATAGTATACAGGCTTTTGGACACCATTGTCCTCTCGGATTAATACTAGACTCACAGCATGGGTGGCTACCGCAATGTAGGCGAACAAGACCTCATCCGCTGAAGGGCTAGACATGATGGGCGGCCGAGCTAGGTATTGTTTCAGTTGTTGAAAAGCCAGCATGCACTCTTCATTCCATTCAAATCCCTTCCATTTATTTAGCAGTTGGAAGAAGGGCCGACACCTCTCTGCAGACTTGGAGATGAACCGGTTGAGAGCGGCAGTCATCCCAGTCAACCTCTGCACTTCCTTTGGGTTCCGAGGAGGCTGCAGACTGTTAATCGCCTTTATCTGATCGGGATTCACCTCGATTCCCCGGTGAGTGACCATGTACCCCAAGAACTTTCCTGATCCGACACTGAAAGAACACTTTGAAGCGTTGAGGCGCAATTTGTGTTTCCTTAAGATTTCGAAGGCGTTCTCCAGGTCTCCAACGTGGTCGGACTCAAGCTTGCTCTTGACCACCATGTCATCGATGTAGATCTCAATGCACTTCCCTAGCAGTGGTTCAAACATTTTCGTCATCATCCTCTGGTAAGTGGACCCTGCATTCTTCAGCCCAAATGGCATCACCTTGTAATGGTAGTTCCCAATGGGAGTCACAAAGGCCGTTTTCTCTTGATCATTCAGGGCTAGAGGGATTTGATGGTATCCTTGGAAGGCGTCCAAGACGCTCATTCGTGGATGCCCAACAGTTGCATCCACCAACTGGTCGATCCTCGGCATGGGGAAAGGGTCCTTCGGACAGGCTCTATTTAGATCTGTAAAGTCCACGCATACGCGCCACTTCCCATTCTTCTTCTTCACCACTACGGTGTTGGCCAGCCATTCTGGGTAGAACACTTCCCTGATAGCCCCAGCCTGTTTGAGTTTGTTCACCTCATCCCTGACGGCGTCAGAATGTTCTTTGGATGAACGCCGAGGTGGTTGCCTTTTGGGTAGTGCAGCTGGATTCACATTGAGGTGATGACAGATAAACCCCGGGTCCACTCCTGGGGCGTCATAAGAATTCCAAGCAAACACGTCCACATTTCTCTTAAGGAAAGACAACAGCTCTTCCCTTTCCCGAGGGGATAGCTGATCCCCGATCTGGAAAAACTTGTCAGGATCTTCTCCGATGACAACTCTCTCTAACTTTTCACATTGCTCCTCGGGCGGATCCTCGGCTACGGGGAGAGCCGGAAACGTTGATTGCTACGAATGCCCAACTGAAGTGGTCATCAGCTCGGCATCTTGCTGATGTGAAATGGCAGCTATGAGGCACTGCCTGGCCATAGGTTGGCTTCCAATGATCTCTTCTACGCGTCCTCCAGACGGGAATTTGACTTTAAGGTGTAATGTCGAAGAGACAGCCCCTAAGGCATGGAGCCAAGGTCTGGCTACGATGGCCGTATAGGGGGAATACGCATCCACGACGATAAAGTCAACCTCAACAATTTCAGATCCTGCTTGTACGGGTAGTCTGATCTGACCCTTGGGGATGACGGTCTTCCCATCAAAGCTGACTAAGGGTGATTCATATGCAGTCAGGTCTTCAGGCCGCAGGCCCAAACCCCTGTACAGATCCGGGTACATGATCTCGGCTCCACTCCCTTGGTCGACCATTACCCTCTTTACATCGTACCCTCCAATTCTGAGGGTGATGACCAAAGCGTCATCATGGGGTTGTACTGTCCCCACCTTGTCTTCGTCCTAGAAGCTCAGTGCTGGTCGGTCCTCCATTCTGGCGCGTTTCGCCTCTTGTTTATCAGCCTCCTCGGATGTCCCAAGGACAGACATAACTCTAGTGGGGCAGGACCCAGTTCTTCCTGGGGCCACGAAAATAACGTTAATCGTGCCCAAAGGGGGTCTTGATGAGGCAGTCGCCGAAGCCCCTGGCCTAACATGATCTCCCTGGTTGCTCGGTCGGTAAACGAACTGCTGCAACTTTCCTTCTCTCACAAGCTGTTCCAAATGGAACTTCAACGTCCTGCAGTCCCCAGTGGTGTGCCCACATTCTTGATGATACTGGCAATGAAGGTTCTGATTGCGCCTCAGGGGGTCTCCTCCCATTTTACTCGGCCATTTGAAGTATGGCTCGTTCTGAATTTTCTCTAGGATCTGATGAATGGGCTCTCGGAATATGGTATGAACAGCTTGTGAAGCAGCAGACTCGGACTACACACTATAGTCCCTCCACGGCCGACTATTGCTGTACCTGTCTGACCTGAAGTCCCTCCTTTCCTGAGGAACCACCTTTGCCTTTCCCTTTCCAAGTAATTGGTCCTCTTCGACCCGCTTGTATTCGTCTATGCGATCCATCAGTCGGCGCACGCTCCTCACAGGCTTCTTGGTCAGAGACTTCCTTAGGTCGTGCTCGGCTGGTAAGCCGACCTTGAATGTCCTTACAGCGACATCGTCGAAACTTCCTTCGATCTCATTAAACATCTCCCAGTACCTGTCTGAGTAGGTCTTTAGCGTCTCTCCTTCGCTCATGGACATGGATAGCAAGGAGTCTAAAGGCCGGGGTACCCTGGTGTTCGTCACGAACCGAGAGCAGAAGGCTCTAGTGAGCGCCTGATAGGATCCGATAGAATTTGCTGTGAGACCATCGAACCACCTCATGGCCGCAGGCCCTAGGCTGGAAGGGAACACCTTGCACATGAGGGTCTCGTTCCGAGAATGGACAGCCATTTTTTGATTAAAATGACTCACATGCTCCACGGGGTCAGTCCTTCCGTTGTACGCGGTGAAGGTAGGTTGTGTGAAACGTCGAGGAAGGCTCCCTCCCTCGATACCGCGTGTAAAGGGCGACCTGGAAATTTGATTGAGTGCCCTTGTCATGGTATCACTCCCTGTGCCCCTTGAGTACGTATTTCTGCTCCTGTGGTCATGGTGATGTTCTTCCTCATAGGAGAAAGACTCGCTTGGTGGTGTCCTGGAGCGGGGTCTATAACTATCATCTTCCTTATCCCCATAAGAGTCATCCGTGTCAGATGGGCTGCTTGATGGACTACGTCTCCTCCGTGTGCGGCGCAACTTCCTCTCGAGATGATCAATTTTACGTTGCATGGCCCTCTGAGTCTGGCCACCAGCGTTCCGGCGTTGACTCCTTGCAGTATGGTTCGTATGCACGCTTCCCTCGCGATCCCTCTGGCGCTCGAGGTGCAAAAAGTGGTCGAGATGCTGAGAATCAGCTGACTCCGCTCTGTCAGATCGAACCATGGTTCAAGCTATAACACACAGGTACAACAGTAATCTTCCCACAGACGGCGCCAATTGTAAGGACACAAATCTGATATTGGGCCTTTTAACAAGATAGCTATAAGCCCAGACTACCTTTTAATATCCTAGCAATGAATTTATAAGAGAGTGGATTAAAGATCACTGTTTGAACGCATATGGGTTGAAAGCCCAAGTATGGTAATGATAAGGTATGTATTGATAAGATGATTAGGTGTTACAATGTCCTGTTCGGAATTATCCGAGGAGAATAGTCGTACAAATAGAGCTTGGATCTCTTCTCTTTTTCTCTTTCTCTCTTTCTTCTTTTCTCTGATTGTTTTCTGCCCCCTTTTTTTTCTCCTCCCTTCTGTTGGCCTTCCTTTCTCTTTATATAGGCCCTCTCCCCTCTTGTCCCATCTCCCCCTCTCCTGAACCTTCCTGGGGCAGCTGTAAAGGAGGAAGTCACTGTTCAGTAGTCTTTTCTCATTAATGCGGCCATGATGTTAGCTGCAGGGCCATAAATGCGGTGGCAGCAGCCTTTCACTTAATATCTGATTTTCGCCAGCTGTCCTTACGGTCAATACAAATCGGGGGATTCTTTGCAAGAGATAAGATTGAGGTTGAGACGCTCATTAGGGACACCCTTTCAACAATCCGAACAGGAAGTCTCCTCGGACAAGGCCTTCTCCTACGAGATTCACATTTCAGCATCGGATCAAGTTGGGCAAGTACTCCACGAAACGTTGTCCTCGGATGTATAGGTCTCCTTGGACGGACCCTCGGCCCAGGATCTGACGTTGGGCCCTTTGCCCCTACAGGTACCATGTAGCAACGGGCTTTTAAGGTGCCGTGTAGCAACGGGCTTTAGATAGGTGCCGTGTAGGAACGGGCTTTTAAGGATTTTTGGGTTTTCCCACAAGGTAGATAATTTTGGGCTTCTTGTGGAGATAGTGTAATTTTGTGGCCTAATATTGGTAGTAATATGATGGGAATTTTTGTGGAAAATATGTGTAAGAGTGCCCAAATTAATTTATGGGGCTTATATAGGGATATTTGTGAAAGCCCAATAACATAGAGAATATTTGGGTAATATATATATATATATATGGGAAATATTTATGTGGGCTAGAAATAATTCATGGGCTTGTGTGGGAATTTTTGTGAGTGGGCTAAAAAGGTTAGGGCCCGAAAATTTGTACCTCAACAGTGGTCAAGAGCAAGAAGGAAGCCGAGCATATCGATGACCTCAGAGACATCTTTGAAGTCCTAAGAGGTCATAAGTTACAACTTAATGCGTCCAAGTGTTCCTTTGGAGTAGGGTCGGGGAAATTTCTTGGCTACATGGTTACTCATCGTGGAATTGAGGTCAATTCAAATCAAGTCAAGGCAATCAATAACTTGCAACCACCTCGGAATCCCAAGGAAGTACAGAGATTGACAAGAACGACTGCTGCCCTGAATCGATTTATATCCCGATCGGCAGATAGGTGCAGGCCTTTTTACCAGTTCCTGAACAAATGGAAGGATTTTGAGTGGACCGAGGAATGTGCCTTAGCATTCCAGCAGTTGAAAAAGTATCTTTTTTAGCCACCGATCATGTCCAGACCCGAGGTAGACGAGGTCTTGTTTGCTTATGTTGCAGTGGCCGCCCATGCGATAAGTTTGGTGTTGATAAGAGTTGACAATGGTGTACAAAAGTTCGTATATTATGTGAGCAAGTCCTTGCGTGAGGCCGAGATCCAATATTTGTCACTGGAGAAGGCTATTCTGGCGGTGGTGCATGCCACACGCAAACTTCCCCATTATTTTCAGTCACACACTATTGTTGTCCTGACCCGATTGCCATTCAAGGCTCTGCTTTGAAGCGCTGATTACACGAGGAGGATTGCAAAGTGGGGAACAAAACTGGGGGATTATGACATTAAGTACATGCCTCGTACCTCTGTGAAGGGTCAAATCTTGGCCGATTTTCTGGCCAAGTTTGCTGAGACCCTGATAGAAGAAGATGTGAAGAAACACAACATGGATGAAAATTCAGTTGGAGTAACCTCCATACAAGGAGCATTATCATGGAAAGCTTATGTTGATGGTGCTTCAAACCTCATAGGATTTGGAGTGGGCTAGTTCTGATCTTCCTCGAGAAAATCACAATCGAAAAATCGTTGAGACTTGGTTTCTCGGCCACGAATAATGAAATGGAATACGAAGCTCTACTAGTGGGGATGACCATGGTTCAGAAGATGGGAGGAAAGGCCGTGGACGTATTCTCAAATTCAAGACTGGTGGTTGGTCAAGTCCGAGGGGAATTGGAGGCTTGGGACCCTAGAATGCAGGAATATCTAAGCCAGGTTAGACATTTACAATCTGGGTTTGAATTTTTCAATTTACTGCAAATTCTTAGAAGTAGAAATACACATACAGACTCGCTTGCAACATTAGCAACCTCCTCAGCACAGAATCTGCCGAGAGTAATTCTCGTTGAAGACCTCATTAAACCCTTCGGGTTGAGAAGAGAAATGTTGTTTGTTCACTAGATCAGGGTAGGTCCTAGTTGGATGGATCCTATCCTACAATTCCTCAAAGATGATGTTTTACCTGAGAACAAATTAGAGGCCAATAAGATACGAAGAAAGGTTCCTCGGTTCTGGCTGTCCGAGGACCAAAAACTATATAAAAGATCTTTTTTCGGACCATATCTGTTGTGCATACATCCTGAAGCAGTTGAAATTCTTTTGGAAGAGCTGCATGAGGGAATTTGTGGACGCTACACAGGAGGGAGATCTTTATCCCATCGAGCTCTCACTCAAGGATATTGGTGGCCCAATATGCAGAAAGAGGCCTAAGAGTATGTGAAGAAATGTGATCAGTGCCAGAGATTTGCGCCTAGTATCCATCAGCCAGGAGGGGTCCTCAATCCTCTGTCTAGCCCTTGGCCTTTTACTCACTGGGGTTTGGACATTGTAGGGCCTTTCCCCAAAGCGGTAGGAAACAAGAAGTATCTGGTGGTCGGTACAGATTATTTCACTTAGTGGGTTGAAGCAGAACCACTGGCCAACATCCAGGATGTAGATGTAAACAGGTTCATTTGGAAAAACATTGTCACACTATTCGGAATCCCACACACTCTGGTTTCGGATAATGGACTTCAATTTGACAGCAAATCTTTCAGGAGATATTGCTGCGGGTTGGGAGTAACTAACAGGTATTCCACTCCAGCTTATCCGCAAGGGAATGGGCAGGCTGAGGCCGTAAATAAGGTCATAGTAAATGGGCTCAAAAGGAGACTGGATGATTCTAAGGGAAAATGGGTAGAAGAACTACCACATGTTCTATGGACTTATCGGACTACACCTCGACGGTCTACTGGAGAAACCCCTTTTTCATTAACTTATGGGGCCGAGGCTGTTATTCCTTTGAAAACCAGATCCCCTACAATAAGAACGTGCTCTTTCACTCCGAGCAGCAACGATGGCTTGCTAGAGAAAAATTTGGACTTGATTGAAGAGCGAAGAGAAACTGCCATGGTCCAAATGGCCTACTATCAGCATAAGCTTAAGCAAGGGTATGATGCTAACGTGAGATTAAGGCCATTAGTGCCTGGAGATTTGGTGCTGAGAAAAGTGGTTGGATCTACAAGGAACCCGGCCTGGGAAAAATTGGGACCCAATTGAGAAGGACCATATCGTATTACATCTGTGGCAGGAATAGGTGCCTATTATCTGGAAGATTTAGACAACAAGGTTGTCCCGCATCCTTGGAATGTAAACAATCTGAAAAGGTATTACTATTAATGAGAATTTTCATTATTATATTTGTGTTCATTGCATTACTTATGATGTGTAGTTGCTTTTAATTCTAAGTGCCAAATAGACCCTTGGTCATGCCTGGCCCTTCGGACCACATACCTTGAGAAAATTGATACCTTTTTATAATTATTCTAAGTACCAAACAGATCCTTAGCTGCGAATGGTTCCTTGAACCATCTGCTTTGGAAAAATTAATACTGCTTGAGATTATTCTAAGTATTAAACAGATCCTTAGCTGCGCCTGGTTCCTCAGACCATCTACTTTGAAAAAATTAATACTGCTTGAAATTATTCTAAGTATTAAACAGATCCTTAGCTGCGCCTGGTTCCTCGGACCATCTGCTTTGGAAAAATTAATACTGCATGGAGTTTCTCTAAGTGTCAACCAAACCCTTAATCATGCCTAATTCCTCAGACCGCATCTCTTGGGTGAATTAATCTTTTATTTCATTATAACCCAAGTCATACTTGGTTACTTAGATCATATGTCATATAATGAATTATGCCTAACTCCTTGGGTGGTTATTTTTGAATGCATGGTAAACCCTATTATCAATTAATCAAAACAGCTAGAAACAATAAAACACAAAGCATAACAAATAAACATGCAAAAGGCAGAAAGGAAGATAGTTTCATTAACGGAAATAAATGTTACATTTCTGTTTTGCAAAAGCGTACAACCACTACATAGCCAAAAATAGAAAATGAAACAACAAATTGTTTAAAAAAAAAAAAGAGAAGAAGAAAATCCTAGGTGCTAAGCTTTGGCCTTTGGAGCAGGAGGGTCTTCATTCTGGCTCGGCTGGGTAGTGGAAACATCTTTGGCCTTAGATTCATCTTTTTTTGCTTTGGCCTCCATTTCTTTTGCCTCTGCAGCAGCATCCTGCACCTTGGAGTCAACATCCTTGGCCTCGGCTTCTTTGGCCTTAGCAGCACCAGGGGCTTCTAAGAGAGTGGCATCTGGGACCTCACGGATGTCTGGGTGATAATATACGCTCCCAGAATGCCTTAGGGCCGAGTCCACACAGACTCCTGCAGCGTTGAGAGCTTCGTCCCACGTCACGTTGCAAAACTCCCTACAAGCCACGACCAGCTCCTTAGCAAGCCTAGCTTGCGTTTCCTTATGCCGAGCTGGTAAGATGCTTGCTTTTCAGCCTCAGACACTTCTTTGGCTAATTATGCAGCCTTCTTGGCCCTCTGCAGCTGCGCCTTCAGCTCTAGCACAAGTTGCCTCGAAGTGGCCAGCTCCAACTTCGTCTAGTATAGCAACTTGCGCTGATCTTCTGCCTGAGCTTCAACGTTCTTTAGTCCTGCTTTAGCACTTTTTCTTTTTCTCTCTTCAATAATTAGCTTGGAGAGGAGTTCCTTGTTCTCGGCCTTCGTAGCCCTTAAAGCCTTCTTTGCGTCAAGGCGGAGGAAAATTTCGTTCTTTGCTTCACTCCGAGCCCCCTTCACCCACTCCTCGGCCACAAACACTTCCTAGGTGATCTGCACAAAAACAATATGGCTGCGTGAATAAAGGGTAAAGAGAAAATTCATTAACAAACAAATAGATGAAGGACATACAACTTGAAACTCACCATCGCAAGGTCCCTTTTTAGGGACAGGAAGAGATCCTGCTGCTTCAAATTCCTCACAGTCTCCATATCCTTGGGCAGAAGGAGTAGCTGTTCCAAAGCCTCGGCTACGTGAGTAGCCTAACCTTTTCGAAAGTCATGGACCGAGGCGTCCCAAGCTATGGCCGCCCTGTCCACCTCTAGCTGAGGGGACCAAACATGCGATGGTAGGCGCACCTCGGCCCTGTTTGGATCTTCCTGGCTGTCCATGGAAGTAGATTTTTTGTCCTGAGTTTTCCTAGCTGTTTTTTGTTGTTTAGCCCCCTTTTGAGGGGTGACCTCCTCGTCTTCGAGGTCTAGAACTGGCCTTTTCTTCTTTAGGTCAGGTATACCCTTCAGGCCGAGGTCAGTGGGGGGAAGTGGAGGAGGAGGAGGGAGTGAAGGAGGGACCTTAGACTTGGGGACTTCTTTCGAAGTTGCCCCCTTATTCCTCCGGGCCAAAAGCTTTCTCAAGCCCTTACCTTTCTGATTCGACGCCATTTCCTCCTCGGAAGTGCTATCGAGGCAACTGATCACCACGCCAGGAACGTGAACGCTTGATTGCCTATTGGTCTCGCCCTCGGCGTCGGGGACTCGAATTGTCAATGGCTGGAGGCTACCCTCTTCCTCGAAATGAAATTTGTCTATCTCCTCGTCTAGGGATAAATGCGAGGATGCGATCTCTTCCTTGATGGCCACGGCTACTGCTATAGGGACTTGTTGTAGCGATATCGCGAGTGGCGGATTGTTTTGAAGGACCGGAAGCACGACCGGAGGAAGATCTTCCTCGGTAAGAAAATCCGGCCTCGATACGTCTTTTCGATTTATCCGAGGGTCACATGACCTAATACTGTGGCCGATCTCTTGAAACACCTTTGAAATAGGCTCGACCGAGGATGTGATGGACCGCTCGCAACTGGCCATCCTCGTTCACAAAGATCTCGGACCTAAGTAAGTAATTAAGGGCTGCAACGTTGGTTAGGCTGAGCCGAGGAGCCACGTGGTTTTTATCTGTTGACACATCCAAGAAACAAAACACAGTTAGAAAAACGAGAATCCTGTAGGAAAATAACATGTTTGTATCGCATACAAAACATACGCAACGGAAAAATTAACGGATTTACTTCATTCGCAATTGATAACATGTTCTGTGTAAATTTCAGAATATATGAACAAGAGAGTGTACCTTGGTATGGTGAATTTCAAAACCGAATGAAGAAAAGCACTTGGAAGCACTTGGAAACACTTTTGATCTTCACTCCAATTCCACTTGATGCCCAAGATGTGTGGTCTCTCAATCAGTTCTATGTGTTTGTTCTATAGAGAATATGACGGAGTCTCTCTCTTACATTTTATGAACATACAAACCATTTCATTCTAATATAAAATTCTGTATGTTTCTCTCCACATAATTGATTATTTAATTGGGCTAGCCTTTTGGACCTTCCCAATTGGGCTTTAGTGTGTGACTTGGAGTGGGACCAAAAGGGAACAAATAAGATACTAGCTCCAATGGGCCTTGGGCTTTTCTGTCAACTCTTGACAAGTTCAAAGTTACCATTAATTATATTTAATACCATTATATAAATATAATTGCACTCTAGGCCTTATTAATAAATTATATCCCAAGATTGTATTATAAATGCAACCCCTTCATAAAATATTCGTAGTAATACAAAGTCATAAATATAGACTGCCACTTTGTAAATTACTACATCTTAATTCTTGAGTATCCGGTTTAATCCTTTTAAGGTTATTCATCATATATTTATGAAATCCAATTTCATAAATATATACTTTAGTAATTTCTTACCAAAGTGGTTAGGCCTAATTCTCTGAATAACTGAACTCATTAAACTTATCTCAAGGGAATATTTTATATCTCCGTTAAGAGACTATGAATTCCATCTTGAGAATATATGTTCCATCAACACTAAATGTGGCTGCCCAACATACTGAGGTTTTGACCATTGCTTTAGATCTCACTCTTGATATATCAAAGCAACCTACATTTCATGATCAGGTCCATTATTCTCTTAGGATTAAGAGTTCATGTGAATAGAAGTCGTGAAATTTATTATTCAATTAACAGTCGTTAGGAGAATAATAAATCTCACTGTGGTCCAGTTCAATATATCTTAACTCTTAAAACATATCAATACATCAACTAGAAGTCTCCACTTCCATGATCAAGACAAATCATCTTAGTTAATATGTTATAGTCTTCGTAGATGAAATGCCCAATTTCATCATCGACTACGAACTATAATTCTGAGTTTACAAAGAACTTGTGATTTATATCTTCTGTGACTTTTCACATAAATCACATACTATGCATCTCATGGATTATTTAATAATGTCCAAATATTCATGTTACTATCATTTTAGATAAGAATAAAGCAACTTTATTAAACACAATATTAAGTCATACATCATTTCTCACATAATGTCAAACATAATATCATACATAGCATCATACAATAGGATTTAAGGGCACTTATCCCAACAATCTCCCACTTGCCCTAAAGACTATTGTGCACTAATCTACTTCCCATTCCCTCCAAATGTGACTCGAAGGTCATTTGAGGTAAGACTTTGGTAAAGGGATCTACTAGATTATTTGCATTTTCAATCTTTGCTATCCCCACATCTCCACGAGTAACAATGTCTCGAATGATGTGGCACTTTCTCTCAATGTGCTTTCCTTTTTTGTGATTCCTTGGATTTTTGGATTGTGCAACCGCTCCACTATTGTCGCAAAACAATGTGATGGGAACTTGCTCCATTCTCACAACACCAAGATCATAAAGGAATTTTTTGAGCCATACAGTTTCTTTTGCTGCTTCACAAGCAGCAACATATTCTGCTTCCATGGTGGAGTCCGCTATACAAGATTGCTTAACACTCCTCCAACTTATGGCTCTACCTCCCAAGGTGAATACACATCCTGATGTTGACTTTCTGAAATTTAGATCCGATTGAAAGTCTGAATCCGTATAGCCAATGGGAATCAAATCCTTACAACGGTAAACAAGCATATAATCTCTCATTCTCTGTAGATACTTGAGAATATGCTTTACAGCTTGCCAATGTTGTGGTCCTGGATTTGATTGATATCGGCTGACCATGCCAGCTGAAAAACAGATATCTGGTCTAGTACAAAGCATGGCATACATGAGACTTCCTACTGCAGAAGCATAAGGAACTTGTCTCATCATATCTACTTCCTCTTGAGTTTTAGGCCTTTGCTCATCAGACAGAGGAACTCCATGTCTGAAAGGAAGTAAACCTTTTTCGGAGTTTTGCATGCTAAACCGTTCTAGAACCTTATCTATATATCCAGCTTGTGATAAGCCTAACATCTTATTCTTGTGATCTTGCCAAAGCTTGATCCCTAGAATAAAGTTAGCCTCACCCAAGTCTTTCATATCAAATTGGCTTAACAACCAAACCTTTATTGATGGCATTACACTTGCATCATTTCCAATGAGTAGAATATCATCAACATAAAACACTAGGAACATTACTACTTTGTCTTGATGTCTTTTGTACACACATGGTTCATCAAGATTTTGTTCAAAACCAAATGATTTGATTGCTTGATCAAATTTGATGTTCCATGACCTAGATGCTTACTTAAGTCCATAAATGGACCTATTCAATTTGCATACCAAATGCTCTTGGTTCTTTGCTATTCGATCTCACTCGCAATACCGTAGGGCTACTCCCTGTGGAATGAGGTATTTGTCCTTAAAAAGCTCTATTTTTGCCGGAGAGTCCGCTAGATATTTAAACCTACCCATGAGGACAAACTAGAGAGAAGCAATCGAAATTGAGATAAAATTTTTTCTTTTTGGAAGGCCGAGGAGATTGGCCGAAGAGAAAAAAAGAGATAAAGAGATTGTATACGTTAAGAGTGGAACCTGTATCTAGACTTAGAACAATAAATATCAAAATTGACCTCCTCGGACTCTCGCCGAGGACAATTTCTTGAATTTAAACTCTTTACTTATCTCTTTTTGTGATTTTAACTTATCTTGTTGAATTGTCTAATTTAATCTAGCCCAGCTTTCTTTCCCCACTCTCTATAAATTCATTGTTCTTTGGGCCTTTTGGGCGGATCCATCCATCTTTGGGCTGGAGCACCAAATCTGTGTCCTTACAATAAGTTTTGCTTAGTTGAATTGCTTAGTTTATTTGTTGCCCACGTTATAGGAATACCCTGGTTACAAAATCTTTTGCCCAATTAAATTTATATGTACACTATTGTAATTTTTACATTATAATAATAAAAATAATAATATAAATTTATATGTATGATGTGGTAAATTTTATATTATTTTATGAGTATAAAAAAATATATTTCTTACATATTATGTAATAAGGATATAATAGTTAATTTATATAAACTACATTTTCTATACTCCTATTTTTCTTTTCAACCAAACAAAAGAGTTTTCCACTCTCCCACTTTTCCTCCTCTCCAACCAAACACACGTGAGGGAAAACTAATTTTTTTCTATCCTCCCACTTTTCCATCCTCCCACTAATTTTATATCATTCCACTTTTCTAGAGACTAGAGAGAAACAAAGAAAGAAGGAGAAGATAATCTTTTGATTTTACAAAAGTGTAAAGCGTGTTAAAGGGGCGGGAGTTTGAAAATTTTCAAGGGCATTTCTGTACTTTTAATTAAAGTGAGCTAGTATCCTGACTTGTCATTTTTATACAGGTGTCAAGTTTTAATTGGACCATGAAACACCAACTAGATGCTGACTTGGTATTCCAGAAACAACATATACTTTCTCATTCGTATGACGCTTAACCAATGTTCGATAGGTCGGGTCAATCATGTATGACTCATAATTTATTTTTTACATTAAAAAAAACATTAACATGCTTCCTAACTTATTTATATTTATTTCAATACAAATAAAATAATAATTAAAAAAACTTTAAATAAATGTTGTACAATACATAAATCCTGCAGTTTATAGTCTTATTGTTGGTTTTAATAGTCTATTAGACCAATAATTTCACAAAGGAACATAAGAAAATTCCTACATGCAAAATGAAATAAAATAAAATCACTGATAAAAATAAATAACATAATACTTTACGAATAAAATATAACATGTTTTGTAAAGAAAAATAATAATTAGGAAAAAAAAATATAATGAACTTACCAAAAAAAAATACTCAATATTAGTAGTAGAACTGATATTGAAAATATTTATATTTGAGAATCTCATGTCAAGTTGGTGATTAATATTATTAGTATTTTTATTAACAATATAGAAAATCTAATATAACTTTAGTATAAAAACATATAGTAAATATGAGTCAATAAAAAAACAAAAGGTTAAGGTTTACATTTTATAATAAAGACTTGATGGACAAGTTTGGTAAAAATTGAGTAGAAGCTAAAAACTTATAAGACTAATACGAGTTGCTACCCTTGTTACCTATTCTCTTTTTTATTTGTTTGGGCTTGGGTTAGCGAGTTCAGGTCTAATATTGCCTACTCTACTCGCTTCTCTCTCTTTATCCTCTCTCTTTATTTTGCGATAGATGATGCATATTAAATAAGCCTGCAAGTACCGTGTGTGGGGTTTTCATATGGTTGTCCAAGACTAATAGACTATAGACACGTTATTTTGTAACAGTTTATAACTTAAGTCCTAGGCTCTAATGATAAGATGATATCTTATTTTTTAATGGAAAATCACTTTTGGTGAATCCAAAACAACTCACTCAAGAAAACACAGGAAATAATATCTATTTTTATTGAAGGGAGAGTTTGCACATAAGTTGTCACGTCCCAAACCCGGTACTTAAATTTGGAACAGTGACCAACATTCTAATAGAAAGCCCGAACACCGTATAAACACAAATCAACTAACTTTGGAATTAAAAATTTTCTACTCCTACCCTTGATATACAGAGCATTTACCATTTTGCTCAGTGGGTTGATATGCATTACAATTTTTCCTATTTCCTATGATGATTATATTTCATTATTGATATTTATGTGCGAATGTTTTGGTAGGATTTTAAGGAAATTTTAAATTAGGCATAATTAATCAATCATATGTGTTATTCCATGTAAACGTTTGATTGATTATTTGAAAATCAATTGAGTTCGAATGGAATTTGTGTAAATGGCTAAAAACTAGGTTTATGGAGAAAGTATGCATACACATGTATGAAAGATGATTATGAACTTCAACTCCAGATTATAGAAATTTCGAATTGTGCTTGGTTTTCATTATCTAGCTATTGCTTAGCCATGATTTGATTGAATTCCTTATATTTGTCGACCTAACAAAAATGGACTCGAACTCATTAACTTGACCTGAACTCGAAGGAAAACACTTAATCCGACCTGAGATTTTTTATTTCCTAGAGTAAAAATTTGGGTCAACCTAGTTGACCACTCTTTTTTTTCTTTTTTCTTTTTTTCAAAACAACATTTAAAAAAAAAATCAGACCAAATGTCCAAATGGAACAATTCATATATATATATATATTGAAATAGTTTCAACCTATGGCGTCCGACCCTAATGATAGCTCTTTCTCATCAGACCAAGACACCAATCAGTTTTTGGTGTAGGAGAGGATTGAATTTCAGATCTCGTATTCAACCATTAGAGACTTTACCAGTTGAGTTAACTGGAACCCCCGACAATTCATAATTAACAATATATTGTTCTTTCATATGCTATCCAAATAGTTTAGTACACTGCGCCATTGAAAAAAAAAACCTTAAAGTTAAATCTAAACATTTAGAATGTCATTGTTTTTAATTTTGCCTTTTAGTCTCACTCTCAAATCTCAATTCACAAGAACAAAGATTTTCAATGTTAGATCTCAAAGTCGGCTTAACAAATTTTGGGGCTTAAGGCAAAAATTTCAAGTGAGGTTTAAAATATATATATATATATATATTATTTTTGTATAATTTTATTATCTTCTAGCCCTTTTTGATGGATTTCTTGTTCATTTGTTATATTTTCACTCAAATTTTCTCTTATGTCTTGTTTAATATTAGTAATAAATTTATCTATGGATGCTTTCTAGTAGACATTGATAGGACCGGCGAGCCCTTTTTCTTAGACGAACCAAACAAATATCTCCGTCAATATATCCACGTCACTGACGAAGAGAGGGAAGCCATTCAATGCAGTTAATGATGTCTCAGGCGGTTACAAGACCAGCTGCACAGACCGTTAGAGGCCCATCAAAACCCACATTACTGAGCATAAAGTGTTACAAAGATGGGTATTAAAACCACAATAATAGCCACAACGGCTAGAAAGCGTGGGAACATATATAAACCCCTCACAGCACCAACAAAAGGTACATAAAAACTCACCCAGAAAAGTATCCTTAGATAGATACTTTATTATTTTGAACTCTCTTATCACTCTCTTCGAACTCCGATATATTGACTTTGGCATTGAAGACTTTGTGGTAGGCATCACACCAGTGACCACCTTAAGGGAGCCATCATTCTATATTTGTAGAGACAAGGACGAGGACACAACTCCATCTGGACGAACCTACAAAACTGACGATTTACACGTCATTAGTTTGGTGCCGTCTGTGGGGACAACATTTTCGTACTTAGGTTCGGAAGCGTAGTTTCCAATCAATTTCCAAATCCAGATGGAGTTTAACCAAGATCTTGCAGCATTAGCCCTACAAATCAGGCACTTGCAGCAAGCGTAGAAGAAGTCGCCAGGCAGAACCAGGAGATAAGGCTACGGCTCCAGCAAGAGGAGAATCGGTCTAGGGCCAATCAGGAAGATGAGGGAGATAGCCATAGAAGAAGCGACCGTCGAGGACCAGTAACTCCAGACAAACCAAACTCAGATCTTCTCCGGAAAATGAGAAAGGAGATGGACGAGTTCAGGAATGCCATTAAAGAGAAGACGGATTGAAGCCTAGATAGGATGGTTAGGACGACATATTCGCCTTTTACAGCGGCAGTCCTAGAATGCCTAGTTCCGTTGAAATTTCGCTTGCCTCAAGGACCTTCTGGATCACTTTAACACCTTCAAGATGACATTAGACCTTCAACAACCTTTTGACGAAATACTATGTCGCTCTTTCCCCACCACCCTTAAAGGAGCTGCAAGGGAGTGGTTCACGAGGTTACCAACATTGTCCATCGACAGCTTCAAGTAGTTGGGCAATGCTTTCTTGTGACACTTCGTTGGAGAGTAATGCACGAAAAGACCAGCAGACCACTTACTCACCATCAGACAAGGGGAGAAAGAGACCCTGAGG
The DNA here is from genome assembly GCA_033629205.1 of Lithocarpus polystachyus. Lineage (NCBI taxonomy): Eukaryota > Viridiplantae > Streptophyta > Magnoliopsida > Fagales > Fagaceae > Lithocarpus > Lithocarpus polystachyus. The sequence goes on along the minus strand of CM066171.1, from coordinate 23,087,958 downwards.
TCGTATGTGAAACGCTTCACACGAGAAACCTTAGAGGTAGACGAAGCTGATGACAAGGTATAGTTAACTGCCTTTAAAGCTGGATTGAAGTCCAGAGAGTTCGTGGTTTCACTCGCGAAGAATCCTCCTAAGACGATGGCAATAATGCTCCTAAAGGCATAACAGTACATGAACGCAGAAGACGCTTTAGCCGCGATAAAGGATGAGGAAAAGAGCAATAAAAAAGGAGGGAAGGAGGACGACGGTAGAGGAAGAAAAAGGGACGTCAAGATCGTCAGATAAGCGAAGGGGGCAAAAGGAAAGACAAGAAAACTCCTCAGACGGTAAAATTCACTTCTTTAGTTATGCCGGTTGATAAAATTTTGGCGCAGATTAAAGATGAGCATTATCTCAAATGGCCTAGGCCATTACATTCATCACCCAACGTGCACGATAAGAAGAAGTATTGCCGTTTCCGCAAGGATCACGACCATTACACTGAGGATTGCAGAGACCTAAAGGAGCACATAGAGGAGCTCATACGAAAAGGAAAATTGAAAAGATTTGTGAAAAAGGGGGAGTACAGTAGGTCCAAGGACGATGACAAGGATAGGCATGAAGCCTTACCGAGGGACGAGGGCCATACGCCCCAACGTCTGACAAGCATGATCGGGGAGATACAGACGATTACAGGCGTGCCATCCACAGGAGCGTCATTCAAATCCCTCAAGAAGTCATACCAGAGGCAGGTGAACAGTGTCCACAGGGTGCCCCCAATGAAATAGAGACGAATGGATGGAGACATGTTTTTCTTTGAAGAAGATGCAAGGGGGTGAAGCAACCTCAGATGACCCTTTGGTCATAATGTTAACAATAGAAGGGTTCAACACCTGGAAAATCCTTGTGGATAATGGCAACTTCGCAGATATCATCTACCTCTTTGCTTTTCAGTAGCTAAAGCTAAACCTAGGAAGGCTGCGCCCATTTGACTCCCCCCTCATCAGCTTCAGTGGAGACAGGGTGTATCCCAAAGGCACAGTGACACTGATGGTTACAGTGGGGACTTAGCCGAGATAGTTGACTCATTAATTAGACTTCTTAATGGTAGACTGTCCCTTATCATACAATGTGATCATCGGGAGGCCCACACTCAACCATTGGAAAGCAGCCACGTTCACCTATTACTTGAAGGTAAAGTTCTCGATAGAATACGGTGTTGGCGAAGTAAAAGGAGATCAAATACTAGACAAGGAATGCTACCAGGCCATGTTAGTTGCAAAAGAAAAACATACGTGGATGATCGAGGTAAAGGAAGAAGATAAAGTGGAAGCCCTGGAAACAGTGGAGTTGGTCGAGGGAGTGACAGCAAAGACGACCAGAATAGGGATGGCATTGAGTCCCGAGATGAGGACAAAACTCGTCTAGTTCCTTAAAGAGAATGTGGATGTATTCGCATGGAGTCACGAGGACATGCTGGGAATATCCCCAAAGGTCATCCAACACAAGTTAAACGTGAACCCCGAGAAGAAGCCCGTCCAACAGAGACGACAGGTCTTCGCTTCAGAACGGAATCAAGCAATTATAGAGGTTAACAAGCTGTTGTCTATAGGCTTTATTCGGGAAGTTTACTACCCAGATTGGCTTGCCAATGTTGTCCTAGTGAAGAAAGCGAATGGAAAATGGAGAATGTGCGTGGACTTTACAGACCTGAACAAGGATAGACCAGCTGGTAGATTTTACGGTAGGGTATAAGCTACTGATGTTCATGAATGCATTCTCGAGATATAATCAAATAAAGATGGCAGAAGAAGACCATGAGAAAACGACTTTCATCACGAGCCAAGGGCTCTATTGTTATAAGTAATGCCCTTTGGACTGAAAAATGCAGGAGCAACTTACCAGAGGTTGTTGAATAAAATATTCAGCAAGCAGATCGGGAGAAATATAGAAGTGTATGTGGATGACATACTCGTCAAGAGTAAAGAAGAGCCTGCACATCTAGAAGATCTTCGAGAAACATTCGTCACACTTAAGCAGTACCTGATAAAGTTGAACCCTAGTAAATGTGCCTTTGGAGTAGCCTCGGGGAAGTTCTTGGGATTCATGGTGTCCCAAAGAGGAATAGAAGCAAACCCCGAGAAATTTTGAGCTATACTAGACATGACGTCGTTAAAGACCATCAGAGAAGTCCAAAGGCTCACAGGAAGGATAGCGGCACTCAACAGGTTCGTTTCTAAAGCGACGGACAAATTCTTACCCTTCTTCAAGACATTAAAGCAAGTCTTTGCCTGGACTGATGAATGTGAGGCAGCGTTTCAAGAACTCAAGTGTTACCTAAGCAATCCACCCATCCTAAGTTCGTCCAAAGAGGGGGAAAACTTGTATCTGTATCTGGCAGTATCAACCACAATCGTGAGCACTGCCTTGATTCTAGAAGAGGACAGAAGACAACTCCCAGTTTACTGCGTCAGCCAAGCTTTCCAAGGGGCAGAAGTCAAATACCCAAGGATTGAGAAGATTGCGTTCGCATTAATAGTAGCCTCGTGAAAGCTGCGACCATATTTTCAAGCAAACCCCATTTTGGTAATGACAGACCAGCCCATTAAGAAGTCCATGAACAAGCCTGAAGTAGCAGGGATAATGGTCCAATGGGCGATCAAGCTTAGCCAATCTGACATTGAGTACCATCCCAGGACAGCTATTAAAGTGTAGGCTTTGGCAGACTTCGTTGCTGAGTTCACTCTTCCAGACGAGGACAGCCTCCCCAATAAGACAGAACGATGGACGATACAAACTGATGTTTGTTAGCCCAAAAGAGGGGAGGAGTGGGGGTCGCTATAATCACCCCAAATGGAGAGATACTTAAATACGGGGTTCAGCTAAAGTTCCCGGCCACCAATAACGAAGCTGAGTACAAAGGAATATTGACGGGGCTAAGGGTCGGGAAAGCCCTAGGAGCTAAAAGCCTGCTCCTCCAAAGTGATTCTAAGTTAGTAATAGGGCAGATAGAGGAAGAATATGAAGCAAAGGAGGAGAGGATGCAAAAATACCTCAGGTTGACGAAGCATATGACAAGAGAATTTGATAGGGTGGAATTCATGCAGATCCTCAGAAGTCTAAACATGATAGCAGACGAGATTGCGAAGCAAGCATCGTTAGAAGAAAAACCAACAAGCATAGGCTTAGAGATGGATGTCCAGAAACATCCCAGCATTGAAGAAGTCTCCACCTTTGCAATTCAGAGTGTAAATAGCTGGATGACCTCGATCATATCCTTCCTCCAGGATGGGCACCTTTCATAGGACGTCGAGGAGGCCAGGAAGGTTAGGAAGAGAGCAGTTACGTTTACGATCTTAAATGACATCCTGTACAAGAGAGACTTTTCCATGCCCTACCTGAGGTGCGTCAACAAAGAGGAAGCCAAGTATATTCTGGAAGAGATCCATGAAGGGGTTTATGGAGATCATGCGGTCCCTAGATCCTTGGCAAGCAAAGTTATGAGAATAGGTTACTTCTGGCCTACTATGCAGGTAGACGCAAGGGAATTCGTCAAGAAGTGCGACAAATGCCAGAGGTTTGAGAATGTCCAGTGCCTTCTAGCTGAGATACTGATGACAATAGCCTCCCCTTGGCCGTTTGCCCAATGGGGAATTGACATCGTCGGATCACTACCCTGAGGTAAGGGATATGTAAAGTTTCTACTAGTTGCTATTGATTACTTCACAAAATGGGTAGAAGTGGAGGCACTATCAACCATCACCGAAGTAAAAATTCAGAACTTCGTATGGAAGAACATAATTTGCAGGTTCGGGATCCCATGGACGATCATATCAGATAATGGGCAGCAGTTCGACAGTCAAGGCTTCAAAGATTTTTGTTCTGGTATAGGGATCAAGAACCAGTTCTCATCCCTAGAACATCCACAAGCAAACGGACAGACAGAGGTGACTAATCAAATATTACTCAAGATCATCAAAACCAGGCTGGATGATGTAAAGGGAGCCTAGCTCGAGGAATTACCCAATGTCTTGTGTGCTTACAAGACTACAACAAGAACCCCAACAGGAGAAACCCCTTTCAGACTCACTTATGGCACCGAGGCGGTAATCCCGGTTGAGGTGGGAATAACTAGCATCAGACAAGAAATATTCCATGAGGAAAGCAACGACGATTAATTGAAGGTCAACCTGGATTGCTTAGACGAGGTCAAAGATGGGGCTTCCAATAGAATGATGAAGTACCAGCAGAAAATGGTTGAGTACTACAACAAGAGAGGAAAGCTCAGACAACTTGACATAAAGGACGTCGTCCTACACAAAGTCACCCCGGCAACTAAAGACCCTACCCAAGGGAAACTCGGGCCAACTTGGGAATGACCCTACCAGGTCGTCCATTACTCCAGACAAGGTAGTTACCACCTGGAGACTATAGACGGACAGAGATTATCACGACCGTGGAACATTGAGCACTTGAAGAAGTACCACTAATAAATGTAACAGACAATTGTATTCATTCCTGAAAGTAATAAAAGAACTATTCAGCGAATGTCTTAATACGAGCCAACCTAGCAGCTTAAAAGTCACAAAAATTGGCTAAGTAACAAGATTCTGCCTAGACCGATATATGTTACTGATGAATCCCCAAAATGGGTATAAGCCAAAAATTGGCTAAGTAATAAGATTTCGCCTAGACGGATGTAAGTTACTAACAAATCCCTTAAGTGGGTCAAAAATTGGTTAAGTAACAAGATTTCGCTTAGATGGATGTAAGTTACTGATGAATCCCTTAAGTGGGTCAAAAATTGGTTAAGTAACAAGATTCCGCTTAGACGGATGTAAGTTATTGATGAATGGGGTAATGGGTGTAAGCAAAAAATTAACTAAGTAACAAGATTTCGCTTAGACAGATGTAAGTTATTGACAAATGGGGTAATGGGCATAAGCTAAAAAACTTGCCAAGTAACAAGATTCTACCTAGACAGATGTAGGTTACTAACAAATCTGTTAAATGGGTGTAAGCCAAAAATTGGCTAAGTAACAAAAGTTCGCTTAGACGGATGTAAGTTACTGACGAATCCCTTAAATAGGTCAGAAATTGGCTAAATAATAAGACTCTCCCGGATGGTTTACTACCCCTTCAACAAAGATGCAAGCCCAGAAAAGAAATTTATCTAAGGACAAACACAAAAGAAGTGATTAAAGGAACGAAGCAAGCAGAGAATCATGCAAAGCCATGCAAAGACAGGAATACAAACATGTAAGTATATGATCACGAATATAATTAAAGGCCCAAAAACCACGAGCAGCCATCATTGTTTTGACATTGAAATTAAAAGCCCATAAATGCTGGGCCACAAACATTTTTCAAGAATTAGAATAAAAACATTGTTCTAGAATTAAAATTAAAAAGGCCCAAAAAACACTAGGCACCCAAAAAATATATATATATATATATATATATATATATATATATTCAACAGGTTCAGGCATCAGGGACCACATCGCCATCAGTTGGGGGAGCACTCTCAGGAGCAACACCATCAGCGGCCGCGGATTGGGAAACCTCGTCAGCAGCCATTTCTCTGTCTACCTTCTCGAGATCAAGGTTTTCCAGATCCACTCCAGCAGGGTGCTTGACGAGATATCACCTTAGGAGCTCAAATCCTTTGAAGTACCAACTGAAGTGCACAGTATTATGCTCTTCAGTTTATTGAAAAGCCTCAACAGCCTTAGTAGCAATGGTTTTGATCTTCTCTTTGGCTGCTTGGAGCTGCTCATCATTTGCCATCGTCAGTTGGCGCTTCGCTCTGAGGTTGTCCCCCGTGACCTTAAGCTTTTCCTTCACATTGTTGGCCTTGTCCATGGCTGCAATCAGGTCTTTCTTCAGCTTGAAGTTCTTTGCCTCCAAGGCCTTCACCCTGGACACTGCAGACGCGACCTTAGCCTCCTGAGTAAGATACAGAGGTAATGTGAAGGCTCTCCCCTAGCACCTGAAAAGACGAGCCAGACCACAAAAAAAAAAAAAAAAAGAAGAAGATGAATTTGCACAAGTACACTACCTGGATGAGCTTGTGGAGGTGGCGACGCATAACCTCGTTGAGAGACGTGCCCAGGAATGCCTTTATCTCCTCAACGGTAATAGCCCCCAGCGCAGCCCTGCGCAACTCTAGCGTCGTCCTAGACACTGGATGAGCGAGAGTCAGATTTGTGCTTCCCCTTGTCACCTATGCGTTGCCTCTTCCTAAGAGGAATGATCTCTTTAACTGAGGTAGCTGAGGAGGCTGTCCTCGTCGTCTCGGTGCTGGGTGTAGCTGGTGTAGCCAGAGTAACGGAGGCCCCCTTGTCCATCACTCGTACGTTTTTGGCTCCAAGATTGGAAAGGGGCTCATTCTTCTTGGCCCTCATTTGGGCGTATATTCCTTTTGTTGTCATCCCTACAGGAGGAAAACACTTGTTAAAAAAAAAGGGGGAAGACAAAAAGAGCAGCATGGACGGACTTAACACTTACGCTTTTTTTCCTCAATCTCAATATTTCTAAGAATGAAAGCAGAGGGATCTGGGCCCAAGCAATGGAAAGCTAAGGTCCGCGGGTCAACCAAGTCGTCAAAATCTTTAATCATCCTCGCATACTCAATGGCCTTCTTAATGTGCTCCTTATACCTACTCTTAAGCTTGGGCCGTCTCTTAACTGCATAAAGACAATGGACAAAAGATTTAGTGACGATAAAATGAATGTAAAAAGAATGAAAGTTGAAGGACTAGAGGAAATAATGACGCACCTAAATTCGGGGTTCTCCACCGATGGAACAACCTAGGGAGATCACCCCAAACCACGTCAGGGGGAGTCTCCCAGTCATCCCTGGACACAAAAAAGAACCGGGACTTCCAGTATCTGAATGACGAAGGTAGATCCCGGACAATCCTAGGCCTCCTCTCCCAAGGCACCAGTTCGTAATACCCATGCTCCTTAGACTCCTTTAAATGATATAGGTAAACGAGCTTATCCACCTTAATCATGTTTCCATCCGTAGTAGCCAGCCATATCTCCATATAGTTGACCACTATTTTCCACGAATTGGGCATAAGTTGCCTAGGAGCAATACCAAAATGACCTAAAAGCTCCATAATAAATGGGTGGATGGGTAATCTAAGCCCATTCAGGAAAGCAACTTTGTAGAAGCATACCTCCCCAAGCGAGAAATGGCAAGCTCGTTCCTCCTCACTAGGAAAAAGAACCCTAACCTATCAGGGAATTGGAATCTATCCTTAAATCTAGAGAGTGTCTCACCGTCCAAACCACAAACCTCCTCAAGGACATGAAAAGCCCTAATCTCTCTAGGAATGGAGATGGTGGTATCCCCCTCCACGGGGTTGTCACTAGATGACAACCCGGTTTCAAGTTTGCTCGATCTCACCTCAGACATGACTCTCCGTTCACTCACTAGATTCTTAAACCAATCAACAGACTAACACAACAAAGGAAGCAAATCTGCTATTACTAAACCTAAACTATTCTCCCTTACAAAACCACCAACTAAGGGGCAAAAATTACAAGAAGTCCCCAAAGAAGCCCCTAAACGTGTGAAGAGGAAAGGGACAAAGGGACAAAGTGTAATGTCCTGTAAGTTAAACCAAAAAAAAAAAAAAAAAAAAAATCAGATTTTTTTCTTTGTTCCCACGTGCCCCCCCGCCTAACCCCCTTCCCCACCACTCCTTTTTCCCTTATCTCTTTGCTCTTGGCTGGCTCACTCTTCACTTCTTTTCATTTTTTTTTTCATTTTTTTCATTTTCTCTCATAAACTCTCTACTCTCATATCCTCTCCACCGGCACTTCCACACCACCACCGCCATTTCCACTATCATTTTTCCGGCAAGATCACCAGAAAATTTTTGTGAACCCATAAACACCTTCACATCCTTTATTTGAGGTAAAAATTTCTAATCTTTTTGGTGGGTTTTACACTTTTGCTTGAGGTTATTGTTATCTAAGCTTTAATAATGATACCCTTGTGATTTATGAGTATTGGAAGTGATATTTATGTGTTTTTATGTATGGGTTTTGTATTGGTGAAATTATTTGATGAGTGGGTATATGGTTTGTGCTAATGATGACTACCTAAGGTTTATTTAGGGTGAAAAATTTAGGGGTTTTGAATTATAACATGTGATAGTTGGTAAACTTAATTTTCCATTGACATTGGGTTTATTTGGAGTTAGTTGAAGTTCTAAATCTCTTGTCTTCGAGGATAATTTGATTTTGCTTTCATGGGTCTCTTAATAATGTAGTGTAAATTTTATGGAAGCTAGTCATGATGTTGGAGATGATACAATGGGTTAACTTTATAAATTGGAGTTTATGCCTTGTGAATCAATTTGTTGAGAAACTTTGGAAGTGGGATATATTATTATTGATGAGTTTAAATAATAGGCTTGCCTAATTAAGTGCTCTTTTGGCAATTCCTAAATTGTAGCTAGATGCAATTTCAAGTTCTATGCTTATTGTGATAGGTTTACTTGATATTGTTTAAGTTATAGCTAATCTCCTTGGAGCTCGGAGATATAGGATTTTGCGGTTGCGGGGTAAGTAGCTTTTTAATGGGATTTTTGAAAAATAACCATGTTTTATAAATGTTGTTTTTGGTTAAACACATTTTGGAAAATTATATATGGATATATATTTTCTTAAAAGTATTGTGTTGTGACCCTATTATATATTATTATATATATGAAAATGCATCATATTTGGTATTGCATTTGGGGAAATGCATGAATTGTTGGTATGGAAAAATAAGCATCTTCTATTTAATCTTTGATAAGGAAATTATGGATTTTATGGTTTATTAGAAAATCTAAAGATTCTTATCTTGTCTTGCTATTTGGGAAATTGATAGAAAATATTTTTGACAAGAATGAAGTTGAAAACCTTACAAACTTTGTGGAAGTTAGAATATTTAAGGTTTTTTAGAAATTACTTGGATATGAACTAGGTGTTTCAAGGAAATGTATACCTGTGAGCTTTATGCGATTTTAATATTATGCCATGTGTGATTTCCTGGCGATCACCCGATTTGGTTTCCTTAGTCTTTGTGCCAATGAAATCAAATCCACGTCAGTGCCCTTTCACTTTGGATGACGCGTTCTTCCCTGCTGCCTATGGGGGGAAGAAGTTTCTTGATTGTGTGTGGGTGAGGTTGCTGCCCATGGGGCTAGGAGACCACATGCAAGAGAGGTGCTATTTGATGCACTCTCTCTGCTGCCCATGGGGGGAGAGAAAATCCTTGATGGTATGGGTGAGGCTGCTGTCCATGGGGCTAAAATTCTGCATACCAGAGGGGACAATATCATGCCAGTTGTGAATGGGTGGATCCCCTGACTGGTCTATGTGGTAGTATGGTATATTTGTGATAAAATTACCGTATGTTAGATTGTATGGCTATGGAAATTATATTGTTGATGCTCACAGATTATGGTATATAGTTTCATGGTATTGTTTTGAGAAACTTTGTGTTTTATCATTTAATCATTCTTGTTACATTATTATTGAAAATGATCTTGTAGTATTCAGTTAGGAATTTCCCAAACTAAAACATGTTTTGCAAACTGTTTATCGTCGTGAAACTTGCATTTCCCCCACCCCCATTAATTATGCTACTTACTGGGCTTTGTCTCATTCCATTATTTTATAAACTTTTCAGAGTAAGCAACAATCTTTTGGGACAGCTTTTTGGTGGCTAACAGTAGTTAGACTAACTACTGATGGAGGCTGAATTTTTGTAATGGAGATATTAGATGATGTACATCTTAGAATATGCTTGACTCATTCTTTTGTATATTAGTGGTTGTGATGTTATTCCCACTGATGAGACAAGCTCATTATATGTAACTATATATTCAGACCTCTATTCTTTTGTGGCCAATGGTCCCTGTAATTATTCCTTAGAGCTTTGACTTACTTTGAGAGTATATCCAATGGAATTATTGTGGTAATTCTTGATGTTAGTACTTGATATGATTTATGTAAATTGAATTGCCAAAAAAGAAAATTCTACAGGTACTTTGAGACGTCTTTCTCATGTTTTCGACCCTTTTGGGTTTGGGGCATGACAGTTATGGTATCAGAGCTTAGGTTATGATTCTGTAGACTTTTGAAAATAGGAATTGATTTTGATCTAAGTCAGAGCATTAGGGGTTTGATGAATTCTTTATTTTGTACCTTTGTTTTAGCTTCCACCTACTATTGCTTTTTCCTTATCTATCTTTTCTATGCTAACCTTCTATGTTGCCTTGTGGTTTACTTGCTTGTTTTTTGGGTATAGGTATAAGTACTTTAGTACATTATGCCTCCTAAAAAGAAAGCACGTAAAGTAAGGCATGTGGATGAGGTTACAGCTCCAAAGCATGGCCATAGGCAACGCCAAGAGTGTGAGAAATCTGTCACTCCTAATGGTGGTGATATTGATGAGGTGGCGGACAGGATTTATGCTAGGATTGCTAGAGCAGTCCAGGGTGGTGAACGTAGGAGGGAGGGTTGCACATTTGGGGAGTTCCATCAGCAAAACCCTCTAACATTTGATGGGGGACCTGATCCTATGGCAGCAGAGAATTGGCTGCTAAAGATGGAAAAATTACTAAGAGCCCTTGAAAAATTACCGGCGACCCTTTGCCTCCCTTCACACCTGTGAACCGAGCCCTCTAGCTCTTGTGAACCAAAATCGACCTCAACGAAAGCCATTGTGAACCCGGTGCTCCGACTTGGATCGTACTCAAACTGACCTTAACCGGACCCTCAGAGCTAGCCTCGTTGCCTACGCTTCCTTCTCCGATCGATTCGACGCCATTTTCGACGATCTCAGCGCCAAATTGATCCAACTCCGATCCCCTACTTGCTCTTGTACCTCTTCCTTTTCAGGTTCTACATGCATTTCTCTTATATGTGAAATTTCTACAATTAATTTTCAAATATAAATGTTTACTCGAATTTCAAATTTTGATGAATTGAATATTAACTTGGTGAAATAGCTAATTAATCAGTGGTTTATCAAAGATCTTAGTTTAAAAAGCATAAAATTTAAAAAACAAAAAATTAAAAATTTTAGGCACCACCGACTCCACCATCAAAGGCACCAGGCGACACCGACAGTCTATGTAAAAGAAAGACAAACAACATTTTTTCTCTTCTCTTCTTCAGCTATTCTCCTCACGATCTGAGCATAGTCTATGTAACATTCATTACTATTATAAAGTAAGTCAGTTAAGGGTCATATTCTTTGATTTAAATTACAACTCATAAGACTATTTTGTTTTTATAGTTATATATAATTGTTTGTAGTTATAGTAGATGGAACACATAGCTCATTATGGAATCTGTATTAATTTGTTTGTTCAACTAATTAGCCCCTCCACCAATCATTACCATTATTGCAATTCCCACATTCCTTGTTTTTCTTAACTGCTTTTGAGTTTAGTCTTTAGAGACAGCCAAACCCAACACTTTGTTTTGAAACAGACACAAGTGAAGTGATCTCAAATGTTATTGTGAACAAGAACTGGAAACTTGTCATATATAATCATAAAGGTAAGATTATTCATGGGTCTTTTTATGTTTTGCTTTTTTGTACTCCCTTTGGTTGTTATGTGTTTGTTGTTGGTTTTGTTTGTGCTTATGCTTAAGTAGTGAGCTAATTTTGGTTGGAATTTTTTTTTTGATGGGTTACCCATTTCTTAGTAAACTAAAAGTTTTTTTTTTTCTTTTGTATGTGGGCTAAAGCTAACTAAAAATTATCTTTCTTTCATCTCCAACTCTCTTTCTCTTTTGTGGCTGAAGAAATTGTGAGGAACAAGGTGAAGAACATAAGTTAACTTTGGATTTTTTTTGAAAGTTGTAAACTTAGCTTGATCAAAGTAAGTAAATTCTAGTTAAAAACTTATAAAACTCTATACTTGTAATATTGGAAATTGGATTTGTGGTTGTTTTTTGTGTTGGAGCAAGCGGGTGGCTTGCATGGTGTTACAAAGTGGTTTAAATACATATTGAGAGTGTTTTTCATTTCTTGCAAATGTGAATGAGTATTGTTGATTAGATGTGATGAATAGTATTTTATTTGATTTCAATACTTGTAAGCATTATAGTTATGACGTTTGTTTTTGATTTTGTGGTGGGTTGTTGTGTTGGAGCAAATGAGTGGCTTGCATGATGTTATAAGGTAGTTTAAATTTATATTGGAAGTGTTTTTCATTTCTTGTAAATGTTAATGAGTATTGTTGATTAGATGTGATGAATAGTATTTTATTTGATTTCAATACTTGTAAACATTATAGTTGTGATGTTTGTAATTGGTTTTGTGGTAGGTTGTTGTGTTGGACCAAGCGAGTGGCTTGCATGGTGTTATAAGATGGTTTAAACTAAAATTGGGAGTGTTTTTCATTTCTTGCAAATATGAATGAGTATTGTTGATTAGATGTGATGAATTGTATTTTATTTGATCTAAACACTTATAAAACTCTATACTTGTGATGTTGGAAATTGGATTTGTTGTGGTGTGTTGTATTGGAGCAAACGGGTGGCTTGTATGGTGTTATAAGATGGTTTAAATTAATATTGAGAGTTTTTTTTTTTTTTTTTTTTTCATTTTTTGCAAATGTGAATGAGTAATGTTGATTAGATGTGATGAATAATATTTTATTTGATTTAAACACTTGTAAAACTCTAGTGATGTTGAAAATTAGATTTGGGGTGGTATGCTGTATTGGAGCAAGCGGGTGGCTTGCATGGTGTTATAAGGTGGTTTAAATTAATATTGAGAGTGTTTTTCATTTCTTGCAAATGTGAATGAGTATTGTTGATTAGATGTGATGAATAGTATTTTATTTGATTTCAATACTTGTAAGCATTATAGTTGTGATGTTTGTGATTGGTTTTGTGGTGGGTTGTTGTGTTGGAGCAAGTGGGTGGCTTGCATGGTGTTATAAGGTGGTTTAAATTCATATTGTGAGTGTTTTTCATTTCTTGCAAATGTGAATGAGTATTGATGATTAGATGTGATGAATAATATTTTATTTGATTTCATTACTTGTAAGTATTATAGTTGTGATGTATGTGATTGGTTTTGTGGTAGGTTGTTGTTGGAGCAAGCGGATGGCTTGCATGGTGTTATAAGGTGGTTTAGACTAATATTGAAAGTGTTTTTCATTTCTTGCAAATGTAAATGAGTATTGTTGATTAGATGTGATGAATAGTATTTTATTTGATTTAAATACTTGTAAAACTCTATACTTGTGATGTTAGAAATTGGATTTGTGGTGGTATATTGTATTGGAGTAAGCGGGTGGCTTGCATGATGTTATAAGGTGGTTTAAACTAATATTGAAAGTGTTTTTTATTTCTTGCAAATGTGAATGCGTATTGTTGATTAGATGTGATCAATAGTATTTTATTTGATTTCAATACTTGTAAGCATTATAGTTGTGATGTTTGTGATTGGTTTTGTAGTGGGTTATTGTGTTGGAGTAAGTGGGTGGCTTGCACAGTGTTATAAGGTAGTTTAAACTAATATTGGGAGTTTTTTTCATTCTTTTGAATTGTGATTGGGTATTGTTGATTTACTTGTGATGAAAATATTTTAAGTGTTTTCAATACTTGTAAGCATCATGTATTGTATGATGGTGATTGGTTTTGTGGTGGGTTGTTGTGTTAGAGTAAGAGGGTGGCTTGCATAGTATTATAAGGTGCTTTAAATTCATATTGAGAGTATTTGATTGTGCAATGTATATTTGTTTAAGTATTAATATAGATTTATGCATTCATGAATGGGATAAAAATTTATCTAAGTAGCTTATAGACTTAGATGTTATAATACATTATGCATAAGTTGTAAAATAGCATTCACCTTGCAATTATAGTCAAACATGGATAAAAGTTGGATGACAATGGGTAAGACACCTGATCGCAGATTAAGTCATCCATATATTGAAGGGGTCAATGCATTTATTAATTTTTCAAGGGCTGTTGCATTTAATAATTTTTCAAAGGCTATTGTGGACTTGAGTGGTAATATAATGTGCTCGTGTATTCATTGTGTGAATTGTTATTAACAATCTCTTCAAACTATGCATATCCATTTGGTTCATTGTGGAATTCTACTATCTTACATTAATTTGTATAATCATGGAGAATCTTGTGTAATGAACGAGAACATTCATGATAATGAAATGTCGGATGATGATTATATGGATGGTATCGATGCCTTAGTAGGTGATCGAATTAGAGTGGAACCAAGAAATGCAACCGAAGATGAGGAAGTGCGTAATTTTGACAAATTTGAGGAAGATGCAAAGCGTGAGTTGTATCCGAGTTGCATTGATTATAGTATCTTAAAGTTTGTTATTGAGATGTTCAATGTAAAGGTAATGACCAACTTGAGTAATAAGGGACTTGATATGATGTTAAAATTGCTAACAAAGGTTTTACCGAAAGGTAACTTGGTTCTAATGTCAACTTATGAAGCAAAGAAGATATTATGTGACTTGGGGATGTCATATGGGCATACGAGCAATATAGGGGTGGTTCATCTTTAAGTTAAAACACTTATTGGTTAGTACTTTATTTTAGCAATTGACCCGCGTTACATGGTGTAACTACTTTTTTTGATGCATTATTTGAAACTAATTGTATTATATTATACTTGATGAAAATCTATATTTGCTTTCTACAACTTATACATTAGGAGTTGTGATTTTAATTTATTGGTGTAGCTACTCTTAATGCACTGTTAGAAATGTTTCTTATAACATAGTTAATGCTTTTATTTTACGATTTTAATGCAGTATTGTTTTTATATTTGTGCAGATTTCTTATTAGTGGCTTTTATGGGATATACTTTTGTCATTACTTGAAGACATATGAGGGCATCTTCTGTTGGTTCTAATTATATTATGCTACACTTTTTATATTGTTATAAAACATCTTGAGTTATTGTATATGTTGCAAACAATTATTGTATGGAAGGAATTTGAATTGGATACTTGTTTTTATTTTTTACTTGTGGAATGTATTGATCTTTTTTTTTATAAATGTGTTGTTGAAATAAATGTGTTATTCAAATTTGAGGTTTTAATAATGTAATGATGGTTAAAAGTTAATATCAAAGCCATGAAAAAAATAAAAACAGAAAATAAGTTTTAGCGATGAATTTTTCCGTCACAAATATAGCAACAAAAAATTGTTTTAGGGACGAAATATTTCGTCGCTAAATGTAGCAGAATTTTGTAAGAAATGGTTTTAGTGATGAACATTTTCGTTGCTATATGTGCTTAGATTTTCTTAAAAATAGTTTTAGTGACGAACTTTTTCGTCACTAAATATGATTTAATAAACTAAAGTGTTTTTAGTGACGAAATATTTTCGTCATTGAATAATGTTTTTTGCGAGGAAAACATTTAGCAATGAAACATTTTCGTTGCTAAAAGTTTTTTTTTAAACGAATCGGACTTTTAATAATGAAAAATTTTCGTTGCTAGACTTTTAGCGACAGGGTTTCAGCGATTCGTCGCTAATTAGTAGATTTCATCGCTAATGGTCCTTGGCGATGAAAAACTAGACTTTTAGTGATGTATTTTTTCATTGCTGAAATTACATTTTGTTGTAGTGAAAAAAAAGAAAATTTCTCTAAAGAACAAGCCTGACATTAACGTCATACTATCTCCCAAAAGAGTATAGTTGCTAGTAGTGGAATTTTAATGTCCTGATGCATAGGTTAGAATAGTCATAATTAGAAACTTGTACGTATTAACTAGTATAATGTGTAGTACGTAGAAAGTTGGAGTGATTGGAGGGACCGTATGAATTTCTCTCAACTCAGCAACTTAAATTTGTAACCAAGGATGAAACTGGCAGATGTTTTATGTTATGATATTTCAATGAATTGTAAGAATAAATTAAATTTATTGTAGTTTATAGGTTTACTAACATATATCTTAACAATTGGTTAATAGAGATTTTTTTTTGAATGATAGTTTCAATCTATGGTTCTACTCTCGATAATTGCACTTTATTATCAGACTAAGACACTAATTTATTTTGAAAAATACTATGTTCATAATATTTTCACAATACTTTTACCACAAATTTTAAATGATAGATTATTATTAATAATAATTCGTCACTTAAATTAGAACCAATATTGACGGTTAATGGTGGATTGAAAAATAATTTCAGTAGTGGATTCAAATTAGAACCAATAATAACTTAGTACCTATGATTTGTTATGAAAATGTTATAAAAATATTGTAGATATAACACTTCTCATTAGTTATTGGTGTAAGGGAGGGATTGAAACCCATGCAAGTGGGTTAATTGAAAAATGAATCTTTCTGCCCATAAAAAGATGAGTAATTTTTAGATACTCTTAGAGCACGGAGAATAGTGCTCTATCCTCTTACATTCAAAGTGAGGTCTACTTATTAAATTCATGATAGGGCTATTTATTCATGCTTTAAAATTACCTAAGAATTTTCTTAAAATTCTTACCAGTAATATATTTACCAGTAAAATTTTCTATCTTATATAAAATATACAATAAAAAAGGAAAACCTAAACGTTGATGTAAGGCTGTTACAAGCATATATATTTTAATAGTAATAGAATAAGAAAGAGAGTAAAACAATAACTTGGAAGATGTCAAGGTCAGCTTAACAATTTTTCAATTCCTGAGGAATACAGTTTTGCGCTTAACACTTAATATATATATATATATACCAAACTTACCTGAATTTCATGAAGTCGCAAGTAAACAATATTTTATTATTTAATTCATCACTCTCTTAAAGCTATAAGAATATTGTAATAGTGTTTGTTTGAATGATTCAGTTTCAACCTGAAGTTGCAAATATTTTTTGAATTTCAGAGACGGCAATGGCATTTGAACTTGTTTGAAGAACATTATTTATTATTACTACTTTTTTTTTTTTTTTTTTGAAATTGAAGTGAAGAAGAAAATTAAGAACTTCTACATTTCAAACTTTCAAAGGTCCAATAGCATCGGCTAGAGTCCTTAGTTGACTGCAGATATTCAATTGACTTTCGTATTTGTACTAAACTTGATTGGAATATAGACTTGGGTCGAGTGAACAAAAAGTCATGGTCTGGGTCAACTTAAGGGTATGTTATGGGGCTTTTAAAGTTCTGCATCCAGAAGAAGAACATGCAGAATCTAGCTTATGTGAAAAAATTTGCATTTTCTTTTTCAAATAAAAACTGTATAATCTATTTGTAATTAGAATTTTTTAAGAGAAAAATTGAAGTACAATTTCTATAGTACATTAATTTTTTAATTAAATTGAAACACATAATAATCACATTGACCAATAATATACAAACAATGTGATCTTTTTCCAGAAGAATTAAATTCAATACAATAATTTAAATTTAAATTTAAAAAAATTACACCTATATAAGAAACTTATAAACTAATTTACCCAAAAAAAAACTTATAAACTATACCTAAGTTTCACTATTTTTAAGAAACTTTTTTCTTTAAAGTTCCTGAAAAGATTAGTCTATTTTTCAGTAAGGGGGCCAGCCATATTTTTTGTGAGGGCTAAACTCTAATTAAGGGGCAATTCATATTTTTTGAGAGACCACAAATTTTAATTTTAATAAATAGAATTATTAAAGAATTCTTCAGTCGAGAAGGAGATGTTTTCTAACAAGAAGAAAAGTAGAAAACATCGTTCTCTGCAATACAAAGTCCAAACCCAACAGAAAATAATTTCGTTCTCTCCAACCCAAGCCCAACACACAACCCAAGCCGGCCATGTCCAATTTTACCCTTCGAGAGCCTTGTCCATTTTTAGGTCTACAAATTTTATTCATTTATTTTTAAATTAGATGGGTTCAAGTTACACATGATATAACTCTAAAGTGTTATACTTGGTATAACTCTATTCAACGGTAAAAAAAGACACTCATTAATCATAATATTTTTATTAAGATCTCATTGATTATCCCTAATTTATTACATTCTATACCTATCTCTAAACCTAAAAAAAAGTTATAGGTTTCTCTCTCTTTCTTTCTGCTCCATTGCTCTTCCACCTCCACGGCCAGGTTGCCGGCAAATGGAAAAAAAAAAAAAAAGCCACCGCCAATGGTTGCATAACTGGGATTTCTGATCACCAACGCTACTAAATTATTTTTCGTTGTGATAGACATAAAATTTTAACTCATTCTGAATGGAAGCACTGCTTAGTTCTTTCTTAAAATTAATTTGTCAAAACAATCTGCAAACGAAGAAACACTAACTTGTGTCTCTATCTATGGGATTGAGATCCAAAATGCTTTAAGATTTAATTGATTTATTAGATTGTTTATTATCTTGTATCAGATATAAATGAGTGCGAGAATCTGGACCTGAATTCATGCCCAAACAAGTGGATTGCCAGAATAGAGAAGGGGGCTTCAATTGCAACAAAAAGATGACCACCGTCATGATAAGTATGTCGTAGTACTCATTAAATTTAGAGAAAAAATAAAATAAAGAATCATTGTTATCACAGTTCCAAATTTTGCTATGCTATATATGCTATCATAAAATTAATTTGAGCCCTAAATATTTCTCTTAAAAGTATTACAAAATGTTAATTAAACTATAAAACTCTTGGCCAAATCTTATAGGAATATTAATTCTATTGAAAGCTTCCTCAATCCTAGTTATGCAACCAGCGGATGTGGCTTTTTTTTTTCATCTGTTGGTAACCTAGCTGTGGAGGTGGAAGAGTAATGGAAGAGAAAGAAAGAGAGAGAAACGTGTAATGGAGGAGAAAGAGAGAGACGTATACATTTTTTTAGGTTTAGAGATAGGTATAGAATGTAATAAATAATGGATAATTAATGAGATTTTTAATAAAAATATTACCACTAATGAGTGTCTTTTTTGACCGTTGAATTTACTTAAATCTAATGGTTTAGAAAAGGTGTGACTCTAACTTGAACTCATCTCTTTTTAAATACTTAAAAATATATTAAAATAAATACTTATATATATGAGACGGGCTCAAGTTACACCCGATGTAACTCTTTTAAAGTTTTACCTTATGGCTTTGGAAGATTTTAAGGAAAAATCTTTGCAAGTTGTTAAAAATGGCAATATACTGTTTAATGAAGTGAAAAACAATAAATAAGGAGAAAGAGAAAATGCTAGTATTAATTATGAATGAGATGGAAATTAATAACATTTAATGATATTTTTTTAGCCGTTAGACCTCTTATGAATCTTTTTAGCCGTTAGACCTCTAAGCAATATTACACCACTTAATATTTTTTAATTGGATGCAAATATTGACAAATCCATTATTAGATTACATTATTTTCGTATATTCTTTATGCTTGCAAAATTTCGAGGTGATCAAAGATTAATAGTCATGTTATCAATCAATTGTTAAAATTCAAATTTTTGTAGTTTAAAATAATGCATAAAAGATGAGTTTATAGATCAAATGGTAAATAGTATCTGATTGATATGAAAATTGGCATGCATGTTAAGAATATATAGAACATGTAATTCAACGGTTGGATTTTCAAAATATTAATTTAATAACAAGTTATTAGGTGGTGTAACATTGTTTAGAGTTACACCAGGTGTAACTTAAACCCAACCTTATATATATATATATATATATATATATATATCAAAATAATGATTAGTATAACATTTTCTAATTTAAGAACTTAGACCGGTAAAATTACACTATCATCAATTCTAGAAGACCTCCATCATTAAACACCCCCATGATATAAATCTTCAATTTGTAAATTTTTATTTATACATTTATAAATCAATAAAGAGATTCTACAAAAATGTGATATAAAACTCAAGATTTACTTTTACGTGCTTAGTTTTTATTTAATTATATTATTTAAGATTTTATTTAATTATATTATTTAAGATTTTATTTTTGTTATTAAGAGTTGAGTAATCAAATAATGAATAGGATAAATTGTTAGCTTAGTATTTGAATAAATCTTATCTACTTGTTGTAGATAGAGATTAAGATTATTTTGAATTTAAATGTTTGCTTTATCTTGTAAAGTCATCTCTTTATATGGCTTGATTTATTTTTTGAGATAGTTTCTACTTATGGCGTTCGCTTCTAATGATAGCTCTTTTTTATTATTAGACCAAGATATCAATCAGTTTTTGATGTAAGTGGAGATTGAACTCCAGATCTCCTATTCAACCATTAGAGATTTTACTAATTGAGTAAATTAGAACCCACAATATGGCTTGATGTTGATTAATAAAGGAAGCTGAAAAATATTATTATTGAATAAATATTCACTTTGAAAGCCTGGATTCCCTCGAAGTAGTTTATCCATCAATTAGGAGATCTTGGTTCCCTTGAAGTAACCAACAAAATCAATTGGGATTGCATAGACAAACTGACAGAAATACAATTTCTAGCAGTTGAAAGTATTAAAAAAATGCAAGTGATATGAAATCCTTGCGTTGGCTAGATATGAATAAGAGACACCAACTAAAGAGGGTAGTTGGCAATGCGCAACCAAAGAAAGGAATTTGGCTCTCTATGAACAAGAGAAGCTAACTAAGGATAATGATGGGCAATGCAAACTCAAAGATAAGAAGGCCATGGGAGCTCCACAAAATCAAATCATTCTACCTTCACACTATTCAAGCATGCAACAACTTTTAAATCAGGTTAAAGATAGTTTTGCAGCACCAAATTGTTGGAAATATTTTAGTGAATAAACAAGTTTTGATACATAAATAATATCCTAAATAATTAGCATGAACATAAAATAAAAAGGAGTTTTGAACAATCTCACAATGCTATAGAATCACGCTACACAAGCGTTTTCCTTAATGGTTGATTTGTGCCATTCGGAGTAAAACTCGGTGTGATTGGTTCTTTTGGCCAAACAACCTCCCAGGATTAGACTATAGTGTCAACCTACGTGATGGACACACTTCCACTCATGAAGGTTCAAGAACAACTCTCTATTGCCTTTCCTTAGAACAAATATAAATTACAGAAAAATATGTGGGAGAGAAAGATAGTAGAGTTGTGTATGTCTAAAAATTTAGAGTTGTAAAAAAGAAAAAAAAAACTTTTAAGAAAGGGTGTGATGACGGGTTTTATATAGGATATTCATGACAATAATAACATATAGTTATTGGTAAGTAACATTCATAAAAGCCTAACGGTTATATTATCTATTATTGCCCAATGACTACTTTACTCATAAACTTCTAACAGCTAGAAAATAAATAATAATAAAGTGTCTGGAACACACACCTACACCAACACAAATAACTTTCCACCTCTACAGATACCTAATTATAGGATCCTTTTAAGCCCAAGAAGTGTTCCAGTAGGTGAGAAGCAACTTGGGAAGATCGAGCTCTTATGCAATAATCATTAAGGACAAGGGCTGATTTCAAGGGAGGAGGAATGTTATGTGCTTAGTTTTTATTTAATTTTATTATTTAAGATTTTATTTTTGTTATTAGGAGTTGTGTAATAAGATAATAAATAGGATAAATTGTTAGCTTAGTGTGTGTTTGGCAAAAATTAAAAAGCCAATTTATTTTACTATTCGGCTTATTTTTGCTACTATTCATGGGTCCCACAACACTTTTTTGTACGATTCATGGATCACATTGTACTATTTCAGCTAACTTTTACCTTTATCTATAGTACTTTCAACAAAAAGTTTTCAGTTTCAGCAAAATAAGCAGATCCTAAACTGACCCTTAGTATTTGAATAAATCTGATCTATTTATTATAAATAAATATTAGGTTTCTTTTGAATTTAAATGTTAGTTTTATCTTGTAAAGTCATCTATTTTTATATGACTTGATGTTGATTAATAAAAGAAGCTGGAAAATATTATTATTAAGTGTGTGTTTGGCAAAAATTATTTTTGCCAACTTATTTTATTATTCAGCTTATTTTTGTTACTATTCATAGGTCCCACTGCACTTTTTAATACTATTCATGGGTTCCACGATACTATTTCAGCTAATTTTTACCTTTATTTATGGTACTTCCAGCAAAAAATTATAGTTTCAGCAAAATAAACAGATCCCAAACAGACCCTAAGTAAGTATTCATTTTGGAGGTTTGGACTCCTTCGAAGTAGTCTATCTATCAATTAGGCTGTCTTGGTTCTTTCGAAGTAACCAACAAACTCAATTGGGTTTGTAACATTTACACACTCCAATTCTAATATATCACATCATCATATTAACTCAAGTTTCATACTCTCCAATCTTGACATGTCGCATCATCATATCACATATTAAAGAATATGCACAACCACACCTAGCTAATTAATTCTAATACCCAAATGAAAATCCAACCCAATTTGAAGTTTATTGAAATATTATTAAATGTGATAAAAATCTTTTGTTAGATAATGTAAAACATGAGTTTTATATACACCGTTTGATTGATTGAACACCCCAAATTAGAGACGGACTCAGGTGGGGGCCCAAGGGGGCCAAGCCCCTTGGGTCCAAATTTTTTTTTTTTTTAAGTTATAATATTTTTCATTGTTTTTGTTAGGCCCTTTTTTCCACAATAAGGCTAACTAGCTCACCTAAATAGCAACTAAAAAAAAAAAAAAACTTAACAAAAACAATAAAAATATTCACAATGGTGATTGTATTTTAGCAAGAAAAAAAAAAAAAACTATTTTGCCACCAAAGAACCAAAAAATCATGTGTTATTGGAGAAGCCAAAACTAAATTTTTTGCAACTACAGTAAACAGGTATAAGTACTAGTTGGTTGTAGCAAGTTTTTAAAAATAAAATACAATATTTTATTAAAATTATATATTTTCCTTCCATTAAAAAACTTAGATTCTTTTACTTCCTTTATTATTTTAATGAATTTTTTTTATATTATTTTAAATAAAGTTATAAAAAAAAATAGAACATTGGATATTGGGTGTATTGTAAAGTGAGTTAATGAGGTGGTAAAATAGATAAAATAACCTTTTGATGTGCTAAAAGCTAAAATTTTTAGTACTACTAATGTGAATGCTCTAACTTAAAAAAAAAAAATCCTAACTAGCGTAGTATTAAAAAAAAAGATATTATTTTGTTTTTGTTTATTAAATGATTGCATCTTAATTAATGTATTTAGAAAGACTGATTTTGAGTATTTATAATTTTTTTAATACTATATAGAAGCCTATTTAGAGTTTTTCTTCGATCCCTGCTAGCTTAAAATTCGAAGTCCATCTCAGCTCCAAATATATATATATATATATATATTTTTTTTTTTTCTTCTTTGTTAATTTGATTGAACACCTCCCAACTCCCAAGTTATATACAAATCTTCGAAACTGTAAAATCTTTTTCTTTTCTTTTTTTTTTTCTTTTTTAGGGAGATGGAAATTTGAACCCTAATTAAACTATTCACAATTCAAGAGAGACTGAATCATTTTGAGAATTTCATTTTGACAAGGAATTCGAAAGAGAATGAATCCTTTTATGGAAGGATCAAAGAAAAATGAGTCCAGACCTCCTGCATCTCCATAGAGAAAGAACCAATTGTTTGTAAAATCTAATTCGAACCAATTGTTAAACACCCTCACATGTTACAAATCTTTAATTATAGTTAGATTACTTTTTTCATGGATTGGTTTGAATTTTAGAACCTCTTAAAAACTGAAGGGAAATAATTCTTACACATAATGACTAACACACAATTTTTTTTTTGCTGAATAAGACTAACACACATATTGTACACACATCTATAATATATTATATTATAAAAGTTGGATCACATTTTGAGATTGATAAACCCAAGTTCCATACTTTTACAAAGAAAATCTCACTGTAAAACACAAAAGGGCATTTAAAGAAAGAAATTTAAATTCAATGCAAGAAAACAAGAAAACCCGGTCTGGTTCGGTTCAGAAATCTCCAAGCCGCTCAAGCTCAAGCTCCAGGAGCCGCATCCTTCACTTTACTCTGCAAGTACCCACCGTACTGAGTTGCATAGTCCTTGACATGAGACGCAGTGTCGAAAATCCGGCTCCTCGCGTAGTCGAACCGGTCTGAACCGGGTGGGTGCATCCCACGGAAGTAGCGGTATATCCATGACAGACCGGCCATAAGGGCAACACCAAAGCCACACAGGGACATGAACCCTGCAGTTACAACAAAGAGGAATGCCCCAATGGGGAACCATATGGGACTCGTGAAAATGATTAATGGGGTGAAGAAGATGAAGCCGAGGACAGTGGCAGTGACGGTGAGGCCAGTGAGGAGGAGCAAGATGGAACCGGAGATGAGGAGGGTTAGGAGGCCAACGAGTTGGGAGGAGTTTGGTGCATGGTCTTTGAGTTTACGAAGGAATTCAGAGGTGGTGGAGTTAGAGAAGGTGATGGAATGGTTTTGGTGGGGGGATCTTGGGGCTCTAGTACTCTGGGTTTCCGCTGAGTTTTGGCGGGGACGATCAGCCATGGTTGAGTACTTGAGGTATTGTGAGAGAGAGACAATGAGAGAGTGAGAAACGGAGAGGGTTTGAGAGAGAGAGAGAGAGAGAGAGAGAGAGAGGTGTTAAAGAAGGGTGGAGATGACTGGCACGTGTTTGGAGAGTTCTATTTTTAGAGACATGCAAGGGAACACGTGGAGGGTATGGGAGTTTTGACAAGTCCTAGATGTGAGTGTGGAGGACTGACTTTTTCTTTTGCGGTTTTGTCTGTAAGAATTACTTTGAATAGCAAGAGGAATGCTAGTGCCACATAAAATGACATCATTTATGCCACAACTCACATATGTGATGAGTTGTGAGTGGTAAAGATGTAATGATAAGTTTAATTGTGGGCATATTTCTACCACTTATAACTTACCATGTGTACGAGCTGTAGTACAAGTTGTGCAATTTTATGTGATAGTATTTACTCAAATAGTAAACTTATCAATTCCCACTAGGGTGTCCCTATCAATATTATATCAATTCAAAATCAAATAATAATCTTCACATGACAAAGAGTTAATTAACTTACATGACAAAGAGTTAATTAACTTAGATCATTCCAATCCATCGCAGTTTACCTCACTAAAAACCATTTTATTTATTTTAGATGATAACTTTTTTTTACATCTCATTCTTTATTTTAGATTACATCACATTAAAATAATTTATTTTTTACCCACATCGACAAATACAACAAAACCCAAAACACCACCACTCATGTCTAAATTTGCTGCTACCTCTACTACCCAGTCCAAAACTCAACACTAAACCCATCCTAGACCTAGCAACAACTGTCATCAACAATCATAGTCATCGACGACCATCAAAACTAAATCGAAAAACTCAAATCCAAAGGCGGAACCTTGTAGTGAGTTGGGGGCCAAAATAAATAAATAAATAAATAATCCAACAATAGATAAAAATAGAACCCATTCAAATTTTTAAGGAGCTGACCACTCCAAGAACAAAGCTTCCCCCCTCCCCCCCCCCCCCCCCCCCACCTTCAACATGTTAGCCAAATTTGGCTCCCAAAATCCTAACTGTGCACTTGTTTTATCCTTTTCCATTCCTCAATATCTTTGTTTCCAAGAAAACAAGAGATGCATTTTTGTAAAAAAAAAAAAAAATGTGTAATGACATTTATAAACAAATCTTCCTTCCATGTGAATAACTGCCCCTTTGTAGCTCCACTTTATATATATATATATATATATATATATATATATATTTTTTTTTTTCTTTTCATTTTTTCTCAGTAAAACTAGTACCATACATTTTTACACACACTTTATCACAATTGTCTTATATGATAGACTGTGAACGGTAGATAAAAATGGCCATCTATAAAATAGTAACAGATAATCAATTACAGTTTGTCACATAAGACAATTGTGGGAATAGACAGCCAATCATAGTCTGCTACATAAGACAATTGTAAAAAAGTGTGTGGTACATCATTATTGTTTTTTTGTTGAAAATATTATTTTTCATTTTCTCAATTCTCAATACAATTTCTTCTCTTTCTCTACTCTATCTTTTTTTTTTTCCTCTTTCACAATGCACTCTTTGTAACTTTCGCATCTCATCTTCTTTTTATTTATATTTTACGGCCCCTCTCTTACATTTTCGTCCTTCTTCTTCTTCTTCTTCTTCTTCTTCTTCTTCTCTGATTCATTTTTTATTTATTTACACTCATCATTTTCTAACACTCTCAACCCTTCTCCTTCGTAAATCCACCGCTTTTCTCTAGTGCTCACCATCAACAAAACTCACTTTTCATTTGGCTCGCAATTAATATGATAGTTTTACCTCGCCCGTCCCAAACACAAATTCCTGGCTCCACCTCTACCCAAATCTTAAAAAAACCTATGGACTACCACTAGTGACCCACTCTAATCACCCATAAGCCCGACAACACCCAACCAACAATCCACAACTAATCACACCCACCCATATGTGACCCATGCTTCCTAAATCCAACGACTCACAATCACCACAAATTTAATGAGAGAGACCTTTCAAATAGAAAGAGAGTGCAAAAGGGAGAAGGGAGTTACAACTACCACAGATCTGTATTGCCGATAGTGGTTGGTTCTAACAATTTGGCAAAGAGAGAGAGAGGTTTTCTTGATTCGCTTGGCACAAATAGAAAGCATAAAAAAAAAAAAAAAACTTTTTGATAATGCTAGTCTTGTGCAAATATGAATGATACTGTAGCAAGTTAAAAAATCTAAATGCAAAATTCCTCACTGGATGTAATGGGTTTTTTTTGTACATTTTGTGAACAAGCATATCTATTTTGCATTCTTTGAGGGTTATATGCACACGATAGATAAATGACCGTATACTATATTATAACATTTAAAAAAAAAAGAAACTAAATGTCAAAATCGAACATTTTGAAATTGAGGGACCAAAATCAAACCAAGCCCATATTAGAAAACGTAATTAAGGTAGGATCAAAATGTTAGGAAATTAATGGAAGCTGAAACAAGAAGAAAACTGTAAGGGACATATTTTTATGAAATTGACATATCCTTTGACAAAACGTAGTTTACTTGTATTTAGGTAAATCTAAATAGGTTCAAGATAATCATTACAAGTGGTTATATTGATGACATGAAGATTACTCAAGAACTGCTCAATAAAAGTACAATCTGCAGGTCTCGATACTTCCTCGACAAAGCTTGATCTGTCGAGATTCATTAAAGCTCGACACATGTCTCGATCTATCGAGCTTACGAGATTCAAACTATAACCAGCAATGTTTTTATTCTAAAAGGCTATTTGTTTATGAGTTTGTATAATCCTTATTGGACTAGGAAAACCCAAGATTTGTGTATACCTATTTAGAATAGGAGAGCCCATTGAGCTCCTATTTAAACAAGGAGTTGGAAAAAGAAAAACCTAATCCTAGAGAGCTTCATAAGGTTTTCTTTTTGAAACTCTAGCCTCCTCCTACAGAAGAAAGAGTTCTTGCTACATTTCTTGTACGCCTTTAGGTTCTGTAACCAAGAAAAATCTCTCACACCATCATTGAAGATCTTATTGGTGTTTTTATGTGAAGCTGTTGCAAATCAACTACATCAGTCAAAGGGTTGCTATAGGTTAGTCACGTATTGGGATCCGTGCATCATTAGTTAGTCACGTACTGTGATTCGTGCATTGAACAGAAAGATTGCCACTACAATACAAGTCCAATTGGATATTGGGATAAGGGTTCAACTGTAGGTTGGTATTTCGGAATAGGCCAAAGGGTTTGGTAAGATTCCTTATACTTGTAGCCGCTTGTGATTGATAATAGTTCATTCTTGGGAATGATGACCTTAAAATCACCCAGTGGAGAGCCTCGGTGGTTTTCCCCATTCCTAAAAAAATCACTCGTGCCAAATTTATTTTCTGCTACAGTAATTATAATTAGTGATTTGTTTATGCTACCACGCTATTGCATGTAATTGAAATTAATTAATTAACTTGGGTAATTAATTAATTTGCAATGGGTCAATATATTTTTAATCCAATAAGTGGTATCAGAGCAAACACACTTTGATTAGGTTTTAATCTTTGCTGTGTGATTCATTAACTCCCGTTGTCATGGAAACTCTTGATTGCTTTGATTTGCATGATCTTTTGTTGAATGATAATGATGACATTCAAAATGCATATTGCAAGCTTTATAATTTTCGTATGAAATCTCTTGAATGTTCTACAAAATTAAAAGCTAATTTTAAAAAGTCAAACTTGAAAGAGATGAATTGATTGCAAAATTGGATGAAACTAATAATTTGAATGAGAAATTTAAAAATCAAATTTCATCTCAGGTGGATAAAATTAAGAGTTTGGAAGAGAAACTAGTTGAATCTAAAACCGAAGTTGAAAAATTAGCCAAATTTGTTGCTAAGCCTAACTCAAAAGAAAAAAGATTTTTATATTCCTCCATTTAAAAGGAATAATGAAGAGTTGAATGCTAATATTGCTAGGATAGTCAAAGGTAAACAATCTGATGTTAACGTTGAAGTTTCTAAATCTATGTCTAAAACTTCTCCTAGGTTGAATAAAAATTCTGAATTTGTCCCTATTTGTCATCACTGTCATATTGTTGGTCATATTAGGCCAAATTGTCCTAAGCTGTCAACCTCTAAGGTTAGACCTCCTTCTAGGAAGCCAAATAGCTCTAAAACTACTCATGTTTGTCACCATTGTGGTGATTCTGGTCACACTCGCCCTAATTGTTTCAAGTTTTTTCCTCATAAGCAAGTGTACAATAGGTTTCATCCTTTGTCTAAAGGCTTTGTACCTATTCTTGGTGAGTTATTAAAAGTTTTAAGCTTTTTAACTCAATTTCAGGGGAATTCTAATTTCTCTATATCCTTTAGTAGTCATACTAGGACACGTGTTTTTTCATCTTCACGGTCAAAGACCCGTGCTGTGTGGGTGATGAAGGATCCTAAGACTTAATTGTTTGTCCTTTGCTTTAATTCTTTTTAGGCGTAAATGCACTTTTAATCCCTACATTTTGACTTTTTTTCATTTTAGTCTCTACATTTTATTTTTACCACTTTTAGTCCCTAAACCAATTAACGTGGGACATTTAAGTCCTTGAAGCACCATTCCATCATCAAACTAACAGGGAAAGCTAACATGGCTAACAAATCAATAAAATAATGATTTTTTTGACACATGGATCAATAAAATAACGGAGAAAGCTCGTCGGGCTTGGGCATGTCCCCTGAAATTCCTCCTGTGACGGCAGTGAGTGGATGAGTCTAGCCGAAGTGGTAAACTAAGAGTTTTGGTCATTTGGTTCTAAGCAACCAATGTCTGTGGATGGATAGGAATTCGGACATAGGTCACTTCCTCGTTGTTGGTAGTTTTGATGGAGAGGCAGCTTATCAATTGGTTGAGATGGTCCAGAGGGAGTGGGTGGTCGTGTGGAGGGGAAAGTTGCATGGGCATGGGATTGAGGGATGGGTGATGAGGACTCCCCACTGGTAATAGTGAGAGCTGGAGGTCCAGGTCGGTTGGCGTGGGTGAATGGTTGGACTCTGTTTTGGATATATGAAACTGGGGATGAGGTTAATTCGGTTTGAGAAGTAAAAGATGGCAAAGGATATGTACATGCATGGGTTGTACGTGGACAGCTGGCACCAAGACATGCGTGGGTTCTAAAATTGCTTAGCTAGTTATGTTTGTGGGAATGTTTGTAGTTGGCACTTGGGACGTCATTGTTTCACTTTTTGCCTATGGTCAGCATGTGTTTCTATGCATGTCAAACATCAATTCATGGATGAAAATAATATACTCAGTGCAACTCACGTCTCTCAATTATTTTTCTGGCTTCTACAATTTTTTTTCCTCACTCATTTGGTAACTCTTTGTGCAGATTCTATCATGCCTCCCAAGATGTTCAGAAAATTTAAAAGTAGGTCAAGCTGCTATCTTCTGTCTAATATACTCAAAAGACAGTATGCAGTTCCTTGGGTGGGGAACTAAATTATGTATTTTAGGCAATTACATTGTGGTTGTAACATCACCACAGGTCAACATTCATAATAAATCAAAAGAGTTTGTAGAACCAAAAAAGAAAAAATTCTGTTTAAGGTTTTAATGGCGCTTGTATTCATTGTCAATAATTACACTTTTTAGTGCATTAATGACCAGCATCATCTTTATTTAAATTTTTGCAATCGCAGTAAAGAAGGAAACATAACAAAAACACTATAGGAATCAGTGTCACTAACCTGTTAGTTAATGGATAACTATAGTTTTTAGTTTTTACAAACCTGAAGAGGTTGTAGTAGTTATTAAAATATCACATATTTTCTAAAGTTGTTTTGTCAAATAACAAGATTATTATAGCACATGCATATCATCTTGGAAAACAAAATCCCATAGCTCCACGATACATGGGCAATTAAATGAACAAAATAAATATCAGTATCCCAACTCAGCAAAAACCATAAGAATTAAAAATATGAATACTCACTCGAGGATGTGGACGGAGTGGTCCTGAACGAAAAACTCTCTGTATATCTATTCATGGAATGAATGAAGCGAAAACACTCCAATGTATTTGTATTTGTATATGCATATACAACACATTTTTTTAATTTATTTTATTTTATACACACATAATTGACAAAAGCTGCATCATTATAAGGATTAGGATTAGGATACAACAAAGAGCCATAAACTAGGAGCCTGATAGCAGTGAAGATGTGGTGGAACAGTGGTAGAGACTGACTGTTGCTTTTTCAATTACTCATCAATGGTGACAAAGTCTTCCAATTTCTTTAACAACTCGGAGCAAAGAGCCGGGAGCATTCCGTTCTCGATGCCAGGGTTGGTCGACAAAGAGGAATCGTAGATGTAGTCGTAGGAATTGTAGCCCGTAGTGATTGTAACACCCCAAACCCATACCAACAATTTAGATGCATAACCTGTCTTCGAAATAATCAACAATAATATAATGGAACAGAGCATAATTAAATATCCACAAATAAACTTCTATCCATCAAAACTTTCCTATGAAATCCCTAAAAACAAAACCTTAACAATAAAGTCTCCAAATACAATCTCAAATAGTTCCACAAATGTCAAACTCACTATCCTAAAGAAATTATACTAAAACAGTTCACCAACTAACATAGCTGCAAAGAAAGTCGTCAATTTAAGGCTCTACTAATCTACCACCAAAAGACAAAAGACATTCCATTTCTCTAACCTGAAAGGGTGGAAAAAGGGGGGGGGGGGGGTGAGCTAGAAGCTCAATAAGAGAATACATAACATAAGGATGTCTCTCCCAAAAAAAAAAAAATAATAGTATCTATGAGAAAATATAATCTTTAAAAAGCACTTGCATATAGATTTGGCAGTAATATAATAGATTCTGTAAAATTGTTAGGAGTAAAACATTTTACTATCACATTGTAATCAGTAAATAAAATAATAACCACTTTAATATGCCAATATGCACTAAATAGGTAGAAACAATATATTATGGCAATAAACAAATTTTCCACTTATAAAGATCAGTAATAATAAAACAGTAGCTAATGGAAAATATTAGACATTGGCCAGACAAAGACATAAACTTCTAAACACTAGGTGGATGATTCCCATGGGGAACAATAACACTAACCTCAAAGAGGCAACACTGGCTCCAAAGAGCAAACGATAACACTGCACCACACCATAATAACACTACATCGGCCGAAGACCAACACTTAACCCCGTGTTGGCAAAGGTTGCAGACTGTCTAGCTGACCGTTTGAAACAATTCTTACTTTATTGTAATATTGTCAATACAAACCATATATCATATAACAAATACCTTCTCAAAAATATAGTTTTGAGTCATTCTTAACATATACAATTTCAAAGTAATATACAAGAAATAATAAAATTCAAGTATGTATAAAAGCATTGATAATGGTATAAGCTTTTGGAAACTTCACTTTTAAAATTATGTGTATATATATATATATATATATATTTTTTTTTACCACAAATATATATAGATATATACGTCCTGAGAGACGTCATGTTCTGAAGTCCACTTACCTTTAGTTGCTAAATCAAGCTTCACTTCAATTGTTTGAAATGATGTCAACTAGAACCTATATAAGGATTAAATAACTCAATAAGGGCAGGTTTTGAATAACCAAAAAGTCCTCTTATAAAACTTTTTCTTAGCCACTGAGAAGATTACACAATATAAAAATTAACATATCTTTCTAATATACCCCATACCTATTCTAGATTTTATATAATTGTAATGCATTCCCTAAACTAAAATCTGTTATACCTATATATAAGTACACGTAGACCATCTGAACACCACCCAAGGACGACTACAACCGCTTAAGCTATATAGGATGTGATGCTACTCCACGTACATAAATGAGGTTCAAGTTCAAAATCAAATAATGCATGTCTATAATAATACTTCCATGATAACTTTTATTCTATGCAACTGTTAGTATAATTCTCATATTTTTAAACAGCCTAGAGACGAAGGCTCCTTAATCAAATATGTGTTCAAAGATATCAATAAGGCATGCATATATAGATGTTTACCTCAATACAACGAATTTGCTGGCTGCCCCTAGTAGTGCCACGGTTTTCTATCCTTTCAATTTTGAGAAAACCTAATTCTCTACCCTTAATCTTTATATGCTAACCACTGATTTTTTTTTTTCTCTCACTGCCTTTCATGTAGGAAGCCCTAACTTTTCCGCTTTACACGTTAAAACTATTCCCTACATTGGCTGGAAATTAAACTTATAATAAGGTTGTTTAATTC
Source organism: Lithocarpus polystachyus (assembly GCA_033629205.1). Classification (NCBI taxonomy): domain Eukaryota; kingdom Viridiplantae; phylum Streptophyta; class Magnoliopsida; order Fagales; family Fagaceae; genus Lithocarpus; species Lithocarpus polystachyus. Next base: position 23,055,166 of record CM066171.1, on the reverse strand, counting down.
CCACTTATACTCATATTAAGGTTGTTTACATAGGCTAGGACTCTAAAGAATTCCAATAACACTTAAACTCCTAGTCCAAATAGGTTTTAATCTCTTATCCTTTTCCTTAACTGATAAGGAGACTAAAAGTTAAATCTGAATAATTCATAAAATAACTATTCACGTTACCCTTGATTTTTATTTTTATTTTTTTTTGGAGAAAATCATAATATAAAATAATATCTCTTCCAAAATAAATTAAGTAATTCATCAACTCCACTCTAGAAGCAGTAAAATTAAATTTAAGACGATTGTTACAGTGATCACTACGATTTGGTTGATTTGGTTGAGAAGCAGAATCACATACAACCCATGCATGTACATGTCCTTTGCCATCTTTTACCTCTCAAATCGAATTAACCTCATCCCCTGTTTCGTATATCCCAAAATAGAGTTCAACCATTCACCCATATGGCCCCCTCATCTGACCAGGATTCCACGACACCCACGCCAACCGACCCGGACCTCTAGCTCTCACTATCACCAATGAGGAGTCCTCATCACCCATCCCTCAATCCCATGCCCATGCCCATGCAACTCTCCCATCCCCACGACCACCCACTCCCTCTGGACTATCTCAACCAATTGATGAGCTGCCTCTCCATGAAAACTACCAACAACGAGGAAGTGACCTATGTCCGATTTCCTATCCATCCACGAACATTGGTTGCTTGGAACCAAATGACCAAAACTCCCAGTTTACCACTTTGGCTAGACTCATCCACTCACCGCCGTCACAAGAGGAATTTCAGGGGACATGCACGAGCCCCATGAGCTTTCCCCGTTATTTTATTAATCCATGCGTAAAAAACATCACTATTTTATTGATCCGTCAGCCACGTCTGCTTTCCCTGTTAGTTTGGTGACGGAATGGTGCTTCAAGGACTTAATACTTGTGTTTTTGTGTATATTAATTCTTGTGTACTTTGGATGGCCATTGAAACAAAGTTTCTAAAATTTGTATCTCTTGTAGCTTAGATAAGCATTTTAATGCACAACTAAGCAAGTGAGCTTTGTGGCTCACGTTGGTGATGAGTATGATTAAGTAATCTTTTATACTTAATACTCATATCACTTTTTTTGACGGGAAGGACTAGAAAATCCTAAGAGAAAGGCATAAATAACCATCTCACCACTAAAACCCGCCAATCATGTATAACATTTGTGTGCTTTGGCATAGCAAAATTGTGATGTTTTGGCTTACATAATTGGGTATTTCTTTTCCCTCTTATATGCCCATGCATGATATGTTCAAAAAGAAAATATGCAAAGAATATAAAAGCAAAAAGAATCAAAATGCTTTTAAAATGATTGTAAGCATGTTTCTAGGAGATGTGGGAGTTATATGATGTACCTCAAAAGTGATAGTCCCTATCAAATAGTTATGATTGTGTGTAAGTGTATTAGATGTTCTCGTATCTCAAATCATCATAATATGAGAAACTTGTGCACACTTGTTATGTTTTCACACACAACACGCATGCCTATTCCCAACTCTTGATACATGTGCACGTACAATGTGTTTTGGCCATCACAAGGGATACACGTGTTAATATATACTTGCTAAACTGTCTTAACTTGTTTTTGAAATATAAAATTGGTTAGACTTGTTTAGTGTGATTGTGGACCTAGGAATGCTTTGCATCTAGAGTTGAGATGTGGTTTGAGTGCTTAACATGTTGCTTGGATGCTTGTTTGAGTAGCCATCTTGTTGCTTTTTCATCTTATGTGTTTTTCTCCCTTGAAAAACCTCTTTTCTGCATCCTCGATAGCTTCTCAACAGAATCTTGACAAATACCTCTTCTATCGAGATTTCTGGGTTTGACCTCGACAACTTCTCGATAGATAGGTCAATCCATCGAGCCAAAATCTTGTGCTCTCTGTCTGTTTGACACATCCTCGGCAGATTCTGGATCTATCGAGGTTAGCTTCTTCTCGATAGATTCTCGTCACCTTCTTGATCGATCGAGATACCCTTGCATGCATTTCATTTTTCTTTGTTTTGCATTTTTTTTTCCTTTGTGTCCATAGTATCTTGTTTTTCTTTTTCTTGTAGGTCTATGGTTCCTTGTTCTTCTTGTTTCCTCTATATCAGTTTTCTGTCTATCTCCGGTTAAGTTTTTTGGCCTTTTATGCCCTTTGACTAACGTGTCAAAAAGGGGAAGAACTTTGAGAATTGAATGTCATTCCTCAGGGGGAGTAATAGACTTAGAGGGAGAACTTCATGGTAAAGGGAATAAAGTTTTTGATGTAACTAACTTAGGGGGAGAGTTAGTTTGATACACTTTAATATTGATATATATTTTGTGTTGTGTATCTTTTTTGTTTTGTAACCATTTACATACATCATGTGTTGTTTTTATATTTGATGATGATGTATGTGTTCCACTCTTTATCTTGCATGTGTTGTTTCTTTTCTCTCTTTATACACATGTTTCTTGTTTATTTTACTTGTCATTATTTTCCACATGTTACCGTGATGTGTTTTGTTTAGTGCCTTTTAGGAGAGACAAGTTATAGCCATGTCAAGATTCCGAACCTTCTTCTTGCAGCAACTTCCAAGGTTCAGATCTTTTATACTAAGATTATTTATTCTGTAATCTTGAGTAGAATGTATTTTAGGACATTCAATGTACTCTTGTGGTTTTGTCACAGATTACCAAAAGGGGAGATTGTAAGGGACATATTTTTATGTAATTGACATATCCTTTGACTAAATGCGCTTTACTTGTATTTAGGTAAATCTAAGTAGGTTCAAGATGATCATTACAAGTGGTTACACTGAAGACATGAAGATTACTTAAGAACTACTCAAGAAAAGTGCAATTTGCAGGTCTCAATACCTCCTCGATAGAAGCTCAATCTATCGAGATTCATTAAAGCTCGACACATGTTTCGATCTATCAAGCTTACGGGATTCAAACTATAGCTAGCAACGTTTTTATTCTAAAAGGCTATTTGTTTATAGGTTTGTATAATCCTTATTGGATTAGAAAAACCCAAGATTTGTGTATACCTATTTGGAATAGGAGAGCCCATTGAGCTCCTATTTAAACAAGGAGGTGGAAAAAGAAAAATCTAACCTTAAAGAGCTTCATAAGGTTTTCTTTTTGAAACCCTAGCCTCCTCCTACAGAAAAAGGAGTTCTTGTTGCATTACTTGTACGCCTTTGAGTTTTGTAACTAAGCAAAGTCTTTCACACCATCATTGAAGATCTTATTGGTGTTTCTATGTGAAGCTGTTGCAAATCAACTACATCAATCAAATGGTTGCTGTGGAGTTAGTCACGTACTGGGATTCGTGCATTGAACTGAAAGATTGTCGCTACAATACAAATCCAATTGGGTATTGGGGTAAGGGTTCAACTGTAGGTTGATATTTTGGGATAGGCCAAAGGGTTTGGTAAGATTCCTTATACTTGTAACCGCTTGTGATTGATAATAGTAGATTCTTGGAAGTAGTAACCTTAAAATCACTTGGTGGGGTTTTGCCTAGGTGGTTTTCTCCATTCATAAACAAATTAACCGTGTCAAATTTATTTTCTGCTGCATTTAGTATAATTGGTGTTTTGTTTGTGCTACCATGCTATTGCAAGTAATTGAAATTAATTAATTAACTTGGGTAATTAATTAATTTGCAAGGGGTCAATACATTTTTAACCCAACAAAAACCAAAACCAAAATGAATTGCCTATCAACACATAGAGTGCTCCAATTAGTAGTCCAATCCCACCTTGAAGTGCATAATTTGGCATAATGAAGAATAAACCTTTTGTTGTTTATTTGATTCTCTCCCTAGTCTTTCTCTTAGGAGTAGAGACCCTTGAAGTGGTGTGTGTGTGTGTGTTTTGGACATGGTGACTCCTCAAAGCAAGTCACAACTCATACAACCATAAAAGCTTTAAACAAACTGTACATAACTAAAACCTTAAAACCATCAACAAACACAAAAATCACCTTAACCCAAAGCCAAATCCAAACCCTTTGGGTGGCAACACCTAAATTCTAACCCTTCTAATCCAAGAACCAACTTTAGACATCAAAGAGCTAGATCCTTACCCTAAACCAGGTTCCTAACACAAATTAATGCCTCAAACAAAAAACTGAGTTTGGATGATTGGGAAAAGTACTACGCACCACACTGCGTCCATCCCATGAAAATACCTCATTTTGTTTGATTCTTGGTGACTAATCAATAAAAATAGATTAAAACATTTTTTTTTTCAAATTCAAGTATGAAATGTATCACTGTCATGTGTATGTACAAAGAATGGCCAAAATGGGCAAATGCCCCTTTCACACAAAAAAATCCAGCATTTTGCCCCCTTTCTCAAACTAATTAGAGAAATGCCCATTTTTTGTAACTCGATAACGTGAGGGTCGAGTTTTAATAAATAACTTGATATTAGTATGGTCAAGTTTGTCTGACCGTTGTGCCACGCTGGCGAAGCAGACGTGGCTTTTTCCAATTAATGGATTAGGTAGTATGAATGTTGTGTTTATCTCTTCGTAATGCGGTTTTTGGTTCTTTTTTTTGTGAGCTAATTGTGTTTCCACTACTGACCATCAGTTAGTTATCGCTCCGAGAAGGGCTTAAGAGGGGCAAATCCAAAGCTGCATCCAAACCTGAAGCGGTGTTTGATCAATTAAGGTTCATCAGGCATGCAAATGAGCAAACCTTTGAAACCTTGATTAAGGATAGGCGTATTTGGGGAGAAAGGAAAATCAGTCTACATGAACTGCATCCTTCTGTCCGTAAGAATCTATAGTCTAGGCATTGGCTGTCCCTGTGTACAAACATACAAATCCCTCCAGCTGACTTGATTAGAGAATTCTATTCGAATCGCTCAGTGCATAAGGATGTTTGCTATGGTCACAGAGTGACATCGTGGATATGTGGTGTACCATTTAAAATAACTAGGTATGTAGTATTCGATGCTCTTGATGTAACTATTATCCGTTCACCTACTTATCCATACTCTGATTCTCCTCGTATTGATGACGTTATGGATGTTCTTTGTGGAAGATCAGTCACTTGGGGTTCTGACCGAAGTATTAGCTCAAGTGAGTTAATTAAGCTTAATTATATCTTCTTTAGGATAGCTTGTCACAACATTTTCCCTATCTCTCATATCCATACAATCCCTGTAGACAGATGTTTCTCTCTTTATGCCCTCGTCACCGGTAATTCCATTTGTTTTCCTTCCCTTTTCATTGAAACCATTATGGAGGTGCGTACGAGCAAGTATAAGAGGCATGGTCTGTTCTTTCCAGTTCTCATTCATAGGGTCCTCAAATATTTAGGATTGGAGAACTTTCCTTCCCAAGAGTTGGTCCACATCCAAGCCCCCATAATAGCCAAATTTTTGAAACAGCGAAGTGCCCAAAAGAAGTTTGTCGACCCTAGTGTTGGTTCATTCAAGAGACCACAAGTACGGTTTACTACTGGAGATATTCTAGATGAGGACATGCATGGGAATCCCATAGCTGTTGTTACCGAGGATGGTGATGATGAGGTAGATGTTGACACTGCTACTGCAGTGCATACAAGCCCTCCTTTTCCCTTTCTTCGTGCTATGATGGAAACCGTTATGACGACTCAAGCAGCCCATGGGCAGCTTCTAGATGGTCTTCTTGTTGAGTTTGCCACTCTGCGAGCGGACTTAGCTAACTATAGACGTCCTGCTCCACCTTCTCCACCATCTGACTCTTGATGATTGCCATTGGCCATTATACTCGAAGGGGAGACGAACTTTTTGTAGTTGCTATAGCATATTTGGAAAATTGTATGACAATTTTGTGTAGTAGCTTTTAGCAAGTTGTATATTTTGTTATTTTAGTGGCAGTTTGCAAAACATGGTATCTGTGGAAAGTAATTTGATATATTAATACGATGGTTAGTTTCATGCCCATCGTTATTATTATTAGTATTATTGAAATGGTTCTAACTGTTAGAATTTTTTATGTTATTATGTGATTCTATATAATATCAAGTAGATCCAAAAATGTAAATAAAATTTATTTCATAATTCTGTACGGGGTTCACGTGTTATTAGATTATAATAATTATTAATACTAATTGAAGGTTTATGAATGCACAATTGGTTTATATATATTGATATTACCAATGAACCACCTAGGAGATTTTCCTTGAAGCAATGGATCAAGCTATATCTTGACTTCAAGCAATTGTTTTTATTGCAGGTTTTGCTTTTCAGTTATGTATTTTCCAGTGATTGGATATTGTTGTCACTCTTAAATTAGCATTTAAATTATTCTGAATTTGGTCCCCGTGTGGACTGTACCTCATGCATCATATTTTCATTATGAAATTTATTGATGAAACCTTGCATTGTAGAGAAAGAAAAAAAACCAAAAAAAATAGAGCGACACTTGGCATAACCTCATACACTCCCGTATTAGGTCTAACGGTTTTTTTTATTATCAAATATTGATTGTTTTGATTTCGCGGTACTAGAATGGAGTATAGGAATGTTAATCTTATAGGAGTCTTATAATGCTATTCACTATCATTTCTTCGTTGTGTTGTTCAATTGGTCCATGCATCACACGAGTTAGTGACCAGTAATAGTCATAACAACTAAAATAGCAATAATAACTACAATGGGTGCCAAGTCATTCCCCAAAAAAAAAAAAAAAAAAAAAAGAGTAACTGGATACGCTAGCTACTTTTGCGCCAAGTCTAGTCCTATCAAACTGCTTCACGTGAATATGTATGCAAACTTTCTCATAGTACCCTCATCCACCCGTTACTATTGCCCTAATTCCTATAACTACCAATTACCGAATCACGTGAATACAATTCAAATGACTAATGCGGCCAACTTTTCCATTGCTATGCGATAGCTTTCGACAGTTTCACCATGCTCACTGAGATAGAAACACATTCACGTGACTCATTACGCACGCTTTTGCACTACACTGCATGGACCTATCTCTGTTGCACCAAGACTAGTCATGTTAACCACATCAAACACACAACACACACCAACAAACGTTATAGTTGAGTCTAGTCATTTTCTCAATTATGTGTGCACATCCTGACATCCCATCACTGTTCTGCCCTATCCAGTCAGATCAAACACAAGCCCTACTATTCTTCTCACTTGCATACTCCTGTTACTTGATGCACTTCACTGCATCAGCTCAGAATTGCTGCACCAAGTCTAGTCATATCAATGACTATTATGCAGTTGAGCCTACTCTTGTACCAATTATGAACTGCTGCACCCAGTCTAGTCATATCAATTGATCAAGCTGACTCATGTACCAGTTACTATTAACTTAACACCTTGCACATGGCCGATACTACCACACCATACAGTTGCCCATGCAATCCGTCTATATGTAACCTTAGGCTACGTTTATTTTGGCTTCAAACTATTTCCGGAAATGCATTTACACCTGTGTGTCTGTTTGGTAAGCACAGAAAATTGAGTCAAACGAAAATCAATTTCCGCGTTGACTGTAAAATTCCCCACCTCAGCCGGAAATGCATTTCAGTTTCCATTTTACCTTTAAATGATTTCCACCCCAGGAAAATAGAAGAGAGAGAGAGAGAGAAATAGCAAACGGAGAGAGTAGAGAGAGAGATATAGCAAACGGAGAGAGTAGAGAGAGAGATATAGCAAACGGAGAAATAGCAAACCCAGACGTGCCGGCGAGATCGCGTCGTCAAGCTTGCGCTGGCGCCTTGGAGATCGCTGATCTCTTTCCCGATCACTCGTCGCCGATCTCTTTTCTAATCACTCGTCGCCGATCTCTTTCCCGATCTCTCGTCGCCGATCTCTTTCCCTATCTCTCTTTCCCGATCACTCGTCGCCGATCTCTTTCCCGATTTCTTTCCCGATCTCTCGTCGCCGATCTCTTTCCCAATCTCTCTTTCCCTTAATCTCTCACTATTTCTTCCTCCTCAGTCTCTCACTCTTTCCCGATCTCTCTTCCCTCAATCTGTCACTGTTCTTCCTCATATTGTGAATAAAACATGTTTTTATTTTGATTTTTGGTTGTGTTAAGTGCATGGATTGAAATTTTTTATTATAAAATTTGTTTGGGAACTGAGAAATTGAATGAGAAAATGTGTAAAATTTGTAGGAAAATAGCATTTTCAGAATGTTACCAAACACCGTAAATCATTTTTTGGACTATTTTCCATTGCAAAACTAAACACCCAGGTTTCATTTTATTTACGGGAATTCACTTTCCCCTGCATTCATTTTACACTCGGAATTCAATTTACATTGAACCAAACGCAGCCTTAGTCAATCCTTACACAAAACTACCACACCACACCATACAATTGCCCATCGTATCTAGATATACCTCAGTCAAATTCACCTTTTGCAATGCCGATGCGCAACTGGCTCCTACCCCATTTTCCTGATAACTACAGGAGGAAGAAAGATAACAATGAGAGGGAATATTATGTAGGATTACGACGAGAATGGGGGTACCGCATGAACGAGTCCAACTCTCTCATAATAATCTCCTTCGACTCGGAGCACCTTTGGTGGACCAAGTCTCGCTAACAATGCCAAAGAGAAACATGGAGCAATGCAGGTGGGCCGTTGCCAAAATCCGAAAGGAAAACAACCTAATGTTCCTTCATAGGTGCAAGTATCACCTGCTGCAGCTTACAAAAGAGCAGGCTGCTGCAACCAACAGGTAGCTCACCCAAGCAAAATGTAATAGTGTCCTCAGCTACGAGGATTACCTGTTTGAATGAATATCTATGTACTACATCGCCTAGCTAGGTTCTATGTGGGGTGCGTACTATCTCTAGAATTATGTTATCAATGTTGGTAATACCAGTTGGTCGATATGCAGGTAATGCATATTGATGGTATCCTGTGTAAGAAAATGTACGTTGTATGTGTTATACATGTATGTGTTAGTTGGTCGATATGCAAGTCATGCATATCGACCAACATCATGTGTAGGAAAATTTAGGTATTATGTATGGGTTATGCATCTAACCAAAGCGGCATGTAATAGTGTCCTCAGCTACGAGGATTACCTGTTTGAATGAATATCTATGTACTACATCGCCTAGCTAGGTTCTATGTGGGGTGCGTACTATCTCTAGAATTATGTTATCAATGTTGGTAATACCAGTTGGTTGATATGCAGGTCATGCATATTGATGGTATCCTGTGTAAGAAAATGTATATTGTATGTGTTATACATGTATGTGTTAGTTGGTCGATATGCAGGTCATGCATATCGACCAACATCATGTGTAGGAAAATTTAGGTATTATGTATGGGTTATGCATCTAATAATTTGCCTACCTTTTTGCTATAAGTAGTCATTCAAGATTACACATCAGACGTGTATATTTGTGCAAACGATGATAAGGTTTACATAAACCCCTAACCATAAACATGGTTCCCTACACAGTACGAATACAACAACAGCGACACACATACATCTAAAACATAATTAAGGATAATAGTTATACATCAAAGTGTGAGTGGATCATAACATGATTACTCTTCATCTGACATCTCCACGTCTGACTGGTAAATGTCTACTGCAAGAAGTGATTGCATGTATTGTGCATGCTCATACAACTTACATTCCATTAATTCTTGAATCTCCACCTAGGTCCGATATCGATTGAGACGTATCTTCATTCGATTAATTTCTTCTCTTATGCGGCACAATGCTCTCCGAAGTTCATCTATAATGTCTCTTGGCATTTGCGATGCGAGTCGCCGAGGCATTGGCAGCTTATAAACGACCATCTCATCATAAAACATCTCCTGTTTATGGAGTAACCAATCCCACTCCGCCCTCATGGTATTGTGGACCTGTGCACTATTTCGCAGGTTGGGATTGATTGGATAGCTGAATTCATCTTCTAGTACCCAACAACGATCCATCATGGTGAACACATCATGTGGCCTATAGCGATAAAGGTCACCCATTGACGATGACTACAATAACATCAAAAAATCGAGTTACCAATGTGCACCAACTGTTAGTAAATAATGTATAGCTGCATACCATGGTACACGACTAAGATAATTCTAAATTGATGTAGTTTTACGTGCTAGATCGATCATGTGGCCCGTAACATAAACAAAAGAATAATCGTACAATGGTGCATAATGCATGGGACTGTGTGAATCAGAGATGAGGATCTGGGCAAGCACATTGCAATTATGCAAATAAAATTGACTTATACCACTATACACGTTTGGAAATACATTGTAACAATGGGAGCATGGGTACTCTCATTCATGTACTGTTTTTCCAGCCTGTACTGACATGACAAGCCCTGATACTTGTATATAAAATTTTTATGATATTTGGACCATGAGATGAGCTTATAAATGCACCACAATACTGAATGGATTATTTCTATACCATTAACTTCTTCGACTGACTAAGCTATGAGTCGCACCACCTCAAGCTCAAAACCTATGGTGCAAAACAAGTTTGGATCTACTTCAAAAATGCATCATCACAAGTTCCAGCAGACCAACAACTATAGACATACACAGGCCATTATGGAGGGAAATGGGTTGGAAAGAAAAGAGATTTCATTAATATTCCAATATACACATACAAGAGTCTAGGAAGCGTCAGACATATCTTGCTCAGCAGACTTGCACAACTGAGTACAGATACCACCATAACAGAGTTTACCACAGCGCGCAGAACAACTATGGTCAGAGCTATACGAGAAGAGGTGTGAGTTGGAGGTGTACTGTCGATGGCATGGGTTACGAGTTCCCAAGGCACGGTCAACCAAGTTACCTAGAGACGAACCTACCAACATACTTGCTCGTCTCGAACGGGAGAACAATCAAATGCAAAGGCAACTAGACCGTTTTCATGCAGTCCAAAAGGCTAGGAAACATCTATCAGGGAAGGTGCAAGAGTGAGCCATCAAGTCTATTAATAAAATTACTAATTTAGACGATGATAAAGATATTTCAGACTTCTCAGATTCAAGCAATGATGATTTTCAAAAATTCCTACTTACGAAAATTAGACGTTGTTGTTAATGTCTAGACACTCTGTGTAAGATGTACTATTGTTGTCAATGTCTGACAATGATGATTATGCACGTTCAACTAAAGTATGGAATTCATTAATGCTACTTATATTGCTGACAATGTAGTAATGACTTTTATTGCTTTTGAATTGCTAATTTGTTAATAAAAGCCTTCTAGAGTTGATTACTTCTTGCTATGGTAAGGATTCTCATTCTCTTGTGATTAAAATTTACTACAACAAACAACCAAAATCACACCAACGTACTCACATAACACTCATTCAACCAAAATAATAATAATAATAATCAGTACAATATCAAATGAAAATACCATTACTATAAAATTTTGGTATGGGTTTTTTACCTAAGGTGATAGAAATTTCAGTTCAGTCTGGAAGCAGCTGTGGAACTGTGGAGCAGCAGTGGAATTTAGTTTAGACTGAAAGCAGCAAGACAGTTTGAAAGGGAGGAGAAGTGTAATTATAACACGAGCATAACTTGAGTTTAGAGAGTTTGATTTTGCTTTATAACTCTATATTTCAATGGTCGAGTTATGTACGGATTACAACAACAGAAAAGGCTACACCTAACACTAAGACAGTCAGCATAACTCGATATTTAAATAGTTGGTTATAGAACTGGATTATTATGACATCAAGTTATACACGGATTAAAAAAATAACAAAAATCTCGTCCAAACTTGATTATGTAATAACCGAGTTATTCATGTAACTCGATTATGGTAATGTCGAGTTACAAAAGAGGAGCATTTTCCTAATTAGTTTGAAAAAGGGGGCAAAATGTTGGATTTTTTGTGTGAAATGGGCATTTGTCCATTTTGGCCTACAAAAAATTGAAAAAAAGTAGGTGACACGGATGGGTTTACCAAAGTGTGTGCTTAAAATTTTGGAAAAAACATACTTTAGATTTTAGATATCATTTTTGAAAACAAAGAGTGGCATTGAGTGGCCTCTACTCAAACTTTAAAAAATTCTGGTTGTAGGATTTTGCTTTATTTTTATGGTGGAAATTAGGCATAATTTTTGTGTCCATTGCACACAATATGATTGTTGCTGCACTTCCACAATGAAATTTGCCTAATTTTCACTGTGAAAATTCCTGAGTTTGCGTATGCGGCGTGCAAGAATAGCATTCTGTGTACATTGCACTGAAACATACTGATAACTTCTTCCTTGGTGCGTGTCATAATGAGACCCAGCATCTCTGGTTGATGCAAGTAGGAGCAATCACATAAATGGATCAACGCACTAAATCTACTTTTGAGGTCACACGCATATGCTTGCAGCTTATGCCTTGGGTACATGTGTGGGATCACACTATCAAGATATCCTCATCCAAAGGGATTGCCCTGCATCAGGTTATCGACTAGCAAATTTCAATGCTTTGTGATTCATGTTCATCTTTGATCTGATCTACGACTTGTCGAATAAATATGATATTACTTTTGGTTTTTCCTGAATTGATGCTACTCTATTGTTTTCCCCCCTTAGAATAAGTGGAGAGGGGCTTCAGTCATACCCAGGCTCACACAAGAATCTTTACAAAACTACTCTTATCAATTAAAAGAAAAACATCTATTTCAAATCAATGTGAAATTTACATATACAATGGTTTATGGGATAGGCGTTTGTTGGTGATTACATGCTATTTAGCAATAGCATCCTTCCCTTAGCTTAAACATGTCATTTGGTCCATTATATATATATATATATATATATATATATATATATATATATATAGAGAGAGAGAGAGAGAGAGAGAGAGAGAGAGATGGGTTCAAGTCAAGGGAGTCAATCTCATACTGAAGGTTATACTGGTTTGACCAGTGAAACAATAAATTTCGGTACCGATCAATACCGGTGTACCATTTCGAGTTTACTGTTATTTTTTATATTTATGAATATGTGTGTGTGTGTGTGTGTGTGTGTGTGTGTGTGTGTATTATAATAAATATAAAAGTTTGCCATAAAACATTACCTCAATTTAGAACAAATTATATGATTTTAGATTTTAGCATCAATTAAAATAAAACAAAAACACAATATAAAAAATAGAAAGCTAATTGCTAATTGCTAATTGCATATTAAGAAAACAAATAATACTAATAAGTTAATGCAAATAAGTTACTATTCCGTCCTTACGAAAATTTAAAAATTACAAAACTATAAAATAAATAATAAATAAAAAAGTTTTTTCTGTACCGGCCGGTACGCCCAGTACCGGCCGGTATTGCCCGAAATTGGCTGATATGGCCGGTACGGCTAGTATTTAAACCAATACGAAACGCTAGCATTTCGATACCGGTATACACTCCAGTATGGTACATACTGGCTGGTACAGCCGGTACTGGTACGGTATTGACTACACTGGTTCAAGTTACACATTTTTTAAACCATTGGATTTAAGTAGATCTAATGGTAAAAAAAAAGGCCTTCATTAATACTAATATTCTAATTCATCTTATTTATTATCCCTTATTTAATACATTCTATACTTATTTCTAAACCCAAAAAAATTTATAACACAACTATTGCTTTTAGTTGTTCTTTATCTCTCCTTATCTTTCTCTAGAACACTCTCTCTTTTGTTGCATCTCATGCCCTAAAGTTTATCCTCATTAGCAAATTGTTATGAAAGTTAAAAAAAAATAGATAAACATAGGGACAGTACTCTACCAACAAAAACAAAAGTTAAAAACGAATATAAAAAACTCTGATTTTGAGGATAAATTTGATTTTTAAAGGGGCCATTACAATGACCAATAGCTTATTTTGAACTTTCTGCCTCAGAAACAAAAGGGTAAATTAGTTGATCTTCATAGCTACAACATCTAATGTTGTTGCAGCGAATCATGTCCAATTGTTTGTCATCATCAGCACATAGTTTACAAATTAATTTACACAAACATAATAACATGAGAAACTTAAATCTACAAACAAAAACAAAAGAGAAGGAGAAACACTTTCTTAAAGAATAAAAAAAATTCCAGAGAAGAGTGTTCTAGAGAGAGAAAGGTAGAGATAGAGAACAACTAAAAGCAATAGTTGTGTTATAAATTTTTTTGAGTTTAGAAATAAGTATGGAATGTATTAAATAATGGATAATAAATTAGATGAATTAGAATATTAGCATTAATGAGGGTCTTTTTTACCATTGGACCTACTTAAATTCAATGATTAAAAAAAAGTGTAACTCTTTAAATTTATATCAGTGTAACTTGAACCTATCTTTTATATATAAATAAATATATATATATATATATATATATATATATATTTTCGGGGCAGGACAAGATGACTCTAATCATCTTTTCAGAGCTGGGGAAACTAGCACAGGGCAGAATGTGACAAGACAGGACATTTTTGTCATCCCCAAATTAGTCTATGAAAAATGAAAAAAATTTAGTTCGAAAGTGAACTTTACAGAACCCTTTCTTTCTCAAATCTGTTACTATAAAGTATAAACTTTGCATGACATCATAAAATGGATTTGTTTTAGTCCCACGCAAATTAACAGATACTAGATTAAACAAAAAAAGTTAAGCTGAGTACATTCTAGCAGAAAGATAATCGAAATAGCACAAAGATATAGAAGAGAGCAGCAACAATATTTACTAGTGCATGGCTCCTATCTCGGTTATCAAGAGGAAGCACTTCGGACATCATTGAATGCAGCTTGTCTCCAGGAACAATTTCAGTCCTTCTTCCTACGTGCAAATTGATGCTATCATTGTTATTAAGTTCTTCAGTTGTACCACTTGAATGGCTATCCTTGACAATTGTAAGGGTTGCTGATGAAGGCTCATGTTTCACCCCCTCAAGTTTATTGCTACAAATGGGGCCTGAGTTCATATTTGAGCTGTGGCCAAACCTTGCAGCACTAATTTCCTTTTCATCTAACATTTCTTCAACTGATTTTAGTGTACTTCGATATGTTGATTCCACTGCTTTAACAGAATCATTAAATGAAACTCTCCTTGCACGCTGAAAAGTTGGTCTCTCGAGTGATTTATTTGAGTCATGCACTTCTATTTTCTCAGATAAGCTGCTGAATGGTGTGATACCATTTGTCCTTCGCATTGGTGTATTTGATGGAATTATTGACAAGGAAAACCTGCGAAATAGGCCAGAGGTCAAAGAATTCCCTCTGGAGGACCAAGCCTGGGGATGTGATCGAACTGTGCTTGAATCATCCTTGCTTCTTCCCCACCTCTTGATGTTATGAATTACACCGAGTCTCTTAGCACAGCTTCTTTGGCTACTTGAAGAGCTATCAATTGTGGTACTGTCCATTTCATCACTTTCAGTTGAGGAGCTGGAAAAAATGCTGCCATATCCGGGATTAGACATCACAGGTTTAGTTTTCTCATGAGACTTTTTGCTTGAATCCTTTCTGGAATCACATTTTGAGGTCTTTCCCAATTGGTTTCCATGATTTTGAATTTCAATCCTTAAGCAAGTGCGGATCCAGCGTTGATACACAAGTTCTTCAATCATATCAAATCTGTTACTCTGCAATCTTTCGACTTGTTCTTGAAGTTCTTTATTGGCATGTCTTAAAGTAATTACTTCCTCTTTGACTCCGGCCATTATCTTACTCTGCAACAGTACAAAAGGAAAGCATTAGTAATTTATTACTCTTGAAGAATTCTGAAGGTTTTTCCAATTCTCAGTCTTCCGGGATGCAGGATTTGTTATGAATTCAGATTAAACTGGGGAGCATTATTTGGCTAAAATTTAAGTATAATTTGCTATAAATATTTCTGAGATGGTTTGAGGCAAGATACCGGTAGCACCTTCCATTCCAGTACATACAGAAAAAAAAAAATGCTGTGATAATTTAGGTACGTTCCAACTTGTGATATCATGTGAAGCATTGAAATATGATTAGAATTACATTCGCAAAAGCATATTTCTGTTATTGCTTTATGCAAAAATCATGCATAAAAATGAAATTTCTTTAAAATTCAGATACTTAAAAGTGGTTCTTAAACATAAGAAACTTGTACACATACATTTATGTTCTGTAACTGATACAAAGGGCATGAATCTCATATGCAGGCTAACAAAATAAAATATAGGATTTAAATTGTATCTACCTCGTTCATGTTGGAAAGAGCTGCTATTCTTTCTTTAGCAGCAATCAACTTAACTGCTAATTCCCTCTTTTCTAACTCAAGCTCTTTTTTCCTCCTCTTCATTTCTGCAATTTCTAGCTCAACATCTTTAACATCTTCAAGCTCCTTCTCAACAATGGAATCTCTAAAAGAGATTTCACCACTTTGAAGGCCGGAAACTTGTTCTTGGAGCACAATCAACCGTCCCTTTTCATTGCTTGTACTGGCATCCATCTTCTCTTGCAATCCCTTTAACATCTTCTTTGCCATTTCTAGCTGCTTCTCTGCCACTAAACCCTGTTTGATTTCTTCATGAAGCTTCTTTCTCTCATCCAGCAATGAATCAACAGCCATCTTTAGCATGTTGATCTCTGCGGTTTTGTCCTCTAATTGCCTTTGCAACTGGCCAATGTATGATTGCCGTTCTTTAAGACCATGATATTCAAACAGTTTCCTTTCAAGGATCGCTTTCCTTTGCTCCAGTTCCTTCTCTAGACTCTGTAACAGCCCTTTCTCAATCACAATGCTCAATTCCTTGTCAGGTATCAGGAGCTTAAAATCCCCAGATCCTCTTTTCCTTGCCTTCAAGTTTTGTTTCATTTTATTTATGATCATTTTACTCTCTTCCTCCTCTTCATCCTGCAAAATGTAAAATTCGTTGTTAAATTCTTAAAATTTAACTAGTTAACTACTTTTGTGTGTGTGTGTGTGTGTGTGTGTTCCAGAGAGAGAGAGAGAGAGAGAGAGAGTAAACTAAAACCATGGAATATTCAAGTTTCTCTTCCTCCTTTTCTTCAATCTGTTGTTGTTTGAGTTCCGATTCATGGGCTTCTGAGTTCATTAATGCATCATTGAAATAATAAGCCACTATTTTGTGGAAGCAGTAAAGAAGCATAAGAAAAAAATCATTATGCAATTGACAAATAAAACTCTATAAGCACCTGAAAGTTCAATTACAGTGTTCTGCTTCATGGACGATCCTATGTTTATCCGTGAAAATGAAAATGCAGCAACTGAAGCAATAACCAGGCAGCTTACTTTGACTATCATGTAGTGTTTTTGCTGAATCTGATTATCATGTAGTTGTGCACAGGTTAGAACAGATTAAAGCTGTACATGTACTGTGAAAAAGTTTCCATGAGATTTCACCATCACAATATTCTTATCAAATGTAAGTCACAACTCAGTAGCTCATCAGCAAGTTGTGGCTGATTTTTGTCGGGACAGTGACATTAAAAACTTTCACTTCAAATGAAGCCAAAGAAGAAAAAAGCTATAAGGGACTTTGATATAACGCCAAAGTTATTGAAAGGCATGGTTTTGTTTGGATATCACATTTGCGTGCAAATTAGTATGAGATTTCCCCCCCCCCCCCAAGATATACTATTGAGAATTTTAATACGTATCTAAATAAGCTATAATATTTTTATTTAATGATTTAATAAGCTCTAATCTTACTATGGTCTTGTATGGTTTACACACAACATATAAACTAGATATGTTAGTTGCAGAATCACGTTATGGGTCCATGACCTGTCCAATTCCGAGAGAACAATGCTTTGCATTTTTGAGAAGACAAGCATGATATTTGCAAATCAAATTGGGAAGGAATGAATCTAAAGGATCATTAATGTTTGTGGTCCATGTGTAAATGCAAATCATCCACAACTTCACATATAAAAATGTGTGATATTTGTAAGTTCCTTAGAGAGAGAGAATACTCCAATATTTATCTTAAACATCTCATTGATATTTTAACCTTTATTTTTTTGATACCTCATTGATATTTTAACTTTAATGATCCAGACAGCCACACCAATAACAGAGACTTCTCCGGTGAACACAAACAAAATGTTAAAGATCTCCACTATCTAAATCTTAACTAAAAAACATCCCCAGAGAGAGAGAATAATCCCAATACTTAATAGTACCTTCCCGTTCGTATTAAATGTTAAGGTCTCCACTATCTTATTTAAAAAAAATAAAAAATAAAAAAAAATAAAAAAACTCTTGACATTGAGGCATGTATATTTCAACATTTAACTTATTTTTGTAGGTTTTAATTAGCTTAATTGATAATAAAAAAAAATTTTGTTATTGAATAAGAGATATAAGGTTCAAACTTCGCTTACACCAAAAAACAATTAATGTTTTAATTTGATGATAAAAAAAAATCATCATAAAGTAAACAACATATGTTAAATTTCTATATAAAAGAAAGAAAGAAAAGAAAAAAAAATCTAACTTAAAAATAATTTCTTAGGACACTTGAGAAATAGTGGTATGCATTTTTTCCCTTAGCTATTTTTAGAGTTGAGTTTTAATCAATTTTATAGCAAATTTGACTTATTTATTATAATGTATATCATCGTTCATTTTTACGACAAAAAATCCATTAATGCACATACATGCTACACGCGATACAAGTTGACATATAGTACTACGATATGACATCTAAGAATATATATTTGCTGGTGACCTCATGGAAAGGTAAAGAAATTAGTTTTCTTTGTAATAGATTAGGACTATAATGGTGTACAAATATTTTATACCTGAAAAAATGACTGCTAAGTTTTTGGCTCATTTTTTGTAGCTTGTTGTGTAGTTTTTCGTAATCAGGTTTGAAGTTTGAACCTTTACCATCCCCCTCTTTAACATAATTTTTTGTATTATTCTTGTGAAGAAAATTTAGATCCCTCTTATAATTTGTTTGTTTTTGTTTCAATGAAATCTAGACCATGTATTGAAGAAAATTAGCATATATATTGTCTGCAATTTTTTGGCTCTTTATTAGGTCATCACACACACCCAAAGGGTCTTAAACCCACCATTTTGTTTGTAAATTAGCAAAAGCTAAAACTGATTACAAATCCTTAAATGGAATTGACCATAAATTAATTAGGATTAACGAAACACTAGTGTGCAGTATAGCAAAACACAGTGTTGCAACAAATTTGTATGCAAATATTAAATGTATAATTCAGCGACACACTAGTAGTGTGGGATTAGGATTTTGCACTAATTTTTGTGACTTGTCATTGAAAAAAAAAAAAAAAAAAAAAAAAAAAAAAAAAAAAAAAAAAAAAAACCCGGTATGGGTGTCTGGTTGCAATTGTGTATGCAATGGTTGACCCTACATATGTAGGAATGAGCCTTACGTCCGCAATCTTATGCATTGCTTGGTTGATACTTACTCCCTATGATGTCGATGTTGATAATCAAGGACTTAAGTCGTAAGGGTAAAAAATGGGGAGCTTATACCTTAATTGAAAATGCCCTAGGAATATGAGTGGAGCTTAATCCATTCAATCAAGTGGGTTCGACTGCTTAACATTTTCCTACGTTTGTATCGTAACTTTAGGTCTAAAATCTGGATTCAAAAATGATCTTTGGACCTATAATCAAGTGGTGAGTCCATTTTTCACTCAAATCTTAGAGTTAGTGGTGTATTCCCTAACCTAGGCTTTGGAGGGCCTCATTCTTGTAACTTATAAGAAAATAAGGAACTAATTAAGACTTCCGGTAGATATTCTTTGGAGCTTACATGAGAAACTTACAAGATTTTGTTATGTGTCATAAAGAGAAAAGAGAATTGCTTATAGTAGTGTGGAGCTCCACCAAATTTTAGGAAATGGACTTCTGCCCTTATTTTTGTATCCACATATATAGGCAGCAAGCTATCAGATGCCATTGTTACTAACAATGCAATAAATTCGGAGGGAGCTCTACCATTTCAAATTTTTTTTTTTTTTTTACTGTAATATTTTATGGAAACCATTTCATTCTTGATATTATGAAGTTATCCTCATTTTATTCTACACGTGAAGAAACATGTATTTGTTATTCTGTAATGCCTCAGAGTAATGCATAACAATTCATCAAAATATAATTTCACTTTAATCAGAAGCAAATTAATTATCCTAAAAATGAAATATTACAATTTAAACTTCAAAATTTCTGTGTTGTGTTTCTAAAAAACATAATAATCATATGTCATGAACAAATTGTATAGTTTTTGTGCTTCATATAATGTTATTTTTACATTTATTTCTCAAAGCAAATGATGGACCATTTTTATTGGCCACAACTTCTGGCTAATATTAAACCCAATAATATATATATATATATATATATATATCATTTCTAAAAACAAGATTGCATTGTGTATACACTATACACCACCTATACACCATAATCCAAACTACCAAAAAGAAAAAAGAAACCCACACATTGTAAGAGCACATGAGCAATACAACATTTAAAAAAAAAAAACAAAAAAACAAAAAACAAAAAACAAAAAACAAAAAACAAAACAAAACAAAATAAAACAAAACGCTTAAGTTATTAGGAGTCTTACATTCCCTAATAAATCACAAACAAAATTGGGCCATACATTTGCAATAACGAGTAATTAAATTCGTGTCTTTTTATGAAAAATGGTTAGGCACAATGGGATAAACTAGTGTAGCTTCAATCACCTCCATAGAGAACAATTAGTGATTAAGTTTAATAGCATTCATATTAGCCTCCTTAGATTTTTAGCTAAATTTATCAATAAAAAGTTCTATTTTTTCTAGTTTAGCTATTCACGTTTTTTTTTATGCATACTTATCAAACTCCATACTCTAATTTTTTTCATTTAAATATTATATTTTATCTCTCCAAAATCCCATAAACAAACACTGTATATTGACATACAAACCCCATATACGGTCAAAAACAATTCAAACCCAGATTAACTAAAATTCCCATAAACAATCCCTAACCTAGAACAAACACAACCCCAACTAAACAAAAATCAATTCCAAGCAAACAAATCAACCCACAAAAATCAACCAAAGAATCAACCCAAACCAAATAATCAACCTACAAATTTCTATCTATAAGCACGTCAAGCCATCGTGCACCACTGCCAACAAGTGAAACACGTTGACTTGGATGGATGATTCTTGAGAAAGAGAAGAAACAGAGACGGTCAAACTGAGAGAGAAGCTCCACCACTTCGCACCACCACTAGACCACTAGCACCCCCTAACAAATCAACCACCACAAATCCATGTGGATCGGTTCGAGAGAGAGAGAGAGAGAGAGTGTGTGTGTGTCAGACCAGGGAGAGGGGGACTGTGGAGAGAGATTGGGTATGAATTGAATAAATTTTTTTATTAATACCGATGAAGAGTACCCTCGCCAATAGTAACAAGGTACTGTCCATACGCTACTTTTGTGTTCTAGTTTGAAAAAGCTGACACACAACACAATTGTGTGGGTTAGCTATTTTTTTTTTTTTGCTGAATACTAGTTTATATAGTCTAATGGGAATGCTATAAGATTTGGAAAATAAAAACTCTCACAATAGATGGGAGTAAGACTAACGGTGGTTATTGCGAGTTAGGGAGTAGTGGGGTTTTCATATTCAGTGATAGTCGTGTTTTTTCTCATGGTGGATTTTTGTTTTTGAGCCACTTCCCCAAATATTTTATCGGTTGGAATTCATTTTGCATCTCACGTGTGTGTATATATATATATATATATATATATATATTTTGGTAAAATGGAATTAACATAGAAACACTAACGAGAAAGCAGCAACTCAGGACAAAGCCTGTTGAAACACGTCCCCTGTCTATCAGCCTCAACAAGAGGCACCAAATCCACGGGCAGACAAAAGTAGGAAATGAAATCTAAGGATTGACAGTTGCCTAAGTTAGCTAAGCGATCAGCACACCTATTAGCTTCACGATAGATATGCTTGATGCTTAGATGGGAAATCTGTGCCACCAGACATATACAATCGTCAAAAAGCGAGGATACAATGGTATTAGCATATGAAGGATTGTTGAGAGCATCAACAAGAGCTTTGGCATCAAGCTCAACCATGACGGCATTCAAGTTTAGCTGATTGCACAAGGAGACCATCACGCAGTGCCCAAGTTTCAGCTAGGAAGCTATTAGCTATATCGATTTTTCTAGTGAAGCCCATGATCCAATTACCCCGATCATCTCTAATCAGCCCTCCACCTCCAACAGACCCTGAAGAAGCATTCACAGACCCATCGGTATTAAGCTTAACCCAACCTGTGCTTGGCTTCTCCCATCTGACTTGTCTGATTGCCATGCGATTGTTGCACTTAGGTTGAGTAATACACTGCACATACTTCATTGTTTGCACAAATATCAAATTTGAAAGGTTCAGGTTGACTCCTCTATTGTTGAAGACAACCTTATTCCTTTGCTTCCATATAGACCAGAGGGCAAAAGGAAATAAGGAGTACTAGGGGACACCTTTGACAATGTGAGAAGACTTTGAACTAGCATTAGAATTCAACCAAGCCTTAAAGTCTTGAGAAAAAAAATTTGCATTTAAGTTATGGGCACCCAGCTGATGCCAAACCGGTTTAACTAGGCGACAATCACGAAGGGCATGGGAAATAGACTCAGGTTGTTCAAGGTATAAGGGGCAAGAAGTGTGTAAAGGAATACCTCTTTTGGCTAAGCACTCCTTGACACCAATGCTATTATGCATGCACCTCTAGATGAACATTTGGATTCTAGGCAAGGTCTGAATCTTCCAAATCCACGAACTCGAAAAAGAATCAGCTTCCATGTGATCTGAAGCTACGAGATAAGCACTTTTCATATCAAAACTTCCCTTAGCAGAAAACTTCCAAGCCAATTTATCACTACTTCTAGCAACTACTGACAGAGTAACCGCTTGAATGTCAACTTTAATTTCTGGGGGGATTTCAAAGGGTATGGCAGCCCAATTCCAACCATAAGGAGTATGAAGGTCCTTCAAAGTGAGGCTGGCCGAACGTTGGGGAAGGGGGCCTTGAATGCTTGATCTAATGGGACCACTATTTAACCAGCAATCCGACCAAAAATTAAGATTGGCACCCATTTAATCCCTTTTTTGAAGACAGATTCGCCTTTTTTTAAATTTTTCCATGTAGAAGAACTTGGAAGCTTTGACTCATTTCTAGAATTAATCCGCTGCCTCGAACAATACTTGAATCTGAGAACTTTGGCCCATTGAGATTCCTTATCAGTGTGGAATCTCCAATTGAGTTTAGCTAGGAGAGCTGTGTTTCTATCTCTTGCAGATTGGAGACCCAAACCGCCTGAATCTTTGGGCTTAGTTACAATGTCCCAATTGACCCAGTGTATTTTCCTTGTATGATCAGAGGACCCCCATAGAAAATTCCTATTGACTCTATCTATGCCGTTGAGAATTTTTTTGGGTAAAAAGTTACTCTGCATAACATAGCTAGGAATGGCCGAAGACGAAGCTTGACTGAGGATCATTCTACCTGCCATGGAGAGAAGGTTGGCCTTCCAACCAGCAAGTTTCTTTTTGACCCTATCCAAAATGGAACCAAAATCATGCCCTTGCCTCCCTGGGTGTTTTATAGGGAATCCCAAATACTTGCCGAGATTGGTGGTTGAGTTGAAGCCCAATATGCTAGATAAAGCTTCTCTTTCTTCAGGGTCGACATTAGGAGAAAAGAAAACACGAGACTTTGCTTCACTGACTTTCTGCCCAGATTTAGCACAAAATTCTTGGAGGGCAGAACTGATGGCAGCACAATTTTCGGAAATAGCACTGGCAAAGAGGACTAAATCATCCGCAAAAAAGAGGTGTGAAAAAGCCGAGCCACTTCTAGATGCTTTAACAGGTGTCCATAATTTGGCAGCGCATTTTCCCTCAATTAACTGGCCCAAGAACTCCATACAAAGGATGAAAAGGTAAGGGGAGAGGGGATCACCTTGTCTAATACCTCTCGAGGGAAGGAAAGGGTCAAGGCTGCCACCATTAAAGAGGAGGGAAGTGGACACAGAGGTAACACAACTCATAATGAGCTTAATGAGGTTCTCTAGAAAATTAAAAAGATTAAGCATCTCCCTAATAAAGCTCCATTCAATTCTATCATAGGCTTTCTCTAGATCAATCTTAATGGCCATGTACCCTTTGTTTCCTTTAGCTTTCCCAATGGTATGGATTAATTCTTGGACAATGATTGCATTGTCAACACCTTTCCTACCTGGAACGAAAGCAGTTTGGTAAGGAGAGACAAGAGTGTCCAAGTGCGGTCTGATCCTAGCTACAATAATCTTAGTAATGATCTTGTACACTGAGTTGCATAAACTGATTGGTGTGTAGTTCCCAATAGTTTCCGGACCTTGAATCTTAGGAATGAGGACAATATAAGTATTGTTGAGATACTCGGGAACTTTCCTATCAATGAAGACTTTTTCGACTTCCTTCCTCACCGAGCCCCCAACTATGAGCCAAAATCTTTGGAAGAAACCAGCATGTAACCCATCCGAACCTAGGGCCTTATAGGGTTTCATGGACCAGAGAGCCTCCTTAATTTCTTCAGTGGACACCATGGCATCTAAAGACTGTTTCTCCTCCTCTGACAGCTGAACATGCCACTGATTGAAGTAAGGGGGATTCCAAGAGACTGATTCTTGGTTAGTGGTATACAAGCTATGGAATCCTATCCTAAAATGCTCCATTACCGCCCTTTCCTTAGTGATCCACGACTCCCTGTCATCTTTGATTGCCGCAATGTGATTTCTTTTCCTCCGGGCAAGGGTAGAAACATGGTAAAAGGAGGTGTTTCTATCCCCTTGGACTTTAACATCCAGAGATCCCGTTCTTGATCCAGAATAGTCTCCAGCTCTTTTTGGAGTTGATTCTCAAGATTAATAAGAGAGGAGGAAGGATTGTTAGATAAAGCCTTTTAGGTACCATAAATTCTAGCCAGAATTCTCCTTTTTTTCTGATGGATGTTACTAAAGTGGTTTCTATTCCACACTGTTGCATCCTTCGAAAAACAATCAATAGACTTTGCTAAATCCCTATTCCCATTCCAAGCTTTAGAAACAATGGTGGGAAAAGAGATGTCAGAAAGCCAAAACTCTTGAAACCTGAAAGGCCTGGTGAGCTTGATTGAACTGACTGGCAGAGCTTCCATGAGAACAGGGCAGTGGTCAGAGTGACACCTAGGGAGATGGGTAACTCTGGCATTCGGGTAAATAACACACCAATCTGGGTTCATGAAAAATCTGTCAATCCTTTCTAGAATCAAATTACTGAACTCTCTTTTGTTAGTCCAAGTATATCTAGGACCAGAAAATCCCATATCTACCATACTGCATCTATCAAGGCAGTCTTTAAAAGCCAGAGATCGATTGATATTAACACCTCTGCCTCCAAATTTATCCTCATCAATTAATGGCTCATTAAAATCTCCAACCATAACCCATGGCAACTTGTGTAATTCTGCAACTTTAGTAAGATTTTCCCACAAAATGTTTCTTTCCTCACTCCTAGGACTAGCATAAATAGCAAAAAACAACCAACTGAGTCTAGAGGCTCGTACCTTAACTTCAACATGAATTTCCTGCTCAGTCTTCGCAAGCAAAACCACCTCTACAAAGTTTGAATTCCACAGAAGCCATAATCCACCAGAGTAACAGATAGTATTTGTGTGAATGGCTCCATCCAGAGGCAATCTGTCTGTAATTGCCTTAGCTCTATCACCTCCCAATTTGGTCTCCATGACCACAAGGATGGCTGGGTTATGCTCTTGGACGAGATTACGAATATGTCCCTGAAAATTTGGTTTCAAGGCACCTCTACTATTCCAGATAATAAAATTCATGATGGATTGGAGGTATAAAGCCATGTAACACACTTTAGAGGAAAGGAGTGGCACCGCCTCCCTCATCGGAAACCATCTGATCTTCGGCTGGAATCCTATCTTCACTATCCAAGCTCTGGGTTGAAAGTTGCACTCCCACACTTGTTTGAAAGTTAAGACCCAGGTTCCTATCCTTTGGCGCATCATCCGTGGAGAGAGACCTCTTCTCTCCGACATGTTGAGCATGTAAGCTCCGATCACTCTCGCTTCCATCAAGACAACTGGTTTCAGCATTGGACTTTGCCGAGAATTCAAAGGTGGCGCAACTGGAATGGCTGGGGTCAGACTGAGGTAAAGGAGGATGGGTGGGGGACAGAATGGAGATTTTTCCAGCTGAACCTTCTACACAAGGAGTAGCAGTGCATTTGGTTAAGGTCTTAGAGGTAAGGTGCCTAGCCAAAATCTTTTTGTCTTTCATTGAGGATGGGTAGGTTGTGGGCACGCGGATAGATGGGCCAAGGTTTTTATCTTGATTCAAATTACCACAGCCTTCGTAAAGCTGTCCGCAGATAGCTTGGTCCCACTTGGGCTTGAGGTGGGCTTCTCCTTGTGAATAAACAAGCCTGGGGCTTTTGAAGCCCATGATTTACCTCCAATATTTAAACCAGCCCTAGTTTTAGGATTGACACTTCTACGTGGCAAATTTTTCCTAGGTTAAGGACCACCAACAGCCATATGCAATCCATCCGCAAAAACAGGAGTCAGGTGGTTAGAGGGATTCCATGCCGCGTTGCCTACATTCCCCGTACCATGGCCTGTCCTTATCCCTTTCTATCTGTTTCTTCTCCTACTCACAATCATCCACGGACCATATTGCCCTTTACCGTTCGTCACCTCACACGCATTATGCGTGACACTGTCATCAACTTTTTGGAGATCAATGTTTTCGTCATCCTCACCGTTGGTTTGTTTCACTAGATCTTCCTTTGCCGAAGCTTGTGATTCCTTCTCCTTACGAATAGTGTATGGGCATGCTTCAATCTTGTGCCCAATTCTGTCACACAAAAAACACAACTTATGGATTCCCTCGTAAGTAACCACCTGTTCAAAATGGCCAATAAGAATGCTATTGATAAGCGGTTTGTTGATATCAACCTGGACACATAATCTAGCGTATCTTCCACGCGCCTCCATGGCTGTATGTGAGTCAATCCTTAACACTTTGCCAATAGATTCACCAATTTCCTTAAGCACCTCAGTTTCATAAAACTCAATGGGGAGCTCATTGAGTCTGATCCAAACAGCAATAAGAGAAACATTGGCCGTCGATGGCTTGAAAAATGGCTCCCACGGCCTCAAAGAGAGGAAGTGGTCACCTATGAACCATGGACCCCTCTTAATCACCCTCTCTAAGTCTTCCTTGGAGTAGAATCTGACTAAAAAGAAGCCATAACTAAGGTCGATGCAATCCATCCTCCCTTCAGGTCTCCATAGTTGAGACAACTTGCTTTGCATGTAGTTGAGACCCAAAGTTTTCCCAACTAGCTTCACTATGATAGCCTTAGACCAGGGACCTCGAATGCGCCTCTTCGTGTCTTTAGACAGCTTGATTTTTACTTGCCCCTCGCGGATGGAGTTGGAGGCTTGACCGTTCTCATCGTCGGAATCCAAATCCTCCTCCATGTGATCGGTCAAGTCGAAAGCTTGTGCAAAGGCGCCTGGTATTTCCCCCACTAGTTTGTCCTTGAAGGAAGTTCTAGTACTGAAACCAGTGGCTTGGTTTTTTGACGAGGGCGAAGAATCCCGAGACCCACCGTTGAACTCTGCATGGGTGATACCTTTTACCTTCTTATTGCTCTGGGCCAGCTCAGCTTCTTCCTCCCTATAGAGCGTTCTTGACAGCATGCTAGTGGTAGAATAGAACTTAGGTTGAGTATTCTAAGTAGATGAGATAGCATCTCACGTATATTCACTTATTGGTGACTTGTGAAAGCTTAAAGGGAGAAGAATGAATTTAGAGAGAAAAAAGGGGTTGTGGTGGTTTTCCTCTTTTTTTCTTTTTTTTGTTTTTGTTTTGAATAATATGTTGTGGTGGCTTTGACATATGGGAGAGTGTTGATGAATGGTGTGGTGTGGGGATTTGAAACACCAAAAAATATCAACTAGTTGAACTACAAATTGATTGGATGATTAGCATAACAACACCACAGCCTCATAAGCTTAGACATTGTTTGGAAGAAACTATGGAGAATCAAGGCCCCCAAAAGAGTCAAGATGCATTTATAGAGAATCGAAGCAAACACTCTACCTACCAATGAAAACCTTAAAAGGAAAATACCCAATCATAATCCTTTGTGTGCCCTATGCCACCAAGAAGCCGAATCCATAGTTCATCTATTCCTTAAATGTCCAACAGCCATAGCTTTGTGGTATTCATGTTATTGGGGATTTAAACCTGATGATCATCCTTTCTTTACAAGTGAAGATATCATCAAATTGCTCATTGACCTGCCTAAAGCTCCATGCCCCTCAAAAGACCAATGGATCATTACTCTTAATATGGCTATAATCCTTGATAAAATTTGGTAGGTAAGAAATCATATATTGCACCACAGTGGGATAGTGGATATTCATGCCTTCATCAAACGCATACATCAAAGCCTTGCAAATTTCTTCTCGGTAAGCACCATCAAGGACGCACCCTCATGCAACAATGTTGCACCCCATTGCAGATGGCATCCACCCTACCTTCCCCTTGGCTAGATAAAGCTTAACACTGCCACAACCAAGAATAGCAATGCAATTGCTGCTATTTCTAAAGACTACAGAGGTGAAGTCCAGTAGATATGGGCAAGAAGCAACGCCCATACTCTGGGCTATCTAGCTTGCTAAGGATGAAAAATGGCCCCACATTGTCATTAAGGGAGACACAAAAAATTGTTTTGATCCTTTATCCTCCTTATCAGCCACCCCCAATTTGTCCATTAGTAACACCATTATTAGTAGCATTCTTAGTCTTATAGAGTCTTTTCTTATTTGTTCTTTCAGTTGGGTCAAAAGAGAATGTAGCATCGCAGCTGATGCTATTGCTAAACTCTCACTTTCTAATTTCCAATCGTTCTGTTTCAATAATCTTAGTCTTCCATATGTCTCCAGGATAGTTTTTGAAGTTGAATTTTGTTCCCCTATTTTAGTTTGATTTTGGTTTAATAATATTAAAGATTATTAAAAAAAAGTTATTGGATGATTTTTTTTATATATTCACCATTAACTTCTTGATGAGTTGGAAAACACAATCACTAACTAGGCAAATCACCTCATTAAAAAAGTTGATTGATCTAACCAGCACGAGAAGGATCCATCTTGATTGCTCATGAGAGAGTCCAATGGCATCGATGGAATAATAATATGTATATGTATATTATATATTTTTTATGAACACATAAAAGTTAGAAATCATAGCAATATATTTGTTTTTTGGCTGAATAATCATATCAATATTATTTATTATATACATGATACATCCATTATAATCCAACTCCAAGCTCGTCTATAGGGGTCGTCCAAGGAAGGAGTAGAGATGACTTGGCTCAGAAAGCTCGTCCATACCAGTGTCATCCGTCCATGAAAACCCTTGAACGGCCTACAATGACTCCAGGCGTAGATATCACGTGCTATCCCTGGACGAGTCCATATCCTTATTCCAGAATGCGTATGCGAAGTCAAAGTTATTGCCACGAAACCACCTCCAATGATAGTTATGGAACGTATGACCAAATAATATAACTTCCATGGCAGTTATGGAAGTTAACTCCGAACTTTCCGACTTCCTCTAATATAGGAGAAGTTATCAAGCAGGTAACTGCACACAGAATGCACTATATAAACAACTATTGCCAATAAAAAGGTACGGAGATCATTTTCCAAGTATTTTGGAATTCTTAAAGTTAAGAGATACACTGACTTTATCATCGGAGGGTTTTTGGCTAGTCCTCCCCAGTCACCTTTGATAGTTTGTTCATATCTTCAAGTTTTTCTAGATTATCATTTTACCAACCATTGAAGCCCGAAGCATTCAGTCTACTGATTTTGTCGTGCATCATCAGTTGGCGTCGTCTGTGGGAAGGAGTTTGTAATTTACAATTATCTTCCTTCGACAAAAGGCTGTATAGTTCGGACAAGATTAAGAGCCACTAGCCCAGGCCACCAAGAAAGTAGGGATGCTCTAGTAATCCTAACCGTGATCTACAATCAGCGCCCGTTGCTCAACCGCCTTCCATCCAACACATACAGTCTATGGCAACTGCCATGGCAGAGTTAACTCGCCAGAATCAAGAGTTAACTAGAGAGATTCATTTGAGGAGGCAACGTCAAGAAAGGTTCGAGGAAGGACAAGCCTAGCGTCAAGGGGCTAGGGAGAATGTCGAGCCCAAAAGCCAGTCAAGGGGTACCGTTTCACGAAGGGTGCCGCACTTAGAAAGGGAAATGGACCAGATGCGCAAAACTATGGATAAAATGAAGGAGAACATGAGAAGGGAAAATCTCGTGGAAGACTTGGTTCACCGAATAGACTCCCCTTTTACGGCTTCCATCAATGGTTATCCCTTGCTCGCAAAGTTCAAAATGCCTTCCTTGGACTTATACGATGGGACGCGTGACCTGTGTGATCACATCGCAACCTTCAAAACTACAATGCATCTCCAGGGAATTCTGGACGAGATCATGTGTAGGGCTTTCCCAACTACTCTTAAAAGGACCGGCACGAGTATGGTTCAGCAAAATACCTCCAAACTCTGTAAGTTCTTTTGAAGAATTGAGTAAGTTATTTGTCAATAATTTCAATGGAGGGCAAAGGCACAAACTTTCCTCGTCTAGCCGACTAGCCATAGAACAAGAAGAGAATGAAAGCTTGCGGTCCTTCATCACTTGTTTCAACAAGGAAGCCCTAACGGTGGAAGAGATGGAAGACAAGCTATTATTGGCGGCCTTCCATAATGGGGTTAACTCTGACTTGTTCATCCATAAGCTTTATGAGCAAAAGCCTCAAACTATGGCTGAACTCGTCCATTCAGCCCAGAACTTTATGAATGCGGAGGATGCAATCATTGCTAAGAAGAGGAAGAGAGTAGAGAAAATGGAAGCAAATCCCACGTGTCACTCCGAGCAGGGTCCTCGTCCAAAGAAGGTACAAATGGAGGATAAGAAAGACAAGGATAACAAGAAGGTAGGCCTTTCCGCACGGAGTCAACAATACACGCCATTGAATGTACCACTGGAGCAAGTTCTCATGCAAATCAAGGATGATCCTTCTTTGAAATGGTCGGAGAAAATGAAGGGAGATCCTAACAAGCGAAATAGGAACAAGTACTGTCGTTTCCATAAGGACCATGGGCATGACACGGACGAGTGCTTTGATCTAAAGCAGCAGATAGAAAATCTCATCAGGCAAGGAAGACTGAGGAATTTCCTTAGATGAGATCACAAAGACGAAAGGCTAAAGGGAAAATTGGAAGAGGTACCACGATACCCGCTAGGGGAAATAAGAGTTATCATAGGGGGAACTTCGACGGGACAGTCTTCCAAGTTAAGAAAGATGTATTTAAAAGTGGTGCAAAATGTCCAGCTCTCAAGACGGTCTCCAAAGACGAGGAAAACTGAGGAATAGGCTATTACATTCACGGATGAGGATGCTGAAAGCATTCACCACCCCCATGACGACGCGATCGTCATTACTTTGCTTATTGCTGGTTATACAACCAAGAGAGTGTTAGTGGATAACAGCAGCTCGGCAGGCATTTTGTATTCCCCTACTTTCCAGCAAATGAAGCTTGGACGAGACATACTTCGTCCAATGAATTCATCGTTGGTGGGGTTTGGAGGAATGAAGGTACAACATGTGGGAACAGTTACGTTGCCTATGGTGGTAGGGGCATATCCACAACAATTAACCAAGGAAGTAAATTTCCTCGTAGTGGACTGTTCGTCATCGTACAATGCCATCATTGGAAGGCCTACTCTAAACAGTTGGAAGGTGGTAACGTCTACTTACCACCTATTAGTCAAGTTCCCTATAGAACACGAGGTGGGGCGAGTACAAGGAGATCAGCTAGCAGCAAGAGAATGTTACCTAGCCATGTTGGCCATGGACGAGCAGGTTCAGACGATGAGTATTAAAGAAAGAGTTGTAGCAGAGCCCACCGAAGTATTGGAAGACATTCCTTTGGACGAGAATGATCCTCAGAAGTTTGTTAGAATTGGGACAAGCATAAGGGAAGAGACAAAGCAAAGCCTCATCCACTTCTTAAAGAAGAGTACTTATGTTTTTGCATGGAGTCATGAAGACATGCCTGGGATTGACCCAAATGTGATTACTCATCGGTTGAACGTATACCCGTCTTACAAGCCCATCCGTCAGAAGAAAAGGGTCTTTGCTCCAGAGCGTGACAAGGCTATTAAGGAAGAAGTCCAGAACTTAACGACAGCGTAATTTATTCGGGAAGTCTACTACCTAGATTGGTTAGTCAATGTAGTGATGGTCAGGAAGGCAAATGGCAAATGGAGAATGTGTGTAGATTTTACTGATTTGAATAAAGCTTGCCCTAAGGACAGTTACCCTTTGCCACGCATCGACCAATTGGTAGATTCAACAGCGGGTCACCAGTTGCTAAGCTTTATGGACGCCTTCTCAGGGTATAACCAGATAAGGATGGACGAAGCAGATTAAGAAAAAATGTCATTCATCATTAGTCAGGGCCTATATTGTTATAAGGTAATGCCTTTTGGTTTAAAGAACGCAGGGGCAACTTATCAAAGGTTGGTAACTCACATGTTTAGATCACAAATAGGACGGAATGTGGAGGTTTATGTGGATATATGTTGGTGAAAAGCTTGGACGAGAAAAACCACCTAGACGACCTCCAAGAAACCTTTGACACACTAAGGCAATATAATATGAGGTTGAATCCCAATAAGTGCACTTTTGGAGTTTCATCAGGAAAGTTCCTTGGGTTCATGGTTTCACATAGAGGGATTGAAGCAAATCCCGACAAAATTTAGGCGATCCTAGATATGAAGAAACAGAGGAACATCAAAGAGGTCCAATCCCTCACTGGATGTGTTACCGCTCTCAACAGATTTGTTTCTAAAGCAACTGATAAATGTTTGCCATTTTTCAATGTTCTTAAAAAGGCATTCGAGTGGACGGATGAATGTCAGAAGGCCTTCCAAGATCTCAAGACTTACCTAACCACAGCTCCACTGCTAAATCCGTCTGTACCTGGTGAAGAATTATATCTGTATTTGGTGGTGTCTCCGCAAGCAGTAAGCTTAGCGCTAATCAGGGAAGAGGAAAAGATATAGAAACTAGTCTACTATACAAGTCGAGCACTGAGAGGGGCAGAAGGACGATACCAAATGATGGAAAAATTAGTCTTTGCTTTGGTTACAGCTTCAAGGAAACTGAGGCATTATTTTCAAGCACACATCATTATTGTCTTGATGGATCATCTATTAAAGAAGGCAATGAGCAAGTTGGAGGCAGCAGGACGATTAGTCCAATGGGCTATAGAACTCAGTGAATTTGATGTCAGATATCAACCAAAGAGCACGATAAAGGCATAAGTATTGGCAGATTTAATTGCGGAGTTCACTCCAAACTTGGAAGAGTTAGACGAGTCAGACAAGCCTCGAAGATGGGTCGTCCATGTGGACGGATCCTCCACACTACATACGGGGGGGGGGGGATAGGAGTAATTTTGGAATCCTCGGAAGGAGACGAGTTGAAGTACAAAGTCCGCCTGCAGTATACACCGACCAATAATGAAGTAGAGTATGAAGCCCTTCTAAAAGGGATGGAGTTGGCCAAGTCTTTGGGAGTAGAATCACTACTCGTCCACGAAGATTCTCAACTGGTTATAGGCCAAGTAAATGGAACATACGAGGCAAAGGAAGAGCGCATGAAGAAATACCTTAATAAGGTAAAACGCCTTGTGAAAAAATTCAAATCAGTTTTAGTCAGATACCAAGGGAGGAGAACATGAATGCAGATGCTTTCGCAAAAGAAGCCTCAACAAGTGAACAAATGGGCAAGTCTGACGAAATCCATTATATGCCAAGCATAGATCTTCCTGAGATACAACAGATAGAAGGTGAAAACAATTAGATGACCCCAATAGTGGCTTACTTAAAAGATGGACGCCTCCCAGAAGAAAGAGACGAGGCCAGAAAGCTAAGGATCAGGTTAGCTAGGTACATCCTTATTAACGAGGTTCTATACAAAAGAGGATTCTCCCA
Source organism: Lithocarpus polystachyus (assembly GCA_033629205.1). Lineage (NCBI taxonomy): Eukaryota > Viridiplantae > Streptophyta > Magnoliopsida > Fagales > Fagaceae > Lithocarpus > Lithocarpus polystachyus. Next base: position 23,021,026 of record CM066171.1, on the reverse strand, counting down.
ACCATATCTAAGGTGCTTAGCTCCAAGCGAGGCAAATTACATACTAAGAGAAATTCATAAAGGAGCATGTGGAAACCACTCGGGAGCAAGAGCACTAGTTCATAAATTCGTCCGCGCAGGTTATTACTGGCCAACTATTTAAGCAGATTCAAAGGCTTATGTCAAAGTATGTGACCAATGTCAACAATTTAGCAATGTCCCCAAACAACCTTCAGAGTACCTTACTCCTATAATGGCCCCATGACCCTATGCACAATAGGGGTTAGACATCTTGGGTCCCTTTCCACTCGAAACCAGGCAAATGAAGTTTTTAGTGGTAAGAATTGACTACTTCACTAAGTGGGTCGAAGCAGATCCATTGGCAAAGATCACACAGCAAAATGTTAAGAACTTCGTCTAGAAAAGTATTGTATGCCGGTTTGGGCTTCCTAGGGTATTGGTATCAGACAATAGACGATAGTTTGACAATGCACTTTTTAGGGACTTCTGCGAACACTTTGGAATTCGGAACCATTACTCCTCCCCCTCCCACCCTTAAGCAAATGGCCAAGCAGAAGTAACAAACCGATCCTTGCTAAAAATCATCAAGACTCGGCTCGAGGGAGCAAAGTGGGTATGGCTAGATGAGCTACCAGGTGTTCTTTGGGCTTTCAAAACAACAGCAAGGACTCCCACAGGGGAAACTCCTTTCAAACTAGCTTATGGGAGTGAAGTAGTGATACCTGCGGAAGTGCATATGGCCAACCATAGAGTGATGAAGTATCAAGATGAAGAAAACAAGGAACAACTTCGTCTTAACCTCGATTTGATAGACAAGGTAAGGATGGATGCGGAGCAAAGAACAGCAAGATATAAAAACCTTATGGCCAAACAGTATGATGCCATGGTAAAGCCCAAGCGCTTCAACATTGGGGATTTTGTCCTAAAAAGGGTTTCTTTGGCCACCAAAAACCCTGCCCACGGGAAGCTGGGACCAAATTGGGAAGGACCTTATAGAGTTATCAACTGCAAATGGCAAGGGTCCTACTATTTGGAAGAACTGGATGAGCGGAAGCTAGAACACCTTTGAAATGTTGAACACTTAAGAAGATATTTCCAATAAATGATGACCGTAGACGAGCATTGCCATAGAACGAACACCATGGACGTTCAAAATAATTGCTCACAGTATTATTTTCTCGTATTTGCCTATTACTAGTGTGTTTGAAATGTATAAGTGTTGTGTTATGGACTAACTTGTGTGTTTAAGTATTTTTAATTTCCAAAAGGCACTAACTCTTAAGCACGTGCCATGCCTCTGGACGAATGTTTACAAAGTATGGATATCTAAACATATATGTATTTCGAAGTATATGTATCATTGCATAAGAGTCCTCCATTCTTGTGGTTTCATTCGAAATAATTCACATAAGGCAAATAACTAAAGACAAGTAAAATCCTTAGATGCAAGGATGTTTCGTCCATAAAAGCTTTCTTCAAAGGAAAAGCAAGTGAAGGAAAACTCATCCACATCAAGACGAGTCAAAGCCTTGAGAGTGCTACGCAAGGATGTTTCATCCATACAGCTTTCTTCAAGGGTAAGGCACACTCGTCCACATAAAGACGAGTATAAGCCTTGAAAGTGCTACCCCAATCATAAACGAGGAAATGCACGAATGAATAACTTATTAGGTAAGATAGTTAAAACAGCCCAATCTATGAATGAGATAAAAAAGAAGCAAAGAATCGTCCAAAAATGGACGAAGATTAGTGCTGAGTTAAGTGAAGGCAACAAAAACCACCGTTCATATACGAGGTATGCTGAATTTAAGAACTAAAAATGAAAAACATGATCATGGACGAGCCAAAATTATCGTTTGTTTGGGATTCAAGACCAGCTAATCCATGCAATCGTTCAGTAAATAAAAGATAAAGCATATATCCATTAGTCAAAGGGTAGACAAAAACCCTTCCATGAATTTGAAACAAACGATAAATTGTTTAATAGATCGTTCTAAAACTTTGGATGAGATAATTGTACTTTGGTTACATTCAATAGTCCAAAACAATGGACCAAATAAAAATAAAAATACAAAGAAAATCTAAGTATAAAAGTTGTCTTGGGGAGGATCAGCACTGGGGTCGTCCTGGTTTCACAGGGTGGTGGCATCATCCTCAATATTAATATCTTCTGAGCTCGTTTGAAGAAGGGAGCTTGTTGCAACACCACCAACCTTGAGCTTGATAAAACTGAAGTCAATGTCAGGGAATTTCTCCACAGCATCCATTCTGAAGTCTTTGAACCGGCTGCATAGTTTGCGTCTAAAGAATCAATGTACTCTTTGGACACCTTGAACTCGGCAACCGCGTCTCCCTTGGCCTTCTCAAGAAGGGCACTCAACTCGTCATTCCTCTTTTGAAGGTGATCAAGACGAGTGTCCTTCTCTATGACATTAGTCTTCAGCTCTTCTATATGGTCCTGTAGCTCCTTTACCTCGTCCTTGGCCTTAGCCGCCACCTCAGCCCATCTTTTGCTCTCGTCCTTAACCTCCTGTATCCTATTTTCCAGCAGAATTCTCGTCTTGTCCAATTCTGTTGCTTGTCTGGACGCGGCGATGAACTTAGACATTGCTTGCACGAAAATTGTTCTTTTAGACAATGCATGATTATAATATTGGTAAAACGAGATAAAAATGAGAAATTTACCTTGAAGAGGTCATGAACACCACAGTGCTCAAAGTCCTTCAACGACATGTTATAGCATGCCGCCACTTCCTAGTCAGTCACAACCCTCTTAAACCTCTCATAAGCTAAATCTTCATCTTCAATGAGGTTTGGAGAGACTCATCCAGAGGGCTGCGACGAGGCAAGCACTTGGGCTGTGGACAGCATGTCCATAGACAGGGGATCAAAAGGCTCATCATCAACGTCGTGAACATGGACGGGGGGCTGCTGGGTGGAATGGATAGGAAGGCTGGGCTTGACAACCCCAGGCTTAGACGGCTTGTGCTTGGCCTTTTTCTCCCTACGCCGACTTGGAAGATTCTCCAAGTCAATCCCCTTGGATAGACTTTTTCTCTTGTCACCTACTGATGGACGAGGCTGGGATTGAACCCCCTGCACAACTCCCTCGTCCATCACTTCCTTGCCTTTGTTTTCTTTCATCGTAGCCATCCTTGGAAGGAAAAACATTAGTACGTTGTAAATAAAAAATAAAAAATAAAAGATAAGATAAATAAATAAAAATACTTATGTCTATGAACTGTGAGCTCGTGAGTAAGAGCCTCAGCAGATGGCTCAGGGCCTAATCCCCAGGCAGCAAGGCATCTGAGGGTTACCAAAAAATGGAACATCTTGTCAGTGTATAGACGAGTCTTTTGAACTCATTCAATATAGAACTTGCTCAAGTGAGGTCGTCTAACACCTACAAAAAAGAATGAAATGAGCGTTAAACGAGAACAATCAAATAATAAAATAATAAACACATATCAAGACGGACAACCTTAACCATACCTTCAAGACGAAGGTTCCCTAATTCTCCTGTGTAGGGACCAAATGAATCCCTGTCAACCTCAATTGGTTTCCCAGCCTAGAAACTAGAGACGAAGAAGAACTTCATCTTCCAGTTCTTGTCAGAGGTGACCAGGGACTTTAGCAATCTATAGTTTTCCCCTCTAACTGTGAATTGATAGAAGCCAAGGGACTGATTAATTTCGGAGGGTTTATAGCAATAGAGGAACTCGTCCACCTATAAGAGGACGGTCCCCCCCAAAAACCTCCCTCCATAAAACTTGCATGGAGACAATTAGTCTCCATACGTTGGGGTTAAATTGACAGATAGCTAAGCCTAACCTAGAGAGCAACTCCCTGGCAAAGGCATAGAGAGGCAACCTTAAACCCCCCAAGAGGTAGGCCTCATAAATGCCAACACCAAAATGGGGTTGGCAACACCATTCCCCACGAACAGTTAACCTAGGGTTCAAGCTATCAAGGATTTGGTACCAAACCTTGAGAGACTCTAATCTTTTGTTGTCCGTCTTGGAAGCAATCTCTATAGCGCAACTATAAACAATCTCCACGTTGTCCTAGATTGTGGATGAGGGAGCACTAGTGCCTGCCCTTGACCCTGACTCAGTTCTCGTCCTAAATTCTTCTTGAAGAACCTCTAGCGGAACCCCAGGGACACCAGACGTATACTCATCTATGGTATTCCCCCCATTACTACTACTGTTGCTACCACTACTACTACTATCACTAGACCCACTAAAGCTACTAGGATCGTGAAACTCGTCTATGGCTTTCTCAATACTATTGCTAGACGAAGAAAGGACAATCTCGATCATTCTTTTTTTAGGAAACTTAAAACCTGAGGACGAGAGTGAGGAAAGTACTTGGATCTAAATGGAGACTATGGACGCAGGGAACTTCTAGAAGAGGTGCTAGGACGAGGAGTGTCAAGGAAGAAAAATTTCAGAAATGAGGGGGGTAGCACAGGAATTCCACTATTTATAGGCGAAGACTTTAGTACCCGAAACGATACAACCAACCATAAGCTAACACGTGGCATATTCCTCGAAAAATGAGTCAACGTGAACTTTCACTAGTAAGATCGTGACACGTAACGAGTTTAAACATTGATATAGATGCACACGTCTAGAGAACAACATCATGTCACACCCTTTCCTAGACGACCCACGAACAAGGGGGCAACTGATGGTGTCTCAAAATAATCCAACTCCAAGCTCGTCCGTAGGGGTCGTCCAAGAAAGGAGTAGAGAGGACTTGGCTTAGAAAGCTCGTCCATACCAGTGTCCTCCGTCCATGAAAACCCTTGAACAGCTTACAATGACTCCAGGCGTAGATATCACGTGCTATCCCTGGACGAGGTTCATATCCTTATTCCAGAATGCGTATGTGAAATCAAAGTTATTGCCACGAAACCACCTCCAATGACGGTTATGGAACGTATGACCAAATAATATAACTTCCATGGTAGTTATGAAAGTTAACTCCAAACTTTCCGACTTCCTCTAATATAGGAAAAGTTATCAAATAGGTAACTGCTCATAGCATGCACTATATATACAACTATTGCCAATAAAAAGGTAGGGAGATCATTTTTCAAGTATTTTGGAATTCTTAAAGTTGAGAGATACACTGACTTTATCATCGGAGGGTTTTTGGCCGATCCTCCTTGGTCACCTTCAATAGTTTGTTCATCTCTTCAGGTTTTTTCAGATTATCGTTTTACTAACCATTGAAGCCCGAAGTATTCAATCTACTGATTTTGTCGTGCATCATCAAATAATAATAATAAAAATATCAAATATGTGTTCTTTATTTTATATGCGTTATTACCACAAACAAAAAAAGGACAAAGATAGCGACAAAATTGTTTGTAGTCTTTATTATAAAATAATACCAAATATGTGTTCTTTATTTTATATGCATTATTACCACAAAAAAAAAAAAAAAAAAACAAAGTTTAGATACAAAATTGGTTGTAACATAAAGCTATAATCATAAGGGTGTGTTTGTTTGAAGGTGAAATAGGGTGGATGGAAAGTTTTGGAGAGTAAATAGGAAAGAAAATGGGTTTGTGTGTTGCTTGGTTGGGAGGAGGGGAAAGAAAACTTTTGTGTAGGGCCCAGACATTTTCCACCTGGGCCTATAAAAACTTTTCTCTCCAAAATGGAGAGAAAATGTGGGAGAAAATGTTGAGGCTCACTATATGACAGAAATACTCTCACTTTTTATTACTCTCACCTGCCCCTCTCACTTTCTCACGTCTTGTGACCTAATCATCCTTATTGTCTCTTCATCCTTATCTCTCAGCATCTTTGTTTAACCCTTTTGATTTCAAAAAAAAAAAAAAAAAAAAAATAATAATAATATTGTTGCTAGGGTCATTGTATTAGGCAAAAGGCTAGTGAATAAAGTTTTTTGTTTTTGTTTTTTTTTTTTTGAAAATGTCTTTCCAATTAACGCATAATCAATTGTTGTTGCCTATAAATTTTAAATTATATATAATAATAAAGAATACTAATATAAATTTATATGTATTTGTGTTAATTTTTATATTATTTAATGAGTGTAAATATATCTATTTCTTATATATTATATATCAAGGACATAATAGTCAACTTATATAAACTATATTTTCCATCCTCTCATTTTTCTCTTCAACAAAATAAAAGAATTTTCCACTTTCCCACTTTTCTCTCCAACCAAATAAAAAAGTTTTTCACCTTCTCAGTTTTTCACTCCTCCAACCAAACACACATGAGGGAAAACCAAATATTTTCTATCCTTACACTTTTCCATCCTCTCACTAATTTTCCTTCATCCCACTTTTCTACTATTCTAACCAATCGGACCCTAAGTATGCATTTGGCATGGATTAGTTTAGCTACAAAAATAATCAATGCCAAACGCACATTGCGTTTGGCATAGATTACACTGCGTTTGGCATAGATTATTTTTGCCAATTTATTTTACTATTTATCTTATTTTTGCTACTATTCATGGGTTTTACTGCACTTTTTGGTATTATTCATGGATCCCACTATATTATTTTAGTTAACTTTTACTTTTAACTACAGTATTTTTAGCAAAAAGTTTTTACTTTCAGTAAAATAAGCAGATCCCAAACGGATCAATGTCTTTTTATTAGAGATGAATTTTGATAAATCCACCATTGAATTATATCTTCTTCTAATATCTTCCATACTTGCAAAATTTTTACAAAATTAATGATCAATAGCTATATCATCAATAAATTATTTAAATTATAATTTATAATTTAAAATTATTCATAAAATATAAGTTTTTTTTTTATAAGCTTATAGATTATCTAAAAAATAATATTCTATTAATATAAAATTTGACATATGTATTAAGAGCGTATGCAATTTAACCGTTAGATTTTGAACATTCTCAAAAAAAAAAAAAATTTAAAAAAATTTAATAATATTTATCTTATTGAATAAAATTGTAACCACAAAATACAATTAATTTTGTAATTAAACTTAAAAAAAAAAAAATACCTCAACTTTGTTAAAAAAAATCTTAAAAAAAAAAAAAAAAAAAACCAATCAGAATCAGATAATCACAGTACACAGTACAACCAGACTGAGTCGTCAAAACTGAAAACTGCGGTTAACGTGACAGAGTGTCACTCCAATTCCCAAAACCCTAACTGCAAATGCTACTATGAAACGGAAACCCGAAATCCTTTTTAAACAAATTCTCTAATCCCAGTAACCTTCTCAATATTAATTCCTTTCACTACTATATAAACTAAAATTCCAAAACCCTAGCGATTGAAATCCACGCTCCTCCCTCCTCCATGGAAGCGCGTCGCGCCTCCAGAACCGTCAGCGACCCCAAGGTCCGCCACGTCGGATTCTTCACCCCTGATCCGAATCCCCAACCGGGTTGGAACCCTCTTGCCGCCGACTCTCCCATCAGCAATTCTCTCTCCCCCGTCATGATCCCGCCTCCGCGTCAACCCGCCGACCGTACCGCCGCCGTCCCCGTCCCCGAGACCGGGGTACGCCGCCAGACCGGTGCGGACCAAGTGCCGGTTGGGAGCTACAACCCGTCCGAGTCTCTACTCGGCTCGTCGCCCGTGCCTTCGTCTCCGTCGAGCCGGGTCGGGTTGGTTGATGGGGAGTTCTCCGAGGAGTCGAATGGGTGGTTCCGCCGGAGCGAGTCGGGGAAGTATGCTGCGAGTCTTCCCGATACGACGGTGGAGAGGGCGCCGGAGAGTTCGGCCTCGGCAGCGCCGGTTTTGGAGTCGAAGAAGTCCGTCGAAGCAACCGGTAATGCTTCAATTTTAGATACAATTGAATTAAAAATGAGTTTGGATTTGTAATAATATGAAGTATTGATTTTAGTGTATAATTTGTAGTGTTGTAGTTATGGTTGCATTGTTTTAGATTGAGATTTTTAGTTAATTGGAAGTGAAACTAGGTAGTATGAATTGAATTTGGTATGTGGGTTTTGGGACATAGAGCTTTTTTCAAAAGTCCATTCAAATTCTGACCCCAAGGTAATGTTTTTGTTTGTGAGAAATAATTAATTTGAATCTTCAAGTATCGTTTGTAAGTTGTAACCATTGTGTTAAAGTGATTGTATTCTGTTGGGGTTGGGATTTATTTTATCAATGTGTATTTGAGTTCATAATCATGTGGAGAATGCGAATCACTTGTTCTTGCATTGTGCTTTGGCATTTTTTGGCTAATGCTAAAGTCGGTGCAAGAGATGTTTTCGTGTTTGAAGGGGCGGTTTGGAAGAAGAGGCAATGCGGGGATATGGTAAGCAGCTTCATTGTGTCTCATGTGGTGTCTTTGGCTAGAGTGGAATGCTAGGTGCTTTGATTGGACTCTGCAATTTATGGCATTTTTTCATGGGATTCTTGTATTTCCTAGATTCCTTGAGTTTTACACTAGCTGTGTATTTTTAGAAAATTTACTTCTTGTTTGCTTCTATTTCCATGTTGTACTTGCAGTATTCATCTTGTTTACTTGGGTAGGACCCTTTTTTTTCCCAATATAAACTTTTACTTACCAAAAAAAAATTCATAATCATGCCTATAGAAGTTTGATTTCTATGTTTCTTTTATCATGAGTTTGCTAAGTTACTACTCCATATTAATAGTTTTTTTTCCTCTTGCTGAAAGTTTACTGATTATATGTGGATCCTGTGTGTTGTATACTTATATTGGACTTCTAGTGTCTCTAATAATTTGTAACAAAATGCAGGCAAGGGTGGAAAAGCTGTTGTGGAAGAGCAAAATGAAGTTCAATCTAGTTCAAAGCCACTGAAAGCAAAAACAACCAAAGCTGAAAGGCGTGCCTTGCAGGAAGCCCAGAGAGCTGCAAAAGCTTCTGGAAAAGGTTCAACAAGAATTGATCTTATGTATATGTGTTATTCCATGGATGACTATCATCTATTATTTTCACTATTTACTTGTTTTGTCAACATTTTCCCCCCACTATTTAAGTTTTTTTACTTTTTACCTATTTCCCTAGGGAGAAAGTGATTAAACATTTTTAGCCAGACCAACTAAATGTTGGTTTGCCCTTTTGATACCAAAGTAGGGCATGATTGTGGGCAGACTTGAATGTTTGTAGACTTTCAAGCTCTTTTTCGAAGCCTAATGTTTCAAGTAGGCAGTTTCTGCTTACTAGAAGGGTTTTTGAGCATTTTATCCAACCCCATCCCCGAAAAAAAAAAGGAGAGAGCTGCATTGTATCATTAAATGCTATTCCTTTTTTGTGACTTGGGCAAATGGTGTCTGGAATTTTTTTTTTAATACATGATGTTTTCAGATATGTTGCTTTTAAGCTTAACTTTTTAAGATTTGACTTGTCAACTCTGCTTAAGGAGCTTCTTTTTTTTTTTTGGGGGGGGGGGGGGGGATCTCTTAGGAAAGATCTTCCCGATTTTGTTTGGGACATCAACTGTCCAACTTATAAATTTTCATCAGCATTATTCCATTTATTGGTCACACGTTCCATCAGGGTTTATGTTATTGTATTTATGAAGGTTTTAGCAATATGGCGCATATCTAGGCCAGAATATATAGCAATTTCCTTGGTAGAAGTTTGTAATGGGTTATAGTAGTGTTAACCGAGTCCAATAGGTCTTTATTGCTCCTATTAACAACCAGAACTTACTGTCTGCCTTTACTTTGCTCATGTGATATGTTTAGCAGAGGGAAACAAATCTGCTGCTGTATCTCAGGGAGCAGCTCCTGTTAAGCCTGTGAAGCAACCTTCACAAAAGAAAGATGGCTCTCCAGTTTCAGTTTCAGTTTCAGTTTCAGTTGTATCTTTTGACAAGAAAGGAGGTGATCGTCCACCCGAGAAAGAAAGGAAGAAAGATGTTCCTGCTCCACGCATGCAATTTGATGATAAGAACCGAGTGCAAAAGGCTAAAAAGCATGCTGTGGTCAAACAAACTGAAGCTAGAAACAGAGTTGAATTGTTTCGGCATTTGCCTCAATATGAACATGGAACTCAGCTTCCTGATTTGGAGTCAAAATTCTTCCAACTTGACCCTGTACATCCTGCTATTTACAAGGTACGTTTTTAGGAACTTGGATATGATCAGTTAGTGTTTTTCTATTTTTTTATATATTTTTATTTATATTGGTAAGTTACACATGCACTTAGTAGGTCTTAAACCCAAGATAGCACCCTTTATCCTATAATTTTGGGGGGAGGAAGTGCCAGTTAAGCTATGGCTCATTTGGATGGTTATGATCAATTAATCATTTGATATTTTTCTACAGGTTTTGAAAGACAAAAAAAAAAAAAAAAAAAAAAAAAACGTAATTAAAAAGGATATTATCATAGGACATGGCTTAGCTCTAGTGCTCTAGTGCACTTGAGCCAACACGATGCAGACACACATTCCGTTTTTGTCATGTTTCCGCATTGTGTTGGCTCTAGTGCACTGGAGCTAAGTCTTACCCTTTATCATATATACATAAAATGCAAACATGCACACACTCTTCAAAAAAAAAAAAAGTAACAAACAAATAAATAACAAACATCAACCATGCCTTAGTCCCAAATATTTTGTGGTTAGCAATGGATCCTCAATAGATAAGTTAAGGGCGGTCACATGTATTCTTTTCCGTCATTCAGGGTTGGCCACATGTTTTTGTTTCTATCATTCTATTCTATCTAAAGTTATAATCTTTGTTATTCCCTAAATTGACATGTCATTTTTTAGTGCCTCTATTAACGTTATTTTGGTCTTCCTCTTCTCTTTTTTTCCCCTTCTCTCTACTTGAATTAACTCACCCTTTTTAACCTGTGCATCAATCGCTCCTATAAACATGATCAAATCATCTTAAGCGACTTCCCTTCATCTTTTCATCAATAGGGGCCACCCTAATCTTTAAGCGAATTTTCTCATTTTAAATCCCATCTTTCCATGTATTTCTACTTACCCATCTTTACATTTTCATTTTAGCTATGTTGTTTTTTCAATATGTTGCTTCTTAACAGCCCAACATTTTGTACCATAAAGCATAGCTGGTTGTATAGTGATCTTATAAAATTTTCCCTTTCAACTTAATAGGTATTCTACATTCCACAATACTTCTGATACTCATCTCCATTTCATCCACCCTTCTCTTATCCTATGTTTAAAATCGTCTTCAATATCTTCATCTTTATGAATTATTGATCCAATATATCGAAAGCTCTTTCTCTTTGGTATCTATTGATGATTGAGTCCTATCAGCCTTCATACTCAATTTTAGTCATGCTTAATCAAAAGCCTTAGATTTTATAGCATTAGTTTCTTGCCAAATTTCTAACTTAGCATTAAGTTTACCTCTAGTTTCATCCACTAGAACTATATCATATTAAAAAAAAAAAAAAAAAAAAAACATGCACCAAAGGACTCTCTCTTAAATCGATTTAGGGAGCTTCATCCATCACTAGTGCAAAGACATGGGCTTAATATTGATACTTGAAGCAAGCCTATAGTTATAGGAAACTCACTTGTGATGCTTCACTTTTTCTCACACTAATTACAGCTCCATCATCTTAATATACTTTAGAGGAAATCCTTTCTTTTTCAAAACACACCACATAACCTCTCTAGGTTAATAATGCCATATGAAAATTTTTACGAGCCTCCCTATATTTTTCCATTAGACATCTAAGTAAGAAAATACCTTCCATGGTAGATTTTCCTGGCATAAAGCCAAATTGGATTTTATCGATGAAGAGAAACTATTGCATGTAATACAATAAGTGTACATAAAGTTGCTTGGAGAATTACACAAAATATGAATCACACTTGAAACGAGAGTGAATTAATACAATCTACAATAGAATGAATAGGACTCAAAACATGAGGCCATTTAAGCAATGATCTAGTGAAAAACGTATTCAGTCACATAACCAAGGCTTCCACACCTTCAAAAGTGCAATGATTCCACTCTCTTCATGGTGTCTATAACAGGCTTTGTGGGGTTAGGTTCCAAACAACATAGGGCTTATGCTAAACCATATTCTCCAACCAGGTAGAAGATTAACACCATTCCTCAGCAATACCCATCGAACCTCTAGCGCAAAGAAGGTAAAGTTTCACAATGCACATGCAATATAACAGTGCAACTATAAATGATCCACATCTTGATTTTGCACATGCAACCCCAAGCTATTAGGTTTATTCCTTGCTTTATGAGATTGTCACATGTCAGAATCTTTTCCCAAGCTAGTATCCATACAAAAATTGGAACCCAGCTCAGAGCCTTAGAACACCAAATAATTTTGCCAGGGAAGTTTGCATTACATGAGCCTCTCAATGCCACATACAAACATTGAATTTACCCATGTCATTCAACCTTCACCTATTTTAATCAAGGTCATCTGTCCTGATATTGGGAAGCAAATATCAAACAAAGGTGCTATTGATTCCAACTACCAATCATTAAAATCTCTAAAGAAACTCACATGCCAACATTTTGACACTCTAAATAAGAGTTAACTACGGCATCTTTGTCAACTACAAGCGCATACAAATCCGAGGAACATCTCCTTCAAAGATTAATCCTAATCCATTTGCCATGCCAAAACCTCACTCAGTTGCCATCCCCACATCAAGTTGTTCATGATTTACAAATCTATCTCATCCCATCCTAATTCCTCTATAAACTGCAACCATGAGTACTTCTCTCCGTTTTAACCATCAACTCCAATCCTCCCCATACATCATGGCAACAACCTGTCTCCGCAAATGAGTTTTCCTCCCCTAATTTCCATAGCCATTTGCCCATTCGGTCTTGGTAGAAGTTCCCCATTTTCTTACCCCCAATTTTAAATTCCACAAGATTTTAACTTATCAAGAAAAAAAAAAAAAAAAAAAAAAAAATTCCACGTGATTTTAAACTCATCACCCATCCCTCTAAAAAAGTTCTATTGCAATCTTTCTAGTCTATTAGCCACGTATTGAGGTTATTATATACAAATGCAAACATTCATGTAGAGAAGTGAAAATTGTAATTTATTTAGATCTACATTATATATATATATATATATATATATATATAAATATGTATTAATATTTTGTACTCACAAAGGCTATGCTTAATATATTTTAGATCCCTTTGATTCCAATATTTGAAGCTACAATCGGATTTAGTGATTCAAAGAATCAATTCAATACATTTATTAGGCGCCCACAGGTGTTATATTGGATCTGAATTAGATTTCTGTTCAGTCTATATTGATTGAACAGAAATCTATATTTATGTTTTACTACTTTTTTTGGTTTTGGATCTTTATAAGGTACCGTTATAACAATATAAATAGCTATAATAACAGCTATAAATAGTAATATAACTATAAATAACAGATACAATATGAAATCCAGCTATCCATTTCTATAATAATAAGGGCTCCAAACCTACTAAGGGTGCCAAACCTGACTTACGAATAATAAGAAAGGTGAAGCTTTTGCATTAGCAAATTGAAAACAGAATATTTTACTTACTTTTATGTAACAAATACCAAGCTTTGTCACCCATGCAGACATGGGAACAGGCAACATGATGTGGGCTAAGACATGGCAAATTAAAGAACTGGACATAGACAGAAACATGGCACTGTAAATGTCCACAATTGTGGAATTTACCTGTTCATACAACAATTTTCCAACTCGTCTTCCCCCTCTAGTTCTTTATGCCTCTTTTCATTCCTTTTCTTTTGCTGTCCCCAAGTTCTAATCTAAGCCAAACCCTTGATTTCTTCCAAGTTTATCTTGATCAAAAGAAAAATAGTTTATTATCTGTTTGGGATGAATCTTTGTCAGGTTGGATTACAGTATTTAGCTGGAGATATATCTGGGGGTAATGCTCGTTGTATTGCAATGCTTCAAGCTTTTAAGGAAGCCATTGAGGACTACTCCACACCACAAGAAAAAACTCTTGTGAGAGATTTAACTGCAAAGATCAGTAGTTATGTATCATTCTTTATTGAATGCAGGCCACTTTCGATCGGCATGGGAAATGCAGTAAGGTTTTTAAAGACCCGTATATCAGACTTACCTCTAACTCTTTCTGAATCAGAAGCAAAAGCAGCACTTTGTTCAGATATTGAGCATTTCATTAATGAGAAGATAATACTTGCAGACAAGGTCATAGTTAGACATGCAGTTACGAAGATTAGGGACGGAGATGTTCTTCTCACTTATGGATCGTCATGTGTTGTTGAGATGATTCTGTTATATGCCCATGAGATGGGGAAACAGTTCCGTGTTGTGGTAGTAGACTCTCGTCCAAAGCTTGAAGGCCAAGCATTACTTCGTAGGCTGGTAGCGAAGGGTCTGAGTTGTACATATAGTCATATAAATGCGCTCTCTTATATTATGCATGAAGTTACAAAAGTGTTTCTGGGGGCAGCCTCTGTATTATCCAATGGAACTGTGTATTCAAGGGTTGGGACTGCATCTGTTGCGATGGTCGCTAATGCTTTCCATGTTCCAGTCTTAATCTGCTGCGAAGCCTATAAATTTCATGAAAGGGTACAGCTTGATTCTATCTGCTTTAACGAACTAGGTATGCCATCTTATATGAGCTGATGTTTATTTGTTTTTCTCCTTTAATTACATTATATTCACCAAACACACTCCCAAACCCTCTACAATGGAAGCCTTGTGCTACTGGGTATGATAAAGTCTGAGCATCTTCTCTTGCAGGTGATCCAGATGCTATTGCAAAAGTTTCTGGAAGAATGGATGTGAACTATCTGAATAATTGGGCTAATAAGGAAAATCTGCAACTGTTGAATTTAATGTAAGCATATCACAAAAAGAAAATAAGTTAAATTTTTTTTTTCCTGAATTATTCAAATTTCACTTACCTTACTGGGACTCTGTAACAGGTATGATGCTACTCCGTCAGATTATATCTCCATGATTGTCACAGATTATGGCATGGTAAGTCATGTTGTAATATAGATAATTGAATTTTAGTCTTTACCATTTATTTATAAGCATGCCAAGGATTAGTACCTGTTCTTCACAGTCCAAGGACACCAATACGCAATCTGTGTTTGGCATAAATTACTTGAAATGCATGCTAAATCTTTAGTGGTAGAATTACACTTTTCATCTGGAAGCTTGAGATTTTTCTAATTTGTAGTATTAATTATTCTCTTATTCTTATTATTGTAGATCCCACCCACAAGCGTACCTGTCATTGTTCGTGAGTATCGGAGAGATCACGTGTTTATCTAGATAAAGTCTGCATGGGCTACACTATTTTCTGGATAAAGGCTCATCATTTTTCTGCGAATGTCCATGGGAATGAAATTTGAAAATTTTTTATTTCAACACTTAGGAATATCTCTTACCATTTTTCATCTGGAAATGGTAATGTTGTGTCATATGTCTCAATGGTATTTGAGTTTTTTTGGGAAAACATAACCAAGTGAAGAGTGCATAATTTCGCCTCTCCTAAACATTTTACATTTATTGTAATCCAAATATTTTCTTGTATACGATTGCTTGGCTTGCAAGTTCTCATAAATGGTGGTAATGAATTGCTAGTAATTTTTTTTTCCACAAATACATGTTGATTTGTTTGCCGAAAAAATCTCTTGGTTGAATTCATTAGTTGAAGATCTGTCTCCCAGAAGAGCTTTGGTGGCTTTGAATAGACTGCTGTCCTTTAACATTGTGACACTCAGTTGACATTTCTAAGCTATTATTTTATCATTGAGCGAAAGAAAACTATAATTTAATCTATTTGGCAAGTCGCTAAAAGGTCATGATAGCTTTCACTTTTATGATGTTTATTAGGAGAGATGATTTTTTTTTTTTTTGATAAACTGCAATGTTCATAGAAATAAAACAAAGTACAACTAAGACAATCTACCTACAGGTGGAGGCGAGAGCTCCTGGTAGATTGTATTTATTGAAGCAAAAAGATTTTTTGGTGTTAAGGGAAAACTTTGCAACTGCATGAGCAGCCCTATTGCAATCCCTTTTAACCCATCTAAACAAACAACCTATCTAACTAGACTTAAGCTTAAAATGCTGCTAATAGTGTTAATAATAGAACAATCAGGGATAACATTCTCTGAGGAAAGAGGATCAAAACAGTTTTTGGCATCTCCCTCGATGATGATGTGGTTCCAATCTTCTTCATGTGCGAGTTGGGCAGCCCAGAGAATGGCAGAGGCTTCGGCTACAATTGGAGAGCTGAAGGTTTGGAGTTTGGACTAGATTTTGATGATGTCCCCCACACTGTCTCTAGCCACTACAGCTAAAGCAGAAGATGAATTAGAGTGTTGCATCAACATTCAACTTGATCCAAAGATGGGGTGGAGCTTCCCATTTGGCTGGGGGAAGGGCTGAGTTGGGGGAGGCATCTTCCTTTGTGAACAAAGCTGAATATTCATTCAACTAATGTCTTACCCGCTTAAAGGATTCTTCTATGTTGATTTCTGCACATTGGTTTAGCACTGGGTTCCTTAGGTACCAAATCTCATCAATTACGATGGCCATATTAAGTGGAAAAAGCCACTGATCTTCTGCTGGGCAATAGGCCTTTGGGGGGGTTAGGATGATTTTAATGATGTCCTCGCAATTCATGATTTGATGCTCTTCTGATTTGAAGCTCCAACAACTTAAGTACCGTACTGCTCGTGCTACTGGGCATTTGAAGAATATATGTTGACTTGTTTCATTTTCTTGTCTGCACAACTCAAATGGGATCAGATGAAACACTTCTTCTGCTCAGGTTATCCTTTGTAGGAAGAGAATTGGAGCCAATTCTCCAAAGTAACATCTTCACGCTCTCTGGAGCTCTAAGGTTCCACAGCTTGGACCAATGAATTTCTGTGCCGTTAGGAGTTTGGTCAGTGGTGACTCGGTACGCAGATCTTACTAAAAACTTTCCTTTAGGATTAAGTGTCCATATGAGCTTATTCGGCCTAGCCCTTGTTGGTAAATGAATAGATAGAATTGCTTGGGCAGATTCTGGTTCAAATATTTCGTGGATGAACTCAGACTTCTACTCGTGTGAATTCTAATTGATCAGCTGGGAAACCATTAGAGGGGATGAGATGGGGTGCTCTGACTTAGGCCTTGGGATGAAGCTTTGCAGCCATGGTACCCACGGGTCTTGCCAGATGTTGACTGACGCTCCATCTCCTATAAGATAACAAGCACCCTTGATTGGTAAGCATCCTTACCCCTATTCTTCTTCTTTTTCTTTTTCTTCTTCTTCTTCTTCTTCTTCTTCTTCTTCTCTCTCTCTCTCTCTCTCTCTCTCTCTCTCCCTTTATTTTTTGGAAGAGGTTGCTTTCCGGCCTTGAACCTACCACTTGTGTTTGGTGGAAGGCACTTGCTATCGTTTTGAGGCCTGACCTCTAAGAGGTTAAGAACCTGCCACATCTATTCTCCATTTTAGAGTATGCTTTGTCTGTTTCATGAGTTAAAAGACCTCTGGCAGAACCTTGTGATTTGTACTGTAAAAACTGCTCAAACTTTCAGGAGTTATGCTCAATAAGGGGGCTGTATGTAAAACGAGGAAGTAACAGTTTTGTATGGACCAAGTTTGAGATAAAACAAATCAATGTGACTATAGGTTAGAAATTTGTCAACAACCGAAACTATCTGGACATGACTTGATCTGCCCCTCCATTGATTGCTCCAGGCCCTAGTATCCATTGGAATGGCCAAAGAATTTGACCATCAAACAAGAAAAGAGTTATCTCCAAAACTTCTTCAATTCATTACATGGAGATTGATAAAACCTTTGTATATTCTCAGTCACATGGTCTATTCAGTGAGTCGTGTAATTTTTGTTTTTTATTTTTTATTTTTAAATCAAGTCATGTTATGTAATTAAATAAAATGAATCGTCATGTAATTAGTTGGAAGAAATTCTTTCAAATTATTTAGGAGGAAAACTTTGTTTGTCAAAAAAAGTGACCTTGGATATGAAGACAATTTGACCGAAAAATATATTTTTAAAGTTAATTGTCATTACTCAATGCCAAATTCTTAGTTATTCTTAGCTAAAATTTCAAGTTTATTTCCTCAAGTTAAGACTTAATATGGAGAATATTTTTTGTGGCATTTTCGACACCCTAGATGTGTCGTTTTAAAACACTCATTTATCCCCCATTACACCCAGGTGCGAGTGGAAATAAGATTTCTAACATTTTTTTTTTTTTATAAGAAGAAAACCTCCCGGGTTTATTGTTACCTCCCAAGCTAAATTGGATTTTTCTCAAAGAAATCCCACGTCCCAACCACACTGGTCTTTACATAAGTTTTCTTTTCTTTTAAAAACAATCAAATCAAGTTTTGGGACATCTTTATTTTATAATGAGAGAAGTATTGAAGCATTTTTTTTTCTTTATCATTATTACAATAAGTATGACACAATTTTTACCATAACTTGTTAAAGTGGTTTGTAGGGAGCAAGGGCCCAAGAATACATATTGGGCCTTGGGCCTTGTATGAGGACATTCAGTGGTCCAAGGATAGATAAACGGTAATGAAGATGTAAGACCCAGAGCTCCATAGGCAGTTTGTCACTGGAAAGAACTGAGAATGTGTGCCAAGGAAGAATATCGCCTTGGCTAAGCGAAGCAAAGGTCAAATGGTGCACTCAGTTATCCAAAGTGACCTCCTAGGAGGTTCTATTGATAAGGATATGCTTCGAGGAAGCGTAGAACAAAAGAGAAACTATGAAATATCTAAAGAGAAAGCTGCTACCACCGTATTGAATGCTCTATAGCTAACTTTCTGGTTGTATTAATGAGGAAGTAATACCTAAACTGTAATTTTCAGCTTTACAGCTATTACCAAAGACTTTAGAAAGGGGCTGATGGGACAGAGATCAAGATCAACAATCTGCTCTACACATGGAGGGTGGAGACAAAAGAAGAAGAGAATATAAAACGGAAAGAAGTCCTTGAGAATTGGGAGGGAGAAAGTGAGAGAAAAACACTGTAGCAATCCAGAATTGAACTTGTAATCAAACCTGAGAGTAATATATAAGAACTAGTCTCCTCGGATTGAGCCGAGGACGATTTTGCTTAGATAAAACAAGTCTATCTTTACCTTTTGGTCAGCTGGATCCAATATACTTGTTCTCTAACTCATGAGAGTCCAGTTTTTCAACCCATTCTCTACAAATTCATCGTATTGGGCTTTTTGGGCCTAAGTTCATTCATCCATTGGGCTAGGGACTCAAATTGCGTCCTTACAATTGGCACTGTCTGTGGAAAATCTTGGTGTTGTTGTGAGTCTAACGTTTAGTTATGGTAGGTTTAAGTCCAAACTAGGCAGAATCTAAGGGGTTCCAACATCAAGATCACTTTCTCCATCTTGAACGAGAAAGGGACCATGAGGGAAGTGTGCACCCCACTTATACTAGCGGAGGCCAATCTTAAGATAGGGGCCACGTCTCTCATGAAGAAAATGCTAGGAACATGCAACAGGAGATAAATCATTTGCGGGGAAAGTTGCGTCGTAAATAGAGGAAGAGGACTCCTCCAAGCTCAGAATCTCCCTCTGATAGTGATGATAGTTATAGGCCCAGGTCAAGGACTCCCCCTAGTGAGTCCTTCTCATGTGATGATGGTCATCACCTGGGGCATAGGGACAAGCACCCATCCTGCAGAGGTCTGGGAAGTGATGCAATGAGTAGGGCACTCAACCAGATTTCTAGATCACCTTTCACACGCAGAATTGAGGTAGGAAGTCTTCCCAAGCAGTTCACTCAGCCAACGTTCACCATGTACAATGGCTGAATAGACCCTGTGGAGCATGTGAGGCACTTCAACTAGAGGGGTGGCAGTGCACTCCAAAAATGAGGCCTTGATGTGCAAAGTGTTCCCTTTTAGTTTAGGGCCTGTGGCCATGAGGTGGTTTGATGATCTGGGTGCAAGTTCTATTGATTCCTTTAAGGAGCTCACCCGAGTGTTTAGGTCCCATTTTATTACGTGCAGAAGGGTTCCTCGGCCCTTGGATTCCCTGTTTTCCATGTCCATGCAGGAAGGAGAGACCCTAAAAAAGTATTTAGATAGATATTGGGAGATGTAACGATATCGATGGGGATTTTGATGATGTAGCCATTAGGACCTTCAAGGTCAACCTGCCTGCCAAGCACGATTAGAGAAAGTCTTTGACCAAAAAGCCGGTGAGAAGTGTGCGTCGGCTTATGGATCGTATCGACGAGTACAAATGAGTAGAAGAAGATCAGCAGCAAGGGAAAGGAAAAGCTAAGGTTATCCCTCAAGAGATGAGGGATTTCAGGTCGGACCGCTACAACAATAATAAACCCTGAAGGGATTTTGCAGGGCAATTTGGGCCTATGGCTTCTCAGGTGGTTAACACGATGTTTCGAGAGCCTGTACATTAGGTTTTGGAGAAGATCAAGAATGAACCATACTTCAAATGGCCAAACAAGATGGGAAGAGGCCCCCATTAGGCGTAACCAGAGCCTTCATTGCCAATACCATCAGGAACGAGGACATACCACCGAGGACTGCAAAACCTTATGGAATCATCTGGAGCAACTAGTCAGGGATGGTAAGTTAAAGCAAATTTTGTATAGGCCCAATGAGCAAGGAAACCAAGCAGGATCGGGGGCTCAGGGATTGCTTCTTCAAGGCCCCTTTTAGGCACAATCCACGTCATCCTCGCCACTCCGAGGAGAACCGGTTCTCATCCGTCTAGGGTGATGTCTGTAGCTCGGCCACTTGCCGAGGATTCTGAACATGAGCCGAAGAGGGCTAGAGCAGGGATTCGACCATCGTTAAGCTTTTCGAATGATGATAAGGCCGGGACCATACAACCACATGATGATGCCCTAGTGATCACTCTCAGAATTGAGGGGTATGATATGAAGAAGGTGTTGGTAGACCAGGGTAGTGGGGCTGAAATTATGTATCCCGATTTGTACAAGGGGATAAATTTGAAGCTGAAAGATTTGACGAGTTATGATTCACCTCTGGTAGGCTTTAATAGGAAGGTTGTTATTCTAAGAGGTCAGATCAGACTACCCGTGCAGGTAGGCTCAGAGATAGTGGAAGTGGATTTTATTGTGGTGGATGTTTTCTCTCCATACACGGCCATTGTAGCACGGCCTTGACTCTATGCCCTAAGGGCTATCTCTTACACCCTCTATTTAAAGGTAAAGTATCCATTCGGGGATCAAATTGAGGAGCCAGTTGGGAGCCAATTCGTGGCTAGGCAATACTTGGTAACCGCTATTTTGCATTAGCTTGAAACTGGGTCCTCGGCCTTTACTGATAGGGGTTTATAGCAATCAAGGACTCCAGCGTAACCTGTGGATGGGACAGCCGAAGAGGCGAAGTATGAGGATTTAGAGAAAGTTGTCATAGGTAACGATTTAGAGAAGTTTTTCCAAGTCGGAGCTTAACTGCTTCCTCAAGAGAAAGAAGAGCTGGTAGAGTTTCTCAGGAGGAACATTGACGTGTTCACATAGAATGCTTACGAAGCTCTTGGGGTAGATCCGAGCTTCATCTGTCATCATTTGAATGTCGATCCCTCTGTCATCCCTAAAAAGCAACCACCTCGGCGCTCATCTAAGGACCATTTTGATGCTGTCAAAGACGAGGTGATGAAGCTTAAGCAGGTCGGGCTACTAAAGAGGTGTTTTATCCCGAATGGCTGGCCAATACTGTAGTGGTTCGGATGAAAAATGAGAAGTGGTGAGTGTGCGTAGACTTCACAGATTTAAATAAGACCTGTCCAAAAGATCCTTTCCTTATGCCTCAGATAGACCAGTTAGTTGATGCAATCGTAGGCCATCCTTGGATGAGCTTTTTAGATGCCTTCCAGGGATACCACCAAATACCGCTGGCCTTGGGTGATCAGGAAAAGACAGCTTTCGTCACTCCTACAAGAAATTACCACTACAAGGTGATGCATTTTGGTTTGAAGAACGCAGGGTCTACTTATCAGAGGCTGATGACAAGGATGTTTGAACCACAGCTAGGAAAGAACATTGAAATTTATATAGATGACATGGTGGTTAAGAGTAAGATGGAATCCAAGCATGTCAACGATCTCGGGAATATCTTTGAGATCTTGAGGAGACACAAGCTGCGACTTAATGCTTCTAATTGCTCTTTTGGTGTCGGATTAGGGAAGTTCTTGGGGTACATGGTTACACACTGCAGAATTAAAGTCAATCCAGACCAATTAAAGCAATTAACAATTTACAGCTACCTCAGAATCCCAAAGAGGTCTAGAAGTTAACAGGAATGAATGTTGCCCTAAACCGATTCATTTCTCGATCGGCAGACAGGTGTAGACCATTCTTCTTGTTGTTGAATAAGTGCAAGGGATTTGAATGGACCGAGGAGTGCGTCCTAGTCTTCTAGCAGTTGAAGGAATACCTATCTCGGCCACCCATTATGTCCAGGCCCGAGGTGGATGAGGTTTTGTTTGCTTACATTGTTGTGGCTTCCCATGCGATAAGCCTGGTGCTTATACGGGTTGATAGTGGTGTATAGAGACCAGTTTACTATGTGAGCAAGTCACTACATGAGGCCGAGGCCCGCTACCTACCACTGGAAAAGGCCATCTTGGCAGTGGTGCATGCTACTCGTAAGCTCCCCTACTACTTCCAATCACAAACGGTTATTGTCCTAATCCAACTTTCGCTTAGATCTCTACTTCAGAGTGCTGATTACATAGGGAGAATTTCCAAGTGAGGTACGATCCTAGGGGCTTTTGATATCAAATACATGTCTCGCACCTCTGTCAAGGAAGTCCTCACTGATCTGGTGGTCGAGTTTGCTGAAACCCAATTTGAAGAAAAAGTTGAGGGACAGAACGTGGATGGAAAATCAGTTGGCATGGTCTCACTGTAGAACCCTTATCTTGGAGGGTGTACATGGATGGTGCAGCAAATCAAAGGGGATCCAGAGTGAGGCTAGTTCTAGTATCTCCTGAGAAGATCACTATTGAGAAATCCCTAAGACTGGGCTTCTCAGCCACAAACAACAAGGCTGAGCACGAGGCTCTATTGATGGGGATGGCCATAATTCAAAAAATGGGTGGAAAGGCAATGGAGATTTTCTCGAATTCAAGATTGGTCGTAGGACAAGTGAAAGGAGAGTCAGAGGCCAAGGATGTGAGAATGTAAGAATATTTGAATCAGGTTAAGCATATGCAAACAAGATTTGAGTCTTTCAACTTGCTGCATATCCTTAGGAGTGGAAACACACATGCTGACTCTTTGGCCTCTCTTGTAACCACCTCGGTATAGAGTTTACCTTGGGTCATCCTTGTTGAAGACTTGTGCAACCCACTAAAGTGAAGAGAGGGGTGGTCCGTATCCATCAAATTAGGGTGGGGCCTAGCTGTATGGACCCTATAGTGCTATTACTTAAGGATGATATCTTCTCCGAGGAAAAATCAGAAGCTGACAAGGTACGGAGAAAGGTTCCCCAGTTTTGGCTATCCGAGGACCAGAATTTGTACAGGCGCTCTTTCTCTAGGCCATACTTGCTATGCATACACCCTGAAGGCTCAGAGTTGCTTCTTAAGAAGTTGCAAGAAGGGATTTGTGGAAGTCACACAAAAGGCAGATCTTTGTCTCATAGAGCTCTCACTTAGGGGTACTGGTGGCCAAACATGCAAAAGGAAGTACAAGAATATGTGAGGAAGTGTGATCAATGCCAAAAATTTGCACCAAACATTCACCAACCGAGGGAGTCCTTAATCCTCTGTCCAGCCCTTGGCCATTTGCTCAATGGGGCTTAGACATTGTAGGTCATTTCCCTAAGGCAACTGGAAATAAGAGATATTTGTTAGTTGGCACGGATTACTTCACTAAGTGGGCTGAAGCTAAACCATTGGCAAACATGAAGGACGTGGATGCTAGGAGATTTGTCTGGAAAAATATTGTCACTCGGTTTGGAGTCCCTCATACGCTCATTTCGGACAATGGTCTCCAGTTTGATAGCAAAGCCTTTAGGATGTATTGCTGCGACCTCGGCATAACAAATAGATATTCCACCCTGGCATATCCACAGGATAATGGATAGGCCGAGGCTGTTAATAAGGTCATAGTGAGTGGGCTTAAGAAGAAACTGGATGATGCAAAGGGAAAATGGGTAGAAGAGTTGTCACACGTCCTCTAGACATATCAGACTACACTTCGCAAGTCCACTAGGGAGACGCCCTTTTCAATGACTTATGGAGCCGAGGCTGTCATCCCCCTAGAGACTAGATTCCCAACGCTGAGAACGAGTTCTTTCACCCCGAACAACAATGATGGCCTGTTAGAGAAAAGCTTAGACTTAGTTAATGAGCGAAGAAAAAATGCCACAGTCCAACTAGCTTATTATCAACACAAGCTCAAGTAAGGCTGTGATGCCAACGTGAAGCTAAGGCTATTAGTGCCTAGGGACTTGGTATTGAGAAAGGTTTTGAGTACTGCAAAAAACCCAGCATAGGTAAAGTTAGGGTCTAACTGGAAAGGGCCGTATCGCATCACCTCGGTGGCTGGAATAGGTGTATATTATCTTGAAGATCTGGATGGAAATGGTGTACCACACCCCTGAATGTAAACAACCTGAGAAGGTATTATTATTAATGAAAATGTTCTTTGTCATATTCTCGTTTATTATGTAATGCGTTGTATTTCTTATTATTTATTTGAATATCAAACAAAACCTTGGTTGTACGTGGTTCCTCAGACCATTCACCTTAGGTAAATTGATATTTTCATGACATTCTTCTAAGTGTTAAACAGAACCTTGGTTATGCCTGGCTCCTCGGACCACATGCTTTGGGTAAATTAACACTCCCTATTCATCTTCTCAAGTGTTAAACAGAGCCTAAGCCATGCCTGGCTCCCCGGGCCACATGGTTTGGGTAAATTATTACTTAATGCCATCTTTCTAAGTGTTAAACAGAACCTTAGTTATGCCTGATTCCTCAAACCACATAATTTGGATAAATTAACGCTCTGTGACATCTTTCTAAGTATTAAATAGAACCTTAGTTATGCTTGGTTCCTTGGACCACATACTTTAAGTAAATTAATGCTCTGTGACATTCTTCTAAGTATTAAACAAAATCTTAGTTATGCCTTACTCCTCGGACCACATGCCTTGGGTAAATTAACACTCCCTATTCATCTTACTAAGTGTTAAACAGAACCTTAGTTATGCCTGGTCCCTCGAACCACATGTTTTGGTAAATTAATACTTCATATCACTTTTTCTTAGGGTTGAAGAGAAATTGAACATTTAGGGCTCCTTGGATCCCATGCCTTGGGTGAGTTGATATCTTTGATGGTTTGCCTTAGTATTGAACAGAACCAGGGCTGTTTCTGATCCCCTAAATCTTTTTCTATTAAGTATTTTGTTTATCTCCATTAGGATTAGCCTTCTCTGTTGGTGGCCCAATTCTCAGTACAAACACATGATCATTTTCTTTGTGATTTATACACATTTGATTTATCTGAATCAGCATCAATGCATTGTCATTAGCTTTTGTTAAAGTCTGAGTAGTAACAGTTAGCAGCATCATCAATCCTAAATCTTGTCAGAGAGCAAAACAGTAACTACACCAATTAGAGGCTAAGTATTACAGGGAAAAAGAAATATTCATAAAGCCAAAATTGCAGTCTTTTCATTAAAAAAAAGGAAGGTACATTATGCACAACAGCTAACTACCACTACAAAAAGGGAAAAGATAAATACAAAAGAGAAACTACAAAAAATGAGAAAGTAAAAAGATCTTAAAGCTACGCCTTGGCTTGGGAAGGGTCCTTCTTGGAATCAACAGTTTTGGACTTGGCGCCATCTCCCTTGGACTTGGGCTTAGCATCCTTGGCCTTGGAAACCACATCTTTGATTATAGAGCATCCTTGGCATCCTTGGTCTTGGCCTGTGGCTTGGCCTCCTTGCCCTTGCCCTTATCCTCAGGCTGAGGACCCCCCTAGCTAATTTCCTTACCTTTGGCTACCTTAGTCTCCCGACCTTGGTCACCAGTTTGGCCAACCCCTTCTGAGACTTCAGTGGGAGAAAGAAGGGTATGGGTGGTGGAATGCTGCTAGGGGGGAGGGAGGAAGAGAGCAGCGGGAGGAGGGATCATTGCTAAAACATCTCAGATGTCCTTCGGATAAAATATGTTCTCAGCACTCCTCCACTTGGAGGTAGTAGGGACTCCTGCTTTATTGAGCGCCTTTGCCCATACCTCTTTACAGTAATCCCTGCACACCCCCGCCAACTCATCCGCCAACCTTAGCTCCGTTTCCTACACCCCACACTCGTAGGATGCCTGCTCCGCGGCCTCAGCATCTTCCCTTGCTATCTGAGCCACTTCCTTGGCCTTTTGCAAGTCTGCCTTTAGCTCTAGAGCTAGTTGCTTCTAAATGGCCAGCTCTATCTCAGAATGATAGAGCCTCTTACGTTGGTCTTTGGCTTGATCCTGAGCATTTTTCAAACCGGCCTCAACACTCATACATGCCTTCTCCTCGACGATCAGCTTCGCCAAGAGCTCCTTATTCTTTTGCTCAGCGGTGCCCCGAGCTTTCTCGGCCTCGACAAAGAGGTTGGCCTCAACCCTCACCGCGTTTCGGGCATCCTTGACCCATTCCTTGGCCACGAACACCTCCTGGATAGCCTGCGCAGAAACAACAAGACAATGCCCATGTTTAAAAAAAATGTGAAGGGCAATTAAAAAAAAAAAAAAAAAAGAAAGAAAAGAAAGAATACTGAGAACTAACCAGGGCCAAGTCCCTCTTGAGAGACAGGAAAATATTTTGCTGCCTCATATCTTTTGGCGGCAACAGGGGCTGCTCCAAGGCCTCTGCCAGGTGGTGGGTGTGCCCTTTCTGGAATTCTCAGATGGAAGAACTCCTTGAAATGGTTGCACCCTCTAACTCCAGCCAAGGGGCCCATACTGGGAATGGAGGTTGCACCTCCGCAACATTAGGGTCCTCAATGCTTTCAACTAAGGACGCCTTTACTTGGCCTTTGGCCGTCTTTTGCTCTTTGGCTTGTTTTTGGCAGACCACTTCACCCTCTTCCACCTCTTGCTCTTTTCTTTTCTTTTTCAAGTTAGAGATGGCATGCAAGCCAAGTGAAGGAGGAGGAGGAAGGGGAAGGTTGGGAGGGAGCTGAGAGATTGGGGCTTCCTTTGATGATGACTCCTCATTCCTCCTCGCGAGGAGGTCCTTTAGGCTTCTCCTCTTATTCAAGGCCATCTCTTCTTCCTCTTCTGAGCTGTCGTCCACTCAGGCAATTATAAGTTTGGGTGAATGAACTGTGGAAGACCAATTTAAGTTGCCCTCAGAATCCGAGATTTCCAAAGACTCTTCTTGCACCTTTTCTTCTTCCTCAAGGCAAAACTGGTCTATCTCGTCCTCAAGTGACAAACGGGAGGAGTCTGCTTCTTCCCTTGGAGCCGTTGCCTCACGGGGAGAATGGTGGAGAGGCAGCTCAGTTGGTGGGAGATCGTCTCGGGCAAGGAAGCCGGAGATGGAGATGTCTATTCGGGCTAGTCTTGGGTCGCCTGCCCTTATTGTGTTGCCTACATCTTGAAACTTGTCCGAGAGTGGCACGAAATCAAGGATGAGATGGACAACTCGTAATTGTCCGTCTTCGCTTATGAACACCTCAAACCTCAGGACTTTGTTTAAACCTGTAAAGTTAACGAAGTTGCAATTGACAGCTACGTATCTTTTGTCTGCAAAAAGAAACATCCGAGAATCAAAAACATGATTAAAATGACAAAATCATCAAACAAAAGCAAACAAAATGTCAAAAGAAAGACGATAACAGTGAAGTCACTAAACTAAATGCTCATGTAAAAAAAGGAGGGGAGGGGGAGTAAATCTAAGCCTAAGACACCCTACCTGGCTCTCCCTCCCGGACTGGGCAAGGAAGACCATCGTGCCAGTCCCCTGAGACTATCAAGTAGTCATCCTTCATACCCTTGTTAGATTTAGGGCGGCATGAGACGAGCTTAACCATCAAGGATCTAGACTTAAGGTAGTACCCTGTGTCTCTAAGCAGGTGGCACTCGTACATCCAGATGATGTCATGTCAGGTAAGGTTTAATCTTATTTGCTCATTGAGAGCGTCTACACTACCCAAGATCCTAAAGAGGTTAGGTGCGCATTGATGGTGGCACAGCCTATGGGCGCGTAGGTAGTCTCTGGTTATCCTGCCCATAGGAAGGGTCATCCCCCCTTCTATGAAGGTGATCATGGAAATGACCACCTCCCCATATTTCCTATCGGTGAGCACTCGATCCGGGGCGTAATATTGCAGGGATACTCCCTGAGGGATATGGTACTTTGCCCTAAAGCCCTCCATGCTGACTAAAAAGTCTACAAGGTGTTTGAATCTACCCATCTAAGCTAATGAAAGGGAAACGTTTCTAAAGAGGAAGTTAAAGTTAGAAGGCCGAGAAGATCAACCGAGGAGTAAAGAGCCTAAAGAAGAAGGAATTTACAAGAATGAGCACTTATGTTGTTTCCTAAACTTCTTAAAGGTTTGAAATTTTTTAAGACTTGGGAGATTTAGAAGTTGAGGAAGCCTTGAAAGTTTGAGAGTTTGGGACTTCTAGAGAACTCGAAGATTTGTAAAGTGGGAAAAAATGACTCCCCCCAGGCACCTTATATAGGGAGCGGAACTAGGTGGGAGTTATCTTGCGCAAAATTTGAGGAGAAATGTCAGTTGTAGGATCTTCATCTCACCGTAGGATGTGGGGAACAGAGCGCCGCTTGGAGCATTTAATAGGACGCTTCAAACTCTAAAGCGTCAGGAGCAGTTATGGGACACACGAGGTGACATTCTCAAATGTGAAAATTACGGAAACATGTGTAATTAATTATCCAAGGTCAAAACTCCATTTTTCTCCTTGGATAAGAGGGGAAAAACGGAGTTTTGAGGAGTTATTGTAGGGAGCAAAGGCCCAAGAATACATATTGGGCCTTGGGCCTTGTATGAGGACATTCATTGGTTTGAGGATAGATAAACGGTAATGAAGATGTAAGACCCAGAGCTCCACAGGTAGTTTGTAACTGGAAAGGACTGGGAATGTGTGCCGAGGAGGAATATCACCTCGGCTAAGCAAAGCAAAGGTCAAATGGTGCACTTAGTTATCCAAAGTGACCTCTTAGGAGGTTCTATTAATAAGGATATGCTTCGAGGAAGCGTAGAACAAACGGGAAACTATGAAATATCTAAAGAGAAAGCTGCTACTACCACATTGAATGCTCTGTAGCTAACTTTCTAGCCTTATTAATGAAGAAGTGATACCCGAACAGTAATTTTCAGTCTTACAGCTACTACCAAAGACTTTAGGAATGGGCTAATAGGATAGAGATCAAGATCAACAATCTACTCTACACGTGGAGGGTGGAGACAAAAGAAGAAGAGAGTATAAAACGGAAAGAAGTCCTTGAGAATAAGGAGAGAGAAAGTGAGAGAAAAACACTATAGCAATCCAGAATTGAACTTGTATCAAACCTGAGAGTAATATATAAGAACTAGTCTCCTCAAATTGAGCCGAGGACGATTTTCCTTAAATAAAACAAATCTATCTTTACCTTTTGGTCAACTGGATCCAATATACTTGTTCTCTAATTCATTAGAGCCTAGTTTTCCAACCCACTCTCTACAAATTCATTGTACTGAACTTTTTGGGCTTAAGTTCATTCATCCATTGGGCTAAAGACTCAAATTGCGTCCTTACATGGTTGATTGTAAGTTGTTAAGTGTTTTTATTTCGCCCGTTCACCATTACCATTACAATAAGTATAGGGACATAACTTTTGCTAAAACTTGTTGACGTGATTGATTGTAAATTTATAGGTATTGGAAAAAAGAAAAAGAAAAAGTGGTAGGTCTATTAACCCTATGTTTAAATGGAGGATTATTTCAGTCACCTCACCTCTCTTTCCATCTCCCTTTGTTCCAAACATACCCTAAAATTAATTAATTGTCCACCATTGGTAGTTGACCATTTTAGTAAGTTATGACAAAAATTGTGCTCCTAAACTTATTGTTAACGTTTAGCACAGTGTAAAAAAGTATATAAAAAGGAAGTGTAGTTTAAGAAGAATTATTATAATAGACATAGATGAAAATATACTCGATGCATTCTTCCAAAATGAAATCCACTTCTTATAAAACTTTTGAACTTTGTTACTCTCTCTTTTAGACTTCATTCTCTTCAAGTACTTGTTGACTTCTTTCGTCCTAAATGTTATCATTTGTCTTTTGATTTGTTTTGTTCTCCTATGTGGCTTTTTGAAAATTTTGAAATTTTCTAACAGTGAATGTACAATTTACTTTGCATTTTGGAATTTGTTGGATTCCTTTGTTTTCTTGCCACTTGGTATTTTTTTTCCTATGCTTTTGTTTCCTTTTGCAAGTTCTCTTGATTGGATTCTAAAACAGTTATTTTCATCATCTTATAAAAAAGACTTTTTTTTTTATATTGTCATAATTTTTCATTCATTTCAATTTGAGGTTTACACATTTTCTCATTAATATTATGCATAAAAAAAAAGTTTAAGTTTTGATTAGGGGAAAAAATAAAAGTGAAAACGTTGGGCTTAGTAGTTATTTTGTAGCCAAAAAAAAAACTATGTTTTTATTTTATATATATAATTTTTATTTTGAGAATCTAATTTATAAGTGGATAAAGTAATTTGAAAATCAACAAGAGAGTGACCCTATTTTTTAGGTAGTATTTTAGTGGGAGTTAGAGTTGTATTTTTACCGGATTGCCCTTTAGTTTTGTCTCTACTTAAACATAGGGGTATATGGGCATTTTTTAACAAAAAAAATGAGGATCCCAAACAAGAGAAGTCCCTTAAATAGTAGTATTGAAAACTATGAATGATTTGAAAATGTAACTTCTATTTGGACTTCCACTTTATTATCATTGTCAAATAATTATGATAATGATGCTCAACTTCTTTTTCTATTTTTTTAATACATCAATAATTAGAGGTGGTGATATTTGAACTCAGGATGTTTCCATTGGGAAAAAAAAAAAAAAACAAAAACAAAAACAAAAACAAAAACAAAAACAAAACAAAAAAACAAAAACAAAAGACTAGAAGATGTCAGTTGAGTTATAAGGCTCTTGGCCTCAACTTTTTCTTTTTTCTTTTTTTCTTTTTTTTTTGAGAAGAGAATGACCCACTTTATTCAAATATGGAAAAAATTATGGTGTTACATCAACATAAACTAGATAGGTAATGTCTCGTGGAACAGATTCCATCCAAACAGTTAAAGGAAAAGACTTTCTAGCTCTCCTAGCTAAAGCATGAGCAACTCCATTGCCCTACCGCCTAACATGAGAGAAAGAACAAGTTTGGAACAAACCCCTTAAAGACTTACAGTCTTTTATAATATGACCAATACTAGACCGGTCTGAACAGTTTCCCACTAAAGCTTTTACAACAAGCTCAGAGTCTCCTTCAAAAACAGCATGTCTCAAGCCCAACTCCTCCATGAATATCATTGCTCTCCTTGCTGCCATCGCCTCAAGTACTTCTACAGTTGCTGGCATGTCAATTTTTTCTGCCATTGAGCCCATAACTTGGCCCACATCATTTCTCACCACAACTCCAATACCTGCTTTATCTTCATCCATGAAATAAGCACCATCATAGTTCACCTTGTACGAGCCAATAGCCGGAGGTGCCCATCGCGGTGTCCTAGCAGGTTTTTCAACGGTCCTGCAAACTGGATTACCGTGGAAGTTAGCAAGCAAAGCTTCTGCCGCAGTAAGGATCCTCTCAGGTGGCAAGTGTTGTTCGTTGAAGTGCAATTTGTTACGTCTACTCCATATAAACCACGTAACAACCAAGAACAGCTCCAAATTATCTTCCCGCTGCCCCACAGAGTACAACAAATCTGCAAAGGAACTTGCCCTCAGATCTTGGCTTCTAATTTTGTTAAACCTGTGACCCCAGCAATTCAGCACTTTATCACAGTCCCAAAGCGCGTGGAGGGTTGTTTCACTTGCTTTTTCACAGAAATTACAGAACGGCGAACTAACAACTTTGCGCCGATATAAATTCGCCAGTGTTGGGAGTGATTCAGTGCAAGCTCGCCAGCCAAAGTGTTTTATCTTATTTGGTATTTTCATACTCCAAATTCCCTTCCAAAATTTCCTCGACTCAGCACTGTTTGAGCTCGATGCAGCCTCCCTGTTTTCCAGCTCACCTAAAAGTTGATATCCATTCTTAACCGAATAGTTTCCATCTCGACTCCGTGGCCATAAAATACAGTCTTCTTGTGGTGTTCTGCATAATGGAATAGCCTTAATTCTCTGAGCCAAGTAGGGAGAAATTTTTTGATCAATCAATTGCCCATTCCATTCCATTGTTGTCTGGTCTATAAGTGAACTCACGGTGGAATCATTTACACAATCTTGCTTGAATGGTACTGCCGTAGTTGGAAGATAGCCAGGAATCCAACTATCTTTGAAAACCTGAATTTGTGACCCATCACCAACCCTCCATAACATTCCTTCCTTAATGACATCCCTTGCTTTTAGTAAACTTTGCCAAGCAAAGGAGCCCTTCTTACTTTTTGCCTCAAACACCAACCCTGTGGGGAAAAATTTTGTGCTGAAAACCTTAAACAGAAGAGAATTCTTCTTTGTATGTAGCCTCCATATTTGTTTGGCAAGTGATGATCCCATAAAAACCATTAAGGTCGTCCATCTTAATGGACAATCATTGCATCATTAGTAGGCCATCAAAGATAGACAAGTAACTGCCCAACACATTTAATAACGACCATCAAAGGTCTTAAAATCTCTAATCAAGACAAAGAACGTTACAATTAGGGTAATAATCACCCTTATTTATGTCCAACAGCTACCTAAGTCACCTATAAAAGGGACAATCTGTCCATTTGCTAAGGTATGTCAAAAATACTACAAAAACAATATCTGTATAGGAAGTATATGGGCTGATACTAACTTAAGCATCGGAGGCTCCCCCACCGAGTACAACCCGGTGGTCTCTTCGATCTATCTTTCATTTATTTTGCAGGCCCTATAAGATTGTCTAGTGTTTCGGATTAAACGAGTGATCCAATTGACGATTTTGGCATCATCAGCAAGCATAGCCTCATTGAATCTAACCAAATCTTTGAAACCCATACCTCCCTCCTCTTTCGGTTTACAAAGCACTTCCCAACTCTTCCAATGGATTTTTTTTTTCCTCCATGTTCACCCCACCAAAATTTTCTGATTTGCAATTCAATATCCTTGCACAAGCCAACCGGCAATTTGAAACAACTCATTGCAAAAGTAGGGATTGCTTGCATCACCGCTTTGAGCAAAATCTCTTTCCCCGCTTGAGATAGGAGCTTTTCTTTCCAACCTTGAAGCTTTGTCCACACCCTCTCCTGTATGTAATTGAGACTTGCCTTTTTATTTTTCCCCACCACCGCCGGTAGACCAAGGTATTTTTCATACTCCTTTATTTCTGCCACCCCTAAGAAATTTAGAATTTCTCTCTTTTTTTCCTCGGACACTGCTTTGCTAAAAAAAAGAGTTGTCTTCTCCCGGTTTATTTGTTGACCGGATGCCCCTTCATATAGTGATAGGATGTGTTGAGTAGCTTGTAACTCTTCCATCCTTGCTCGACAAAACAACAAAGTATCATCTGCAAAAAATAGGTTAGTAATCTTTGGGCCATTTTTACATAAGGAAAAACCCCGAATAACATTATCCCTTGCAGCTTGTTGGATCATTCGATTCAGCCCTTCCGAGCACAATAAGAAAAGATATGGTGATAATGGGTCCCCTTGACGGATTCCCCTAGTAGGAGAGATTTCGCCTTTGGGTTCCCCATTAACTAAGATTAAGTAGGACACCGTGCTGATACATTCATGTATGAGAGTCAACCAAGCATCACAAAAACCCATTTTTTTCATGATCTCAATCAAGAAACGTCATTCCACTCTATCATATGCTTTACTCATGTCTAACTTTAAGGTCATGAAATCTGCTTTCATTGATTTTTGTGTCTTCATATGATGTAATAATTCAAAGGCCACCAGAATATTATCTGAAATAGCCTTGTTGGATTGGAACGCACTTTGTGTCTCAGAGATCAAATGTGGCAAGACTTTTTTCAGTCTATTTGCAATAACCTTAGAGGCTAGCTTATAAATGACATTGCAAAGGGCAATGGGCCGAAATTCAGACACTACAGAAGGGCTTTTTACTTTGGGGATTAAAGTAATGAAAGTACAATTAATGGATGGAGGAATAAAACCTGAGTTTAGGCAATTTAGGATCGCAGCTGAGACATCCTCTCCAATAGTACTCTAGAATTTTTGGTAAAAAAAAGGGGGTAAACCATCGGGTCCTGGTGCCTTTAGTGGTTCCATCTGCTGTAGGGCTTCATCAATTTCGGCCTTGACATAGTCAGCTGCTAGTATGGCATTTTGCTCCTCAGTAATGAGAGCAGGTACTACCTTGAGAACTTCCTCCACATGTGTCGATGAGGCCGTTGTGAATAATTGTTGATAGTAGTCGATCAAAATGTTCGAGATCTCCTCTTCATTGGTGCATACTACCCCAGCTGCATTCTTCAACTCCTCAATCCTGTTCCTTTTAAATCTGTGGGATGCCTAGTGATGAAAGAATTTTGTGTTCTGGTCCCCCTCTTTAAGCCATAAAGCCCTTGATCTTTGTTTCCACATCTTTTCCTCCTTGATCAATAATCCATTAATCTCCCACTTCAACCGGTTAACTACTTCCATAGTTCCACCTCTAATGGCCCTCTGTTTCGCTTGCCTTAGTTGTTGTTTTTTTTCTTTCAAGGAGCGGTTAATACTCCCGAAAGACACTCTGCTCCACTGCTTCAATTTTACTTGACACTCCTTTATTTTCCCTTCTACTTGAGCAATCGGATTGCCTGGAAAGTTTCTTCTCCAAGCCAAGTCAACAACCTCACTACATCTTGTAGCCTCAAGCCACATCTACTCAAACCTCCACGGTCTTCGCTGCTTTATTTGAATACCTTTTAATCGAATAATCAAGGGTTTATGGTCAGAAGATCCACATTCTAAGTGAACCACCTTTGTTGCCGGGAACATATTTAGCCAATCTATGGTGGCGACTGCACGATCAAGTCTTTCTTAGATTGTGTTACACCTTCCCCTCCCCCTCCCCCTATACCACGTGTATTTCCCTCCCACAAAA
The DNA here is from genome assembly GCA_033629205.1 of Lithocarpus polystachyus. NCBI lineage: Eukaryota > Viridiplantae > Streptophyta > Magnoliopsida > Fagales > Fagaceae > Lithocarpus > Lithocarpus polystachyus. The sequence continues at coordinate 22,985,812 of CM066171.1, read as the reverse complement.
CCCAAATCTTTAAACTCACATTCATCAAGCACATCCCGAAAGGCTTCCATTTGGCTCCTTGGTCTGAACCTACCTCCCAATTTTTCATCTACCTTCGTGATTTCGTTGAAATCTCCTGCACACAACCACGGGAGAGTGTATTTGCTTTTTAATCTTCTCAGCTTTGCCCACGATTCATGTCAATTCCTTGTGTCAGGCTCTCCATAAAAGCCGGTGAACCTCCATTCTCCTTCCTTCCCCTTATTCACTATGCCATCTATGTGGTTGGGGGAGTATGTGTCAATGGAAAAATCACACCCCTTCTTCCACAAGATAGCCACCCCACCTCCTCTACTTGCTCTCGAAGCTTCTATCAAACCTTCAAATTTATACCGCACCTTAATTTCCTCCAGCCTAGCTTTGTCAAGCCATGTTTCGACTAGGAACACGACTAAGGGATCTTGTGCCTAAATCAAATCTCCAAGCTCCTGCGCTATCTATGGGTTCCCAAGCCCACGACAGTTCCAACATAGGATATTCATGGCTCCTGGCGGGACTGGTTGTCAGCCCCCGCCATTTCAATTGTAGTTGCCTGAACATTCTGAGAAACCTGTTTTTTCTTCCTGGGTAACTCGGAATCAAAGCAATCAGCACCTGAGCGCTTTAAAGTTTTCATAGGAGTGGCCACACGGGTGATATTTGCTTCCTTTCTCACTATCCTTTTCCACGTAGGGTTGCTGCTTACTGTTGCTACTTGTGTGTTGCCTAGCACGTGAGTCACTTGATGTCTAGGCTTTTCTACAACCTCTGTCACGTGAATATTTTGTCCCATAGATTTCTCACAAGCCTCCAATCCGCGTTGGGATAGATTATGCACATCCCTATACTCCTCGGTTCCTCCCTCCAAGTTAACCGCTGTTTCCTCATTAATTGCATATCCGTTATTTGACTTCTTCTTCAATTCAAATTTCATTAGATCCGAATCAATCTCATTTATTTTCTTTTCATGATAATCTCCTATATTCTCGGCTTCCTTTTCCAGCTGTAATGATTTTGATATTTCACCCGTTGCAGCCCTTAATTGTGTAACGTCCATAACATCTTCCTCCCTCATTATTGGCTCATTAACTTCACTTGACCTGTCCTCCATCGGATCACCTCCCTGTGCAGCCTTCCTCGTCGCCGTGTCGGAGCTCCTTTGCTCTGACCTTTTGCTTCTCTCCCTCCAATCTCTTCTGGTATCAATTTCCTTCTTTCTTGCTTCATAGTAACCCGGCACTACCACCAGCGAGTTATTGAACACCGGCAACGGAGCTGCACGTAACCAAGAACCATATTCTTGATCCTCTTTAGTCAGAGTACCACTACTTTGTATCCACCGATCGCAGTCTCTGTCAAAATGATCCAACCGACCACACCTTTCGACCCATTGTCCAGTGTGTGAACTCTCCCCCTGCAGAGTGGAAGGGTGGTATCTACTCTTATTCTAATCCTCATAACATTGCCACGATCTACCTCCACTAAGTTTGGCTCTTTACTGACTATCCCTACTGCTTCACAGAGTTTCTTGGCAATTTCTCGACTTAAATATTTGATTGGGATGTCATGAACTTGCACCCACAGTGAAACCTGATCAAAAACCAAATCCTAAACTGGAATACTGTAGTCATACCGCTTAATCATAACCAAATGTTTATCAAAACTCCACGGTTCCCCCTCCAAAATTTTCTCCTTCTCCTTCTCATTGTCAAAAATGAATAGGATGATATGGTTACCCACGTTACGCACCTTAAACCCATTTTTAGGTCTCCAGATTGGGTTAAAAGTCCGTATAACAGCTTCAGTACTCAAGGCTCTCTTGGTCAAGAACTTTGCAGCTAAGGTGACTGTCTTCGAGCTCTCAGTTGCCTTCAATTGCACTTCACCACCTTCTCTATCATCCAGAGACATATTTCCCCATTTTTTTACAAGTGTTTCCATTATTCTCAGCCTGAAATGTGGGTGCCTCTCTTCTCGCTCAGTGTTTCCCAATTCCCAGGAAAAACCAAACCACAAGCCTTCAAGTAACAGTGTTACTGAAGGGACTCACTCTTCCACACAGGAAGAATACGACAATTCTACTATATCAACCTATGTGGAAGCAATTCGCCACCCGTGATACAGAGAAACAGCTTCACTAGTTATGGAAATTTAATCCCTAATGCGTATGATTCTCCCAAAAAAGGAAAGAAATCCCTGATGTGTGTGATTAGCATGAATTTGGCATCTCAACTTTTTCTTATATTCTCTTTTTGAACCCGCTTTGGAGACTTCCCTCTTCTTCATTCTCAAAAAAAATAAATAAATAAATAAATTCCCATAGCTTAAAATTTAACAAGTAGGAACTTTGATTATGAGATATCTTATTTTAGCAATCTTGGCTTTTGGAAATACACATAAGGCAAATATAAGAAAAGAATATATGCTAAAAGTCTATAGCGTATGAACACTAGCATTGACACATTTTTCTGATTTGCTGGTGCAAAAAGACTTGATAAGATTTCAATCCACATTATTAGAGTATCCACACAAGACATCTTTCCTCCATCTCCTTAGCACCAAAAAAAAAAAAAGAAAAAAAAAAAAAGAAATGAAGACATCTTCCCTCTCCCCAATTCCAACCTCTGAAAAAGAACCATTGACTCTCTATTTTCTTTCCTGTAAGTATTGTTTACCTTGTATTTTCTTCTTTATTTCTCCACTGTCACTCTTTCCTCTTCTACCAACTACTAAGTACAACAAAAATATTCTATCATTTCGGTAAAAAAAAAAGTACAACAACAATAACAAAGCCTTAGCCCCAAAATTTCAAGGCCGACTATAGATCCTCGACATATTAGTTAGGGTCAGTTATAAATATTCACTTTCTCCATTCTACTCTATCTAAATACATCTTCTTTGTTACTTTCTTAATTGACATTCTTTTTTATTACTTCTACAGTTTTACTAATGTAATTTTTGGTCTTCTTATCTTTTTGTCTGTTCACCAGACAGATTAGGGTCGTCTACCAACTACCAAGTAGAGCCTTTCACATACACATATTTGCTTGCTTTTGTTGTAGTTTGAAAACGTACAGATTCACTGAGCATCCAGGTTAAAATGACAGCAACAACATAAAGATTTGCTAAGCTGCTTCATAACATTACTGGTATGTTCAAATAATCAGATACACTTATTCGTCTGTTTCCTTCTCTTGTTAGCAATTTTCAGTTCAACTGTACAACAAATGATGTCCACCTAATACATACAACAACCAAAAAAAAAAAGGTGAATTGCACACCCGTTTCCCTTTTCTAAGTGGGAAAGGTAATATACAAGTCGTCATCTCAAGATATGACTAAGAAATCTGTGGAAATTAATAGTCAAAATCAATAAGCAACGCTATGTCTCTGTCATCATTTTTGTTTCTTGTCAGAACCAGCAGTACTATTATCTGCTGCAGCGGAAGCTGCCAATTCCATCAACCTCTCATAATCTATCTCAGTCGACTGGAGCTTTAACTTGATCCCACCCTGAGTCCATGACCTGATACAAAGGAGAGCTTGTGTGCTATCATGTGGCATACAAAATCTTTGCTTATCTATCTCATCAGCTTTGCTGCAAAACAATTCTTCAGGTGCTACTGAAGTCGCCTGCACAGCCAAGAAATCTCGAGCCATCACAGAAAGTCGGGGGTAGCGTGTACTATTGACCTTCCACCACTCCAGAACATCTGTTGGTATTGGAGCTGGAGGCTCAGACAGATACTGAGTGAGTTCATCAGTGGCGGTGCTCAAGCTTGCTCTTCGTTTCTTTCGAGCAATTTCCTCTGCAAAAGAGACATTCCCTCCATCTTCAATCTCTTGAGCACTGTATCCACTAGTCATGGATGGAAAATGGCTGGTAGAGTAATATCTCATGAAATGCGTTCTTGCTTCCTCGAGATAGTTTTCTGAGCTGAGACTCTCAGAAATTAGCTCTCCTTTGATTCGAGGATCAAGAATTGCTGTCATGTATGTGAATATGTTGCAAACCTGGTTATTGTAATTTCTAGCCTTTATGGCCATGTCTTCGGCCGCATTCTTTAGCCAGTCAGGGCTGAGACGGGAGTCTCTGCAGACAGCAATCGTCTCAGAGATGTGATCCATAAAGAAGAGAACCAGTCCAATTGTGGGAACCTTGCTTGTGCATATGTTAGTTGTGGTTTTGTAAAACGGTTCTAAATATTGATGCACGATATTGACTGCATTCTTCTCTGTGGAGTTCAGCAGCATCCTATTGCCTAGTGTCTCCTCATACTTCCTGATTACAGCATCGATAGACTTACTAGCCTGTGTCATGTAAAATTCTACTCCATCAATAGCCACTACATCAATGCATATGTGACACGCACAAACACAATAGAGGCTACAGGCTATTTTATGCAATTATCATCAATAGCAACCATGTCAAAAATTACACATCCAATGACACCTACAAGATAGAACTACAACCACTAGCATGTAAGGCATACTTCAACAGCTGAGGTACTTTTTTTAGTATACAAATACCATTTATCAGGCATATTGGAGATGCAGGGTATCAAATCCTGTACATCTTGCATGCATAGCAAGTGCTCTAGTGCTCTAACATTTGAGCTACGTCCCCAACAGCTGAGGTACTAAAGTACACTGTCTATATTTTTCAACAACCATTCAGAGAATTGGAGAGCTGTCTTGTTAGTGATTATATCAGGAAATTATATTACATAATTAAATTTGGTAGTAATAGCATCATTAAACAAATAAATTAATAAATAAAGAGGGGAATTTTACCCTTGTCACGCATCTGTATGTTTCAAAAGCAGTGAGTGTTCACCAATACAATATATGCAAAAATTGTTTATCCATTAGCTTCAAGGCAGAGGTTAAAGTACTTTTAAAAAAAAAAAATTTCGATAAATAATACTTTTACTGATAAAGATAGATATTTTATGAACAAATCATGTATATGCGAAACTTTTCTAGAGAAGAGTATAAAGAAAAGAATTCCAGTATACTAGAAAAGAATTCTAGTATACAAGTGAATGCATGTAATTAATCCCCATGCAACAAGACCACTCAAACAGAGATCTTATAGACAAAGATTTCAGCTCAATCTTTGAAACCTCTGCACCATTAAAAGTGCAATTATTCCTCCCCCTTCAAAGCATCCACATCAGACATAAGGGGGCCATATTCCACACCAAATAGCTGCCACATTTTCCAAACCAATTCCACCATCCAAAGAAGAGCTCCATAACAGCCTAACACATCACTCAATGTGCCCCAAACATAGAAAAAAGTACAGACCACAGCTCCTGAGCCACATCATAATGCAGTAAAAAATGCTCCATATTCTCACCTTTACATGTAATACATGCAATATCAATCCACCAATATAATTTCCTCTCTTCATAAGATTGGCACAATATAATTTCCTCTCTTCATAAGATTGGCACATGTCAAAATTTTACCCCACATAATTGTCCATACAAAAAATGGAACCATTGTAGGAGCTACTACACAACTCTTTAACGTGAAACCTCTTAAAACCTCATAATAAGAACAACATCAAGTTGACTATTGCTGATCAACCTCCAGCTCAAATGGTCAAGACCCTCTCCTCTTGGGATATTAGCATACAAAGTATCAACAATAATTCCACATATTGAACCAACTTTTAGGAGATATATAATCTACTGCATTGATCTTGGTATTACACCATGCATGAAATTTAAAAAACCTCAAGGAGCTCCAATTCCCGGTCGTTGATAGCTCATACAAAAGCAAATATTCCAAGATCATATCCCTGCTTCATATAGCCTGCAAATCTCTCCCAACCTGAACGGATGCTTCTGAAGACTACAACTATATGTTCTTCTTACAACCCTAGTTGTTCATTGACCCTAATCTTATCCATTATTTGGTCCGACAACCCATGTCCATTAATGATTTCCTTCCACCGGATATCTTCATAACCGTTTACCCAACAAAGCTTCATTAAATGCGCCCAATATGGTCAACCAAACCCAATATATTATTGAACAAACAGTATTCCACTCCGCCAGATGTAATTCGAATTCATCCTCCAATCCTTCTAACAAAAAATTCCACTGCGACCTTTTCAATTTATTAGCCGCATATGTAGGAATAGTAAATAATGTTTTAATAACATAGCAACTGGTTGTTCTCCCAATAGAATTACTTAACACCAAAAATATAAATATATATATATATATATATATATATCCCAAATCCAAATAGAACGATTTAAGGCAACCTCAACGGGATCGTTACTTGGCTCTATGGCTATCTAACCCCCAACAACTATCTAAACAGTAACTCACCACACTAGGCAAGACACTAGCTGAGCAACTTCTCTTTCTTTTTTTAATAACCCAACATCTCTGATCTCTCTCTCTCTCTCACACACACACACACACACGGTCATCCAACAACTCAAAATACAGCAAAATTCCAGCAACTACAAAGTGGTCAAACAATAACTGGGAAGCACACACGGTGGCCTAATCAACACCCATGCAACAATTCCTCCCCCCCCCCCCCCCCAAAAAAAAAAAAGCTCCCCCACACCTCTCAGATCTTCCCAAACCAGCAACCCAGATGCTCTCCACCATCACTCACAGAACCCAATCACTCAAACCACCCTCACTAGATTAAAACTCCCATCAGGCTCCCTTCCAGAAACGGAAAAAGAATAAAAGCAATCACTCAAAAGCCAAGAAAAACCCACATATTGTGTGCTCACCGAGAGTGTGAGATGAGAGAGGGGTTTGTGAGGTGAAGGGAGGAGAGACAGATGAAAAAGGGGAGGGCACAGCTGAAATGAGAAAAGGAATAATATAATAGTAAAGGAGAAGATTTAAATGGAGTAGAGAAAGAACAAAGATTTTGTTGGACAGGGAATTTGAAAAGGTGGAAAGCTAAAATAGAAAGCTGCTTTTTAGCTAAAATTTTGGCTAGTTCATTGAGGATGCTTTTAATAGCCTGATTTCAGACTTGTGACTAGTTTCTTCCAAGACTCCAAGTTGTGCTGACAAAGCTTCATTCCTTAAATCAAAACATTCTTCTAAAAGGTTAATAATTTCTTCACTTTTTCTCTAATAAGAAAGAAAAAAAAAAAAAAAAATCAATCGTATCTGGATTTTTTTTCTCACATTTAATTGTAAGTTATAATTAATTCAATTAAAAACATAACTATTAGGCCAAAAGTTCAAATAGACTTTTCATTTGTGAATTTCTCTATCATAAAGTAGGAGAGTTAGACAACACAAGCAAGTACCTTGCGCACAATATCTAGCATCTGGTAATTGCCACTCCACCTTGCTGAAGCATCCAGTGGAAATTTCCAACTACCTTCTTGATAGGCTGTAGTTAATTGAATAAAATCTTCAGTCATCTCTCCGGATGCATTTAACTCAAGTAAAAACTCCCGGATCTTAGAGATTACTGGTTTTGTGGTTCTCAATCCATCATCTATGATCAAGTTCAAAGTACGAGCAGCACAGGGAATGTAACAAAAGGGACCCACTTTCTGACCATCGAGGTCCTCTTTCAAAGTGTGGCAGGCATGCACGGCAGTTTGACTGTTATCGTGGGTGCAGGAGAGGACTCTATTCTCAATATTGTACATCTTAAGAACCTTCACCAGGGAGTGATAAATCTCGGCACCCCCACAAGGTTGAGGTATGTGACAGATATCAAGCAGCACTTTTTGGAAAGACCAGTTCTCATCAATCCACTGACATGTGACACTCATATAATAAATCTTTTCGTAGGAAGTCCAGAAGTCAAGTGCGATGGAGACCTTAGAGGAAACCTGGTCCAAAGATGCTCTTACATCTTTCTGCATGCTTGTGAAAATTTCATGAAACACTGCTTTATACCTCTCACCTGGCCAGAGTTGTATTGATGGGTTCAGAAACTTATAAGAATTTACTAACCACTTTTCTTCCAAGGTTGAAGGAGGGAGAGAAGCTACAATGAGCCACTTAATGACCAACCAATTTAGATGATCATAATCCACATGGGACACTTTTGCTTGAGGTTGAGATTTCTTGATTACAGTGGTGGTGGGCTGTGGTGCTGAATTGCTGACGGCATCCCCTGACTTGTCATATCCTGGATGCCGATTACCCAGGTGCCTTCCCAAATTTCCTTCACCAATATAGGAAAAATTAATGAGGTAGATACAAAATTTGACCACAACATGATAGACTCAAAACCGGAGACAGATATAAGAAACATAAATTGGATAAAACCCCTTTTGGTTTTGGTGAAGGTGGGGAGGGGGTTTCCTTTTAGCGGGCTTGCTTATATAAAGTTCGGGGAAGGGGGATTTTCCATTTCCCATTATTAAATACTTCTTTATAAGCTCATGACTGGTCAAAGTTAATTGGCTTAGAGATAAACGAACAAGAAAAAGGAAGATGCAAATCCAGTTAACAAGTTGAGAGTGAGTGTAACTAATAGCCACTCATACAAGAAGAGCTGAGCTTCTTAAAAAGCACATTGTAATAGTTTCGTAGATTGCTTATAAAAATATTTGGATTTTGTTCATTGTAACCCTTGAATCTCTTAGACAAATTGCAAGGGATAAGAGAGAAAAGGTATCAAAATAACATTAATATTATCAAGAACAAAAACAACAAGAAAGCAGGTGCACAAAAAATTACCAGTGGCAGTCGCAATAGAATAGCTCTGTCCACAAAATTTGCACCTCCGACTTTTTCCATCAGGAGCTGTCTCAAAAAACTTGAGATAAACTGATGTCATTGTCTTCTTTCTTGGTTTAGCTGTAGTAACAGCATTTGCATTTCCCTTTTCTGAAGAACCCAATCCAATATCTATTGGATCAATGTTTGGAAGCAGTGCCATATCCATCACAGATTTGGGTTCGATATCTACATCAAGAACCAACAAATAAAAACGATCATAGATTCATAGGTTATTCATTATTGGAAGTCCAAAGTTCAAAAGCCCAATATCCACATTACAAACAAAATAAATGGAAAATCTACTGCTCAATAAGGATTATAATTTCATTTGCAGTAAATGATCACTAAAAAAAAAAAAAGGGGGAATCTTCTCCTACCAGAATGTCTGGAGATCAGTAGAACCATAAAAGAAACACCATTTCAAACAAACTGACACATATACATGTTAAGAACTAAGAAGCTCAAAAAGCCAGCAATAATCGTAGACTTGTTCATATGCATTTCCGATCAAGAATGAGATATGCTTTAACTACAGACCAAGTGTGGTAATAAGATATTTTCCCTTGCCAAAGAAAACAGCCTAATCTGAATGTTTGCTCCCCACAACTTCCTCTATGCAAGCCTTATGAAGAATTGGAGTTTTTTTTTTTTTTTTCTTTGAACAAAAGAAGCCTACCTTCAACTACCCTAATCCTCATATATCAATCACAAATGGTTTCATAAGAAACAAATATCTTTTACTAAACCTGTAGAAAGAAACATTCCTACGAAACCCTACAACACATTTCCAACTCCTAAATGAACACTGCATAAATCGTTTTATTTTGGTATAAATAAATCCTTTTACTCCTCAAGCTTAACAATGGAAATTGAAAAGGAAAGCCTTGAATTTTTGTTAAATTGCTTATTCATTACCAAATAAAAGAAGTACATGAACCTTGGTTTTGGATGAAAAATCTTTAGCAGAAACTAAACATTATCCTACATGAAGGCACATTAACCAATCCATTCATTCCTTGCTTTTTTAATAGTAAAGGTAAAGGAACACATCCATGTTAAGATCAGTGTAGTCAAAGGTGAAAGGTGACATTAAGACACCAAGTCCTTGTATCGCCTAAGGCATGAGGCAATAAAAAGGCGCTAGCCCAAGTGAAGCCAGGCTCCGTACTCTAAATATAGTTATTATACATATAATAAAATCAAATCATATGTACATAATGATTATTAAGCATGGATTGAATTTTTCAAACTGGTAGAAGGCTTTACTAATTAATCTAAGAACAGACTTGACAACAATCTCATACAAAAGTTTTCAAAATACAAAAAGAGAAAAACTATTAAAGCCAAAGATTGATATGATTGAAATTCAAATCTATCAAAAAAAAAAAACATTCCGAAATTGATGCAAAAACAAAGAGAGGTGAGAGAGAAGAAAGTATGAGAAAGAGACCCACCAATGTGGATTTAGTATATATCTATCTAGTTTTGCAAAATTACAAAATTGCCCTTTCTTTTCTAAATTTCATTGAGGCTCTCACGTGAGCGCCTTAAAGCCTTTTTAAGGAACTTGCCTAGGCTCTAAAGGCAAGAGAACCTCACTAAAGGCATCTCGCTTCAAGGCTTTAAAGGCGCCTTAGTGGTGCCTTGCCTTGCCAGGCTTGCCTTTGACTACATTGATTAAAATGTAAGAATTTTGATCCATATCAACCTCTACCTTGCTTTAAGTATCTCAATATGTATGACAAGTATTTCTTATATTGTCATACATGAAATTGGCTTCTATGTAGTATAAATTACACATAAATATTATGCAATACAATGTTGTCTGCATTGCTAGCATCTAATCTTCATTGTCACAAACAATGGTAGTATAAAAAATAAAGGCAAATTCATCACACTACCTTAACATGCGAATCCATATAATTTGCTCATGAAATAGCAAAATCATTAGCAGGATATATTAATTCCAGTACCTTTGAAAGATTTAAATGCATTTGTTACAGACCAGTCCATTTGATTCCCTGCCTTCCCACTCACTGTTCCTGTCTAGAAGTCCAACATTAATTGTGAGAAAAAAAAAATTCAAATCAAATCAAATCTTCACTCTTCAGGAAAAAAAAAGTTAAAGATCAAATCTTTAGAACTGTGATTGTAAATATTCCTCAAAACATGAATCCCTATATATATATTACAAAAATTAATTGATTATGCTCCCCACAAAATCAAATTGTATAACAAATCTTGGGAACTTGATTACAATTGTGTAATTTACAAAATAAAAGACAAAAGAAAGGGGAAAAAAAAAAGGCATGTGACAGAAATAAAACTATAGAACATTATTTATATTTATCCAATTTCCATACACATATTTAAGTGACTGAAGCCATTAGAAACTGAAAATAGTGAGCTTCACAATCAGAGTAGTAGGAACTATCAAGAACTAAGAAATGCTCAAATAATCTAAGCAATCACTTAGCTCAAACAAACTATCATATATATTATTATCATGGAAGCCAAAAAAAAAAAAAAAAGAAGAAGAAGAAAGACTAGCAGCAGCTTATAGGCTTACCCCAAAATTCATTCGAATTGGAAGCACCTCCAAAGGTCCTCCTCAATTCAAGTCCTCACTGCTAAGAAACACAATCCCAAAAAAAAAAAAAAAAAACCTCAGGGGGGTGTAATCCGGTGACCGAGGGTCACTGACCGTGAAGTGGTGAAGTGAGGTGTGTGGTGGAGTTGGGTGGTAGGAGACTGAGCAGAACAAAGTGGGCAAAGAAAACTGAGAGACAAAGAAAGAAAGAAAGAGAGAAAGAGAGAGAAGAAATGGAGGGAGATGAGAGCTGGGAAAAGAAGGATCAGCGGCGCTAGTAGATCAAAGCCGGATCTAATTATCTTTTAGCCGATAGAGAGAGAAATTTTAGAGAGAGAGAGAGAAAAGTAGATCAGCTTTGAGTCTTTTGACTATGCAGAGCCTCTCAGCCTCACACAGACTCAGCCGCGACAAAAAAAACCCAACAAGCTTCAGATCTGTTTCTTGTTTTCCTTTTTTTTTTTTCTTTGTTTTGTTTTTCTCAGACGGCTCACTCATCATGACTCAACCAAACGCACGCAAATTCTTGGTTGAGTCTTAACGCCACCGTTTTTAATCGAAACTCATGACTCATGACTCAGACTTGAGTGAGTGTCGGACAAAGGAACCGAGCCAGCTATGGTTTTTTTGTTTTAGTGTGGTTGTGTTTTTTGTTGAGCCCCAGGCCCAGCTAGCTTTGGTTCTGTTGGCTCTAAAATCCATCAGCCTCGCTCCATGTCTCGACCCAATTTCAAATTAAACGTTCATTTCCCGATTTACTCACTATTTTACTCTTTTTCCTTTTAACTAAAAATACTGTATTCTCAACCAAAATATATATATATATATATATATATATATATATTCTTCATTCATTATTTACTGCCACCCCTCTCCCAATTTTTTTTTACTTTTCCCTTTTAATAAAAGTGGTCATTTTCTCTTTTTTTTTTTTTTTTTTTTCTTTTTTTCTTTTTTCCGAATGCATCTATTGAAAACATCAAAATCTATAATAGACTACTATTAGTATTTAAAGAGATTTTTCTGTTTGGACTAAATTTTTTTTTTTTTTGTTCCAAAATACCCCTACAGCCTACTTCCACATAAAACACTATCTATAAAATAAGACCACACTTCCAGTATACTTACGTTAGTTTTCAAATTCAAATTGCTTCTACTTTAGTTCTCTAATTCTTTCAATTCTATGTTAATCTTTTTTTTCACCAATATCATCATTTTTTTCTATTTGCTTTCCTCAAATTTGCTCCTGCTCAACAGTATGTGTATGTCAATGTACTTTGATTTTTTCTATTTTGGTTTTCTAATTCATGAACAATTTCTTATATTCAGGGACGGAACCAGGATTTGAACCTGGGGGGGGCCAAAGCATGAACCAAAAAAATCTCATATGACATGGTTTATTAATAATAAAAAAAATCATGGTAGACAAAAAATTGCAATTTAGTACCTAAATATTTAAGTCAAGAAGGATATAACATGAACTAAAAAAGTTGAAAGTTACAACATGATATTCTAACGTTTTTCGAAGAAGAAGAAAAAAAAAAAAAAAGATGGACTTCAGATTTCCAAATTTTGGGTAATTGGAATTAATATGTTGATTTTATCATATTGACCAACTTATCAATATGATAATCTCATACTTTTGGATGCAACTGAAAATCACACTAATGAAGTTTTTCAAACCTTTTTTTTTTTGAGAATTAAAAAAAAAAAATTTGAGATATTAATATTAAGAGTTGACAATGCTACGTCATCAATATTGGCTTCTAAAATAATTTTGGCATTTTATCTTTTGAAAAAAATATAAATATTGTAATTCACTTTTCCATAGTTTATAAATTAATTTAAAAAGTCATAAAAATTGTTGTAACCCCGTGAGGGATTTTTTTTTTCTTTGAGATTTTTTTTGATTATGAATTATTGAATTAAAATATTGGTGAATTGGAAATTTTTTGTTTATCTTATATAGTATTTTTTTTTTTTTTTTAATTTTGGAGGGGGGGGGGGGGGGGGCAATGGCCCCCCCCTGCCCCTTAGTGGGTCCGTCCCTGCTTATATTCTAGAAAAAAAAAATCAAATATTTGTGCAAAATAGCCCTTATATTTCAACCTCACCTTTAATTTTTTTCACATATTTCTTCAAGGAATAGTGCAATGTGGTGTCCATCTTCAAGATTTTCATATCTAAACTTCAAGGAACGTGCACGAGGGTGTTAATCTTCAAAATTTTCGAGTGCTCTGTCCTCCAACTCTAACAAACTGTTTGGACTTTGGACTTGAAGTGTAGTTAACGACAAAAATGTAAGTATCTTTCATGATCTCTATTTAGAATGCCTCATGCGAGTTGGGTTCTCTGTATTACATTTGCTTTTATGAGTTGTCATTCAGTATTTGTTTTTCTATATTTGGTTTATATTTGGTTTCCTTACTTTGTTATCATTATCCTTTTCATATAATTATTTTATCTTTGAAAAAAAAAAAAAAAAAAAAAAGCAAACAAACAAACACTCTCGTCTGTCTCACGTTCTCTTATATTCCTTTTCTTAAATAACCACGTTCATTATATTCTCACGTTTCTTAGATAATGTGTTAATTTTCTTCTCCATTGGTTGATTTACCAATGAGAAAATTAAATTTATGAGGTAGATTTCGGGAATAAAATCATATATATAAGGTTCTCAATCTAAAATTCTAGGATAATTGTTGTTTAATTTGTATAAAAAAAAAAGGATTGTTTTATCTCCAAAAATGATGGCTTTGTTACTTATCAAAAAAAAAAAAAAAAATGCTGGTCAGCTTCAGATACCTCAGACTGAAGCTGACCAGCATTTTTTTTGTAGATGGCTTTCCCATCCCCTGTACCTCACAGTTTATTTGTAGCATTGTTTGTGGATTTAGAACTTATCTGAAACTTATTTTGCTTGCTGTGAATCATTAATGCTTTAAAACTTTGAGTTCTATTTTGTGAACTTATTTTTCCACGTTTTCAAATATGAGAGCTTATCACATGCACGTGGTTTTTTTATATTCACGTTTTCATATATGAGTTGTATTTGAATTTTGAACTCAAATTGGTTTTTTAAAAGTCAAATTGATATTTGTAGCATTGTTTGTGGATCTGAAACTTATTTTGCTTACTATGAATCCTTAATGCTTTAAAATTTTGAGTTCTATTTTGTGAATCATTAATGCATGTGGTTTCTTATAGTCACATTTTCATATATGAGTTTTATTTGAACTCAAATTAGTTTTTCAAAACTCAAATTGATATTTTTTATATAAAAAAAAATTAGTTGAATGCTAACTTTGGCTTAAGGGTCTGTCTTTTATGGCTTGTTTGGAAGTTTAGAGAGGGAGGAGAGTAGAGGGGAGTAGAGGGAAGGAGAGTAGTGAGGAGGAGAGTAGAGGGGAATAATTCCCCTCTACATTGTTTGGATGTTTTTAAAATTAGAGAGGGGAAATAGAGTAATTAGCCATTTAGAAAAGGTAATTTTGTTAATTTAGAAAGGGTAAATTAGGGAATTCATTTGGCAAATAACTTATCTACTCTACTCTCCCTCCAAATCTCTCCAATTTTGAGAAATTAAAAATGAGGGGTTAGAGGTAGTTGAAACCCCTCCAAACCCCTCCAAATCTCTTTCCCTCCTTCCTTAAAAAACTTCCAAACAAGATAATTGAATTACTCTCCCTCCCTCTACTCTACTCCCCCTCCTTTTTTTTACTCCCAAACAGGCTATTAGAGTTTAGGAGGGGGGGGAAAAAAAACCTTATTATTTTATCATGATTTAGAGTCTAAAAGGAATATTCCTTTAATTCCCACATAAAAGACTGCCTACAAAATAAGACCACACTTTGTTATCATTATCCTTTCCATATCATTATCTTTTCTTTCCTTTTCTTTTTTAATATTTTCCTTTCTTTTATTTGGTCAGTTTGATGAATGCTTAATATTTTCTCTAATTAATCAGCATTTTTTAAAGAGTGAGAATGATATATATTGATTTGTCTATTTTTTTGTGGTTATCGGGCTTGACTCATTATGTAGTTTACGTGTTCTAAGTGGTGCTCTCTCTTCCTCCTATTATTTTTGTCTGTTGTTTTTCTTACATTGCCTTACTCTCTATTTTTTCATATTTTTTTAGGGTAACATAATAACAATTTTGTTAGATTGCATAACAGGCACATTTTATGAATTCAGGTGAGCAAAATGCTAGTCAATCTATCAAGTAGTTGTTAAAGATCATTTTTTGTAAATATCCTACTTATATATGCCTATATTTATTAATTTGTGTAACGTTGACAGCCCTTCTTATTTTATTTTATTTTATTTATTTTAGCTTTTTTAAGCATGCTAAAATTTAGTTATGGATGTGTACTAAGTGCTTATCTTTTAGGATTAAATATAATTACATAACTACCATTTAAATATACTTATATATGGTTATGGATGTGTAATAACTAGCTACCTTTTAGGACTAAGTGGCTGCCTTTTAGGATTTTTTAAAACAAAAAATTGATAACTCTCATTTAAAAGAAAAAAATGATAATTGTGACATTCTATATGATCGGTATATCTTCTTTTGCCATTACAAAGTTCACAATCCAAAAGGAATAATTTTCATTCATTAAACTTTTGGGCTTGGGTTCAAAAAAATAATAGATGCACCAAAAAAAATTACATCGCTTTATATTAAACTTAGAGAATAGGTGGACTTCTCAAACGGTATTCTTGGTGTTTTAAGAAATTAATACTATTTAAATTTTCTTTTACTTCAACTGAGTCTTAATCATATTTCCAGCTTTGTTAAAATTAAATCTGAGAGTGTGACAGACATTAAAAATTATATGTTACACTCAAAATCAGCTACCAATCAATTTTAATCCAACCTAACAATAAAATTTTATACTAGCCTCATGCTCAGAGACTCTTCTATTTTTTTTTGGTAAAAATTAATAATTTGAATCCATTATAATTTGGGATTACTACATTTTTGCAATCATAAAATACTTAAAGGTGTGATGAGTATTATGGGTTTGTGGGTGAAATAATTTTTCATCACACCTCTAGGTATTTTATGATTGGAAAACTATAGCAATCTCAAATTATAATGGATTCAAATTATTAACTTTTACTCAAAAAAAAATAGAAGTGCCTTTGAGCACGCGCGTGGGCGCATGCTCAGAGGTTAGTTCGACCTGAAAGTCATTTCCCTTCCCCTCTAAGTTACATTGTTTTACCAACGTATTTTCACACTCACATTGTCACCACTATTTTATGTGGCAGAATTTGATTGACTGTATGTCATTATCATATGAACTCATCATTTTTTTCTCAACTACTTACGGTTTGCCATGTAAAAAAATTGTAACAAAGCGTGTGGCATTATAAAATGTTGTACCGAATCAACTTTTAATAAACTTTTGGTTCAATTCTAGCTAACATTTTCTACTTTAACTAACCCATTATTCACATAACTTTACATCAAACTCATTATTTTTTGTGGATTCTTGTTAACTCATTCGGTATAGTTTCCTGTTGTCAAATAAAATATTTAAGATTTACAATTTGCTTATACCATAAATTGATTATTGTCTTAGCATAATAATCTTTAGCAATCATCATGAAGTAAACATCATATATTGAAATTTTATTGTATCTAAAAAGAAATAAATAAAGCATAACCACTTTTTATATCCTGTCTTTTTTCTTCATTTAATTTATTCTTTCTATCCTGTTTTTATTTCATTTAATTTATTCTTACAATTGCAAAGACCAAAATACAACTTCTGACAAACATAAACAAATAACGAGGTTTATCCATGACGACATGATTTGCAAACTCGTTGGAAAAAAAAAAAAAAAAAACCAATCAAGCATTTAAGCTCATAGAAATTTTATCTTTGATTTACAAGCACAAGGAAATTTCCACTTTCTCAAAGTGGAAATTTGAGAAAGTAAACCCCAATTATAGTTTTCAATGTTCTTTTTAAAAATGTTTTTTTTTTTTGTTGAACTTTTTTAAAATGTTGTAATAATGTAAGAATTTTCTTAATTTCTTTTTCTTGTATATGTAACTCTTTTTCCCCATAACCTCTATGTTAAAAAATTGGATTTCATCTCTGACATTTTTATTTGAACCCTTCTATCCACACTTAACGTTGAAAGTAAACTTCTTAACTTCTCACGCAGGTGAGCTTTACTTCTCACATTCTGTGAGCTCTACTTTCCATCTTTCTTCTTCCTATCATAAGGGAAGTACAGTGTGAGTCCATTCGGAGCAAAACCTGCCCAAACAGAAAGGAGGTAGACTGTAGACTCTACCATGGAGTCTGAGGTGCTAGAACGCATACAACGGATGAAACTCACTACGGAGGAAGACGAGGTTATGTCAATCCGACCAGTGAAGAGAGACAAAATCTTAGAGGAATTCTCCCTAAGCCTCATTGGGAGATTTCTCACGTCAAAGCAAATAAACTTATGGGCTGTAAAAAACTTGCTGCGGACTATGTGGAAGTTGGGCGAGGATATGAAGATAATTGAAGTGGGTGAGGGGATCTTACAATTCAAATTCTCGATGGAAAGCCAACTACTGTGGGTTTGGAATAACGGACCGTGGTGTTTCGACAACCATCTCTTGGCTTTGCGTAGATGGGAAAAAGGGATGTCCGCCAGCTCAGTCACCTTCTCGACACTGCCTTTTTGGATTCAAATATGGGGTCTGCCGTTTGATCTGATTAACGAAGAGGCAGGAAGAGATATTGGTAGAAGTATTGGAGATTTGGTGGAGGTTGACTGTAAAGCTTTCAACTCCGACCAAGCCAAGTTCTTGCGGATACGAGTGGAGGTCCCACTTGATAAACCACTCCGGCGAGGTGGTCCGGTGATTAGCCCAGAAGGAGTGACGTCTCGTGTGGCGTTCAGGTATGAAAGGTTGGTGGTTTGGTGCTTTAGTTGTGGCCGAATTGGCCACGACCATAAGGACTGCCCGTCATCTGTGGAGGCCAAGGAAGGGGATCGTCCCTATGGAAAGTGGCTCAAGGCGGGGATGAGGGGGAGACCAATGGAGGTAGATGGAACACAGTACCAAGCAGACCGAACCCAACGACACCCACGAACCAAACCACAAAATACCTGCAACCCTTTGTCACCTGAAACCTCAACACCCAGCAAACCAGACGCCGGAAAATCTGTGCAACCTAAACCCGATATTTCGGCGAAAACCAAAACAGCAAACCCGATTAACGCGCCAGTTAATGCAAACCAAGATTTTCCGGAAACCCAGTCATGCCAATTAACGCAACAGTTACACCCCATGAAAGCCATGCACGTTTCCATCACGTCATCACAGCTGGCCACAACTAATGCATACGTTTCAAACCCACTGAAATCAAACACCATAAAAGCCCAACCCCATAACGCCACATTAACACAGCCATACCCGGATAGCCAAAACTTTCCATTCTCTGACCAACCAAATTTAAAGCCCACATTAAACAATACCGAGATTCCAGTTAACACACTATTCACGGTCCCAATTTCCTACGACGCTAAACAAAATAATACACAAACCCTACGCACACCACCCTCACATGACCAACTTAAAATACCAAAAACAAAACACATGCCGAAAAAACCTGCCTTTTCCTCAGCCAACACAAAACCCACCCAAACCAAAACACAACCCGAGCCTTCACACCCTACTCTTTTGAATGCCGGCACAAAGAGACAGCATGAAGCCAACAACCATGGGTACAACGATGCAAAGCGATGTAAGGTGGATGACAAGGAAATACAAACGGAAATATCAACGGTGGAGGCTGTGGCTCAGCCCCGCCGATCGCAATGATCGTCCTAAGTTGGAACTGCCGGGGGCTTGGGAACCGCCGTGCAGTTGAAGTCCTCTCTGAATTGGTGAGGAAAAAAGCTCCCACAATTTTGTTCCTCATGGAAACAAAATTGACCGACAGTGAGATGAAATCAATTAAGACGAAATTAGGTTTTGATGGTATGCTGGCTGTTTCATGCAACGGACGTAGAGGTGGATTGGCACTACTTTGGAGGGAGGGGGTGACTGTAGACACACAAACATACTCACCAAACCATATTGACGTGGCTGTACACACACAGTCTTCACCAATATGGAGACTAACAGGTATATATGGCCACCCGGAGGAAGAACGCAAGCCTGATACTTGGAGACTCATGAGACACCTACATGCCCGAGCTTCTCTCCCTTGGGTATGTTTAGGTGTTTTCAATGAATTGCTGGCATCAAAGGAAAAAAATGGGGGCAACTTTTGTGGAAGAAAGGTTGGACAGGGCAGTTGCAACAAGTGAATGGTGTGAGATATTCCCTAGAGCAAAGGTCAGTCACCTCTCGGTATCCTATTCAGACCACGATCCGATTATGTTGGACACAGCACCACCCACTCAATCCCGTAGAAGAAGGCAGAAAATCCAGCGTTTTGAAGAGAAATGGGCGACTCACACTGATTGTGAAAGGATAATCCAGGAGTCATGGAACCAGATACAACCCCATGGTAGCCTTATGTATTGCCTATTTGAGAAAATAAAAAAATGCAGAATGGACCTCATAGCTTGGAGTCGTGCCACGTTTGGGAATACTAGAACTCGCCTTGAACAAAAACAAGGAGAGCTTACCACTCTGATGGAAGAAGGCTATAGGCAAAATCTAGAGAGGATACATGGGGTGACGGAGGAGATAAACGAGCTACTGCACCATGAGGAGATATACTGGAGACAAAGGTCGAGATCCTTATGGCTAAAAGCAGGAGATAAGAATACAAAATTCTTCCACCAACGGGCGAGCCAGCGAAGGAAGAAGAATAACATTATGGGATTGTATGACGGGGAAGGTGTGTGGCACATTGATGAGGATAAAATTGCCTGCATAGCAGAACAGTACTACAAACAGCTCTTCACGTCTTCCACCTCACTAAACATGGATGATGTCATAGGGTCTGTGGATCGTATGGTGACGGAAGGCATGACACACTCATTGACCCGCCCTTATACAGAGGAAGAGGTGAAAGCGGCCCTGTTCCAAATGCATCCATCGAAATCACCAGGACCTGATGGTATGTCGCCTTTCTTTTTTCAAAAGTTCTGGCATATTGTTGGACATGATGTTACTGCTGCTGTATTATCTGTTTTGCACTCCGGAAGATACCTAAGGAAAATGAATTACACTCATATTGTGCTTATCCCAAAAAAAAAAGACCCAGAATATATCACAGATTTTAGACCAATTAGTTTGGGAAATGTTGTTTCACGAATTATTTCAAAGGTTCTTGCCAACCGGATAAAGCCCATTTTACCCAATATCATTTCTGACTCACAAAGTGCTTTTGTGCCTGGTAGAATTATAACAGATAATACTACAGTGGCTTTTGAGATGGTCCATCGTATGAGAAACAGGAGAAGAGGGCGAAAGGGCCACATGGCAGTAAAACTTAACATCAGTAAAGCATATGACAGGGTGGAGTGGGAGTTCCTCCAAAGGATAATGCTTAAAATTGGCTTACCAGAGCAATGGGTCAATCTTGCCATGGAAACTGTGCGTACTGCATCCTATTCAACCCTAATCAATGGAGAAGCTAGAGGTCTCATCACACCGTCCCGCGGCATCAAACAAGGAGACCCTCTGTCTCCTTACCTATTCCTATTTTGTGCCGAGGGACTCTCCTCTCTCATTCGTAGAGCTATGGATAACCAGCTCTTGAAAGGAGTGATGTCTTGCAATGGTGGGGTTAAGCTCTCACACTTACTATTTGCGGATGACAGCCTACTTTTTTGTGAGGCTACAACTGCTGAATGCCGAAATCTGCTTCAAATATTGGAGTCATACGAGAAAGCCTCAGGTCAAGCCATTAACAGACAAAAAACCACTCTCTTTTTCAGCCCGAACACAAGGCCACAGGTGAAAGAAGAAATCCGAGACATGCTGGGAGCGCAAATCATGACTAACTGTGAGAGGTACCTCGGGTTACCAATGGTGGGGGGTAAATCCACAGTGAGCACCTTTAGGGAGGTACAGGAGAGGGTCACCAAAAGAGTAATGGGATGGAAGGAAAAAAATATCTCTAAGGCGGGAAGGGAGGTACTAATTAAGACGGTGGCACAAGCAATCCCAACCTATTCCATGAGCATGTTCAAAATCCCAAATAGAATCTGTGATGATATAAATTCGGCATTAGCTAAATATTGGTGGGGTCAAACACGGAATGAGAAGAAAATCCATTAGATTAAATGGAGTAAACTGTGCAATCCAAAGGATAGAGGGGGAATGGGCTTTAGAGACATTCGAGCTTTCAACCTCGCCATGCTAGCAAAACAAGCATGGCGGCTAATCCATGAAAGCCACTCTCTATTTTTCAGAGTGTATAAAGCGCGCTACTTCCCTAATTGTTCGTTCATGGAAGCCGAATTGGGGTGCAACCCCTCTTTTGTGTGGAGAAGTCTACTTGAGACTAGAGAACTTATACGAGCAGCCACAGTGTGGAAGGTGGGAGATGGGAAGAGCATTAGGGTTGATGACCACAGGTGGCTCCCACATCCCCCACAATTCAGACCCGACGCAGAGAAAAACATAAAGGTGTGTGATCTGTTCAATCCGGACACAAGGCAGTGGCATCAACAGCTACTATTCCATACATTCATGCCTAACACGGTGGCGGAGATTCAACTTTGCAGGCTGGGTACAACACCTGACCGGGATAGGTTAATATGGAAGGAAAATAAAAATGGCGCTTTCTCGGTAAAATCGGCTTATCGAGTAGCAATTCGCATGAGACAAGTTGAACGGGTGGAGCACTCTTTGGCACAGAGGGATAAAAGGCTGTGGAACCGTCTTTGGCAGCTACAGGTGCCGCCCAAAGTCAAATTGTTTGTCTAGAGGGCGTGCTCTGACGTACTCCCTACCAGTTTGAATCTATGGTGAAGAAAGACCCCGTTGGACCCGGCATGTGCAGTCTGTCAGCTATACGATGAGACGGTGGCTCACGCTCTTTGGAGTTGCCCCATGGCTAGTAATGTTTGGGCGATGGTAGAGGGAAAGTTGCAGAAAAGAAGCTCGTACGCAGTGGATTTCTACGGCCTGGCGAAAGAACTGGAGTCAGTGTTGACGAAAAAAGAAATGGAGGTGTGGGCAGTGGTCTCATGGGCCATCTGGAATGCAAGAAACAGGTACATTTTTGACAGAAAACAGGCCCACCCCTGCGATACTCTTAGGGGAGCCATGACACTGTTACATGACTACCAAAGGCTTTGCCAATGATTAGTATATGTGCACCAGTGAGACGGGGTGTTTAGTACACCTGTGGTAGTGGTTGCTTTGCTTGTATGCTTTGTGTCGTACTGTCTTTGTTTATAAGCCATCACATGCATACCCATGCCAAGCCAATATGATTACTCTATGTTTACGTTGGCCTGGTCTTACTTGTAATATTTACTTGATTTATATAAAATTCCTATCTTGGTTGTCAAAAAAAAAAAAAAAAAAAAAAAACTCTTTTTCCCCCTCTTGTCACTAAGTAATTAGAGTCTTTTTTTTTAAGTAATATTAATGCACCGGTCTTTTGATAAAAAATGGAAAGAAATTAATTTGTATATCAATGTTTTTTTTTAATAAATTTATTATAATCATACTTATAATGCAGATAAAAATGTCAAATTTAGTACACAAAACTCTCCCTGCCTCTCTCTCTCTCTAACTTGTTGTTGCATAGTTGTACCACCCGCTCCCCATCTTTGGTTTTGACCACCTAAAAGGGCCGCCCCATCTCCAATTAATTCAAACCACATCAAGCTATTTTTCTCATTTTATTCTTGATATTTTTTCTCATCTTGTTTTTCTTTTTATCCCCATTTAAAGATGTTTATTTTTATTTTTTATTAAGGTGTGTTTTTATGTTTATCAGTTGTGTTGTTTCCACTTTTGTATCTGTTAGAGATGAAATCACATCAAGCACTATGGAAATTTGCTATCACTTTGTGAGAGGAAGCAGTTTGGGTGGAAGAAACTCTCCTCCATATCTTTGAAGGGTTTTATGGCCTAGATGTATACTTCACTTACATTAATAAATTTTATCAATTCAAGTTATAGTTTACTTTTATTTAAGTTATTTTTTAATTTAGCAAAAAAAAAATCCTTCTAATTGGTAGGCGCTTCTTAGTGTTTCCAAGTGATATATTTAGGATTCAAATCATTCCATCTCTAAATATTGAATTATCAAAAAATAAATAAATAAAGAATTATTAAATATTATACACAATTTATTTATATGAATTTATTAAATTTAACTAAATCTAATCTAGTATAATTCAATAATAATATTGTAAAATGAAAGCTAAGAAAACTCTCATAAAATATTGTAACATAGTGTTTACCGTTTTATTTCATGTGTCATGATATTTCTTTATTTATTTATTTTTAATTGAGAGTCAAATTCCGTAAACTTTAAATTTTTTTGTTGTTGGAGCATTTGGTTTGAAAAATCTAATATGTCTTTGACATCCAGGTTCTTAGGATTATGATGCCTAAAAACTTAGTGTCCACAAGTGTAAGTATGTCAATATTTAGTTTGATTAGAAAGCTAAAAAGATTCTCCAAAATGTAAGATTCTCATACTGTGGTGGCTTTAGGAATTTTTTTAGTGTGGTCACTAAAAACTTTAAATTATACAAAATATAATAAGAAGATAACTTGAATATATTAACGTAATAAATAAATAATAAACTAATAAGAGATAAAGTGAAAATTGAAAATGCTGAAACATGAATAGTAAAATGAGAGAGGTTTAAAATGATAATAGAGGAGAAAAATGGAGACAAATAGAAAGAGAAATAGATGATAGTATTTGCTAGAATTGTAAGCCAAATTGTAAAGAGAGCAAAATTATTGCGACTGCAAAGTACACCAAAGAGAGCATAATTACTAATACCATCAAGGAGAGCTCATAACCACAGTATTTCTGTTGGAACCGTTTTTTAAGGATAAATGAAATTAGAAATTATTTTTATATAATGAGTTGAACGAGTTACAAATTTGAATAATTAAAGAATTTTTTTTAACAGGCTTTTTTGTTGAATAATTTTTTCACTTGTTGTTTGGATTAATTTTTATGTTATTTGGGCAAATTTTTTTGTTGTTTTAAAGCCTTTTTTTTTTTAAGGGGTTAAAAATTATGTTTTGGGGGGCCAAATTTTTGGAGTAATATTACGTCCATATCATTTTTAAAAATTTTATGCAACAAGTTTTTATTAGTAGATAAAAAAGTAATATCAGTCTTAAGTCCAAATTAGAATCAATAACAACACCTAAAGTTGTTTGTTTGTTTGTTTTGTTTTTTTTTTTTTTTTTTTTTTGGTTTAGTCCCTGCTTACGAAGGAGTCGTTGTTGTTTGGTACATCTTTGGATAACACGTTTATCCAGAGAGCTTCTTTGTCCCTTCTTATGAAGGAGTTTTGTGTTGTTCTGTCCCTTCTTACGAAGGAGTTTTTGTTGTTCTGTTCCTCTTTGGATAACAAGTTAATCCAGCTGGTGGGGTTTTTTCTTATGGGGGTAAAGGAAACACTATCTTGGCAGAGAAGGTTCTCAGGTTTCAAAGCAAAGGAATGTTACAAGTCTTGGACTAGGATGCACGAACACGGACACGGCGATTCGGCAATTTTTGAAAAACTAGGACATGACACAGCGTGGACGCGGCAATTAAATAATTAATTGAATTTTATATTTAGGCATATTTCTTAATATTTTTAGACATAAAATACATTTATGTCTAGAATTTAAATTATTTAAGAACTACAAATAAGTAAACTAATACCCAAAGTAGAACAATAATACAAATAAATAAAACTATATGGCAAAACAAAAGGCTGAGTAAAGAAACAAAAAAAAGAAGGTATAACTTATATGATAGTAACAACATTATATATGGTACATAATGGCAGTAACAACATTATATTATATCCCACTTTCACATAGTAATAGTGAGAGTGGGATTAAAAAAAAAAAACGCTTTATAATGAGTATTTAAGTAACCCATTCATGGCCAAATATCTTATATCTAAAAAAAAAAAAAAAAAAAAAAACAAAGAAAGGCTTAAAGAGGTTAAACCTGACCTGTTGTCCATGTCGAGAGAGAGAGATCGGAAGGGACAAGGCACGTCACCGATGGGCCCAATCTAGCTCCAGCAAGGGACAAAGGGCAGCGGCAGCGGGCAGAGGTCAAAGGGAGGGTGGGTGGGTTGAGAAGTGAGAACTTGAGATGGGTTTCGGTCTAATGACTTCTCAGGCTTGTTGTTTTAGGATATATCACAAGATCAACGGTATTGGTAAGTCCATCTATCAAAATCTGTGATTTTCTTCTTCTTCTTCTTCTTCTTTTTTCACTGCTGACGTGTCGGACGCACTGGAGTTGCATCGAAGCTGTGTCGGAGAAGCGAAAAAAAAAAAAAAAAAGGACACTGCTCGCACACCAAAATCCGGCGAATCGTACCGGTTCCAGTGTTTGATACATGTAGGACACTGACATGACGCCAAAAATGGTGTGTCGATGCAACCCAGGTCTTGGATGCTGTAGGGAGTGACAAGGGTGACGCCAGTAGGAACAGAGGCCAATCCGACATGGTAGCAACAATGGAGGCAACTAATGCACAGGCGGCGCCGGTGGTGAACCTTGTTCCAAGGGAATCTGAAACTGGTGGAAAGGGCATTAATGCAGATTTGAATTCGAATTTAATTCCCAATGAAGGGCTAGAAATTAATGCGAGTAAGGATTTCTCTCAAGAATTAAATGCGCACATAATTGCTGAGAGAGGGACAGGCACAAAATTAGCAACGGCTACCAGGATTAATGGAGTTATAAAATCCACGGAGAAAAATAATGAGGGTAGTGTTATGGTACTACTACTACACTATGATGAGCTAAAGAGGAATGTGGGAAAGGTAGTAATTGAGAGTAGCTGCTAGGTGGATTATCAATTTCAGAGGAAGGTGACTCGGATTCAACCAATACGAAATCATGTGAGTGTACAAACGTGATGTTTCAAAAACGTATTGAGGAGATTGACAATGAATTAATGAAATTTGATAAGCACGTGAGCGAGAAGGGGGGCGTGGAAAAAGAAGAGGGTACGGGTCCAAGGAAAATAGGTTGTGTGGATGAAATAGAGAGTAATCCTACTGCTGGGGTGACAGCAGCAGGGATAGATAAGGCCGCCAAAAAGAATGATGCTCTACCCAGAAATCACTGGGATGGTTCTAGCGACAGAGAAGCACAAACCTCACAAACAATTCCAAAAGCTGGTACGTGGTCGAGACTGCGTACAAACAGATCGGTTGCTAGTGTAACTTTGGTTGTTAACGTGGGGCAGAAAAGGAGTGTATTGGAGGAGGAAAGCTACTTAGTGTTACCTACTTAGTGTTACCTGAAAAAAAAAAAAAAAAAAAAAAAAAAAAAAAAAAAAAAAAAAAAAAAAAAAAAAAACTAGGGTTTCAAATAGTGGTGGGGAAAACAAAAATGAATTGGTGGAGGCTCGATCTCAGCCCCACCAGTTATCATGAGTATTTTATGTTGGAAATGTTGAGGGCTTGGAAACTAACAGACAGTTCAGGAGATCGATGACTTGGTCTGGGCACAAGATCCCTCAGTGGTGTTTTTAGCCGAAACATGTCTAGTTGAAGCAAGGCTAGGTGAAATTAGAGACAGATTGCAGATGGGTAATTATTTTGGTGTTTCAAAGATACAGTTAGGGGGTGGTTTAGCTGTATTTTGGAAGAAGGGGGTTGAATTGGATGTTGAATCATCTTCGCTAAATCACATTGATGTACTAATTAATAAAAGTAAGGAAGATGGGTGGAGGTTTACAGGTTTTTATGATGAGCCGACGACACAAAGAAGGACGGAATCTTGGAATCTTATGGGCGATTTACATGGTAGATTTTCGGTACCGTGGTTATGTGCAGGTGATTTCAATGAGATTACAAGGACTCATGAGAAGAAAGGTGACAAATTGAGGCCATATAGTCAAATGAAAAATTTTAGGGATGTTTTGGATGAGTGCGGTCTTATGGATTTGGGTTATATGGGTAGCAAATTCACATGGTTCAAAAATTTTGCAAATGGTGTTGCTATTTGGGAGAGGTTGGATAGAGCCTTGGGAACTACAAATTGGCTTGAACACTACCCGGCTACAAAGGTAATGGTTTTGGAGTGAGGAATGTCAGATCATAAACCCATGATAATCCATCCAAGGGGGGTTTCGATGAGGCCAAATAAACCATGGCATTTTGAGCAGATGTGGTTGGAGGATGAAGGCTGCCATGATACAGTGGCTTCGACATGGAGAGATGGTGAGGGGAGTTCACCAATGACTCGAGTGGTGGATAAAGTGGGAAAGTGTCAAGCAAAATTAAAATGGTGGAGTAAAAGATGCTTTGGTAATATTACATGGGAGATAGCAGAAAAAAAGAAAAGGATGAAGGAAGCAGAGGAGTCGGCCATCCATGGAAGCAATGTGGAAACGTTGGTGCAATTAAAAAAGGATTTGGCAGATTTGTTAGTAAAGGAGGAACAAATGTGGCAGTAACGATCAAAAATCCATTGGTTGAAATTAGGTGATAAAAATTCAAAATATTTCCATAATAAAGCATCTCAATGATTTAGAATAAACCGGATTTTGGGTCTTGAGGATTCAAGGGGAGTTATGTGGATGGAAGATAATAATGTGGCTAGTTTGCTAGAAAATTAGTACCAGCAACTTTTTACTTCCTCAAATTTGTGTGACTTGGAAGAGGTCACTCAACACATAGGTAGGGTAGTCACGGATGATATGAATAGGGAGTTGATGAGAGAGTTCACAAGGGATGAGGTGGAAATGGCTTCAAATCAGATGGCACTTTGAAAGGCTCTGGGACCTGATGGCCTGCCACCCATATTTTATCAACACTATTGGCAAGGTATTGGAGGAGATGTGACTAAAGCGGTGCTGGCTTGTTTGAATTCTAGAACGATACCTTCAGGTTTGAATCATACCTATCTCACTCTCATTCCTAAAGTGAAGTGTTCAGTTAAAGTTTCAGATTTCACGCCTATTGCTCTTTGTAATATTTTATATAAAATTATTTCAAAGGTATTAGCAAACAGATTGAAGAAATTGTTGCCAAAAATAATTTCTGAGTTTCAAAGTGCTTTTCAGACTGATAAAGCCATCTCAGATAATATTTTAGTGACATTTGAAAGTTTACATCATATGAAAACAAAGAAAACAAGAAAAACAGGTTTTATGGCTATGAAGTTAGATATGAGTAAGGCTTACGATAGGGTGGAATGACCTTTTCTTATGAAAGTTATGGAAATGATGGGTTTTCATCAGAAATGGAAGGGTTGGATTTATGAATGTATAAGCTCAGTGTCTTTTTCTGTCATGGTTAATGGGGAACCAAGGGGCCATATTGTCCCATCTAGGGGTTTGAGGCAAGGGGATCCTTTATCTCTTTATTTGTTTCTCTTATGTTCTGAAGGCCTAAATGGGTTGATACAAAATACTGTAAATGAAAGAAAAATACAGGGATTCTCTCTTTGTAGGGGGCGCCCCCGAATTTCTCACTTATTTTTTGCAGATGACAGTTTTTTATTTTGTCGTACTAAAGTGGAAGAGGTTTAGACCATCCAAACCATCCTGACTTTGTATGAGAAAGCATTGGGCTAGCAAATAAATTCTGACAAGACAACACTCTTTTTTGGCAAATCTGTGGGTGATGACTCAAAAAATGCCATTAAAGAGCTTCTTATGGTGCCAAAAATAAAACAGTATGAAAAGTATTTGGGGTTATCAACTGTGGTGGGAAAAAATAGAAGAGCTAGTCTAAATTATATAAAATATAAGAGTGTGGGGAAAACTGCAAGGGTGGAAAGAGAAATTGTTGTCTCAAGTTGGAAGAGAAGTGTTGCTAAAGGCGGTTGTTCAAGCCATACCCACTTTTGCAATGGGATGCTTTAAACTCCCATTAGGCCTTTGTAGAGATATTGAGATGCTAATAAGAAAATTTTGGTAGGGACAACGAGGGGAGCGGAGAAAAGTTCATTGGAAAATTTGGGAAAAGCTTTGCAAATCGAAAAAGAAGGGTGGATTAGGATTTAAAGAGCTTGCAAAATTCAATGATGCGATGTTGGCCAAACATGTATGGAGGCTTATGCATGACAAAAACTCTTTGTTTTATCTTGTATTTAAGTCAAAATACTTTCCCATGGGTACTATTTTTGATGCAAAACATGCTTTAGGTTCCTTTGCATGGAAGAGTATCTTAAAGGCAAGAAGAGTAATCTTGATGGGTGCAACATGGAGAGTGGGGGATGGAAGATCGATTAGTGTGTTTAATGACAGCTGGATACCAGGATTTCCAAATGGCAGAGTGATATCTTCTTCTCGGGTTTGGACAGAAGCATTAGTGTGGCAGATTTGATAAATCATGAATTGGGTTGCTAGAAAGTGAATGTGATTGAAAACTCTTTGCTCCCGTTTGAAGCCCAACAAATATTAGCTATCCCGTTATGCACCTCAGCACAACATGACCTTATTTACTGGTCCTCAGAAAAAAATGGCATATACTCAGTGAAGTCAGACTACAAGATGTTGTGTGAGGAAGCAAGAAGGGAAGAAGCCTCGGGTTCAACCAGAAGTGGAGGTTCGGGCTTGTGGAAGGGTATATGGAAACTAAAGGTGCCGGGTAAGCTTAAACACTTTTTGTGGAAGGCTTGCACTGATAGTTTACCAACTAAGACAAATTTGTTGAAAAGGAAAATTATTGCAGAACCAACATGTCATCTCTGTGGTCGTTGTTCTGAGGATGTTAAGCACGCTCTGTGGGAGTGTAAAGCAGTAAAAATTGTGTGGGACAAGGAATTCAGTTGGGTTAATTGGTTTTAGGCAGCCAATGGAAGTTTCCTGGACTCGATGGAGCGAATCATTAAAAAATCAGGAGTTGTTATTTGTAACAACGGCTTGGTTTATTTGGATTCATCGAAACAAAAGTTGATTGATAGAGAAGACTACACTGTTGGGTGGTATTGCTGAAGCTGCAAAGTGTTGGCTGCTGCAATTTCGATTAGTCCGTGGGGAGCCCAGCAATTCAAAGCTGCCTCTCCGTCGCAATTGGGTGCCACCAGAATCAAGGGAGTTTAAGGCAAATTTTGATGGGGCGATATTCAATGAGAGTGATGAAGCTGGTGTGGGCGTGGTGATTAGGGACTCTATGGGTCATGTTATTGCAGCGATGGCTGATTAAATTCGAAAACCTCACTCGGTGGAATGCTTGGAGATGGTGGCAGTTGGACGTGCAGTGGTTTTTGCAACAGAGATTGGTCTACAACAGTGTCACTTCGAAGGAGATTCGCAAACTGGTATCAAAGCTTTGAAATTGGGTGATATGTTCTCCTCATCCTTTGGCCATTTAGTTAAAAACACTTTATTTTATGTTCACTCCATGAGATGTTTTTTTTTTTCCTTTCATATTGTTAGGCAAGGCAATGCAGTCGCATATGCTTTAGCTCAGAGAGCAAGACTTTTATTTCCGTTGTTAGTATGGATGGAAGATGTTCTACCTGATGTTTTTGCTTTTGTTTCTACAGATTTTTCAGTCATTCAATAATATTTACGGGCTTGGTCCGGTTCCTCAAAAAAAAAAAAAAAAAAATCAATAACAACTTACCACATAAGATTTGTTGTGAAATCATTTTCAAAATGTTTTGGATGTAGCATTAATCTTATTTTTGTAGAACTCAAATTATTGTAATTCTCAAATTCTTGCTAGTCTTTTTGCTATGAATGAATGAGCTATTCATAAACAACTCAAGGCTAAGTTTGGGAAAAAAAATTATATTAATTTATTTAGCAAATAATTCAAACTCAATCCTAAGTTTAAGCTTAATGTTCTATATATAAAAAAATGAAGCTCAACAATTTAACAAGTTAAGCTTAAACATGATAAATGCATTCATAAACAGGCTAAAAAATATAAAACTATGAAACTTGATTTGATTATATATAAATATTAAAGGTTTATATATACACTGTAAGGACCAAAAAGTCTGGCGGCCCAAGCCCACTTATAGATTAGTGGTTGGATCAGTTCAACCGTGGCCCAAAATAAAGAATTTGTAAGAGAGGAAACCAGACAACCAAAGGGGGCTTCGCTCGAGGACAAAAAACAAGGAAGAAAAGATCAATCGTATTAGATAGGTGAACCAATTTATCCTTACAAGCTGGTCCGAGGAGGCCACAATTACATAGGAATTATTACTGTCCACTTGCTTTTTTCTCAGTGTTCTTGTTTCTTCTTTATCTCTTGATCCCTTTTTTTTAACCCCTTCTCTCTCTGTGAACCTTCCTTTTCTTATATACTCCTCCCTTATGATATCTCAATCATCCATCCTCACCTAACATCCCTCCTCTTATGACACTTGTCGCTTTTTACATCTGAAGAAGGTGGTGGAATGAGTTTGCTTAGCTGTGATTTACACTGTTCAGGTCACTTCCTCATTAATGTAGCTGATAAAACTGTTGCCCACCGTTTAATGCGGAGGCAACAGCCTACTCCAAATTAGAAATTTCCCCTATGACCACTGATTCTCTCTCTTCAGATTCTTGTTCCCACTTGGAATGCCTCAGAGTACTTTGACTTATCTCTTCCTCTTCTCGGGCGGCTTTCCTCCCTAGGTTAGTGGACCGTGACATCCCCACAGTTATATTGCAACTCTTCAGATCCATTCTCGGTCCTCGGACACTCACATATACAATAAAGCATTATTTTCAAAAAAAAATTTATATTCAAAGTGATAATCTCTACAAAATATTTAATTGATGTCTCTTTTTTACTATTTTTATAAATATTATTTTTGTTTTCCTTTATATTTTTTCATTTCTTCAACTTGAATCAATTCACTCTTTCTCACAGTTGTATTGATTGCTCTCTTCTAGATATGACTAAATCATCTTAAACGACTTGAAATGTGTTTGTTTAGGAACAGCTTATTTAGCTAAAACTGAAAACTTTTTGTTGAAAGTACTATAGATAAAGTTAAAAGGTAGCTGAAATAGTACACTGATACCTATGAATAATACCAAAAAGTGCAATGGGACTCATGAATAATAGCAAAAAAAAAACTAAATAATTAAAAAAAGGCTCGCTTTAAGCCAATGCCAAATGCACACTGAATTGTGTAAATTTAAAAATAAGTTCATAAAATATTGAATTATTATTTGAAATTTATTATACATTTCGTTTTAAATGTTTAATCATGTACAATTTCAGTTCGAATTCGATTTCAATATCGATATTCATATTTACCTATTTTTAACCTTGCACATTCGTATATAAAATAGAAACCCACTTCCTTAGCTGTTTGTTTTTAAAATTGTTCTTTGTTATAGAAGTGCTTTGGAAAAAAAAAAGCTATTTAGGTCAACTGTGTTGGAAAGAGACTCAAGAGTAGGAGAATTGGTAAGCTAAACGATTTTTTAATAGTGTTGTTGTTGACTTGTCCTCCTACCTGCGTTTTCATAAGTTTTGCTTAAAGCCTACTTTAATAGGTTTCTGCATCATTTTGTGTGTTGTTGTGTCTATTTTTCTACACATTCTCATTGGGCATTACAATAGGAATTGAATGTGGGTAATTTATTGGGCTACATCAACTAAGAGCTTTAATCTAGAATCTCTTTTTTGAGTTTTTTCTTGTTGCAGGCTTGGCGTTTGTGCAATAATAGGCATTTTCTATTCCTATAATTGCACTGTCAGAATTTTTCTTAATACTGCAAATATACAGCATCTATGGGACACAAATTTCAAGCTGCCTTGACAGCACAAATGAATTTTCTTTTTCTTTTTTTGTAATAAAAAAAAAAAAGTATTTGCAAGCGTAGTCACTACCCCCACAATACTTATACCTCCACATTGCGTTGTAACGTGACACCACTTGGGCACTAATGAGACTTGTCACCGCAAGAACTTTCTACCACTAAGCCATCTCCCGATAGCACACATGTTCTTTTCCATGTTAATTTGTAAAATGAAAACAAATGGTCATGATGACCTATTCTGTAATGAATTTTTCTCATGAATATTTAAACAAAATATTTAGCTTTCCAAGTTTGTCCTCTAGATATATAATTTAGTGGAGACAAAACCAGGCTAGAAGAGGAATTCAGTGTATAAATTTTAGAGTTGGTAACCAGTGACAGAGCCAGGATTTTAGGTTTAGGGGGCAAGATCAAAAGAGAGTAAAATTAATTCGAAAAAATATTAATTGATATTAATAAAAATAAATAAATAAATAAACAAATATATGCAAATGTAATTTTCATATACAATTAAAATTTGGGTTTGTAAAAAAAATTGGGTTTGAGACTGAAAAATGCTGGTGAGGAAAGAAAAAATTGGTGTATGTAACAAAGGTGCTATGAGTAGTTCTAGACCATAATTATTTCACAATGTTTTTGCCAAAATTTTGATATGGCAGACTGTGAATGATTAACAAATACTAACACATAAACTTACATTTTTTTTTTCAACAATCACATTCTGCCACACAACAATTGTGATAAAAAGTTGTGAAAAATTTTATAATGCTCTATTTTTTTTTTTTGAGGTGCTATATGACCAGTGAGTGAGTAGTTTTTTTTTTTTTTTTTTTTTTTCATAATTCTATTCAACAAATTAGTGGTGGAAAAGTAGGCTGTACAAGTGGTTTTATTTTATTATAATATTATTATAAGGTGGGATCCATTACTTTCTTAAAAAGAGTTGCAGTGGCCCAACGTGAAATTGTTTTTCTACAGTGAACCAATACACAGTACAAGTACAATATATATATATATATATATATATATATATATATATATATAAAAGCTGATTGTCCTTGTGTATGCAAATAAGACCTTGTATTATATATTACTTGAGGATTTTTGGGGGAACAGGGGGCATTTGCCCCAACCTCGCCCCCCTTCCCTCCGCCCCTGTTGGTAACTCATGCCAAAAGAATGCATCAGTGCAGGTTCTTCACGCTTTGCAAATTGCAATTACAAAAAAATTCGGTACAGAAGAAGCTGTGCCATGTACTATCTATCTTGAGGTAAGATAAAGATGAAGAATCTTACTCATAAATGTGCACAAAGACAATGACATGATCAAATGATTCAAATCTTATATTAAAGAAAAACGTAAGCACAAACAACCAGATGATGTCAATTCCACTTTACATTTGTATTTTGTGTGTTGTGTGAGAGTAAGTTAAAAAGCTAAAGCTGAATTGTATGCTAGGCCATGCCCAAATAATTTTTTCTTTAAAGGGAAAGTGGGCTAGATCAGCTGAACCTCAGCCTGTGATAAATTTTAAATTTGAGCCTCCACTTCAAGAAATTTTTTACTTCCTCCTTGATTTCCTTGATCTCCAAATAATTGCTGTAGGGCTTGGGCATATCCGGTACGGAATTTTTGGTGGCGGAATATCAGGGACACTGCAATTTTCATATATAAACTTGGCAAATTGAAAGCACAAAACAAAAAATTTCCAAAACTAAATTTAATATATTCTTGAAAATTTGGAACAAGATCTAGATATCTACACTAGTGAGATGCAACATTTCACTCCAACGCGGCATTTTATCATCATCATGTTTTATTCTAAGCATGATTTCTTAACATTATAGTAAAAGAAACAGAGAAACGCATATGATATGCATGTTAATTAACCAATTTTGATTTGAAACGTATGCACATATTCAGTTTTCCTAAGGATCCTTCATAATTGATGCAAACCCTGCTCTCTAGGATGTCATTCACTCAGCTTGATCATTGCATACATTTATACTGGACCAACATATGAAATACATGTCATGAATCATGGTTTGATGAAAATTGATATGAGTTCCATATAAAATATTTAAAGAACCTATGAAATCCATTTTAGGCTACAAATGAGTCATCCACAAAGAACCACTTTGGTTCTTGACTTTGGTTCTTGTGACAAAATTTTGGTCATTAGGCACATCGCTTGTACGATATCTCAAGAAAGCACAACCAAAGGTTCTAAAGGACGCTTCCCAACGAAGGGAGCACAGGAGCAGGTATGAACAGGTCAAAATTAGCTATGAAATTATAGGAATCTTACAGTAATCCAGCAATCTCAATCTGTGAAAAGTCCATGTTAGTTGAACTGTCTAGTGCTGTTACTACATTGGTCTTCTTTCTTAATGGTAATGGATGTGGTTGTTTGATGGCAAGCACCCTGCAATTCAAGTTGTTTGCAATATCCTCGTGGGCCATTGCCAACCTATACCACATGAATAGAAGCACTGGTTTGAGTTGAATTGTTTTCTTCTAAGTAATAATACAAAGTTCACAAAAATCAATGTTGTTATTATCTGCACATACTAGGAACATATACTGCCTAATGCTGTTAAAAATTGAAGAATTGGATAAGGATTTGATTCTTCAGTAAATGCAGCTTATCCTGATCAGAGTTTCCCACAGATACGTTTCTGATATGAGTACAGCTCATTTTTCCCACATAAAGAGTAATCATTCAATTATCAGTGGCTTGGGCATGAACATTTTTATAAATGCCTTTGATTAAGTAATTGAACAGCATGCAATAGTACTCTAAAAGCTGTCAAAATCAAAATTTACATATTCCCTGTCGAGATACTGACAATAATTGATGAAACATTTAGAAGATCATAATTAACTCGGACCCACCCAGATTTCTAGGATGCATAAAAGATGGCATGTCATTATAATCCCAACCTGATACATCTTAGGTAGGAAGAGAGATTTAAATGGTTTAGTTAGCAGGTGCTCTTAGGACATTAGTTAATAGACCATTTTAGAAAAGATTTGATATCATTTTAATGGAAAAATATTAAAAAATTATTAAAAGAATGAGTTGCTTTTTTATTTTCCCATAAAAAATTTTTAAAAATATTTTCTAAACTAATGCCCTTAAGGTATTTGTTAACATTTCTCCTATTAAATATACTAGTTGACCTAAAAGTAACGAGAACTTGATCATGATCTATTGATTTTGAGTCACATAAATTCATAATATATAATAACTTCATTCATAATGATTTTCTGAGAAAATGACCTATTCCTAAATCTTTTTGTGGAGCCCAAACTCTTTTTGTTCTCTTCTCTTCTACCACCAAAATCACTCCACGTGCTTGACCAACGCATTTGGTGACAGTCTCTGTCTCTCTGAAAATTCATTGAGCAGTGCTCATACATACACCATACCATACCAAGGTCCACGGCCCCTCTCAGATGTCAAGCCACGTTGTGTGAAATTCACAGTTTTAAACCACCCCACTAATGCCATCTACTTTTAATCTTATACTAGTAAGACTTTGACACATTAAAAATTTATACATAACGTGAAATAAGACACAATTTTTTTTTTCACAATTGCTTAAAAAACAGTGACTGAACGATGGACACAACTTATTATATAAATCCAACACTTTTTTCTTCATCGTTTACCATTAACCAGTTTAGTAATTATAAATAAAAAACAATTATAAAAATAATCGTAAAAAAAAGTTGCGTAGATAGTAATACTCAAAACAAGCTATTCCCCATCAAAAATTAAACACAGTTGACCAGTTCTTGTCGAACCTTCCTGGGAAGCTCACAATATCAATTCTAAAGAGTGCGAATTTTTCTGGTTTTATGACCCACCAAGAACATCACCAATTATGCTGATGATTATGATGGTGGATTAATTAATTAAGCAATAAATTTTGTGTGAAATAACTAATCCATTAATTGTGAAAACAACAAGGACCCATATGATTTAAGGAGGATCACCATCACAATTATCACGAGACTTTTCAATCAACTTTGCAAATTTTCAATGTCAAACTCACTCGGACAGAGACTTACTTGTAAAGAAAGCTGTGATCATGGAGTCCAACCACAAGTGAGGAAGCTCCAATATCTCGAACCATGGCTGCAATCTTCGCACCCACTTGGTCTTCTTGGTCCCCTTCCGCCACAATAATCTCAACCTTTGTCTGTAACACAACCCTACGATTACGTGTTGATCATGATCATATAACAATTTTTGAACACAGATATGAAAATAATCAACCAAAAAAAGAAAGAGTAAAATTTGTACATGTATGTATGAATAAGAAAAGCTTACGTTAGGGAAGTTGTTGCAAATGTCTTTGAAAGAGAGAGCTAATTGGAAGCCATTTAAGCGGAGGTGTCGAGCTTTCTTCTTGCTTTTGGATCTTGAGGAAGGGTAAACATGGAGGAGAGTGATTATGTCTTCATAGCGAATAAGGTTGCGGAGAGCCCATTGAAGGGCTGTTCTTGCTGCTTCCACCTCTTCCACTACAACCACTATTTTTCTCACATCCACCATTTTCTACTTCTCTCTCTCTCTCTCTCTCTCTCTCTCTTCCTTTCTAGGCTTTTTTATAGTTGGGTTTGTCAAAACTCCATCTTAGTACTTTGTGAGTTGTCCCTCTCTTGAGTCTACAAATTTTTGGGTTTTGTAGTACGGTTGATAATGATTGTGAGTTTTGAGCTCTCTTTCCCCTCTCTCTCTCTCTCTCTGTAGGTTAGCCAATTTTTTTTTTTGGGTTAAAGGTTACCCAACTTTCAGGATCAAAAAAAATTGGGTAGGTTAAAAACACCAATTCTTTAATTATTAATTGCAGTGGAAGATTCTTGAAAAAAAAAAAAAGGTGGTTATACTAAAACCTCTTTAAGACACGTTATTATATAATAAGCGATGATGCAATTTGCACAAATATCTTATGTGGGTCTAAGGATTTTAGTATAGGACATTTCACTAAAGGAATAAAGGAAAACTTAACATAGAAATAAAAGATAACAGGCGTCTACGATGTTTTAAAGTGTCAACATGTTTATAAGAATTATAATCAAAATGCAGTACATTAACTAGCATCTTTAATGCCAACAGGGGTTTGGTTAAGTGGGTAAGGCTCGGGCGCTTTGTGCACCACACCTAGATTCAAGTTTCGCTGTCTCGACTCCCTGTCTGGGAGTGGAATATAACCATAAGTTCCCCCATTTTTGTTTACCAAAAAAAAAAAAAAAAACTAGCATCCTTAATAAATTAAAAAGAAATATATAATAAGAGAATGAAAAAACATCTCACCTTATTTATTATAAAATTTCTAATTTAGTATCCATTTAGGATACGTTTATAAGCCAGTTTATTGCTTATTTTTCTTATTATTTGTGGGTTTCACATGATTAAGTACTTACTTTACTCGATAAAATAAACATTATTACATATTTTGAAAATCTAACCGTTAAATTACATGTTCTTTACCTTTTAAATATACGTTAAATTTTTTGTTAATCAAATATTATTTACCATATGATCTATGAGCTTATATTTTATGCATAGTTTTAAACTGCAAAAACTTATAACTTACACAATTTATTGATGAGATAACTATTAATCTTTAATTTTTTAGAAATTTTGCAAGCATGGTGTATATAAGAAGAAAATGTAATCCAATGGTAGATTTGTCAAAATTGACCTTCAATAAAAAAATATTGAGTAAGGTTATAGCCTATTTTGTAGCTAAACTTTATCTTTATTTTTTTTATCTATGATACTTTTAACAAAAAACTAAATAAGCTGTTACAAAATCACACTTTTGTAATAGTTATAGGGGGTAATACCGTAAAAGAGCTAGAAATATTTTTATTATTCAAGTAAAAAAGAAAAGAAAAGAAAAGGAGAAGTAGTAACAATGAAGACAAACTCCCATGTTGACCCATCTCAACCGTTGGTAATAACTGAAGTCAACTTTTGCAACCTGATAATGATGCTCTTGATGAACGCCAGGTGCCATCTCCTGAAAATGACCAAACCGTCCGATCTTCCTCTAATGTATTATTCTCTTTGTTTTTCTTTTTGTAACTAAACCGTCCGATCATTATTATGTAAATGAATTTATATATATATATATATATATATATATTTATCTCTGGTCCAGTTCAGTGTACATGAGCCACGTTGTGACTCAGATTTATACGTACTTTTAAATAAATAAAAAATATATATATTCGAGTGAGATTACGTTTTAATCAAAGTAATAGATAAGCATGAAGCATCCATAATAATTAGTGACTTTCCTGTCATTTTAATTTTAATGCCCATGTTGTCACAATCTCAACTCTCTGTTTTGCAGTACGTACCGGTTCTTCTTCTTGTCGTTTTTGACATTTTGTCGTCTCGTTTGGTTTCAATCTGTGCACTATCTTTGAGTGACACTTTCCATTGTTTAATTATAACTAAAATACTTTAGTTTTTTTTCTTTCTTCATACCCCTTGTAAAATAGCTTTTTTATTTTTTAATAAAATTTTTTTTTTTTGGGAGAAAACGATGGTATTTAATGTGTACATTTTTCGACCATCTTAGGAGGTGGTCCATGTAGCCTAGCCATACACCGAGTAAGAAA
The DNA here is from genome assembly GCA_033629205.1 of Lithocarpus polystachyus. Classification (NCBI taxonomy): domain Eukaryota; kingdom Viridiplantae; phylum Streptophyta; class Magnoliopsida; order Fagales; family Fagaceae; genus Lithocarpus; species Lithocarpus polystachyus. The sequence continues at coordinate 22,945,941 of CM066171.1, read as the reverse complement.
AAACGAGCTGCATTGTGGCATCAAAAGAAGTCTCCGTTTGGAAAAAAAATATATATATATATATATATTTTTATCAATTTATTTTATCATTTAATTTATTTTTATTATTATTTTTAAGTTTTATTATATTTTTTGATATTATTTATAAGTCTCATTATATTATTTCAGTTAATTTTTATTTTTATTAATAATAATTTTAACAAAAAAAATTTCAGTAAAACAAAAGCCGCGTACTAATGATTCTCAAAAAAAAAAAAAAAAATCCACATAAAACATTTGTCTTTAGTTTGGATTTTGGAAAGCCTAAAAATCACAGAAGCACGTGGATTATATTCATGACCAGAGGTGTGCTGTGTGTAAGAATTTTTTTTTTTATAGGATGCTGTGTGTAAGAATTGATGCACGATCGTAAGACTTTTGCATTTATCTCCGTCCAAATGTGTTCCACGTCGACCCTCCTAATCATAGGATATGGCAGAAATCATGTGACAGGTGGGAGATGCCCTATATATGCATCCATTCCTATATATGACAAGGTATGAAAAATCATATCTAAATTTTAAATAAGGATGAAAAAATCCAACACAACTCACAAATACGATATTCTCAAAATATGACATGAAGTTAGTAAGTTGTGAGTTAAGATTTAACGTGTTTGTATCATATTCAAGTTGACATGAATTTCCTATTTAATAAGAACATCTCCAGTTGTTTGGTCAAAATTTTAGCCTATTTAGAAAGTAAACAGTTTTGTCTACCTATTTTTTCTCATACACTTTTCAACAAATATTTTATCATTTTCCCGTTCTCATTTAAATATTATTTCTTTACTTTTATTATTATTATTTTCCCAAAATTTGACACAGTTTATCATTCAATATATACCTAAAGGATGCGGATTTCCTCCAAACAGGATTGAAGGAAATGCTGCAAATAGGGACACGGGTCAGCTTAATTGCACATGACCCATTTTAAGTGTAGAGTGTTGTTAACCCTAACAGCGTTAGCCACTTTCTCCTCAAATCACCCACAGCCTCACGCCTTTCTTTCATCTCCTTCACTTCAGTTTTCTCCGCAAGCTCAGACCAGCGAGAAGACACTGAGGCGGAATCGACGGCGGCCACCGGCAAGAAGACACTTTCTCCTCAAATCACCCACAGCCTCATGCCTCTCTCTCATCTCCTTCACTTCAATTTTCTCAGCAAACTCAGACACTGAGGCGAAATCGACGGCGGCCACATGCAGCAGCCGCTGATCTCACTCTTTCATCTAAACTGGACAGCCCCTCTCACTCTCCTCAAACTCCTCAAACTTAGACACTTTATTCCCTCATCTCTCATTTTTTTTTAATTCCCTCCTCTCTCTTCTCTCTCACTTCTTTATTATCTGTTTTCTCTTCTCTCTCTCTCTTGACAATTCATGGGTCTAATTGTGGACATTGGATTCGTGGTTGTGCTCCAGCAGTTCGTGGGTTGGATTGTGGATGTCAGATTCATGGTTGTGCTTAGGTGGTTTTGTGGTTGTGAAATCTGATTCATGGGCATCGGCGTGGGATTCGTGGGTATCGGCGTGGGTCCGATTGGTTCGTGGGTATCAGCGTGGTTCGTGGGTCGATTTGGTCATTGATTGTTTGATTTCTGTTAAGTTGTGATGTGTTTGTGGTTGTGGTTGAGAGGTGGAAGAGGAAGGTTGGTGGTGGTTAGATTGTGGGCTTTTTTTTTTTTTTTTTTTTTTTTTTTTTTTTTTTTTTTTTTTTTTTTTGCTATGGTTGGTGGTTGCAAGTTGAGAAGTGGAAGAAGAAGATTGTTGGGGGCTGGATTTTTTTTTTTCCTGCTGCCGTGGTTTGTGGCTGTGGTTGTGGATTTTTTTTTTCTTCTCGCCGGTCTGAGCTTGCTGAAAAAACTGAAGTGAAGGAGATGAGAGAGAGGCGTGAGGCTGTGGGTGATTTGAGGAGAAAGTGGCTAATGTTGTTAGGGTTAACAGCACTTGTTGCACATGACCGAAGCTTATGTGTCTTATGTGTCTCTCTGTTAAACTGACCCGTGTCCCTGTTTGCAGCATTTCCTCCAAACCTATTTGGAGGAAATCCGCGTCCGTACCTAAATATCTTTTGCATTTTCATCAATCAACAACACTCAAATCTCTTATACCCATATTTTTACCAAACAAATTGATTCAAAGCTTTCTTTTGCTAAGATTTTATCAACCAACACCAACTAAATCTTTTACTAGAAAGAAGACCCAAATCTTAAGTCAAAGAGAGAGAGAAACAGAGGTGTTGGGTTGAGAGAAATAGAGAAAAAGAAACTCAACGTTTTGCTTAGATTTCATCAACCAACAACATCAAAATTGTTAATGTGTTGGGTTAAGAGAAACAAAGAGAAAGAAACCCAAATTTTTGCTCTGATTTCATTGATCAACGACGTGAAAATTGTTGTGTTGCTGGCTTCAATCAAAATAAAAGAATGGATCCCTACAGTGCTGACTAGGTTTTATGTTGTTAGGTTCAACTAGTGGTACAACAATGCCGGGTACTGTGCCATTGGGTCCCATTTGTGGTGACTGTGACTTTGATTGATTGGATTAAGAGAAAGACATTTGAGAGTGAAAGAGAGGGATGGGTATTTCTGTGATTTAGAGAGAAAGAGAGAGAGATGAATAAAAAATTGAGTTGTTTGATATTTTATTGAATTTAATTCATATGGAGCGTGAATAGTGATTTATTACTAAGAGAGCAACTATAGCAATTTCATTTTTTTAAAAACATTTTGGAGAGACCCATAGAGCTGATTTTGTTGTGTGTTTGCTCTCCAAAAATAGGTTTAGAGAGCCTTTCGGAGATGCTCTAAATGTATTATGTTTGTATCCAACCCACATAAATTGTTTGATATGTTTGATCTATTTAATTTGTTATTTTACCAATATACACTTCAAAACCTTAGATATATAAACTTATTTTCTTTTCTATTAATGATATTAAGATATGATTTAGTTTTGAATGATTATTTATGATGCAATTACTCTGTTAATTTTGAAATTTATATTTAAAAAAATCTATTTTTTTTTTCATATTTCAAATCAATTAAATTAATACTAAAAAAAAACTGCTTTGATAAAATTTGATAAATGGGTCGACGACACGACTAACAAGTTTAATAAACAAGTCGTGTTAGGATTAAAAAATCCTTCGTTTGATAAACATGTTAGGTTAGTATTAATCCATATAGTTAAATATTCACGAGTTGATAAGATACAAACCTGACATATGAACATGAATTTGCCACCACTGTCCCTAAACACTTCTAACCATCACCTTTTTTAGTGTTTTTTTAGAACCATTGTTGGTGTTGATTTAAGCATTAGAGTATTTTGGTCAACACCACACCAATGTCAACTTTGAGTTATTTTGTGATATTTTTTGCAGGAATTCCAAAATTAGAGCTAGAAATGTTTTTATTATTCAAGTAGAAAATAGAAGAAAAGAACAAATAGTAACAATGAAGACAAACTCCCATGTTGACCCATCTCAACCGTTGATAATAGAGCTAGTCAACTTTTGCATCCTAAGAACGCTGATCCTAATGAACGCATGTGTCATGAATCTACGTTTTTCCCTAAAAATGACCAAACCGTCCATCTTCCTCTAACATATTTTTCATTTTGTAACTAAACCGTCCGATCATTATTAAGTAAACGAATTGTTATATATATCTGGTGTACAATCGGCGTGCTTTGTAGCGCATATTTGGCTGACCCAGTTCAGTGTTCATGAGCCACGTTGTGACTCAGATTACGTACTTTTAAATAAATAAATAAATAAAAATATTCGAGTGAGATTACGTTTTAATTAAAGTAATAGATAAGCATGAAGCATCCCATGATAATAACTGGCTTTCCTGCCATTTTAATTTTAATGGCCATGGCGATGTCGTCACAGTCTTGTCTCAACTCTGTTTAGTTTAGGTTATGTTTTGCGTTACGTGTTCTGGTTCTTCTCGTCGCTTTTGTCATGTCCTCGGTTTCAAACTTTGAGTGACACTTCCATTGTTTAATTAATTATTACTGAAATTCTGTAGTTTTTTTTTTTCTTAATACCCCTTGTAAAATAGTTTATTTATTTAAATTTTTTGGAGGAAACGATGGTATTTGATGGGTACTTTTTCGACCAACTAAGGTGGTCCATGTTGCCTAGCCATACACCTAGAAGTAAAAAAAAAAAAAAAAAAAAAAAAAAAAAAAAAAAAAAAAAAAAAAAATTTGTCTTAGTTTGGATTCTGGATAGCCTAAATCACAGAAGCACGTGGATTATATTCATGGCCTGAGGTATGTGCCATGTGTAAGAATTGATTATGCATGATCCTAAGACTTTTGCATTTTTCTCCGACCAAATATGCTCCACCCTACCGCCAGATTAATGTATTTAGGGGCCTAAGATGAAAATTGAAATTAAGATATTTTATATATTTAAATATAATTTTAAAAAATTAAATATTACTTAAACTTTATTATCTTGTTTTAGATATAAAATTTTTACTAATTAACACGAATTAGATATAATTTTTTTTTTAGAAAGTCTATAGACATAAAAAATTTTGATAAAACTTTTCACACTTATTAATATGGTAGATGTGGTAAGTTTGTCGACTATTGTGAAAAATGTTGTGAATTTTTTTGTGTATTATTATTTTTTTTTTTGAGAAGTGCTACTTTTAAAATATTTTTCACAACAAATTCTAAGTGTTACGTTGTTACTAGATATAATTTGAAACCACTACTGGAATTATTTTTTTGTCATCAATAATGGCCTGTAACAACATGTTACGTAAGATTTGTTATAAAAGTGTTGGGAAAAATGTTATGAACGTAGCATTTCTCTCTCTATTTTTTTTTCTTGTTTTTCATTTGATAAAAATATTATTTTTATTTATTGGCTAATATTTAAACTTAATTAAATTAAAATTTGGGGCCCTTTTTTTACTTGGAGCCTTAAGCGACTACATCAATTGCTTCTACAATGGAGTCGGCATTGCACGACCCTCCTAATCATAGGATATGGCAGAAATCATGGAACAGGTGGGAGATGCCCTATATATAAATATATATATATATATATATATAATATCCATTCCTATACATGACAAGGTATGAAAAATAATCTCTAAATAGAGTTGACAAAATCCGACACGACACAATCACAAAATACAATATAAAGTAAGCTAGTTATGAATTGAGATTTAATGTGTTTGTATCATATTTGAGTTGACATGACTGTTCTGTTTAATAAGAATGTCTTCAACCGCATGGTCAAATTTTCAATAATTTTTGCCTAACTACTTTTTCACGTACACTTTCCATAAACATTCTATCACTTTTCTCTTCTCATTTAAATATTAATTCTTTACTTTTTTTTATTATTTTCCTGAAATTTGATACAGTTTTTCATTCAACAAATACCCAAATCTCTTTTGCATTTTCATCAATCAACAACACTCAAATCTCTTCTACCCAAATTTTTACTAAACAAATTGATTCAAAGCTTTCTTTTGCTAAGATTTTATCACCTAACAATATCCAAATCTTTTACTAGAAAGAAAAGCCCCAAATCTTAAGTCAAAGATAGAGAAACAAAGGTGTTGGGTTGAGAGAAACAAAGAAAAAGAAACCCAAAGTAGTTGAGAGAAACAAAGAAAGGAACCCAAAGTTTTGCTTAGATTTCACCAACCAACAACATCAAAATTGTTCTGTGTTGGGTTAAGAGAAACAGAGAGAAAGAAACCCAAATTTTTTGCTTAGATTTCATCAACCAACAACATGAAAATTGTTTTTTCTTGTTAGGTTCGATCGAAATAAAATAAAGGATCCCAACGGTGCTGGCTAAGTTTTATGTTGTTAGATTCAATTAGTGGTGCCGCAGTGCTGGGTATTGTGCCATTGGGTTCCATTTGTAGTGGCTGTGACTTCAATTAATTGGATTAGGAGACGGACATTTGAGGGCCAAAATGGGAAATTAACTTCATTTTTCAAACAATTTAGTTAGTAGGCCTAGTTTCCAAACTATATAATTTACTAACATCTCGAGTCTTAGAGACTTGATTTTGGGCTTAGAAATCGAGTCTTTGAGGCTCGGTTTTGTTGTTTACCCCAGGCCTGACGTGGAATTTTTCCTACGTGTTCATCCACGTGGAGGCCAGCTGAGCAGCTAATATGTGGAGCCACCTGGAAACCGAGTGTCTGAAGCTCGATTTCTAATAGGGTTTTTTCAAAAAAAAAAAAAAAATAACGCCTTTCTAACATCTCTCTTCCCCTCTCACACAGACACTCTCTTCACTGTCACTCACCCTCTCACGCCTCTCTCCACTCTCTGTCGCTCACCCTCTCACTCTTCATTTCACGCCTCTCTCACACCCTCTCCACCCTTAATCTCGCACAGATCCACTCTGTCACTCACCCTCTCACTCTCCGTCACTCTCACACAGGCCTTTTTCCACTCTCTATCAATCTCCCTCTCACGCCTGTCTCACACCCTCTCCACGCTCGCACCTCTGTCCCTCACCGTCGCCACTCACTCAGTTTTCTTTGGTACAATTTTCTTATTGTGTGTTTTTTTCATGTGGGTTTGTGGTTTTTGTTCCAAAATTATGATTGATTTGATTGTTTTGTGTGGTACTCTGTTTGGATTCTCATCATCATATAGCTATTATCATATCTAGTAGTACCATCTCCACCACACAGGAATCCTCTGAAGTTGTCAAGGTAGAGATAAAAAGAAAAAAAGTGATTAAGTCTAGTACAAATGAAACCTAGTGTCAGGAAAATTATTAAAATTCAGCAGCACTTAACAGTTCTTGGGATCACAAATCCAGAAAATAGGTTCCATATCCCATAAAACGCAGAGGAAACAATGGAAGCAATTTGTGCTTAATCAAGAAATAGTTTTACTGCTTTTGTATGCATGTAAGAATGAATATAAATGTATTTTTGATTTTTGAGTATGAGCAAATACTTATAGTTCTGTTTTGATTTTGATTTTATTTTTGTTCAAAAAGTGAATTACTGGTCTTACTTGCTTTTAATGGAGATATTGCAAGTTAAATAGCATAAAACTGTGACTCTTGCTTGCTTTAATAGTTCAACTAAGAATTCTTGTTTTGCATGTATTAATCCCTTGTACAAACTTTTTCAAACCCATGACAACTACCAAAACAACAACTAAAAATACCCCTGCAAATTTCAGTTGACAAGCCCCATATAGATTCCCTGGATCCTAGAAGAATCATGTTCATTCCATTGTTAGGTTAATTGACATTAAAAAGATGAAGCTAGAAGCTTTTTACCTTTGTTAATGTAAAATAGCCAACAAACTCTATATTTATACTTGTTCTATGTCGGTTAAGAAGCTTCTAGCTTCATCTTTTTAATGAGAATAAAATACTATCTTTCTCCAAACTTCTAGATATTGTACAAAGTATATGAACAACAAATTTAGAAACTTGTATACAAAATTGAAAGTAGAAAAGAACCAAAAAATTAGGATTGACTATAGGTTTTGTTGGAAGAGAGAAATCAAAAGAGAAGAAGATGTTAATGAGAGAACTTACAAATTTCACTAAGTCAATTGCATTGGAACCAATTTAAATTTCCCCACTATAATTCTTGGAATATGGCTAATCTTCTACCAATGGAACTCTAGCAAACAGTAAGGAACAAAGCATCCCGCTTTGACAACCACTCCAGGAATCTTCCATTTAGCTTTCCATAGAAAGCGAGGGAACCTCCTGCATTGTTGGTTGGTAGTAGCAGTTCTTGTTCTAGAACTTCAGTTCTTACAAATCACCCTAAAGTGCTTATCAAGCATTCTCCTAAAATACGGTCCATGATGTAATTTATACTTTTTTCACAATAATTTTGTATCACTGCTGATTTAATGTAAGTCAACATTTCCCGATAGGCTTGCATCATTTCTGCATACTTCCCTAACCAATAATAAAGCTTAACAGTTTGTTTTAAAGCTTTAAATCCCCTGAAAAAATAGACATGGAAATTGCTAAAAACAGCTAATGATTGCCTAATCCAGAAATAATTATCAAAGTTTTCAAGTATAGTTAATTATAGGGGCAAGTGAGCTGTAAACAATATAGAAAAAGGGTTTAGAAGTATAGGAAGCAGCTTCTTGGTTGAATTGTCATCTTCAACAAGAGTGTTCCTATGTGAATCTAAATCTTCCTTAAGATTCTTATCTACCATGTGATTTTCTGACTTTACTAATAATAATAATGATAATTGATAATTATAATAATTGAGCTATATGATGATGATGATGATAATAGCTATGTCTATTGATTTGATTGTTTTTTCATGTGGGTTTGTGGTTTTCATGTGTCTTGTGACTCACTTTGGCAATGAGCAAAGCATGAATTTATGAACACTCCCCCACTTCTTGAATCTCTAGGAACCCTCGCAATACTAAAAGCATGTCATGCCTGAAACCTAAAAAAAAAGGGGGAGAGGGTGGGTGACCAAATTAAAAAAAAAAAGATTAAAATTGAATTCAACAACTCAACTAGTCATGATAACTTGTGAATTTAATAATTGTTTTCTTTCTACTGCCTGAAATTTTTTATGCCACTTAATGAACTCTGTTTTATATTCATTCAAAGAAAGAATTAAATACTAACCTTACGATGTTTCTATCTGGCTTGCATTACATGTTGCTAGATCCAGCTTGCAACTATTCCAGTGTCCATGAGGAAAAAAAAAAAGATTGTTTTTGTTTTTGTTTTCAATAATGTCTATTACATGCTAACTGCTTATCATTCTTGTGCAGTATGGCTGCTGCAAATGCTGGACTAGGGGTGGCAAAATTGGACATGACCCACGAACCCGACACGACATGACATGAAATTAGCAGGTTATGGGTTGAGGCTTAATGGGTTCATGTCATATTCGAGTTGACACGACGGACCCGTTTGATAAACGGGTTGGGTTAGGGTTCAACTTATGGAACCCGTTTAACCTGTTTGACCCGTTTAATTAAATAAAATTTTACCAATATACCATTCAAACCCTAGGTATATAAACTTATTAGTTGTTGTAGTTTATTTTCTTTGACATATTGTGATTGATTATTTATGATATTGAGATATGCTTTAGTTTTGAATGATTATTTGTGATGCAGTTACTCATTAATTTTGAATTTTATATTTAAAATATTTATTTGTTTGTTTTTTCATAAATGTTTTTCTTTATTTTGATAAAATTAGATAAACAGGTGGACACGACTGACCTGTTTAATAAATGGATCGTGTTAGGGTTGAGGAATCTTGACCCGTTTAATAAACAGGTCGGGTTAATGTTGACCCATATAGTCGGATACATATGAGTTGACACGACACGAACCCGACACGCGAACACGAATTGCCACCCCTATGCTGGACAAATTGACCATGCACAACTTGGACCCATTGATGGGTCGGTGTTGACACAGCAGCCCAACCATCGGTCCGAAGTTATTTGGAATGGGTAGGTAAAACACAACACTACAACTTGAACCAATGTACATGCATTTAATTCATACATTGTACACGCACTTGCTGTCATATATTAATCCATGGTTCTGTTTTGTGCAGGATCCAGGGTCCCTTACTTGCCGTAGCCGTAATGAAGAGTTCTCCAATCGAAAGCCAATGGTGGACGACCGAGTCGTTGACATCATCAAGGCACTTGGTTTGGAGGGACTCCTCATGCTCCCGAGTAGAGAGATTGATCATGGCCTGATAACGGCCTCGGTGGAGTGATGGCGGCCCGAGACTCACACCTTCCATATGCCACATGGTGAGGTGACCATCACATTGCAAGATGTGGAGGTTCTTCTTGGACTTCCTGTTGATGGCGAGGCTATAACGGGGAGCACGCAGAAAGAATGGGTGAATGTGTGCCGGGACTTCCTTGGCTTTCAACCTGTAAATATTGAGAGAAAGCAACTTGATGGCCAAAGGATTCTCATCAAACGGCTCTTGGAGCAAGTTGCCGATACATTGCCGCCTAATGCTGAAGAGGATCAGGTGCATAAGTATGCATGATGCTACATCTTAGCGCTACTGGGAGACACAATCTTTGTGGACAAATCCGGCGATAGGGTGCATCTAATGTGGGTGCAGCAATTGGAAGACCTTCGCAATCCACGAAGGTACAGTTGGGGAGTGCTTGCCTTGCATGGTTGTATAAAGAGTTATGCAGGGCAAGCGATAAGAAAGCTAGTCAGATTGCTGGGTGCTTGCTGTTGTCCAGTATTGGGCACGTGCAAGGTTCCCGTATTTGTGCCCGACAGTTGAGCATGGCCCGCCAGTGGGCGCCTATGGTCCTCCAGTGCGTGGTCCACTGTCCCTGAGGTAAGTCTCTACCTCATACACACTATGTAACTTGAATTTATTTATTTATTTTAAAGGCTTCTAGGAATTATTTAAGTCAATATTAAACAATTTTAAACAGAGGTTCAATATATATGATTAGTTTAATATACTCTAATTTTGTGTCAAATTTTCTAAATTATATGATTAGGTTAATATATATGCTACTTATTCTTAAATTTTATCATTTGATAAGTATATTAAACTATCTTATTAAAACATACTCTAAATGCAGCATAAGAAAGTATGTTTGTAATGATTAGTTGAAAAGTGAGTGGGTGGGCTAAGGTTATAAATACTTTACCTCAAATTACTGTGCACATTAACCAAGCTTTACCCAATAACATGTTATACTTAGCTGTAATGACCATAATTTGGAACTTAGAGAGTCCATATGCAAATTGTTTCCCATACCTTCATTACATTAACTTGACCATCCATAGATTGATTAGATTAGAGTTTTAATCATATGATTTTCTTAGTGGGAAAGTTGTACAAAGTTAATGATCCCTTGTTCTTAATTGTAGGTGGTTGTGGGCCCAGGCCCGCCCACATCTTCCTGAAGAGGTATCGCGAGCAAATAGCTTCAATGTTGCCAGGTCAGGTATGAAAATGCCTTGTTTAACATGTTTAGGAATAAGATATACGTTTGGTGAACTTTTGAGTATAAACATTGTTGCCTAATGTGTTGCATACTTGTTTTTTGGCTGTTGTAGGTGGTGTGGCAGCCGTATGAGTCTGAATTAGAGGACCTTCCGCCGTGGTGCGTTGCAGGGAGGGCCGTGTGGACGGCAACGGTTCCGCTTGTATGTTTCCACCTAGTAGAGTTACATACACCGGATCGTGTTGTTCGTTAATTCGGGATGATCCAAGAAATTCCCCGCGATGTTGATACTAACATAGTGCTTCATCAAATTGATTTGAGGGGGAAGGTCGGTGTTAATTGGATGCAAAGACATGCTATGCATATCATGGAGTGGGGTAATCGCCTTTAACGGCATTGTGATGCAGTTCTTGGTGACATGCCTTTAGCCCATGAGTACTTCGACTGGTTCAAAAGGGTAACTCGGAGGTTCATCGATGTCCCCGGCGCTAGATTGATTCTAATGGTAACTTCTCCATGTCAATCTACATCTTACCGTACTTCTTAGCATGACGCATCTAACTAGAGAACATGATATATGTGGTCCAATGTCTACTTAGCATCAAAACTGTCATATATTAAAGTTGTCTGCTTAATAATGTAACAAGTGGTCTCCCTATAATTTGCAAGTATTACTAGCAGAACCAATGCATAACCAACATTTATTTTATTATCGATTGGCATGCATTGTTGAGTTGGCATTGCATTACTAATATCTGTGGTTTTTCCATGTGCAGATTGAAAGATATGTCCGTTTGTTGTGGCATCACCCAGTGGGCACGGAGGACCACAAGGACATTACCGATGTGTTGAAGGCAGTGCAGGAGATTGGCCGTGTACAACCTCCTATCCCTGAGGCCCTGAATGAAGAGGCAGCTACTCCTGCGGCAGCGGCTACTCAGAGGCCAAGCACTATTGAGAGCCCAAGCACGAGCACAGCTCCTGTTGGTCGTCGCTCTCGTTCGCCTGTTGCTACCCCTCGAGTTGTCCCTACTCCCGATCCCTCTCCATCCACCCCACATCCATCCCCTAGCCTCACCATCCATCCAGCCACCCCACATCCATGTCTTAGGTCTGACATTTGTCCACCCACCCCACGATCATTTCCTGAGCTGTCACCTATTCCATCCTTTTCCCTGGGTATTGATCCAACCCCTCTTGACATGCAGCAGGAACCACCCTCCCACAGTACGTCCACTGGCCCTTCTTCGGGCATCGACTCACCACATGTTCAGGCTGAGCAGGCTGTTGGGTTACCTGCAGTGCCCGAAGGTCAGCCGAAATGCATATCGAAGGCACCTCCTTGTGGGACAGGGGGGCACAAACATGGACACAAAGCTAGGCCCGAGGCATTTGACGAAGGACATGCAAGACCTCCTTCTCATTATACGAGAAAGCGTAAGGTTCAAAAAAGGTAAGTCAAATGATACCTTATTCCCTTGTAAGAGTGAAGTGGAGGGTGAGGTTGTGGGTTTAACATCCACTGGTTGCATGGTTGCATGAATAACTTACCAATAAGAATAATAAAAAAAATTATAGTGAAACAACATACAAAGCTTGATATGAAACAACATACTTTATTCCCAATGCTATTCCTTTTTTCATATTTCAATTTGATGTTGAATACTTGATGATATTATTTTTGTTTTCAATATGGTTTTAACGTACATTATTGGAACTAGGTGAATGACACAGTTGGGACATTAGCTGGAGGTGGATATTCCAACAAGGATATTGTTGTTGCTGTTATCTCGGAGGTAGATATTGGGTTCCCTCTTCAAAATGCGTCTTCTCTGTAAGTTTTTTTTTTTTTTTTTACTACTAATAGGAGTTCTTGTGTTTTATGCTCCTTCTTTCTATAAAATTGCAGTCCTTTGTAAAGCATGACTCTATGTATGCAGATTGCTTGCTATATCCATTCTAAATACAGGGCCAGGCTATCCCATACCTATACCAAGCAAGCATGCCACAGTTCAGGCTTAAATGACACCAAAATACTACAGACTTGGTGCCCTCAAACTTTGTGGCATGCACTGATCTGGCTTATATATATATATATATAAAACTCAAATAAATTATCACTTGTATGGCATATAAAGACAAAAGCTTTGGTGTTTCTATCATTACACATGAGCTACCTTACCAATGAGTTAGCATTACACACTCTGTAGCTTTAAATCAATCAAGGTTATCTCTGGATTCACTTACTCTGACAATACCTGTTGCTGGTAAAAAATCACAGGAAGGCAGTCCAGATTCTCCAGGGATGGTGCCCTGTGCTATTGAAGCACTCTTTAAGCAAGTGGAGGATAGCAACCATGCATTTCTCTTCACATTCAGTATGCTTGAGATTTACATGGGAAATATCAAAGACTTGCTCGTCCCTCAGTCACGAAAGGCAATGGATCCTATGCCACCATGGTGAGATGCAATTATATAATGCTGGACTACAGTTTAGAACTCTATATGGCCTGGCTACAGGCAGTCATTCCTCATGAAATTCATTTAAATGCTCACTTTAATATGGTTTAGCTAGTATACGAATGCAATTTAAGATAGAGAAGATTGGAGCATATTATTTTCTCATATTTAACTAATACGCAGCCACTTCTATAAATCTGAGCAAGATAATTTGGTATAAGTTTTTTGTTAAATTACCTAGCAACAATCAAAAATAGGAAAACTAAAAATATAAGGAAAACTTGATAGGGGTAATATTTTTCCCAAGATCAAATTTGATGAGTAATTTCACCACTATGCACCAGCTTGAGTGGGTAGTTGTTCTCTCTTACCTTCATTACATTATTAAGGTATTAAAATGGATTGGCCACTGACATAGTTGATTCAATTTCATCAATTTGACTTCATTTTTATATTCTATATTGAGGTTAGAAATTGGGATTCCCTCAACCACATTATATACTAAACCTAGTGTGTTAAAAGTCTATAACCTTGCCACTCATGAATGTGTAATGCCTAAATTCTAGACTGTAATTCTTTTACACCTTTAAAAGTTTAGACCGGTTCTGATTGACAAGGTTTACTTTGTGTCTAAAGAGAATGAGTATAGAGGCTTACATTTTAGATGTAATTAGATCCAATATTTGTTTACATTTAGGATTATGGTTTATCTTTCAGATACTGTCCATCTGCAGCTCCTTGACCATTGGCTCTATATATGCACTAAATGTAATGGATGTAAACTCTTCTCAACTAAGCACTCTTCACAAAGTCATCTTATTGTTTGCTTATTTGTATTGCTGCATACACAATACTGTTTTTTATGGGGCACTGCTTGTCTTCAATTAACAAAAAGATCAAAGGTAACATTGACCAACTTTAAGTTTCCATTTTTAATTGGAAAACAAAATCTCATTTTCCATAATCACTAGAAGAGACAACAGGCACATATTTTCAGTAAATAAAGAACTATGGTTCTCAAAGACTTGAGCAAAATGGGCCTCTCATTGTTGCTTTTGAATTCAATGAGAAGTTATCAGAAAATAATACTCTTGGGTCTTTTAGGCTCTACTTGTTAGGTGTGTTAAGACAGTGCTTACTGGCATAATTTCATATGTTCTATACAGTCTTTCAATCCAAACAGATCCCAAGGGAGGAATTGAAATAGACAACCTTGTGGCCATCCAAGTGAGTGACTTCAAACAAGCATTGAGGCTGTATAAACTAGGATGTCAGTCCAGATCAACTGCTTCAACAAATTCTAACACGAATTCCAGCAGATCACATAGGTAAGCCTTTCCTCAATAAAATCATAAAGAATTGTCTTCAACATTTTGATTAAATAAGGGCCCAAAATAGAATCCAGTGCAGCAAAAGCTGGGAGCAAATCTTGAAACCCAAGAATCTGCTTTGAGTTTAAGTAGTAATTTTAGTAACTGATTAGTGAACAATAATAATGTGCTATTCTGAATTTTCCTTTCTGTTACTGCTTTAATAGCTTGATTCGCATATCAATCACATGTTTTGATGCTCCTGAGAGGCGAAGGGAAACAAATAAAGTTTGGTTTGTTGACCTTGGCGAAAGTGAGCGAGTACTAAAGACGAAGGCATGGGGGAGAAGACTTGAAGAAGGAAAAGCTATTAATTTATCACTTTCTGCTCTTGGAGATGTCATCAATGCCCTTCCAAGGAAAAGGTTTCACATACCTTATAGGTAATAGTGACACTCTCACTTCACTGTAACTAGAGCTGTATTATTCTTAAGGGTAACCGAGAAACAAGATTTTTGTAGATCATCGGATAACCATCAAATTTAACTCAATTAATGTAGGATTTTAGACAAATCATGAAAGAGGATTTAAAAAAAGAAAAAAGAAAAAAAGAAAAAGATCCCACTTGTTTTACATTGACACATGCTTGGTCAATACAATTAATTGACTGATCCAGTAGAGTTTATAAATATATATATATATATATATATATAATATTCATCAGCTATGATTTGTAACAGTCAACAAGGGTTGATTACATTTAGTGGGGCTTTTCCTGCATTATGGACCAAACCCTAAATGAAGACTTTTTTACTTGCGACAGGAATAGCAAGCTGACACAAGTTCTCAACGATTCACTTGGTAATTATTTTCCACACAGAACTCTGTACAACATGTCATATGTGTAGCAGGTATCTAGTCATTATATCATATCATATACCTGGTATGAGATGGGTGTTGGTCAATTCTTACCATTCATGGAGCAAACTTAGCATGTATCTCTTCTTTCATAGTCATATATATCTATGGGAATAATTCCATGTAAATGTCTGCTAGGGAAGTAAGGCATGAATATTTTACAGGAATGTTCCACTCTTACATGTGCTTCTGGCATGTATATGTATTGTTCTTCTTCACCAGCCAAATCTAAGTATCTTGCCTTGATTCAACAACTTAACCTCAGGAAAGGATTCAAAAACACTTATGCTCGTCCATGTTAGTCCCAAAGAAGAAGACCTGTGTGAGACAATATGTTCTTTAAATTTTGCAACAAGGGCAAGAAGCATTCATCTGGGGAGTGAGGGTTCAACTGTAAGTAAATCTAACATTGTGTTTCATATATTGCCATTAGTAACACTTATTGCCTTGGTATTGAAGTTAGCAAAGTACAGATTAAATTGTTAAAGGAGAACCTAAATTAAATTATATGCACCCAGGCAAAGTTAGTCAATGTATTTGATCCTTTAACATAATGATTATACAGTGATGAGTTTGTGTTATATGCATGGATTAACTTATCAAAAAAAGAAGTTATATGCATGGATTAACATGTTAGAGCCTCTATGACGGAATAAGATACTTGATAGGTGTGGATAAAATTTATCAAATCTAGAGCAACCAACGTTATCAATTAAACATGTAACAAGGAAAATAAAAAGACATCATACAATATTCAAATCTGTCTTCAATGAGAGTGTCAAAGGACAAAAGAAAAATAGTTATATAAACTGGTCAATATAATTGTCTAGGCAAATTATAGCATAGAAAAATATACAATATATTGGATGTATCCTGTTAACATACTGATTATTATATGTTAGTGGTTGTTAGTGCGTGTGTTTTTGTTTTGTTTATAATGTACAGCTAAGGAAGCTTTTTTTTTTTTTTTTTTTGAGTAATGAATTATATGATCAATTACTGATTAGTTTGATATCTTTTCTGTTTTAGCTTCAAAATAGGGAAGCTGAGAATGACGTGCAACAAAAGCGTTTGACTAATCTGGTAAATGAAAATCCATTCATTGTTCTTCACTATGTTTTGCAAAGATAGGCTGTGTTGGTTATCATTCCTTTGTGCATTTGTCAGTTTATTTGTTATATCTGTACAAGCACATTGCACATTGTTGGCACAAGATTAAAATGGTGGGAGGTGTGTGTGAGCATATCTATTGTGTTGGCCATGCTAGGGTTCGGGGGAAATTTTGGTGATCTTACAATTATTGCAATTTCACACAAGCTTTTTAGCTCAAGTATACTAATAGGGCTGTATATATATGCTCATGATCCTTGTAAATCCTTCTGTAGCTATTATAATTAAATTGCGTGCTTACACTTATATATTTTTGGTTGGTTAAGTCGTGGGAGCGATCCATAATAATAATTTCTAAATGAGAAATCTAATTAGAAATTCAAAAATGACACACCACCCAGCTAGATATTCATATAGTGAAAACCTTGTCTTTTTCTTTATTTTTAAATTTATATTTTAATTCTAGATTTTCTTTGAGGTTAAGATTTTTGCTTCTTTTGCTCATTCTTTGTTTGTCCTGCCTAAGACTTTTTGTCAGGCAAAACTCTTCTTGATGCTTCAGTTCAAGTGTTAGTATTGAAGCAGCAAGAGCAACAACGATTGGTGGAGGAGCAGGCCCGGATTCCAGCTCTCGTTTCTGAAAAGCAGGAGTTGGAAGAGAAACTAACAGCTGTATCTAAAAGGGCTTCAGGTATTATCCAGGAATAGTTTTTTGTAGTTTGTGTTGTATATGCAGTGACTCTTGAGATTTGATGATATTTTCTATTGTAATTCCAAGATGTACATAATAAGGGCAATGAACTGGGAGTTGTTTCATAAAAAAGCTTCTTTCCATGTAAACAAATCGTCGAAAATATCTATTGAGAGATGCCAATGACCTTGAGATATTGACTATTGCTGTCATGAATTTTACCCGTCAAGGAAGTATGGACCTTTAGAATACCTGTTCATTATTTGTCTTGTTTTGTTTGTCAGATAAGTTGGATGCAGCTTCAAAATAGTGACAATATTGTTAAAAATTTATTATGATTTGAGTCATGGGAAACTTCTTTGAAGGAAAATTTCAGGAATCTAACCTTATTAACTCTTAAATGCCTGATAGCACATAATAAAATGAAGTATAAAATGGAAGAATGCATTCTAGATCTATGCTGTGATTAGTTCATTATCTACAAAGATGAAATTCTAAATGGCATTTGGTTATAGAACTTTGGAAAATGTCCTTAATTATTGAGGGTGTGATTTGTGCTATCCACATAATTTGTTTGCTTTGGTCTTGGTAGTTTGGACAAAAACTTGACCAATATAACTTACCCAAAAAAAAAAATTTCCAATATAATTATTGGGGGTTCAACTGTGCAACTTCTTAATCTAGACATGGGACACATCTATGCTCATGAAAATATTACACTCAAAGCATATATGCACTCAAGTTTGATAACATTTTTTCCTGGTAAGACGGTATAGTAATTTACTGATTTGAAGCAAATGGTGACTTTCTTACATTATAATGGTTTGATGAATTATTCTTTTTTAACTTTTACTCTCTGGATTCTACAGGAATGGTAGCAGCTCTAACCAATGAGAGTGCCACCAACAAATCAGTATACTTTGCACACTGTACATCAGAGATGATATTTATCACTCATCTCTTGTCCGAAGAACCAGAGAGACTTGCAGGGCCTTTGTTGGCTGACACTTACGTAACACTTTTAAAAGGCCGTAATGCATGGTATGGACAAAATTTGGCCAAAGGAGAACTGAGCCTTGAAATGGGTGATAGCATCAAGGGCAAAGGGATGATTCAGGTATGGATCTTAATAATTTGACAGGCTGGATAAAAAACAGACTCCAAAAGATGATCTTGAATTTTGTTGAAAGTCGGTTTGATTTAGCTACGAAGTCAAAAAGACTAAATACATTTTCCTACATGTTTATGATAAGTTTTCTATTTCTCTTTATCAATCCAACTGATTTCTAGTATATCCTTAATTTCATCTGGGCATAATCCTGTTTGTTTCCCATCATTGCTAAAATATAATGTTAAGCTTACATAAACATATGATTTACAAGCCCCTATATGAGTCTCATATTTTCTTTGCTGTCAATGACCATTGAATAATCCCAAAACTAGTACTGTTTCTGGTCATTAATAACCACTTGAAAGTTTTGCAATTTAAGTGTTCTACATCCTGAAGAAAACAAGCATGTTGCTCCTGTTGAGCTTTGCCCCATTTTGAAGACATTATATAAAATACTGATAATAAGGTATTCAACTCTTTTTCATCATTATCATCACGCATGTGAACGTGCATATGAATTATTTCCACGAGTTTAATTTATCTAGACCCTGAAAGCATATTCTGATGCTTTTCAGATATAATATAATTGAATCCTCATTATATACCAATTCTACAAACTGATGTGCGCTGCTTCCCATTTATATGCAATTTCAGGGAATTTCCATGTCAGGCAATTGTTCAGGCATTAAGAGATGAGACCATGAATGATCCTCGAGACCGTATTGAGATTGCACAAACCCATGCTGTTTACAGACCATATCTTCTTGGTCAGCAGCCTTGATCTCAATTTTGTGTCATTTTTGTAATTTTTTAAAGGATGTAAATTTTAAGTAAGCTAGTGAGGTAAATTTCTTTGTTTTTATGCCTGACAGCCATGGAGAGTGAAGCGCCCAAAGTACCAGCCAAGAAGAAAGAACCTAGCAAAGGGGCCGCTGCTGCACAGAAGAAGAAGCCGTTGGCAACTGTTTTGGAGATATCTGATGATGATGATGATGATGATATTAATGAAATTGATGATGATGATGAAGATAGTGAGATAGAAGTTGTAGCTGCCGCAGAAGTCAGGAAAGTGTGTGGTGATTCTGGAACATTTAATAGTTCCTCACACATTTTACTCCTCTTCAACCAAATGAGCAACATCCCAGTATCAACAAATTATATGTGCTTACCAAGCTTTACTATTCAGTTCATTGGTCATAGATTTGATTTACTTTTCAGGATTCTCAATTTTTTTTTCCCACACAAGCAAGTCCAAGTCAATTAAATAGATTTTGGCCTGTTTGGCCACATTTTCTAGTAACATTGTTTATGTTTTTCGGAAACTTGCTATTTAATGTAATTTCCCTTTTCAATTCCGTGTGGGTGAATGTATAGGTTTCTTTTGTTGCTTCCATTATGTGATTAGTGAGACCAAATTGTACAAGTGGCCAAAAAAAAAAAAAAAAAAAAACCCACACCAATCAATAGGTTTTGTAGATTTTGATATATTGGTTTAATAAGATGATGATGCAAAAGCTTTTGTTTAGTAGTTACACGGTTGCTTTCCTAGGAATTTTCTCTGGGATAATACTAGTATGCCCCTCTTCTGTCTTACAAGGTCTTATAAAAGGCATGAATTTGTAGATGAGCAGATGCAAGCAGGGATACTGTGGATTATTCTCTTTTTTTTTTTTTTAAGTTTCAGTGGGGCTCGAGTTCCATTATTTAAAAAAATAATATCCGAGTGGAAATCGAGTCTTAGAAACTCGATTTACAATGGCAGTTATTTACGAATATGCCACACAAATGGAAATCGAGTTTCAAAGACTCGATTTCCACTGAGAATTTTTATTTTTCCCCCACCTGCAGCAGTAAACCAGAATTTTTTTTTTTTCAAAGCCTGCATCACTAAACCAAATCCAGCATCACATGGGCACTGTAAACAACTAGATACGAGCATAATATATTATGATACCAATCAAAGGGAGAATATTAGATGCGAAAAACTGGATTAAAACAGCTACTATTCATGGGCATTATAGTTGGCCTCTTAGCTGCAAACCAAACAGATTTAACCACTACATGAGGTCCCAAAAAAAAAAAAAAAAAAACATTACTAGCTATCATTGAACTTGCCAAACTACTATCATTGCTGGCATTATAGGCAAACGCTGCACAACACAACTAATGTAACGAGTACAATGAATAGCAAATAGTTCAATTACAACAACATTCAACCATAAACAAAATATAGACTGAGTCGATACAACATAGTCTACATAGTCGCCTAGCACTTGTCTATACCGAAGATAACCACAACTCCCACGTACAATGCCATTCCAAAGGCTCTGTCTCCGCTCACCTGACAAACATTAAAATACAATCGTTAGTTCCCAAATGCGAAGAACAACAAGCAAATGAAACTTTGAGCATATTATCTTAAAAATAGCAATAGCACTTGCCTAGTTTGTAGCATTACCGCTTGTCGAAGCCCCACGGGAATCGCTTGTCGAAGCCCCACGAGCATTGGGACATCTTTTGCGGTTATGCCCCTCTTCATGACAAACTCTGCATCGCTGCCTCGGTTGAATCTCCCTCAAGTTCGAATCAAGCCTCTGGCTTCCCCGTTCTCGCCGTACCCCATCTATTTCATTTCTTATTCTTGACTTCACAGGACGACCTTTCGCCTGCAACAGCTGTGGGTTAGCCACCCACCGTGGTCCACAAACGTCCCTCCACAATGACTCTGACTTTGGCATCACAAATTGATGTGCATATGTCTGAATGGCGTTGTCCAAACTGTAACATGGGTCAATATAGCTGGTCGCATCGAGGTGCAAACCCTGAAAAACTTTAATTGCATGTGAATAAGGGATCTTAATATTTTATCACTTTCCACAACCACATGTTCTAGCAAATGCGTGCACTTCATGACTGTGGTTTCTCCCTCCATCTCTATGGTCGTTGTACGGGGTAACTACCTGATATACACCAGTTTCATGATTTAAATTCCTCAGAGTGTGTCCTGAAATTTTCTGCGCATTTTTGGTATAGATCCCCATTGCATAATCACTCCACACCTTACCTTGAGAGCGATCAGAAGTAATTTGTTTATGTCGATCATGTAAATATGCAACAAGTTTGCACCAAGTGAACTCAGCCATTGCAGCAATGGGCAAACCGCGGGCACCTTTAAGTACCCCATTAAAGCACTCAGAGATATTGGTTGTCATTGCCCCGTAACGTCTTCCACCATCATGTGATTGGGTCCACTTCTCTACATCCTCACTTGTTAGATATGCGTATGGCATATAGTGTGCAATATGGGGATCATCAGGTTCTACATTTCTTAGTGCATTAATCTTGACATCCTTAATGATTTGCATTATAGACTCAAATTTAGCTGCATGAGTTGCATATCTAGCTTTCAAGGCCAATGCCTTTAGAGTCGGGTTATCAAAATGTGTGTTGAAGTTGCTAGCAACATGTCGAAGGCAATATTGGTGAAATACTTATTCTCTTCCGTCTTCAAATCTGAGCCACTCTGCAATGGCGCATTTGATACCTTTATGTCGATCAGAAATAATGCAAATGCCCTCCTTAGGTATCACATGTTGTATCGAAGTCCTGAGACACTCTAAAAACTACCCCTAACTAGCCCTAACTCATTGTCCACAACAGCAAAGGCAAGAGGCAAAACCTTTTGGTTAACATCGGTTGCCATTGCAATCATTAACGTCCCTCGATATTTACCATACAAATGAGTCCCATCAATACTGATCACTGGCTTGCAATATCTAAATGCAGCAATGCATGGAGCGAATGCTCAGAATACATAGCGCAGTAACGCAGTACCATCTATGCCCCTAGGTATGGTGTAGTAGTTGTACTGGGTACTCGAATCCTGATCTAAGTATGCCAACAACAACTTTCACAATCTTTGGTAAGACTCCTCCCAATCTCCAAATATCTTAGCAATTACCTTCTGTTTTGCGTCTCATACCTTATAGTACGAAAGCTCATACTTATACTTAGTATGTATGATCTCCTAGAGCTCATGAATACGAGTAGTGTGATTTTGTCACAATTTTCCCACAATTTCTGATGCAACAAAATTAGAATCTATCATTTTACCGTCTCTTCATCGGCCAAAGGGTATACAACTGTGTGGACCCACATAAGACGTGACCATCCACAGACCATTAAGTTTAGCTTTCATGAATGCCCCATCGTACCACTTGCAATTGGTGTCAATGCATGCAGCACACAATTTAGTTTTGGTCGACCTCCGGATAATAAAATTTCTATTTTCCGTTGCTGCGTATATTATCAATGCACGCTTCCCCGCCTCTTTGTTTGCAAAAGTCAACCCTTTACTAAAATGCATCCCTTCTTCCCAAGTAGAAACAAATGGTATCTGAAGACGTGAAGGATCAACCATATTTTCCCAAGTATTTGCGTAGAATGACTTGGTAGGAGGTGTGTAGGCAGTGGTCGTATTTGTATCATGTTGGACGCTAATATCATCGTCTGCATCACCTTCATCATGGTACTCCATATTTTCCTCTTCAAAATTGGGAACGAGTTCATGGTCATCCACATCCCTGTCAAAGTCGCCTTGCTCAATTCTCTCTTCGTACTCATCCATATCATCAATATTTTCACCATTATACGCAGCATGATCTTCGTCTTCGTCTTCGTCTTCATCTTCCTCTTCCTCCCCTAAATGTGTCTCTTGAGGTTGGAGTGTTTCACCAGTATTGGCAGCATGAACTTGAGATGGGAGCATATAACTTCCCATTGTATAGTCTTCCATTATAGTGCATCCATCATCTAGGGCTGTAAATTGTAAAGATGTAGTTGTTTGTTGCACCTTCTCAGTATCAACTTCTGCAAGCGGCTCCGAACTTACGTACAACTCAGTAGCATTTACTTGGGACATTTTATGAATCCTATTAAACATGAGCTTTACATGTTTGTCTTCTTTGATCACCATATACCCGTAATTTATCCGTTCATGAAGGACTTCTTGTGGGTAACGATAAATAATCTTTATGTCATAATAAGCAGGGTTCAAATTCAATTCTTCCATTATTTTCCTCTTCAAATCATTCAACGTCTTCAACTTACGACGTATCATCATGTAGTAGCATTTGATACCCAGAACTCTAAATGGAAATCCGTCAATCTCTTCAGGATTGACAAGGGGTCCACCGTAGTATACATTTATATTAATATTCTTCAGAGATTGTGAACCTATTACAGTCAAGTGTAATATGTTAGTCACATATTTTATCTCTTTCATTTAACATCAATTGCAAAACCTTTTCTATCTACTCAAAGTTCAAAAATTACAACTTCTCACCCCACATTTGCATATACTCACCCCACATCACATACAAACACCTAATCATTATCATTTCATACTCAAACAAAAAAATCACCTTAGACTCCCAAACTCACCCCTATTGGGGGATGTAAATGTCAAATTCTAAGATTAAATACATCAAAAATAATTAAGCAAATATGAAACTTGAAGAGATTCTCCATGAAGATACAGTTTTGATTCGAATCAAATCATTGCTACATAACCAATTAAGTTAATGAAAACCACATAAAGACACTTTTTTTTAATGTGACATGGATACATTTCTTTCCAAGCATGCATGAATATAGTGTTTCTGAGATGGATTTTTTGTGTGTTTAGGACTTTACGAGTTCCTCGCTCATTGTTCACAAGGATACACTTGGCCTAAAAAAAAAATGTTCAGAAGCAGATCCCAATAAGGGACTCGAAAATGTAAAGCAGAGCTATATTAGTGGTTGACTATAGCTCGTAGGAAATGAGTCTAGCTAGGTAGAGTTTTTTGAGACGTATAAAACTCTTCCTCTCATTTTTCATTTCTATTTATTTATCTTATGGTTTATGATTTTATTTTATTTCCTTTAATTTATTTATTTTACCCAATTGATAGGTTTTATTTACTATTTTGAATTCCATAATGACTTCTACTCAAATTGTCTTCGTATTTGACATTTGGAAAAACCAATCTTCAACATTTGTAATACATGTCTATAACAAATTATAAAAACCAAAAAAAGTCACCTTAGACTCCAAAACTCACCCCCATTACAAAATTTCAAATCAGCTCTAACAAAAAATATAAATCAAAATATCAAACCAAACAACAATACAATCATTAAAAACCTAATAATACAAATATACCAACAATACTTCTTAAATATATCAATTATTATTTCCTACTCAAGCAAAAAAAATTAAAGACAAATTGGAGACCAAACAACAAAAGAAATTCATGATACATACCCATGAAAAAAACCTATACAATCAATTATTATAATTTCACACTCAACCAAAAAAAAAAAAAAAAAAAAAAAACTAAAGACAAATATCAAAACCAAACAACAGCCACTAACATGTCTTAACTATATACACTACACTAGCAAAATCAACAGCCACTACCAACAGCCTTACTTGACATGAGGATGTGCAAAATGTCAGCTTGTATGAGTGAGAGGGGGAGTGAGACAGCTTGTATGATGAGTGAGAGGGGGAGTGAGAGAGAAGACTACTACAATAAGTGTTGGTGTGTGTATTAGAGGGAGAGGGAGTGAGAGAGGAGAGCCTGCTAACCCAAGAGACCCAAAAAAAAAAAAAAACCAGATCTATATACAGAAACATCACGTGAACTGCTGGCAATTTTTCAGCTTGGAAATCGAGTTTCTGAGACTCAGTTTCACTTTTAGCAAACCGAGTCTCTAAGGCTCGACTTCCAAGTGGCGTCCACGTGGACTGTTACACCACAGATATCAAGTCTCTAAGACTCGGTATCGAGTCTTAAAGGGTCGATTTCTAGGTGGAAAAACACTCCAGGTCAGCTCCCTCAGAACATGAAAACCGAGCCTCAGAGGCTTGGTTTTTTACCCCAAAATCGAGCCTCTTAGGCTCGAGATGTTAGTATTTTATATTGTTTGAAAACCTAGCCTAATAATTATATTGTTTGGAAAACGAAATTAGTTTCCAATTTTCCCCGACATTTGAGAGTGAGAGAGAGGGATGGATATTTTAGAGAGAGAGAGAGAGAGAGATGAATAAAAAAAATTTGAGTGATTTGATATTTTATTGAATTTTATTCATATGGAGCGTGAATAGTGCTTTCCTTATAAAGAGAGCAACTATGACAATTCCATTTTTTTAAAACATTTTGAAGAGGTTGTTGGAGCTAATTCTTTGTATTTGCTCTCCAAAAATAGGTTTAAAGAGCCTAATAGAGATGCTCTAAACATGTTATGTTTGTATCTAACCCATAAAACTTGTTTGATATGTCTGACTTGTTTAACTTGTCATTTTACCAATATATACTTCAGAACTCTAGATATATAAACTTATTTTCTTTTCTATTAGTGATATTGAGATATGTACTTTTGAATAATTATTTATGATGCAATATAATTATTTATGATCCAATTACTCTATTAGTTTTGAATTTTATATTTAAAAAATCTCCTTTTTTTTTTTTTTTTGGTTTTTCATAGTTCAAATCAATTAAATTAATACTAAAAAAAATGTTCTTTGATAAAATTTGATATATGGGTCAACACGACTAGCAAGTTTAATAAACAGGTCATGTTAGGATTAAGAAATCCTCCATTTAATAAACATGTTAGGTTAGTGTTAACCTATATAGTTAAATACTCATTAATTGACATGACACAAACTTGACATGCGAACATGAATTGCCACCCCTATTCCTAAACACTAGATATCTCTAACTATCACCTTTGTGAGTGTTTTTGTTAGAACCTTTGTTGGTGTTGATTTAAGCATCAAAGTATTTTTGGCCGGCACCACATCAATGTCAACTTTGAGTTCTTTCGTAATTTTTTTTTTTTAAGAAATTCCAAAATTAGAGCAAACACATGTAACAATTGATCTTAAGCATCACTAGTAAGCGTCATCTATAGGAAATTGTAAGTCATCTTACTAATTCCCCAATAAAAGGTTACATGGTCCAAACCTCGACAATAGATGCCAAAAGAACCAACACCCTTAGAAGTTCTCAACCTCAAGAGATGACCCTTGAGGAGTTACAACTGTAGGATTAGTACTCTAAAATCCAACTACATGATTTTATCTTAGTAATAAAATTGTTTTATTTTATGAGATTGTATGTCTATGAGCATTGTACATTATGTGTTGTAGTTCATGAGATACATTGTATGTGATTCAGGTATGAGAATAAAATTTGCATACAAAAGATCTAAAATACAAATCCTTGCTCTTAGTTGGTGATGAGATCGGGCATCTATGATAATCTATTTTGATCATAGAGGCAGTGACTTGATGGAAAATACTGTCATGACTAACAAATTGCTTATGTGTTACTTAATTAGAGTAATAATATATTTAATTGATATTAAAAAGCTTGGTCATCACTTATATGCAAAAAAAAAAAAAAAAAAAACTACCACATCAACATTTTAAAATTCTCATTTAATTTGATAAAATCATGAAAGTGAAAAAAAAAAAGAAAAAAACTTTCTTTTCTCTTCCCCCCTACCCCCCCGGGCCAAAAAAAAAAAAAAATTCAAACTTTTTTGGCCACCAAACATAACAATGATATAGTTCTCTCTCTCTCTTTCTCTCTTTTTCTTTTTTTTTTTTAAAGGAAAATTTTCTCTTTCTTGGAACCCAAGATGGTACACACAATTTCCCCCAATTTACTTGCCTACCAAACATAGCACACGCACATAAATCAAATTCAAGTTGGCATCAACCCGCAACTAAGATGACATCCACACAAAACACCACTACCGGTTGCCTACAATAGAGCACAACCAAACCGATCCACCAAAAACCCACACCATAAATACACAAAACCCACATTTGAAATTCATTCATGTAATCCGTGGAGGTTTTTTTATTTTTATTTTTTAACAATTCGAATGATAGCCACGACAACTTCAAGGGACCCTATCCCAATAATTAAACAGCAACTCAACTCACTATTTCGTGTGATTTCATTTCACCACTATGTGGAGCTAGTCACACATTGTCTTGTCCATCTTGTTCATCAACGTCCACGCCTTAACCCCAAAGCTTAGATTCCTTGATGTAGTTTATTTTCCCTTACAAACAATTAAACACTAAGAGCATCTCCAATGGCTTCTTCAAAGCTAATTTTAGAGAGAAAACTCCCCAAAAACCCACTCCAACAACTTCTCAATCTTCATTTTTTAGATTAGAATTGTTATAGTGCTTCTCTACAAGCAGAGAACACTAGTGTGTTTACTGTTTACACTTCAACCATTTTTAGCTATTATAATAATCAGCTATTGAATAAAGGAAAATGAAGGAAGATGTGTAGTTGTTAAAAGAAAAGAATAAATAATGAATAAAGAATGAATGAAAAAATAATATTTAAATGAGATAGAGAAAATGATATAGAATTTTTTAGATAGTGTATTTGAAAAAATCAATAAGTAAAAGTTAAATATCACCGTTCACTGTCTAAATAGTACAAAAATTTAAATAAGCTGCTAGAGATACTCTAACGTTGCTTTTTTAGTGCCCCATTGCCTGTTTGGGGGTCATAGAGGCACTTATAAATAGTTTATTGTTTACTATTTTTGGGTTTTATGTAAGTTACTTATTTTATTTAATTTTTACATTTTATTTCTAGTATTTTTAGCAAAAAAAAAAAAAACTAGATAAATTATTTTCAAAATGAAAAAGAGGAAAAATTAACTAGATAAACTTGATAATTTGTTAGTCATTTTTCTGTTAATAAGTTGATAACAACAATGATGAAATTAAAACTGTTCAAAAATAAAAATAAAATCAAGGACTAAAATGAAATAGAAGAAAAATAAAAGACTTAAAATGAAAATATCCCAAAAATATAGGATGTAAAATGAATTATAGTCTAAAATCAGGGTTTACAATAGCTCCACTTCAGTTCAGCTCCTCCATTGACCACTACTAGAGTTTTGTAGGGTTTAAGCCCAAAATTTAACACAGAAAGAGCTTAGTCTGAAGAAAATGGCGAACTCAATGGGTGCACTTTCCAGAAGGCTATGCCGCTCTCTACTCTCAACCTCCCATAACCCTACGCCCTCTCATTACGCTTCCTCCATGTCCATGTACACCACCGAGTCCGACCACCCCGAACCCACTTCCGACTCGGACGAGTTAGACCTTGACTCAGTTCCACCTGAGCAATCTTCTTCTCCAACCCAAGACTCCAATCCTCAACAACAACAACAACAACAACAACGCACGGTCTTCGATTGGCCCCTAGAGAATGGACTCGATGTGGGCATTTACAAGGTACATTTTTTTTTTTAATTGATTGATTTTTGTTTGTTTTCTTGATTTTTGATTAGAGAGTATAAATGGGTTTTGATTGAATTTTTGTAGGCGATATTGGTTGGGCAAGTGGGGCAGAAACCATTGCAGAAGACACTGAAGAGTGGGAGGACAGTGACGATGTTCTCTTTGGGGACAGGAGGGATTCGAAACAATCGTAGGCCATTGGATAACGAGGATCCAAGGGAGTACGCTAATCGCTGCGCGGTTCAGTGGCATCGGGTTTCTGTCTATCCCGATCGCCTAGGTGGGATTGTCAACAAGCATGTTGTTCCTGGGTGAGGACTCAACCTTTGTTTTGTTTTGTTTTTTTTCACTCCCTATTTATATGATTTGGTACATTACACACATATGCATAGGACTATATATTTTGTAAAATGCCAAAATTTTCTGTCTATTGGATTTTTGGGTTTCTGTTTTTTGTAAATTTGCTGAATGTTGTTGACAAACATTTTTGAATTACTACCTTTTAAAATGTTGCTCCTGGGCGTGAGCATACCCATCTGGGGTGAATGTCCCTAGATTACCTGGTAACCGGCAAAATGCACTTTCACAATAGACAAAAATCTAGAGGTGAGTCCATAGGGCTCGTCTTCAAAACTTTTAACATACATATTTTGTTTTAGCAAGCAAAATGCACTTTCACAATGCTAACAAAACAATGTCTGTGTGTTCCATATACTTTGTTGTGGTTTTTGAGTTTTTACTTGGTATTGAAGGAGAATTGGGTTTGATAGTATTTGGAAAGAAGGATACCATGAGGGTTTTTTTTTTTTTTTTTGTTCATTTACAGATAGGTGTAGTGCATACAATTTTACTCATGTTTGCTTGATTTAATTAAATTTCTTTGTCGAATATTGCTTTCTTCTTATTGTCTTATGTAGGATTGCTTCCTCTAAATTTCTAGTTTTTGTTCACCTCTGGCTTTATTGCAGATCATCTCTTTGAAGTAATAACAATATTTTGTTTGTTGTAGTTCAATTCTATATTTGGAGGGCAATCTGGAAACCAAAATCTTCACTGATCCAATAACTGGTCTTGTTCGACGTATAAGAGAGATTGCCATTCGTCGTAATGGTATATACAAGACTTTATCCACTCTATTGAAATTGTTTATAGATACAGAGTAAATTTTTTAGCCTGACACGCTAAATATCATATATTTTTGTTGCATCTATATACAATCATTGTAGTGTTTTTAGACATTTGTGCCTTACTGTAGAGATTTATCATAAATGAAATGTATGCTTTGATTCTTAGATGGGCATGCTGCTTTCCTTATCTCTTTCTTCCTTCCCTTCATGCATAGGGAAAACTCAATTGGAGCCATTCCACCCCCTTGCCACACCACTAAGTACTGAATTTTATTGTCCCTTGGATATATGTCAAGTTCCATGAAAGTGCCTATCAAATCCAAATTTACTTATTAGGGGGCTAATGACCAACCCCAACAATTTCCCACATTAATTTGATTTGTTTTGACTTTACAATGTTGTGATTGTTCCTTCATTTTGCAATGCTTTTAGGTATTCTTTTTTATTTGTATAACTAGCATGGATGTTAGAAATTTGAATTATGCTTACCTACACCTGACATTCTCAACAATATTTTGCTTTATATTTCATGCACAAATGTGATTAACATGATGAAAATTCAAAGAGAATATGCTCTGTTCCTTACCTGTGCAGTATTCATGATGGACAATCTTCGCTTGTTTTGGTAGACAGTTTGATTTCAGTCCATACTCCCATATTTTTCTGTGAGAATATAGCTACGTAGAGGCCACCAGAGCCTAATAGCATTTATTATTTTGCATAAAAAATTTGTACTAGTCTAGATGTTGAACCTTCTGAAGCTGTGGTTGGTGAAGCAAGCTTAAGAGTTAGTGGAAAATGCCCTAAAAATAGTTTTTTTTTTTTTTTTTTTTTTTTTTTTTTTTTTTTGAGTTTCTCCATTATATATGATGGGTGCTTATTTTGTGGACTTTGCAGGTCGCCTTGTATTTTTAAGTAAAGGTGATGATGCACAGCAAGCATCACAATCAGAATTGAGAGGTGTTGGCTATTACTAAAAGTGTTGCTGAAGTGGGAGTGGCTGAAGGTTTATTTGACAGAAACCAATTTTCACATTTGTAATTATGTCATAGCCAATATGGAGGAGGAAAATTTGAAGGAAACACTAGCTCATGGTGGCCTTGCGTCTTTACCTATTATCACTTCTGTTTTGGAAGTCAGTATAAGGTTGGGAAAGTATATTTATAATCTTCATTATCTGTTCATCCATCAGATTGGATATTACTGAGCCTCCACTTCGAATGGTCTTGTGAGAGAAGTTGACCTTTTTATGTAATTTTCATTTTTCATGTTTTGATTGTCTAATATCATTTAGACATTCGGTGGTTCTAACTGGTGCACGCTTTTGAGTAGTTGTAAAGGTGGGTGTAGAATCACTTTTATTTTAGACATGAAAGTACAGCTGAATCACCAGCCACTCTTTGTATGGAATGCAAATATAAGAATGGGAAGGGTTGGGTTGGGTTTGATATAAAACAAAAATTCGCAGATATCGAATTATCAGTTGATAGCACCTTCCTAGAAGGTTAATTAAGGTGTGACCAATTTTGATATGTAGCTAGACTAAATAGAACGTTTCTTCCTGGGCTTGCAGGATGTTGCTAATGGTGGCGTTGGGGTTTATGTTCTGTGAGAGGGGTGTTCCATGCAGCCAAGATACCCCTCTTATCCTCTTATGAGAGAAAGATGTGCTGGGTACGTTTGGGTTTAGGCCAAATTGACTGGACTTGAGGGGCCGAAGTATGAACTAATTTTTTGATAACAATCCAAATTAGCATCTTTTTTTTTTTTTTGTTTGAGAAACAATAAAACTAACAAAAAGAGAGAAATAAAACTCACGCCAAAGTCAAAGTCAAACTCCTTCTCTTGATTATGTAAAACATATCAAATATGATGAAATCAAGTTAAATATCCAATGAATAATCAAATTCAAAATTTTTAATGAAGTTTCATGCTATAGAAATAGGTGGTTGATCCCAAGTAAAATTATTGATTGTACGTACATAGCTTTATAAATGATGATTGTAACTAAAAAATAAATTAAAAAAAAAAACTAAACTAAAGAGTATACTTCCTAAGAGGAGAAAAGTAGAATAAAATTTTAGAAAAAAAGAAGAAGAAAAATACATATGAGTAATGAATAGATAGATAAATAATTTTAACACAAAATTGATTTGCTTAAAAATATCACAAAATACACTAATGCAATAAGAAAGATAAAAAGCAGTATATAAAAATATTTGGAAATGCTTAAAACAATTACTCAATCATCTAGAAACATTATATAAGATAGACATAACAATTTTCTGCTAATTTATTAAACAAAATATTTACAAACAATGAAAAGAAACTGCACAAAGATCTTCTTTAATTGCATAAATTTTCTTCATCATATTGTCCAAACCATCTTATTAAAACCTGACAACAACACAAAATAAGACATTATAATATGTTTTTTTTTTTCCTCAAATTAGGTCAACAACATAGAAATAAATAAACCAAATACTTACATCAAGTAACACATGAATTAATTAATAATAGGACAATTGGGGTACAAACCTCTAGTAGGAGATCTGTACCATGCTTGATTTGGTCTTCTTCAGGGTAATTGTCAAGTTGTATCTTTTCTACAATCAAAGATTAAGCAAGGCTTATGAATACCTTTTTATAGACAATATCTTTTATAAGAAAAATTTATTCTTCATTGATTTCATTTTTTAGTTATAAACATCTAAATTAGAATAGATAAATATGTAAAGAAAAGATCATATGTAAAGTTAAAACCGCCTAAGATGAACATTTATAGACAATATCTTTGTTTTGATTTTTCATTGAATTATCATTTAATTATAACATCATGATTAAAGTAGATGTATATATATATATATATATATATATATACCAAAAGGGGTGCAAGTTACCACTGGGTTACAACTGAGCGGAAGACTGGGTTACAAGTGTAAAAACTGACTGAAGTAATACAAATGTAAGCTGAGAAAACTAACTGATACAATCTTTTTCTAAAGAAGGGAGGTTGTCCTAAAATTGGTTCTTGCAATTTTTGGATTCTGCCTTCAACTGGAATGAGGACTAGTACTTATAGGAGGCTGGGAGCCTCGGATTCCTTGACTGAATGCTGAAAATCTGGAGAGTAAAATGCTTTTACTGGGGTGAAAACCTTTTCCACCGAAAGTAAATAGTAACTCTGAATGATTTTGTCAGGTACTGTTCATGAATAGTGACTTTTACTGTTCATGAATAGTGTTCTGTCCCTTGTCTGTAGTGTCGGCTGGGTGCTGATTACTGTTCATCAATAGTGACTGGTACTGTAGATGAATAGTAACTTATCTTGGAATTGCTTTTCTGAATAGTGACTTGTGCTATCCAGAATTTACCAATTAAATGTATAGTCTTCGTCACCATCTTGAGATTCCCATGGGGGATCGTCATTGCAGGGATGCTCATGAAAGGTGGTGAATTTTTCACAAAGACCACAACAGATTAACACTTCATAGGCTGGGTTTATTCCTGGAGTCATGAATTGCCTAGGATCATTATAACCAGTGGTCCATGGTACTCTGGGGATGGACTCAAAATATGGTCTTACTGAGAAGACTGAAATTCTACCTGTATTACCAACAAAATGGTAATTCTTCCAAAGCTCACTGGTAACTTTAATGATCTCATTGCTGAAAAAGCTTCTCCAGCAGTTAGATAGAGCCTTTGGATTCTTGTAGGAAAGGAAGGTATTGCCTTGTAACCATGGTCCTTGATGGGAGTATCCATTGATGAGAACGAGGTGCTGTGAGGGCTGCACTGTTGCCCATTCATTTAGTTCCCAATCTGGAAGAGTGCTCCAACATCTGATATTAACATAAGGGCTTGAGACCCTAGTGACTGTATCTTTGATGATTGCAGGAAGCTGGCTGACCTGGTGGTGATTGGTTAGCTTCATGAATCTCACAAAGCCATACTCAAACATCTGTGAAAGCCAATGAGGATTCATCTGGTTATCCTCTTCCTCATCTTCAAAGAGATCACTGTAGTTAATTAATAATCTTGGAAAGGGGTGCTTTGCCCTTTCATAGACCCTGAGACTACTTCCAAAATATGCATCCCATCTGGATGTTGACATCGCATTCTCCACTTCATAATTTAGGAAAGCAGTGTGATCAGGACTTGGACTATCAGCATTATAGTATCTGGTGGTGACCAAAACTCTAAAATGTCTGAACCATAGGTCAAGTGATTCGGACATAGCCTTACTCCCGAGAATACGAACTTGTAATTCTCTGGGTAAGTTGGCAAATGCACTTCTTACTAAGGCTTGGGTCTTAAGACTTAGCCTAGCAAAACACGTGCCCATGAGAACAGTCTTATCCTTTGAACGGATTTTCTCTTTGCCAAAGAGAAGACTGGTGAGATGATCATTTCTTGCCTCAAGGTTTTCTATGTGGTTTTTCATGGTCTTGAGGGTTCTTTGGAAAAGATTATCATTATCTAGAATAAAGGCTGATTGGAGAAGATCCAGAATAGTCTTGGTAGGGTATGGGAAATTAGAATTTATACCATATGAATCTTTGGCTAAATTCTCCTCGAGAGTGAATTTCAAGACATCTTTTACTGGATTTCCACTGGAGTATATGGGTGTGGGGGTTTCTTGGAGGGTAATGACTGTGTTTCCACTGGAATGAGCCACTGTGGCATATTCCTGAAGGGATACTGCTTCTGGGTTTGAAGAAGCGCCTTCATGCATTTCAAAGTCACAAGGTTGTTCTGGGAACCTTGTAAATTGGAATTGGGAATAGTCCTGCATAGGAGCTTTTTCTTTGCCTTTGTTTTCAGCCATCTTCCACAGACTAGTGGGACTTCGGGTTTTTTCCTGTTTTGGTTTTTCTGGGCAAACAAAATGGTTTCCTGTTACACATTTGTTTGTAAAAGTATTTTTTATAATGCTGAAAATACTTTTATGCAGTATGTATGCAAAATGAGAATTGTGAACTGGTTGAGAATTGGGAGCAGGATTCTCTGCCTGTTTCTTTTTTGAAGGGATAATGGTTAAATACCCGGGACTGGTTCCATGGTATTTAGGATTGATAAGGAGTCCTCCTTGGACTTTGGAAATGTCTAAATCTTGTCTAAGGGTTCTGTCCTTAGGTTTAGACCTGATTTTGTTGAACTGGGCAAGCTTTTGGCCTTTGATGATGGGATCCTCAATCTGTTCTATGAGATGAAGAATGGTTTCTTTTTTGCTAAGGGTGCTAAGATTCTTGTTTCTACAACAATTATCTTTGCAGGCTAAACTAATTCTGGGTTCACTGAAAGAACTATGATTTCTGAATGAATCAGATGAAGACTGGTAAAGTTCATATTCATTAGAACTACTGGTTGACTCATGTTCTATATGGTCAAGTTCTAGGAGTTTAAAGATCTTGTCTTTGCTGGGTTGGTCACTGATGAGAGTGTTTATGAGTGTTTTTGCTTCTTCCTTGCATTCATTCCTAAAATGACCCTTTTTTCCACAATTAAAGCATTTTCCTGATGCTTTTGGGATTTTCTCATATTTGCTTGTGGGTTTGGATCTAGAGGGCTTCCTCTTTTTATAATAATCACCATCTCTGGGATTACTATAATTTTGTCTTTTGTGATTCCTAGAGTTCTTCCTATAATGTCTCTCAGGGGATTCTGGCCGCCTGTGTTTGTGTTTTTTGGAAGGGGCAACTAAGGGTAAGCCATATTGAGTACAAAAGGTTCCTAATTCGTACTTGGCTTTGCTTTTGTTGGCTTGGCTATGTATCTTGAAATCTCTACACATTTTCATTCCTACACTTCTGATTGTGCTAGAGATGTCCCCATAAGTTAGGCTATCATAATCAATTTCTCCAAGTGAGTTACAAAGTGTTTCTTTCACTTTCTCACCAAACAATTTGGGTAAACCATTGATGAACTTTTCTTTCCAGAATGGAGAGTTACAATCACTTCGATTCATAACTCTGGTGGTGAACACATCTTCATACCATCTGTAATCTCCTAGGGTCCTGCACCTAAGGTTACTTAACTGGTCATAAATCCTAGATGTGCTGTTACTAGGTTTTCCTACAAAATGGTTTATAATTGTATAGATCAAGGTATTGACTCCGTCAGGAATTCCTCTTCCTGGTGGATCTTGAAAGATGGGGAGACCTTCCTCATCTTTTTGGACAGCAACCTTAATATTTTCTTTGGATCCTTCAGTAAGGCAGTTGTTCCACCATTGGAGCAACTTTCCGTGAAGCCTAAGACTATAAGGTCAATAACTTCTGGATGGGTTTTTCCCTCATTGAGGTAATTGTTAGCGACCATCGCTATGTGCTGGATTTTGTTCAGAATTTCTTGTTTTGACAATCCGTCAATGTTCCATTCGTAAAGTTTTCCTGAGGTGACTGAAAACTGATTACTAACATTTCTTTCCTCATACTGGAGGTCTGGAGGTGTAGGTCTGGGATACCAATTCTTGGTTAAACTTGTCGAAGGTGGTTGATAAAGTCTCTTAACATTCAAATCCCTAAATTGGTTTTCCACGTGTTCTATCTCCTTTTCATTGTCTGAGGAGGTTCTGCTAGAATCACTGGTTGCTGTGTGGACATCTAAGGTGGTAAGCTGAATACCTTTACTGGGTGAAGAAGTACTAGGTTTTTTTTTAATTATTTTGTGAAGTTCTTCAAGTTTCTGGGTGACTAACTCTAAGGCTGTAACATCCTTTGGTTTGATGCTGGTTTGCCTGGTGGTGGGTAGTTTGACTAAAGGTTTTTCTATGATAGGTTTACTGGGGCTTCCTGGCTGGAGGATAACCTTGTTTTCTATCTTCTCTTCAACCTTGTCCAACTGTTTTCCTATTACTCAGAGGCACTGATTAGTATAATTATTTTGTTCTATGACCTTTCTGACTATCTTTTCTTCTCCTGAAGGAAATCTAAAAGGTGTGGCAGTAACATCTTGATTTCTATATTTAAAGGTAATAGCTGCTAATGGTGGGTGACTGGATTTGACAACTTCCTTAGTGTCTTCCTTAATCCAATCAGTTTTAGTGAGAACACAAGCCTTTTTGTGTCTCATGTAATAATTCTCAAAGTATTCAAAGAAAAAGATATGATCTTGTACCTCTTTCATGAATTCTATCCAAGCATTGAGAACTTTAACCTTTTGCTCTCTGGTATGGTTGGCTTTATAGGCTTCTCTTTTGGCTCTATTTTTCTCTAAGTCAAATTCATCGCCTAAAAACTTCATATCTGGCTTAAACTCTTTCCTTAGAGTTTTGAGCTCATAATCCTGGGTATGACCTTCCTGGTATGGGTCCTCTATTTCAGGGTTTTCCATATCTGTTCCTGAAGGTGATCCTACCTTCTGACTGTTATTGTCACCGTGATCAATAACCGAGTCATTTTTAGCTGTGTAGCAGGGTGTGCTAACCTGAGATCTATTTTTTACTCCTTGAAAGTCTGCATTTAAGTCTCTTCTAGATCTAGGGAATGGTGCTAGAGGTCTAGAGGAACTGGCTTGGGATGCAGGTTTGTCTCTCAAGAGAATAGGTGGTTGCCTAGAAGGGAATCGACTAAGATCTATTGGGGATCTTGGTCTATAATCATCTAGGGGTGTCCTAAACCTAGATTTGTCGAAACTAAGCCTAACAGAACCATCTGCTAGTTGTTGGACAAAGTCTAGTTCTGGGTCAGGGTCTACTTCCTGAACTAACAAAGGGTGATTCTCATTATGAAGTTTCCAATCATCGGGAAAGGAAATTTCATCCCATCTAAGGATTCTAGGGACCTTGATCTTGGCATCATGTATATTGGTTTGGATAAGAAGGGTTTCTCCTACTTTCTTCCTATCAAGGGCTCCAACATTCATGTTTGTCTTAATACACTTATAATACACTCTGTATATAAGTGCAATCTGACTTGTTCCTTATGTCACAAAGGTTCCATGGGTCTTGATATTCAGGGTCAAGGCCTGTAGGACATTCTTATCATGTATATGAACTGTGAAATTTGGGAAACAGTCAAAATGGACTGGTCCGTTACTTAAACTGGCTTGAACTGTTCCTAAGAGACTGTCATTAAATCTTATTGACAATAGATTGCATAAAAATAAAAATGGTCACACTCACACCTTCCTATATTGACAATAGATAATAACAACTGATAGTTAACTATCACGTAATGATTTCAAATATAAAAACTCATAAAAAACTTCATGCATTTGCATTTTTTTTTTTTGTTAGTAACTCAAAATAGTCAAATTTTCTTTTTATTAAATTTTGTTAAACTTAAATTTCTTAATGTAAAATTCTTGAAGCTGCCACTAATATAAATGTAAAATTAGAGCAAAGTGAATAGAGGGACTAAGCAAAAAAGTTCCTATACATCCAAGATCTTTGCTAAATATTAGCATTTTCCAAATATGAATTTTCAATTCTATACAACTATCATTTTTTGATAGAGTTTCAATCTATGGTGTCTGTTTCTGATGATTGCCCTTTAAACACTAATCAGTTTTTGGTGTAGATAAAGATTGAATTTCAGATCTTTTATACAATTATCATTTTAATACCCCTGGATGGGAGTTGAAAGGCCTTTGCGAAGCCAAAACCCTTTTCTAGACATGGGAATGAAAAATATTAATTAGCCCATAAGAAGTTACTGTACAAGTTATTGTCTTATAACTAGCAACGTAACGTATATTTGTCTTTTTGCTAAAAAAGATTGTCTATTAAATACTTTTTTATGAATATTAAATACTTTTTATGAATACCAAATAATAGTAAATAAACTAGTTCCAAATTAATGTCCAATAGATTTGAGTCCATGATCAGCAACATTCATGCATTTCACCCTTAAAGAAACTCACATCGCTTAGATAGCTTATTGAGTGCACCAAACAGCACCACCAGTGCATTGAATTATGGTAACATTCGGTAGGAAATCACCATATTAGTATATGATATTGCAGTAAATCAAAAGAAAGCCACAAATCTAGGCTTTTGCCCTTCCATTAGGATTTGTCATTCTATACTAGGGAAGCAATTGAATAATAGTATAATACATATAATCACTTTATCATTGAGCCTACTTAATACAAGTAGTTCTAATTAGCACCTTTCTTTCTTAGGGAAACAAAACCATCATTCTTAACAATGAGTGATTTCTAATTCTACCAAAGTCTACATGATTTTCTCTTTATTGATCTACTGCTCATGAAAATATTTCTTGGCTCTTTTGATGGCTAGAAGTAGTTTCAAATGGTGTGACTTGCATATTAAAAAAAAAAAAAAAAACAAAAAAAAAGGAAAAAAGTTGCATGTGCTTTTCATTATTATCTATTTTTGGATATTGACCAAATACTGACCATAGAAAGGGTGATATGCTAACCTACCATATGACTTGCCCAGCATCACATATCTGTCTCACTGTTCTGTCTCATTGGTCGCAGTTTCTCTTGTTGCTGTGTCTCATTATCCACTTGTTTTTCCTATATAAATGAAAAATATGTTTGTGATTTAAGTGATCATAATATTTGCAATTAGAAAAATGACAGTGGCTATGTGAATCTGTGATTACTGTTTGCTCTTGTTTTTGTATGTCATGATCCACCTGTTTTTTCTGTACAATATATATATATATATATATATATATAAAAGCAATTACAGTAATCATAATATTTGCAATTGGAAAAACGACAATAGCTATGTGATTACTATTGGTGCTGCTATAGTTGATCCAATGAAAAAAATTATTGTTTGTCAAAACATTTTGTTGGCAAAGACAAATTGTGTGTTTCCTTTCTTTCTTTCTTTTTGTCGTTTTTATATAACTGTGGTCTAATTTCTGCTTATTAAAAAAAGTTTTTAATATTTGTAAAATATATACTACAATGGCCTATACAAGTGTTAAATTCTTCCACTGGTGAGATATTTGTGGTAAGAATGCGCCATACCTTTCCTTTGAATATGTGCTCAATGGTGGCATTTAGGTCCCCCTTCCAATGAGGTGTTTTGAATCCCTTGTCTTCGTACACTCTTTCTAGCTCAGGTGTCTTTAGATTAGTTGGAACAAATGTCCTTAAATTGGGACATCTAATTAGCATAATTTTCTTCAGGGATGGCTACTCAAAAGCATTTTCTTCTTTGCAAAAACTCTGAAGATTTGGTAAATCCTCGAGCCAGATTGAGTTCACTTTGTAGAACAAAACTTCTTCTTCTTCTTCTTTTGCTATTGCAAGGAGTTCTTCAATTTTTTCACAACAAATTACTTTTATTTCCTCTAACATTACAAGCAATTTCCCTATGGATGGTGAGAACAAATTTGTCAGATTGTTACAATTCTCAACTTCTAACAATTTCAGGTTTCCAAAGCCCATTATCATTTTTGGACCCCTCTTCCATATCTGCATCAGTTTTGGTAAATGATCTAGATGCAATTCTCGTAACTGATCAAGCACTGGTGCCACGTGACTTTCCTCAACATTTAGTTCCTCAAGTTGAAATATAATTTCTATTGAATCACAATTCCCCAAGTAAACTGATTCTAGATTCTTTAAGCACTCAATTAGATTGGATGGAAAAAGAGACCATATCTTTGAGGAATTATTGATATCACTAGCTCTTGGATCCATCGGCTTTCTCAAAGTACCCTACAAAAAATCAAGAACAATTAAACAGGCAAAATAATAATTTCTTTTCAATTATTATTTGCATTTTTTTTAAAGAAAAAGATGGTATAAACAGATCTGTGAACGTCTCTTTATTTATTTATTTTTATCTCACCATGTTGAATGCGTTAAGGTTATGGCCAACAATTGATTTTATTGGATATCTATATGAGAGTCAATGACCATGATCCATTGGGAAAAGTGCATAAATCATAGAACTTCTACGTACCTCTTTCTTCACAGAATAGCTTCTTTGGGATTTATCGGTGGTGCCTTGGTCTAACACAGCCATTGGACCATAATTTTTGCTACGTGGTACACACTCAAGGTATCGCCCAAGAAAACCAAGGGACCCAAGTCCAGGCTCATGAGGTCTTGAATCCAATTCCTCTTTGATTTTCTTCAACTTTCTTGGTCTCTGAGTTTCTGAACCAATTGTTTTCAATTTGCCACAATACCTCAAAGTAATATCCTTAATGGATGACCACTCAAAAGAATAAGCTTCAATACAGAAACTCACGAGATTTGGCAACTTTTCTAGTCTCAAGGAACTAAGTTTAGGGAACATGATGATATCTGCTGCCTCTTCTTCTCCATCTCTTTGAACAATGTTTTTGATCGCATCACAGTCATATAGGTCAATGCTTTGAAGTTTCACAAGTAGTTTTGCAACAGAAAGTGGGATTAAATAAATTAGGTGGTCACAGAAAGATACTTTAATTGATGTTAGGTTTTGAAAGCCCTGAATTCCTCGTGGAACATTCTTCCACATGTACGCCAACTTAGATGAATTATCAACTAGTAAACATTTCAATTCAGAAAGTATTGTGATTCCCTGGCGGTCATTGTCGACCTTTAGTCCCTCAAGATCAAACAGCACTTCAATTGAATCGATGCCAGTCAACCAAAGTTTTTCTAAATTTGGCGGCCACAAGATGGTTGTAGATGAAAAGAGTTTATGAGAGATAAGGGATGTTGATTCAAGAAAGTCCGAGCTAGTCGTTTGTTGCTGAATGTCATCAGTCACCTCAGCCTTTTCAGAAGTGGTCAATTTATTAGTTTCACTGCTTCCAACCTGATGAATCCATTAAATTATTATGATATATAATCAACAATTTTCAAGTTTTCATGTAAGAAGCATCAAATTCAAACCTGATCGAGCTTGAATTGTTAAAATCAATTAATCAATTTCAAAAACATTAAACAACGAGCTTTGAGTGGTACATACATACCTCTGGATTCAAGGATGATTGGACAAGCTGAACGGGACCCACGCCTGTACAAAATCCAATGAGTCTTGGTAGGCCCTTTAGGTTTAGGAGTGTCAATTGCGGAAACATGATCTTATCAAGTGCCTTCTCATCTTCTCCTTCCTTTGGGAAAATTTCTTTCATGTGAACACTGACAGATATTTTTAACATTTGGAGTTGAACCAAACCTCTCGCTATGGACAATGAAAAAACATTTTTCAA
Organism: Lithocarpus polystachyus; assembly: GCA_033629205.1. NCBI lineage: Eukaryota > Viridiplantae > Streptophyta > Magnoliopsida > Fagales > Fagaceae > Lithocarpus > Lithocarpus polystachyus. The sequence goes on along the minus strand of CM066171.1, from coordinate 22,903,731 downwards.
CCGATCGCAATGAGTTAGACGAATTGATCTTAGGTTGCCAAAACAACCAAGATTTGCATCGGTCAAGGATCTCTCTGGGAATTGGCAATGATATATCTCTTTTAAATTATCCAAATAAGACAAGTTTAGGGACTCCAGGATAGGGAAGGCAGCACGTGGAGTCCGATGCAATGTGGCATCGATTAAATATTCTATATTTTTACTTTGACGAACTTCTAGAACCTTCAAGCTTTGAAAACCTTCTTTGTCGAACTCATACGCAATGTTTTTAAAACCAATTATATCTCTCAAATATAAAATTTCACATTTTGCTAACAGTTGAAGAAGCGTCCGACTATTTGCAATATCACATCTCGCAAGTGCCAATCTATTTTTAAATAAATAAGAATCTGTTTCTGCCAAATAGTGATACATTCTCTCACCTACAGATATCTGAAATTTTATCATTTGATTTTTAAAGAGAATGTGTTTTGGCAAGACCTCAATATTTGGTATATCAAATGTTAAAGCCATCAAATGGTTGGACAAAGACATCAGTTCAGCAAGGCTTGCATTTGTTACCTCTTTGTTGACTTCAAACATGTACAGCTCTTCTAGGTGAGATAAACTCGATAGGAGACCAGGTGGAATTCGCTGCAGAACACCGCAGTTTGACAGATCTAACACCTTTAAATGACTAAGATTTCCCATTTCTCTGGGCAACTCTTTGATGTCAGAACGCAAAAAGCTAAGAATTTCTAGTTTCCTTAGTGCTCCAATTGCTGACACATCTGTTAACCTACAATAATCTAAATGCAGGGCCCGGACGTTTTGAAGGACATGGATTGACTCTGGTAGTAATGGAAATGACATACCTATCAAAGACAAAACCTTTAATCCGCTCATTTCTTTAAATAGATTGGCTGGGAACGTCTGCAAAGTCGTTCTGCTACATAGTAGTTGCAAAAGCTCAAGTTTCGGACACACCAAGCCATCAGGATACCTTTTCAGTTTATTAGATACAAGTGAAATTGCAGAGTGCTCGTATGTCTCTTTCTCTGGCCATTCTTCCATTTCATTATTACAATGTACCAAAAAACCATGATTTTCTGCAATTGATATTGCAACATCCCGGACAACATCATGCATTTTGACAGATTCTTCTTTCTCACTATCCAACAATAGAAATGATCTTTTAAGATTTTTAACAATTGCATGGACTCTATTTCTTGCTTCTCCCACATTATCAATCTTCGCCAACAAACTTTGTCCCACTCCATATCTGACTAAATATTCAATGCGAATATCATAATCTTCTGGAAATAGACAGCATAGCAAAAAGCATGACTTGGCTTCTTCACTTTTTAAATAATCGTAACTAAGCTTTATGCTGGAATAGACCTTAGAATCCAGGCCAGTAATATTTTTTGGGATTGACTTTTTAAGTTGTTGAAGTGCATCACTCCACTCAAACTCGCTTTTGTTTTCTAGCGCTCTTCCAACTATTACAAGAGCAACAGGTAGACCTCCACATTCCTTTGCAACCTCTTTTGCTATTGGACATATATTGGGAGTATCAACACAATTACCTGCCATCTCTGTGAAAAGATTCCATGCTTCTTCTTCAGATAAGACTTTGATTTTAAAAATCTCCTGAGATTTCATCTGATTGCAGGCGTCTTCACTTCGTGATGTCAACAAGATTTTGCATCTGTTATGTTGACCTCCATAAGGAATTCCTACAGCCTCTAAATCAAGCGCATCCCAAATATCATCCAATATTACAAGGACACTCTTACCACTGGTTATTCTATTTTTTAACCGTTCTGCTCTTACCAGTGATGAATACTCTTCAAGTTTCAGATCTAGCATATCTGCAATTTCACCTTGAATCTTTCTATCGTCTTGATTTTGGGACACCACTGCCATCGCAACTTCATCAAATAACTTATCATCTTTTGCTATTTTCGCTACCTCTTTTGCCATTGTTGTTTTTCCAATCCCCCCCATACCGCATATGGCAATCATGTTGATATTGTTGTCCCTTAGAGCCTTTAAAACTTCTTTCACAATTGATATTCTTGATTCAAAAGCCTTAAAACCTGAAGATCCTATTCCTTGTGGAGGTGGACGATAGGACACTCTAGCAAACTGTCCATCCTTTAGAAGCCCATCAATTTCTAGAGTTTTCTTCTTAGCTTTCCTGCTCAAGGAATAACGCGACTTCAGATTGGGACACCATCCATCCAAGCACATCGTATTCGCTTTGACATCTTCTTCAAGGAATCCCTGCAGACCTTCACTGATGTTGTCTACCTTCTGTACCCATCTCTCAACCTCAGGTGCCATTACCTCTCCATTCCTTTCAGCTTCATCAATTCCTAATTGCATCCCATGTCTCTTGTCACCCAGCTTCTGAAATTGATCTTTGAGATTCTTGACGTTGCTGTTTAGGTGAATCAGATAGCCAATCTGTTGTCCGATTCGCTCCAGCAAGTTTTCTTCAATTTTTTCTATAATTGGTTTGATAGATTCCATTGCTATTTCCATTTCTTTGCTTTCTTCTTTTGTATTATCTGTAAGAAAAAGAAAAAGAAAATCAAATTAGCAGTGTACTTTCGAAAAAATGAAGTTTATACTGCTGATCTAACTGAAGTGAAATTATTAGAAAGTTTTAGCACTGCAATTATCACCACCCAACTTTTTAGAATGATGTCCTTTAATCCAATATACCATGTGATAAATAAGTTGATGCTGTGCTATGTGCATTTAGAGTTTGTATTAAAAAAGTTGCTTCACAAACTGATCGATTTTGACTAATTCTTCAACACCCACGAGTATCCAATTGTCAAATTATTTCAAAATTGATGATTCAAATGTTACCACTTACCAGTTACCACACGGAGTACATATTAAACTAGTTTGATGGATGCATATAATATTTGTAATTCTTGAGTATTTATTGCAGCAATATTTAAAGTAACCCAACATGTGCTAACGATTAGAAATAGGAAAATGAGATACAAACTTTTTTACAATTAAATTGGGTGCACTACTTAGTAAATTTCTATTAGATGTGTATTTTGACAAATCTATAATTGGATTTAGATTATATTTACTCCTTATACCCTCCATGCTTACAAGATTTCAAGATGATAAAAAATCAATAATTGTTTCATTACAGAATGTAATTTCAAGTGTTTTTGTATTTAAAATCTATTTACAAAACATGAGTTTATGACTTGAATAGTAAATCGTATCTGATTAATATGAAATTTGCATGTTAAGAAGAAGAACGAAGAAGTTTAATCCAACAAGAGAATCTTTAAAATATTAGTTTCAAAAAAATTTTCTGTAACTCATTCTGGACAATCTCAAAATTCAAATGTTACTTAAAACAAAATACAATTTGTTAGCTCAAGCTTGCATCCGCACCAAACCTTGTATAATAGAACAAGATACCCACAAACACAAACACACCCACACAGACAAATCAACACAGAGATACACAAACAAACCCACGCGGACAAACCAACAGAGAGAGAGAGAGAGATAGCATTGTTGTGAACTTGATTCACCGAAACATACAGATCGGTGCTGGCGGTGTAGACCGGTGCTTGTGGGTTTTGATGCTTGTGGTGCTTGCGGTGGAGAGGTGATCTGACCGTGAGAGAAAGAAGAAGAAGATGGTTGTGGCGGAAAGGTAATCTGAACGTGAGAGGAAGGGGAAAAAGAAGAAGAGCGTGGAAACTTTTGAAGAGAGTGGAGAGCTGGGACTGAGAAGGATCAGATCAAAGGATCTGAGAAAAAAGACAAGTACAAAAGAAAAAGACAGAGAGATAAAGGGCAATAGACAAAGATAAAATAATAATAACAAATTAAATAAATATTATTATTTAAATAGAATAGATAATAAAATAGAGAAATTGACCCGTGTGTTTTGGAGAAGTTTTTTTTTTATGATGGGATTTGAGAAGTATTAGTATAAAATAAAATAAAATAAAGTAAGTACTTTGTACTAAAAATGACTGAAAAAATTTAGATGTTATTGCTCAAAGCTTACCATTTAAACCTTAAACTTATGGACTGTTGTCAACGTGAACTTTTGGTTGGGATCCCTCAACAATCTGTCTATTAACCACAAGTGTCCAAAACAATGGTAACTTTGATGGTTGAATAGAAGTTGGGCAATTAATTTTGAGGGGCTGGATGTAGTATTGGGCTTGGTGGTTCACAGTGATCTTCAGATTTTTTTTTTTCTTAATATAAATTTTAGCAGTTATTATATATATATATTTTTTAAAATTATTTTAGTGGTTAGATATTGGATTTTAAACGGAAGGATTAAATTACAATGAATGTAAACTTGAAAATTGACTATAAATAAATAAATGTTGAAAAACGAAAATTAACCTAAACATATACCGTGTAATTTGAATTTTAGCATATTTATTATTATTGAAATATTGCTACATTGGACACATGAAAGGAATGCGGATTTTTTTTTTTTTTTTGGTTAATATTACGATTTTTTTTTTTTTTTTTTTGGGTTGATATATATGTCACACTATTATATAAATATTTTATGTAAAACCTCAATTAAATAAGAAAAATAAAATATTTCCTATTTTGTCAATGCCTATTAGAGCTCCAAAACCTATATGCACAAAACAAAATTTTATTTTACATTTATAGTTTTCGGTATATACATGTTATAGCTTAGTTTTTGTAATGTTACAATTTGATCATTTTACTAGTGTTAACTAAAATATCATAATTCACACGAATTGTACTTGTACTTAAGAAGTGATCTCCCTTCAATGCATTTAGATATTTTCCCCCCACTACTCTGTGCTTTAGGGGAGAATAAAACTATGAAAAGCATGGCCCGAAAGCAAAAAATATTTACATAGTTCGGATGGAGTTATTATAGATTGTATTAGAATCATGCTCCAGCCAAATGTGTGAGCTCCACACACAAGGACGCGTGTACCCATAAGGGGGTGAATTGTAAATGAGCAGTGGGAGAAGCAACAAGAAAGGATGAATAGATGGATTTAATTATGTAAAGTTGTAATTTGAACAATGGCTAACTATAGGTGGGACTAGAAGCATGAGAAAATGAGTATGCTATGCTATTTTCTTATTTTTGTTTACTTAATTTTTGGAGATTTAAGAATTTGATAATATAATTTTTTTGAATCACAAGCTCAAAAGCTTGTCTTGAGCTCGAGTTTAAGCTTGATATTAAGCTTAAGCTTGGCTTGACTAATTAATGAAGCCAAACCAAGCCAAGATCAATCTTTTTGGCCTTCTCATGAGCTCAAGCTCAAAATATTATATAAGACTTGTCTCCAGCTTGAGCCAAGTTTGAGCTTTTGACTTTTACTAATGAGCCAAGCTTGAACATGCTCTATTCATCAAAGATCAGCCCATTTATAGCCCTAGCTAGTGCACAAGGTGGGTGCAAGTGTGTGGCCGGCACATGGAAGCTTGGATATGCATGTGGGTAGTAGGACCTTTTGGTGGAACATGAACAAGGTCCATGACTCATGATCTCTCTTTTGGTAGTGATTTTTGTGGCCTCATGTACATCAGCTTCTGAACTCTTGACTTGTTTGATTAATCGCCTAATGGTTGGAAGGCTTGGATTTGATGAACGTAGTCTTGTACAGCGCTAAATGTGCTAGTAGAGAATAACACTTCTGATAAGGGTGTCAAGAAAGAAGAGAGGAGCGCCCATAACGTATTATAGTGTTTTTTTTTTTTTTTTTTTTTTTTTTGAGAAACAACATAGTGATGCAATTAATTAAGAAATACCAGCTAAATCAGCTTGGTATGAAGACAGTACACTAGGTGGAACATCTTCCATCCAAATTACACAACTTGGTAAATTAACTGCTAGCTGAGCCAAATTGTGTGCAACTGTGTTGCCCTCTCTCTTAGTGTGAGAGTAGGACAATTTGGAAAAAGCTGAAGATAAATACAAAGAGTCCTGAATCAACAAACCATAAGGAGCCAGACCAGGGTTCTGAGCTTTCAAAGCCCCTATCACCAGTGAGGAGTCACCCTCCAAAACAACCTCTGAAAAGCCCATCTCTTGTGCAAACTCCAGGGCTTTGTTGGCAGCCAGAGCTTCAATTTCTACTGCCTGAAGCTGTTGAGGAACCCGGGTAGCCATGGCTGCGATAACCAGACCCTCCTTGTCACGAACAATGGCACCAATTCCGGAACATTTTTCTTCTTCGAAGGTAGCACCATCAAAGTTAACTTTGAACAACCCCGGATCAGGTGGCCTCCACTGCACTCTCCTACTTATTCTACTGGGAACCGATTCTTTTTCCAGTGCTTTGTACTCCAAAAGACTGTCATGAGCCCACAAGGAAAGTTGGTTTAAAGGACGGTGAGCTTGTTGAGTTCTCACCTGGTTCCTTTGGTGCCAAATGGACCAAATGGTGAAGGCAAACAGAGCCGGGTTCTTTTGGTGCTCGAACACCCAGGTCAGGAGCTCACTGAAACTAGAGAAGGTCCTTTGGTTCCTAAAACACCAAGTATTATCCACTCCCCACACACCGTCCAGCTCCTTGCAGCTCCACACCGCATGCACAATGTCTTCATCTTCTTCTTTGCATCGATCACACCTCTGTTCGGAGATAATTGTTCGACGCAAAAGATTGCACTTTGAAGGGAGAGAATTACGGCAAGCCCTCCAAAGTAGATTTCTTACTTTATTAGGACATTTAAGAGCCCAAATCTTCTTCCAAAGACCATTCTCATGTTCTTGACTATCTGTTACCTGGAAACCAACTTCTTCTTCCTTCAAGAACCTATAGCCCGTTTTGCAGCTATATCTCCCATCTTGCTCCCAAGGCCAGTATAGCGTGTCCTCCGATACTTTTCTAGCTAATGGAATATTTTTTATTTCTTCCGCTTCTTGGGGTGCAAAAATCCCATCTACCATTGTTGCATTCCACGTTCTAGTACCCTCATCAATCAAGCAATCCACTGTGGCTTCCTCCATTGTTTCCACCATTGGGGAAAGTACTTTAGTTGGATTTTTTCTGGGCAGCCAATGATGTTGCCAAATTTTTATTGATCTTCCATTCCCCACCCTCCAGCACGCCCCATCTAGGATGACATCACGGCCTTGCAATATACTCTTCCAAGCATAAGACCCAAAACTTGATTCTTTGGCTTCTAGGAGTGAATGATTTGAGAAAAACCTCGCCTTAAAAACTTTGTAGAAAAGAGTTTCCTTATTATGCAAGAGCCGCCAAGCTTGTTTCGCCAAGAGGGCATCATTAAATTGTGCCAAGTCACGAAAACCCATTCCGCCTACCATTTTGGACTTAGTCAATTCACTCCACCGGATCCAATGAATTTTCCTTCTATTGCCCCTTTGCCCCCACCAAAACTTCTTTATCATTGTCTTAATGTCATCACAAAGCCCCAATGGTAGTTTAAAGCAACCCATAGCATAGGAGGGGATAGCTTGGATTACGGCTTTGATTAGGACCGCTCTCCCGGCTTGGGAAAGTAATTTACCTTCCCAACCTTGGAGTTTTCTCCAAACCCTTTCTTTTATATAGTTGAAGCTAGCCTTTTTCCCCCTACCCACAAAGGAGGGAAGCCCCAAATATTTTTCATATGACTTCACTTCTTGAACTTGAAAGAGATTCTTTATGCTTGTTTTTGCTTCATCCGAGGTGGACTTGCTAAAGAAGAGAGCTGTCTTCTCTTTGTTGATTTTTTGCCCTGACCAAGATTCATATTCACCCAACAACTTCAAAACATTATTGCAATCCTCAGTGATTGACCTGTAGAAAAGTAAGCTATCGTCTGCAAAAAACAAGTGGGTTAATTTAGGGCCTCGTTTGCACAAAGAAAAACCTTTAATATCCCCATTCCTCGCCGAATGTTTAATGAGAGCATGAAGACCTTCCGTACATAAAAGGAAGAGGAACGGAGATAAAGGGTCTCCTTGTCTAATTCCTCTTTTAGGATGGATCATCCCAATGGGCTCCCCATTCACCATGATAGAGTATGACACCGTTTTCACACAACTCATCATAAGAGCTATCCATCTAGCACAAAAACCCATTTTCTCCAGAAGCTTCTCCAAATACACCCATTCCACCCGATCGTAGGCTTTACTCATGTCTAATTTGATAGCCATAAAACCATGTTTTCCTGAATTATGTTGCTTCATATGATGAAGGGTCTCAAATGCAACCATCACATTGTCTGAAATAAGTCTTTCCTTTGCAAAAGCTGATTGATGTTCCGTAATTAAGGAAGGTAAGAATTTCTTCAGCCTATTTGCTAAGACCTTAGAATAAATCTTATATAGGACATTGCAAAGACTAATAGGGCGGAATTCAGACACAAGTTCAGGATTATCTATTTTCGGGACAAGAGTAATGAGTGTATGATTGATAGGTTCAGGAAGGATACCTGAGTTCAGCCATGAGAGGATGGCTGAGGTAACATCATGCTGCATCGTCGACCAGAAATGTTGGTAGAACAAAGGTGGCATGCCGTCTGGCCCCGGCGCTTTTAGAGGCGCCATCTGATTCAAAGCTTCCTTTACTTCCAGCTCCGTAAATTCCTTCACCAAATCAGCATTCATCTCATTGGTCACCATGCAAGGGATTTTCTCCAGCGAATCAACCTCTAAGTTCGGATTGGAGGAGGAGAAGAGTTCTTTGTAGTAACTCTCCATCACCTTTCCAATATCATCTTGATCGGTCAGCCAAGCTCCATTCTCGTCTCTTATTCCTCTGATCAGATTCTTCCTAAGCCTCTTTGTAGCCTTACTGTGAAAGAAGGCTGTATTGTTGTCACCTTTGCTTAGCCATAACACCCTAGATCTTTGACACCACATCCTTGATTCCCGGTCTTGCAACAAATTAATCTCCATTCTTAAGTTCCTAATCCGAGCAATGTTCCCACTCACCATAGCCTCATTTTCGGCCAAAGCCAACTGATTCTTTTTAATCTCTAATTCCCTCCTTACGTGCCCAAAGTTGTACTTGCTCCACCGAGTTAATTCTTGCTCACATTTAGCCACTTTTTTTAGAATAGCTATACTTGGATTTAGTTCCCTTGTATTACACCAAACTTCCTCCACCGTTTTACTGCAAGCTGGATCCGATAGCCACATTTCTTCAAATCTAAAACCCCTCTTCCTCCTAGGTTCAGGCAATCCCGACAAATTAACTAGAAGAGGAGAATGATCCGATGACATGCAGCTAAGGTGATGTACCCTAGTTCCTGGAAATTTTTGGAGCCAAGAGTTCGTAGCCATGCATCGATCCAATCTAGTTCTTACGGAATGCCCATCAGCATAATGTTTCGCCCACGTGAACTTCGGCCCCACATATCCCAAATCCCTAAAACTACATTCATCAATCACATCTCAAAATAGTTGCATTTGATTATGGTCTCTAGGTGCACCACCCCACTTCTCTTCTTGGCGAATGATTTCGTTAAAATCTCCACCACAAATCCAAGGAATGTTCGCTCTAGAATTTAGGCTTCTCAATTTGCTCCATGCTTCACTCCTCCTATGGGTTTCGGGCTCTCCATAAAAACCGGTGAATCGCCATGCATTCTCTGTATTTCCATTGATGATCGTATCAATAAAATACCTATGAGAATCAATAACCTCAATGTTAATAGAATTTTTCCAAAATAACACTAGTCCACCACCTCTATTCAATCTTGGCACCACCCACTTCTGATCAAAGTTAATCTTGCTCAAAGTACGAACTAGCCTTGCTTCGTCTGCCCATGTTTCAGCTATAAACACGACAGAGGGATCTTTTGCCCGTATCAATGACACAAGCTCATTTTCTGTACGTGGGTTCCCAAGCCCACGACAGTTCCATAATAATAAACTCATTGCTTCTGGCAAGGCTGGTTACCAGCCTCCGCCAATATCTTAGTTTTTGTTGCACCTCCCTGGGAAACCCTTCTTCTTTTTGGTAACTCAGTTTGGTCTGTTGAATTTCCTGCACTTCTTTTTTCTCCCACTGTCTCAGACATGCCCACATCTGATGCCACCCCTGTTCTAGTGAACCTTTTCCAAGTGCCTTCAGCATGCACGTGATTGACAATAGAGCTAGGTAACTCAGCCAATGGCACGCGTGTTGATGGAGACAATTGGGCATTATGGACTACCGGGCAAAGAACGTTAGCTCCTGCTAGGTCTGGCATGTTGGGCTTATTATTGTAAAGCTGACCCACAACATTTTCCTTTCCTGTACCAACTCCAAAACCGGGTGACGCTGAGATTTTTGTATCATACTTTTTTATTTCCTTATCAATCTCCCCAATTACCTCCTCAAAAGACTCCGCTGACACCTTTTTCTCTACTGATTCGGTTTGGTGTAGTATCAAATCCTCCATGATTCCCTCCTCAGTTGACAGCCTTGACTTTTGCTGGATCACCTCCTGAAAAACCGGTTCCATGTTTCCTTCTACGTGACCTTCGAAACTTTCCTTTTCAGTCCTAAAAACTTCCGGTACTAGTTTCCCCGAGCGTACCACCACCACCGGCACCTTCTTCGCTGCTCTAGGCTTTTCCGTCGTCGGTCCAGATTTCTTTCCAGCAAAAAAACCCGGTACTTTTACCATATACCATCGTGACGGCACAAAAGGGGCAGCCTTAAGCCAGGGACCGAATTGTTGGGATTCCGGTGAGAGGCTTCCTTCACTTTCAATCCAAAGTTCACAGTCACGGTCGTCGTGCGTCAGACATCCGCACCAGAAACATAAGCTAGGAAGTCTTTCATACTTGAAGGGTACCCACATTTCTTTACCACTGTCAAGCGATATAACCCGCCCCCTACACAGTGGTTGAGAGATATCAATGGTAACTCGGACTCTTACAAAGTTATCTCCCTCTGTATCTGCTTTATCAGTTCCTTTGTTCACCTTCCCAATCGCTTCACACAATTGTTCAGCAATCTCCCTTGTCCGGAATCTGATAGGGAGGTCGTGTACTTGCACCCAGAATGTCACTTTATTGAACTCCATCTCTCCCAGATCCGTTTCCTTCCCAAACCGTTGCAATACCATTTGACGTTTGTCAAAACTCCACGGCTCAGCTGCCATGACTTTCTCCATCTCACTCTTATCATCAATATAGTGTATTAGATGATTCAGAACATATGGAAAAAAATAACGAAAGTAGACAAAGAGAAGGGAACATGAATCAAATTAACATGGTTTGACTTTGAAGGTGGGAATGGAGGCACTCTTGGACTTTGGGCTAGTGCCTCCATCACCCACAAAACATTTAAAAAAAAATTAGTATATATATATATATATAAAAGTATTAATTTTAAGAGATGGATTCAAGTTACACCTGGTGTAACTCTTATAAACTTACACCTTTTTTACACCGTAGATTTTAAGAGATCTAACGGTTAAAAAAACATCATTAAATGCTATTGTTTTCCACCTTACTACCTAATTAATACTATCATTCTCTCTCTCCCTCTTTCTCTCTGTCCTTATTTATTGCTTTCCATTATTATCATTATCTAATGGGCAATCCTTAATTTATCTAATAAAAAACTATGATTTAAAATATTTAAATAATTTAGCTCTATTGACACCACTAATTAATCCCGTAATGTTGATAATTTAGCTCTGGCAACAATACTTTAAGACTCCCCAGAAATTTCTTTTTTTTTTTTTCTACTGTAAGACTCCCCAGAAATTCTGAGAGACCAACCAACTAGCTCTGGCAACAATATCTTTTGGGTTAGGTTTCTTTTCTGTGAGTAACTGTCCCTATACGAAACCATGGAAGCCCACAAAGATTAAGACCAAGTATAAAACATTGAAATAGTGAAAAAATTCATTGATGCTCATTTTCCTTTTTTTTTTCTTTTTTTTTTTCTCTGGTATATGTTCAGACTCTAGGCCTAGAGTGAATACCAAGAAGAAGATGAAGAGAGAGTGCAAAAAGCCTTAGTATTTATAGACAAAATAGGTTGGATCATGTACCCTTTTGTGCATTCTAGAATAGCATATATAAGAAATTAAGCCATTTTGTGGTTGCCAAAAGACACTAGTGTAGTGTTTATGTTAGGGGTTTTAGTACAAAGAGTACGTAATGCTATATGTTGGAGGGTTTAATGCTGTTACAAAATTTTTTAAGGTCAGCAAAAAAGTTGAGATAAAGTCTGTGTGGAAGCTTGGCAGTGACTAGGCAATAACATGCTAGTCCAAAGAAGTTTAGTTGATTTTCATAAGCCCGTAGATTGTTGAAAAAAGGAGAAAAAAAATTAGTATCCTTAGCCTGGAAGTATATTGAATAATTATTTACAAACTATAAATAAGTTCCTTTATTTATTTATTTTAAAGAGCAAATTGAAAGTCATTTGATTCTTGTTATGGGTAGTTTTGTGAAATCAATGATTATGAGATTATTTTTCAATTTTTTTTTGTTAGATTGTGTTGAAGAAAATATTATATAGTGGAAAGCAATAAATAGGAAGAGAGAGACAACATATTGGCTATCTGATTCACCTAAACAGCAAAGATCTGATTACCCAAGAAAATCAAACCGGTAAAAAACTTGGGGAGGATTTAACCTAGCTATCCTCAAGGTGAAACTAAATTCACTATGAAAGAATTGAAGTTTACATAATAAGACTTAGACCACTAACATCCTATTGCTACTCAGTGTAGGAAACTTACTACCACGACCCCATGATAGCTTCGAGATCCACAGACTCCTTTTTTCTTGAATTCTTCAGCAATTCACAAGCGCACCTGCTTGTATATCTTTGAAGCTCTTTGATTCTGCAACTATATGATTTACCAAGCTTTTGACATAAATCTTGAGTTTGGAAACCCTAAGTGTATGTGAAGGTAAACACTTCTAAATCTAACAAATAGATTCACAAACACAGCAAAACAGAATTCTCAAAACGTGGCTAGGGTTTTCCCTTATATACTTAGGGCAAACATAAAACCCTATACATTAAATGGGCTAGGGCTGAGTTAGAAAAATTCTGCAGAAAAACAATTTGCATGACTTTCGATCGATCGAGTCTAATTTTCGATCGATCGAGTCAGGCAAAAAGTGCACAGTAATTCTGCATAAAACTCGATTCTAACTTTACATAAAAAGCCATACTTTGAGCAAATCTAACACACAACTTAAAAAATGTTTTGATTATGGTTTGCCAACATTACAAATTGAAATTCTAATACATTAGTTCCTAATTCTTAGAACCTAACAGTTTCCTTTTACTCCTTTTTTATTTGTTTTTTTAGCTCTTTAGAAATCTATGCTAATAATTATTGACTAAATTATAGTTAAAATCAAATTATTTGAGTTGATTAAATATATAGAATAATCTTCGTTAGGAAACTCATAAAAACTAGATTTATATTAAACTTTTATAATTACAAATTCTATATAATTATTGCAATTAAAATGGAATATTTATAATAAAGTTCGTATACAATCTAGTATGAAGTCTATATAAATTTTTTTGATGAACATGAAGTCTATATATATATGTTATACACACAAACTTACTTAAATTAAGTTTCCTATTTGTGAATTTGTTCGCAAATACATAATTATGAACTCATTTACTAAATAAACAAACTTAAACAAAACTATTTATGAGTTAAGCTTGAACTATTCATTAACTGTTTGGGGGTGGGGAGCCTGTTTTCTTGTATAAGACTGAATTGATGTGCCTGAGCATTAATAAAATCTAAAAAGAGAGAGTATACATTAGCTGGGTTCACGCATTAAAAAGGAGAGAGTATATAATAATAAAAATACTGCCGAATCTCTACCAAAAAAAAATACTGCCGAGGCATGCGAGTCTGTTAGGTTGATGATGAGTATTCATTACTCAAGAATGTAACGTGGTGGTCAGCTTTGTTTACTCCATTTTCTTTAAGGCCTTTGTTCATGATGAAGCACCAGAATTTTAGTGCAGCCTTTGAATCTTGACACAAAAAAAATACAGTAAACTATAGCAAATAACTCATTTCACCTTCATTTTGCTTTTTTAATTTAGCTTTGCCTTAGCACTACTGCACTAGCCACAGGAAACGTGTGAATCCCACCCTCTCCGCGTGAGTATGCTTTCTATCTTAAAGTCTAAAGATACTTTAAAAGCAAGGGCCACACTAAAGTCTAAAGTGAGCTAAATGATTTATAGACTCGACTAAAAACGAGCTTGAAAAAAGGAAAAGAAGACTCGACTATAAGAGCATTCACACCCACACTGTCATATGCCATATGTAGATATGTTTTACCATCAAAATGCAAAAACACAGCATTACCTGGTCTTTTAGAGCATTAGCATTGGGGAATGCAAATGCCAAATGTAAGGAGAATTTGGCATTTGCAGCCCCAAAGTGCTCTCCAATGGAGAATTGCAAAGCTTAGTATTGTAAATTTTTTTGCAATACTGCTACAGTGCAATTCTAAAGATAGAATTGCACTGTAGCAAGTATTGTAAAAAAAAACTATATTTTATTAGTCTCTTCTCTCTCATTTCTCAGTTTCTCTGTTCTGCTCTCTCATCTCTTCCTTCTCTGTTCTGCTCTCTCATCTCTGTTCTCACTCCGACCGAAATTTCTCACCCAGCGACGCCATTGAGCACGGCGACGCCATCGAGCGGAGCAGTGCGATTACGAAGTTTTGGTTGTTGCGTTGATGGGTACGAGTGCGAGCACGGCGAAACCCACAACCGGAGCAGTGCGAGAACGAGTGCGAGATCACTGGGTTTGGTGGAGATCGGCGTGGACCACTGGGTTTGGTGGAGATCGGCGTGCGTGGGTCACTGGGTTTGGTGGAGATTAGCGTGTGTGGGTCACTGGGTCTGGTGGAGATCGGCATGCGTCCGGCGTAGCGGAGATCGGTGGGCGGCGAGATCGGTGGAGCTTTGGTGGCTATGGCATTGTGTGATCGGCGTTGTTCTGGCGTGGCGTGATCGGAATGTTCTGGGTTTTTTTTTTTTTTTTTCTGGGTTTGCTAGTTTTGGCGTAGTGGTGATGGATTTATTTATTTTTTTCTGCTGGTGGTGGGATCGGCGGTGTGGTGGCGTTGTGGTGGCGGTGGCTTTCTGGGGTTGCTAGTATATACGTCTGTGGTCGGCGTTGGAAGCGTGCTGAATTCTGGAAAACAAGTGGCAATTGAAAAGAAATAATAAAGAAAGAATGAAAAATAATATTTTAATAAAAATAGAATTTTGGGAAGCTGAAAGAATGGTAAAATGGAATGGTATAATAATAAAGTAGGTGTTTGAAATGGTAAAATAGAGTAGGAATAGAATTTTCCAATGCTAATGCTCTTATCCTAAAAAAATTTACAATTTTGTAACAATATTGTAGCACAATTGTAAAACAAAATAATATTTTTTTTATTCCTGTGGATTTAATGTATCTGCCACTTTCTCTCTCTCTCTTCATTTTCTCTGTTTCTCATCTCTCTCTCTCTTTCTCCACAACGTTCTGGCCTCTCTCTCATCACATCTCTGTCCTGGCCTCTCTCTCTCTCTCTCTCTCTCTCTCTCTCATCACATCTCTCTCTCACTGTGGCTTTTATTTATCAGTGTTTAAACCGTGAAGTTCCATTGGGTACCACTGTCCGGTGTGCGTCTGGCGGTGGCGTGGATTTGGTGGTGCCGTGGGCTTGGTGGTTTGGCGGCGTGGTCCTCTAATAGAAGCGCTCAACCTCACCTCCGATGATGGGCTGCCCAAGCTCACTGATGATAGGCTGTGATTTTTCTGGCATGCGTCCGGTGGTGGGTTGTGGTGTGTAAATGGTTTGAGGGCTTATGGATTCCGATGGTTTCGGATGTTGTGGTGCAATGGTGGCTGGGCTATGGATTCTGATGGTTTTGGGTGTTGTGGTGCAATGGTGGCAAGGCTATGGATTCCAATGGTTAGATTCTGATGGTTTTGGGTGTTGTGGTGTGATGGTTTGAGGGGCTGTGGATTTTGATGGTTGGATTCTGATGGGGTTTAGGTTAGATTTGGATTGATTGTTTTTAGGTTAGCGTGGTGGGCAGTGGTGGTGGTTTGGTGGTGATTAAGTTGTTTTTGTTATGGGTTTGCTGGGTTTTTGGTGGGTTACTGAGTTTTGTTTTGTTTTTTAATTTGGGATTTTGGTGGGTGGTGGGCATGGTGGTGGCGTGGTGGTGGTGACTGGGTTATTGAGAGAGGGACATAGAGGTAAGGACAGAAATGAGAGAGGGGAGAGATAGAGAATTTGTTTATTATTTTATTGTATAATTTATATTATTTTAATATGTTGTATTGTAAAATAAAAGTTGGGATGTTGGGTGTATTGTAAAATGGTATGGTATAATAAATAAAGTAGCTTTTGAGATGGTAAAATAGAATAGTTTGAAATTATGAGATGTGAATGCTTTAAAGGGAGGACTCTTTCTTTCTCTCTCTAGCTCCTTCTCTTTGACTCTCTAGATCTCACACATAACACGTTGCAAATTCCTTTATTTAAACCACCAATTACACAATATAAGAGCTTCAGGGGCTGTTTGGTTTTAAAAAAACTATCACTCATCACTCCTTACTTAATTTTCATCACTCATCACTTATCATTTATCACTTAAAATACCCAACTTCCTAAAGGTGGCATGTTTGGCACATTGTTTCCAACTTCTCATAACTCAAAAAATTATACTTTTGGTGGGACCCATATTTGAGCACCATGTCAGTGGGTTCTGTTAGCCTACCCGCCTCACCCCTTGTTTCATTTCATTTTCTTAACTGTTCATTTCATTTTGCCACCACCATAGTCATAGTGCCAAAATGCAACCAAAGAAGTACAAACAACAAAAACTCACATCAATAAGAATTCCCCCAAACCCAAAAGCCATTTTCCAACGCCAGCATGTCTTTTTTATTTTTTTACTTAAAAACCCCAAGGCTTGATTTTTCATAGATCTTTTTTTTTTTTTTTTTTTTTTTGGATCAACGACAAAGCCAAATTGAGTTAGATCCAAAATCTCTGATCGACGACCAACGGTGGCCTATGCGAGCCCTCCAACGAAGCATCAAAATTCGACATCCGCGAACGCCATTGATGAAAAATCTGATAGGCCAAAAACGTATTGACCCCTTTGTGATGAATTAATTAATTAATTAGCCAAGTTTAATTAATTAATCAGATTAACATACAAATGCGTGGTAGCACACAAATCGCCAAATAACTAAATGTGAGCGGAAAATAAATGACATGGTGATTTGTTTACAAATGGGAAAAACCAACACGGCAAAGACCCCATCGGGTGATTTTAAGGTGACCACTCCTAAAACTCTACTATTATCACAATAAGCGGTTACAAGTAAAGGAATCTCAGTACCTTATACCAACCTACAGTTGAACCATTACCCCAATACCTAATTGGACTTATTCTGTAGTGACAATTTCTCCTTTTGATGCACGGCTCCCGAGTACGTGACTAACCAATTGCACGGATCTCAGTACGCGACTTCAATCACCAACTAGAGAAGTTTGTTAGTTGCAAAGTTCTTCAGTTCATCCAGACGATGAAGATCAAGAAGATGTTTGGTCACAAAACCCTACGGTGCAAATACACGGCAACTTCTTCACAAGAGATGAACTAGGGCAAAATTTTGTCTCCGGTCACAATTTGCTTGAACAGACCTTGCTCAATGCTTGTGCAACTTATGTACTCTTAGACGGCCCTTAAAATAATCCTTTTATATGCCTACGGTTAGGAGAAAAGAAAGCCCAAAGATATATTCATGGATCCCAAGAAAATCAGATCAGATTCTGAAATTCATAAACCTCGACAGATAAAAGCTGTCGAGCAGGTGTCGAGCACACAGGCTGAAATAGCTTACTGAAGCTCGATAGATGCAGTTGTCGAGCAGGTGTCGAGCTTTAATGAATTTGCACTCTTCAGCTTGTTTCTTGGACAGACTTGAATGGCTTTAACACTTGAGCTTAAAACACGGTTTCTTGAAGTATTAAAAACACTTAGATCTATCCAAATACAAGTAAAGTGCGTTTTGTCAAAGGATTAGCCAACTATACAAAATAATGACATATGTTTCTAACAAGTGAAACACATATGTCCTTACAAAATCTGAAACTGAAAGAGAGAGAAAAATAGAGAGAAAACCGAATCCATTCATAAACACCAGCAATCACAAAGCCCTCAAGAACTTCTCAATACCCTCAACCCGAAGAAAAGAAAAAAAAAATTCTGTAATGAGAATGGCAAAAAGAAAAGGAAAAAGAAGAAGAAAGAAAGTAGAACTCAGTTGCTTCTTGGTGTTAATTGTTAACGAAGAAGAGAGAAAGAAAGAAAGAAAAAAAAGAAGAAAGAAAAGTGGAGAAGAAAGTCAAAAAGAAAGAAAAGTGGAGAATGACCGGTGATAGAGAGATAAAGTCTGACTTGAGCAGGTATAGTGGGTCCCAGCACTTTATTTTTTTACAACTTTGCCATTAAACTTAGTTTTCAATCACTTGAAAACATCTCAAATGTGTTTTTAGTTTTCATCACTATAACTTAGATTTTTAGAATTTTGAGTGATGAAAACGTTACTCAAAAACATTCCAAAACAAAGGTTTTTTTGTGGGTCCCACATAGAGTTATGGGTGATGAAAATAGAGTTATATCACTCAATTTTCACAAAATCCAAACAGCCCATCATTGACCATACAATTATTGTTGGATTATAGATTGACCACAGTTAATTAATTTAATTACTTAAGTTAATTAATTAGGTCAAATTACATGTGAATCGTGAAGACACCAATAAGTCACCAAATAAACTAAGTGTAGCAGAAATTAAATAGACACGGTAATTTGTTGATGAATGAGGAAAACCTCTCGCAAGGCAAAAACCCCATCGGATGATTTTTAGGTCACCATCCCAAAAATCTACTAATCAAGAATAAGCGGTTACAAATATAATGAATCTTACTACTGCCCTAAACTATCCCATAATGTCATCCTACAATTGAACCTTTACTCCAGTCTCCAATTAGACTTGATCTTGTAGAAGACTTCTTCCTTTGTACGGATCCCAATACGTGACAAATTTGAAACAATTGAATGATCGTTGTTGGTTGCAAAGTTCTTCACTTCAAAGCACGTTGAAGTGAAGAAAGTGTATGAGTTCTCTAACTGAGTCTTTGTGTATTTGATGACTTTTAAAATAAGCCTTTTAAATGGTCTAGGGTTGTAAAGAGAGAAATCCTAATCATCCAAGTCATCATGTGCTAAATTTCAAATCTAAGAATTTTGAAATCGTAAGATCGATAAATCAAATTTGTGTTAAGCTTGTATCGAGCTTCTTCATTAAACCTTGACAGATGCTAGTATCGAAACTAGTGTTGAGTTTTAATGAAACTGCTTTTCTTCACTTGTTTCTTGGATCAATCTTTATGACTTTAATGATACCACTTGATATCTTCAAGCAATATACTTCTAGATACATTAAACCCAACTTAGATCTACCCAATTACAAGTATAGTGCGTTTTGTCAAAAGATAAGCCAATACATAGAAAATAGGACCCTAACAATCTTCCTCTATAGCAATCCACGACAAAACCGCAAGCTTAATAATGAGAGAAGTAATAGATAACCATCTCCCTAATTAATTACACAAAAATTACATAAGTTTAACTAATACTATAAGCTCTTGAAAAACTAAACAAGAAGAAAGATTACGGTATGAAAGACTTGCAACTGTCTTAATTGAAACATTAAACAAGATCCATCAAGGAAACCAATTTTCACATTTGTAATTATGCCATAGCCAATATGGATGAGAAAGATTTGAAGGAAACACTAGCTCATGGTGGCCTTGGGTCTTTACCTATTATCACTTCTTTTTTGGAAGTCAGTATAAGGTTGGGAAAGTAGTTTTACTGAGCCTCCACTAGGAATGGGCTTGTGAGAGAAGTTGACTTTTTTTATGTAATTTTCATTTTTCATGTTTTGATTGTCTAATGTCATTTAGATATTTTGTGGTTCTAATTGTTGCACGCTTTTGAGTTGTTGTAAAGGTGGGTGTAGAATCACTTTCTTTTGACATGAAAGTACAGCTGAATCACTAGCCACTCTTTGTATGGAATTTAAATATATGAATGGGAAGGGTTGGGTTTAATATAAAACAAAATTTTGCAGTTACCAGATTATCAGTTGATAGCACCATCCTAGAAGGTGAATTAAGGTGTGACCAATTTTGATATGTAGCTAGACAAAGAGGAAGTACACCCTGTTACGGCTGCATGCTTCCTCCCTCTCATAAGCTGGTGGGACCCATTAGCTGTGGGTCCCACCAGCTGTGAAAGGTGAGAAACATACACCTGTAACAGGGTGTATTTTCTCCTAGATGAAATAGAATGTTTCTTCCTAGGCTTGCAAGATGTTGCTAATGGTAGCATTTGGGTTTATGTTCTGTGAGAGAGGTGTTCCATGCAGCTAAGATAACCCTCTTTTCCTCTTATGAGAGAAAGATGTGGGTACGTCTAGGTTTTAGGCCAAATTGACTGGACTTAGTTCTCCCAAAATTAGTTCATTTTTAGGATACGGACATAGCTAGGATTTCAATTGAAGGCCGAAGTATGAACCAATTTTTTGATAACAATCCAAATTAGCATCCATTTAGTATTAATAAAGTATCAACAAATGAAAAAACTCAAAAATAATTGTTTCTTAATACATAATTTAGTTTTTTTTATAAAATAGAATTTGACATTCTTTTTAATTTTGGAAATCATATATAATTGATTCCATACTAAATGTTGTAGAATGTATAAAATTAAAGAGTGGATACAACGTATCCAATTCTTTTGTCTGAAGTTTTTTTTTTTTTTTTTTTTTTTTTTTTTTGGGACAATTGGGCAGAGGGTTAGGTCATATATTTTTTCTATTTGGGTTTCATGGGTTAATTTGTAATTTTTTTTGTAGAGGGGGGCCAAGTATATAAAATTTGGGATCATATTTTAAAAATTGTTTATATGCAAACAAAAGTCAAAATTTTTAAAAAAGCTTGGGAGAGGAGAGTGGGGGTGGGGGGCATGGCCCCCTTAAACATCTTCAGTTTTATAATATTTAGAGATTTTATATATATATATATATATATAAAATAATAATTTATGTCATTCTAAAATGAAAACAGTACAATTTTTCTTAAGAATTTAAAGGTAAGGTAGCAAAAATATTCTTTTTTTTTTTTTAATAAAAGTTATCTATATCATTTTTTGTATCATTAAAAAGTATATAAAATTTGAAAATTATTATTTTTTGTAGTTTGAAACAGACTTTCTCAAACCCAAAATTTTCTCCTCTACATTCCAAAACGCTGAAAAATGTATATCAAAAATTGGTAAAACTCAATCAAATTATAGTTCAAAATAAAATAGAAAGGAAAAATAAAACTCACATCAAAGTCAAACTCCTTCTCTTGAATATGTAAAACATATCAAATATGATATAATCAAGCTAAATATCCAATGAATTATCAAATTTGAAATTTTTAATAAAGTTTTGATGTCATGCTATAGAACTGGGTGGTTGATCCCATGCAAAAGTATTGATTGTAAGTACATAGCTTTATAAATGATGATGGTAACTCAAAAAAAAAAAAAAGTACAATTCCAAAGAGGAGAAAAGAAGAATAAAATTTTTGAAAAAAAGAAGAAGAAAAATACATATGAATAATGAATAGATAGATAAATAATTTTAAACATAAAATTGATTTTTTTTTATATATAAAAAATATCACAGAATACACTAATGCAATAAGGAAGATAAAGAGCAGCATATAAAAATATTTGAAAATGCTTAAAACAATTACTCAATCATCTAGAAACATTATATGACAAAGACATAACAATTTTATGCTAATTTATTAAATAAAATATTTACAAACATTGAAAGGAAACTGCACAAAGACCATCTTCTTTAATTGCATAAATTTTTCTTCATCATATTGTCCAGACCATCTTATTAAAACCTGACAACAACACAAAATAAGACAGATTATAATATTTTTTTTTTCCCTCAAATCAAGTCAACAACATATAAATAAATAAAACAAATACTTACATCAAGGAACACATATGAATTAATTAATAATTGGACAACTGGGGTACAAGCCTCTAGTAGGAGATCTATACCATGCTTGATTTGGACTCCTTCAGGGTAATTGTCAAGTTGTATCTTTTCTACAATCAAAGATTAAGCAAGACTTATGAATACCTTTTTATAGACAATCTTTTTTATTAAAAAAAATAAATTATTCTTCGTTGATTTCATTTTTTAGTTATAAACATCTAAATTAAAGTAGATAAACATGTAAAGACAAGATCATATGTAAAGTTAAAACTGCTCAAAATGAACATGTATGGAAAATATCTTTATTTTGATTTTTCATTGATTTATCATTTAATTATAACATCACGATTAAAGTGGATGAATATGTAAAGTTAAATCCACTTAAGTTGAATTTGTAAAGTCTGTATATTTATATGTTTAATGTTGTCAAAAAAAATTGAAGGTAATAAATAAAGAAGAAAAAGATAATGATGTGACTAATGACAAGGTAGATGAGATGACTTAACATAAGAAAACTAACAATAAATACTACACTTCAAATATATATATATATATATATATATTAAGGGCAACTTTAAGTGTTCTTCAAGGTTCAAATGAACCCTGACTTGAAATAAAAATAATTTTTATTTAAAAAATAAATTTCTACTTTACCTTTAAAAATATTCTTGCACACCTTGATTTAAATCTTGCACACGTTGATCACAAATCAACTTAGCCCAAAACCAAACCATAATGCATATCAATCAGGTCCAAAACTAAACAATAACATAGATTAGCTCATTCCAAAAACAAACAACATAGATCACATCTCTCTCTCTCTCATGAATCTTATCTTATCTCTCTTCTCATTCTAATTATATTGGTATCTTCAACTCTAAGCGTAAAGAGTGAATATTTGTGAGTTGTGAGTGTCTTTATTTATTATAATTTTATATTATGTGTAAGTGTGTCTGATACTAATTATGAGTTTTTTTTTTGTTATAATGTTATTTGTGTGAATTGTAATGTGTTCAAATGTGTGTGTGTATAGTATAAATATAATATAACTTTATATAATTTAATATTTAGGAAATATAGAGGATTTTTGTTTTGATGAAACAGAAGGTTTGTTATATGTGTGCATACCGTTTTCATGTTATGACAATTTTTTGTTATAAAGTTAGTGATTCAAGTAAAAAAAAAAAAAGGAGCAAAGTTAGTGATTTTTTAAGCATTTGATTGGTTTTTATTTTTATTTATTTTTTGAGAAACTTTTGATTGGTTAATTAGACATTAAGTGTATTATTTATTCTCTAAAAAAGTGTATTATTTATGTGTGGATGAGTGTAACTATGTGGGTCAATAATTAACATAGTGCCAGTGGGTTGAGTTTTGTCATTTAGTTTAACACATTTTTTAAAAAATAATGACAACTGCATAAAAATAAATATGGTCACACTCATACCTACCTATATTGACAATAGATAATCAACTATAATATAATGATTTCAAAATATAAAAACTTGTAAAATAAATTGTGAAACTTCATAAATTTGGTGTTTTTTTTTTAATGTCGGTAACTCAATATAGTCAAATTTTCTTTTTATTAAATTTTGCTAAACTTAAATTTCTTAATATAAAATTCTTGGAGCTGCCATTGATATAAATGTAAAATTAAAGCAAAGTGAACAGGGGGGACTAAGCAAAAAAGTTCCTGTACATCCGAGGTCTTTGCTAACTATTAGCATTTTTCCAAATATGATTTTTTAGATTTTATACAGCTATCATTTTTTGATAATGTTTTTATCTATGGTGTAATTGCCCTCTAAACACTAATAAGTTTTTGGTGTAAATAGGAATTAAATCCTAGATCTCATATACAACTATCAATTAAATACTCCTAGATGGGAATTGAAAGGCCTTAGCAGCAAGCCAAAACCCTTTTCTAGACATGGGAATGAAAACTATTAGCCCACAAGAAGTTAGTGCACAAGTAATTGTCTTATAACTAGCAACGTAACATATATTTGTCTTTTTGCAAAAAAAGATGTATTGGACTCATTGTCCATTAAATACTCTTTATGAATACCAACTAAGTATGGTAAATAAACTGGTTCCAAATGTCCAAAAGATTTGAGTCCATGATCAGCAAGACTCTTGCATTCCACCCTTAAACAAGCTCATATCACTTAGATAGCTTATATACTATTGGTTGGGATTCTTATTGAGTGCACCACATAGCACCACCGGTGCATTGCCTTATAGAAACATTCAAATCAATATATTAGTATATGATATTGCAGTAGATCAAAAGAAAGCCACATACCTAGGCTTTTGCTCTTACATTTGGATTTGACATTCTATACTAGGGAAGCAATTGAATAATAGTATAATGCATGTAATGATCACTTTATCATTGAGCCTACATAATACAGGTAGTTCTAATTAGTACCTTTCTTTCTTAGGGAAACAAAACCATCTTTCTTAACAATGAGTGATTTCTAATTCTACCAAAGTCTACATGATTTTCTCTTTATTGGTATACTGCTCATGAAAATATTTGTTGGCTCTTTTGTTGGCTAGAAGTGGTTTCAAATGGTGTGACTTGCATATTAAAACAAAACAAAACAAAACAAAACAAAATCCAAAAAATGAAAAAGGAAAAAGTTGCATGTGCATTCGTTTTTATGCATTTTTGGATATTGACCAAATACCGACCATAGAAAGGGTGATATGCTCACCTACTATATGACTTGATCTGTCTCACTGTTCTGTCTCATTGGTCTCAGTTTCTCTTGTTGTTTAGTCTCATGATCCACTTGTTCTTCCTATGTAAAAGAAAAATATGTTTGTGATTTAAGTGATCATAATATTTGCAATTGGAAAAATGACAGTGGCTATGTGAATCTGTGATTACTGTTTACTCTTGTTGCTGTATGTCATGATCCACCTGTTTTTCCTGTACAAATAATTCATATATGCGATTAAAGTAGTCATAATATTTGCAATTGGAAAAAATGACAATAGCTATGTGATTACTATTGGTGCTGCTATAGTTGATCCAATGAAAAAAATTACTGTTTGTCGAAACATTTTGTTCACATAGACAAAGTGTGTTCTTTCTTTCTTTCTTTTCATAAAACTGTGGTCTAATTTCTGCTTATTAAAAAAAGTTTTTAATATTTGTAAAATATATTTTGCAATGGTCTACACAATACAAGTGTTAAATTCTTCCATTGATGAGATATTTGTGGTGAGAATGTGCCATACCTTTCCTTTGAATATGTGCTCTAAGGTGGCATTGAGGTCCCCCTTCCACTGAGGTGTTTCGAATTCCTCGTCCACGTATACTCCTTCTAGCTCAGGTGTCTTTAGATTAGTTGGAACAAATGTCCTTAAATTGGGACATCCATTTACTATAATTTTCTTTAGGGATGGCCACTCAAAAGCATTTTTTTCTTTGCAAAAACACTGAAGATTTGGTAAATCCTCGAGGCAGATTGAGTTCACTTTGTAGAACAAAACTTCTTCTTCTTCTTCTTTTGCTATTGCAAGGAGTTCTTCAATTTTTTCACAGCCAATAACATTTATTTCCTCTAACATTACAAGCAATTTCCCTATGGATGGTGAGAACAAATTTGTCAGATTGTTACATTTCTTAACTTCTAACAATCTCAAGTTTCCAAAGCCCATGATCCTGTTTGGAACATTCTTCCATATGTGCTTCAGTTTTGATAAACCGTTTAGATGCAATTCTCGTAACTGATCAAGTATTGGTGCCACGTGACTTTCCTCAACATTTAGTTCCTCAAGATGAAATATAACTTCTATTGAATCACAGCTCCACAAGTCAACTGATTCTAGATTCTTTAAGCACTCAATTAGATTGGATGGAAAAAGAGACCATATCTTTGAGGAATTATTGATATCACTAGCTCTTGGATCCTTCGGCTTTGTCAAAGTGCCCTAAAAAATCAAGAACTGTTAAACATGCAAAATAATAATTTCTTTTCAATTATTATTTGCATTTTTTCAGAGAAAAAGATGACATAAACAGATCTGTAAACGTCTCTTTATTTATTTATTTTTTGTCTCACTATGTTGAATGCGTCAAGGTTATGGCCAAAAATTGATTTTATTGGATATCTATATGAGTCAATGACCACGATTATTGGGAAAAGTGCATAAATCATAGAACTTCTACGTACCTCGTTCTTCACAGAATAGCTTCTTTGGGATTTATCGGTGGTGCCTTGGTCTAACACAGCCATTGGACCATAATTTTTTCTACGTGGTACACACTCAAGGCATCGCCCAAGAAAACCGAGGGACCCAATTCTAGGCTCGTGAGGTCTTGAATCCAATTCCTCGTTGATTTTCTTCAACTTTCTTGGGCTCTGAGTTTCTGAACCAATTGTTTTCAAATTGTGACAATAACTCAAAGAAATAACCTTAATGGATGGCCATTCAAAAGAATAAGCTTCAACACAGAATCTCACGAGATTTGGCAACCCACTGGGCATCAAGGAACTAAGTTTAGGGAAAGTGATTATATCTGTTGTATCTTCTTCTCCATCTCTTTGAACAATGTTTTTGATCGCATCACACCAATATAGCTTAATGCTTTGAAGTTTCACAAGTAGTTTTGCAATAGAAAGTGGGATTAAATAAATTAGGTGGTGACAGAAAGATACTTCAATTGACGTTAGGTTTTGAAAGCCCTGAATTCCTCGTGGAACATTCTTCCACATGTACGCCAACTTAGATGAATCATCTACTCGTAAATATTTCAATTCATAAAGTATTGTGATTCCCTGGCGGTCATTGTCGACCTTTAGTCCTTCAAGATCAAACAGCACTTCAATTGAATCGATGCTAGTCAACTGAAGTACTTCTAAATTTGGTGGCCACAAGATGGTTGTAGATGACAAGAGTTTATGAGAGATAAGGGGTGTTGATTCAAGAATGTCTGAGCTAGTAGTATGTTGCTGAATGTCATCAGTCACCTCAGCCTTTTCAGAAGTGGTCAATTTATCAGTTTCACTGCTTCCAACCTGATGAATCCATTAAATTATTATGATATATAATCAACAATTTTCAAGTTTTCATGTAAGAAGCATCAAATTCAAACCTGATCGAGCTTGAATTGTTAAAATCAATAAATCAATTTCAAAAACATAGAACAATGAGCTTTAAGTGGTACATACATACCTCCTGATTCAAGGATGATTGTAGAAGCTGAACTGGACCCACGCCTGTACAAAATCCAATGAGTCTTGGTAGCTCCTGTAGGCGTAGAAGTGTTAATTGCGGAAACATGATCTTATCAAGTGCCTTCTCATCTTCTCCTTCCTTTGGGAAAATTTCTTCCATGTGCAAACAGTAGACAATTTTTAACTCATGGAGTTGAACCAAACCTCTCGCGATGGACAATGAAAAAACATTTTTCAACCGACAGCAACCATCTAGCCGAATTGATCTTAGGTTGCCAAAACAACCAAGCTTTGAATCGGTCAAGGATCTCTCTGGGAATTGGCAATGATATATCTCTTTTAAATTATACAAACTAGACAATGTCAGTGAATCCAGGATAGGGAAGGCAGCACGTGCAGTCTGATGCGATGTGGCATCGATTATATATTCTACACTTCCACTTCCACAAACTTCTAGAACCTTCAAGCATTGAAAACCTTCTTTGTCTAACTCATACGCAATGTTTTTTAAATCTTTTATATGTCTCAAATATAAAATTTCACATTTTGCTGACAGTTGAAGAAGCGTCGGACTCTTTGCAATATCACAGCTTGCAACTGCCAATCTATTTTTAAATAAATAAGAATCTGTTTCTGCAAAAATGCGATACATTCCCTCACCTACAGATATCTGAAATTTTATCATTTGATTTTCAAAGAGAATGTGTTTTGGCAAGACCTCAATATTTCGTATATCAAATTTTAAAGCCATCAAATGGTTGGACAAAGACATCAGTTCAGCAAGGCTTGCATTTGCTCCCTCTTTGTTGCCTTCCATAGGTTCCCAATATACACTGACTCCCAACATGTACAACTCTTCTAGGTGAGATAAACTCGATAGGAGACCAGATGGAATTCGCTGCAGAGCATGGCATTTTGACAGATCTAACACCTTTAAATGACTAAGATTTCCCATTTCTCTGGGCAACTCTTTGATGTCAGAACGCAAAAAGCTAAGAATTTCTAGTTTCCTTAGTGCTCCAATTGCTGACACATCTGTTAACTCACAAAAATCTAAATGCAGGGCCCGAAGGTTTTGAAGGACATGGATTGACTGTGGTAGTAATGGAAATGACATACCTCTCAAAGACAAAACCTTTAATCCGCTCATTTCTTTAAATAGATTGGCTGGGAACGTCTGCAAATTCGTTCTGCTACATAGTAGTTGCAAAAGCTCAAGTTTCGGACACACCAAGCCATCAGGATGCCTTTTCAGTTTTTTAGATACAAGTGAAATTGCAGAGCGGTCGTATGTCTCTTTCTCTGGCCATTCTTCCATTTCATTATTACAATGTACCAAAAAACCATGATTTTCTGCAATTGATATTGCAACATCCCGGACAACATCATGCATTTTGACAGATTCTTCTTGCAAGCTATCCAACAATAAAAATGATCTTTTAAGATACTCAACAATTGCATGGACTCTATTTCTTACTTCTCCCACATTATCAATCTTTGCCAACAAACTTTGTCCCACTCCATATCTGACTATATATTCAATAGGAATATCATAATCTTCTGGAAATAGACAGCATAGCAAAAAGCATGACCTGGCTTCATCACTTTTTAAGTAATTGTAACTCAGCTCTATGCTGGAATAGACCTTAGAATCCAGACCTAGAATATTTTTTGGGATTGACTTTTTAAGTTGTTGATTTTTTTTTTCTTAAAAATATCACAGAATACACTAATGCAATAAGGAAGAAAAAGAGCAGTCTATAAAAATAATTGGAAATGCTTAAAACAATCAATCATCTAGAAACATTATATAACAAAGACTTAACAATTTTATGCTAATTTATTAAACAAAATATTTACAAATAGTAAAAGGAAACTGCACAAAGATCATCCTCTTTAATGCATAAATTTTTCTTTATCATATTTTCCAGACTATCCTATTAAAACCTGACAACAACACAAAATAAGACAGATTATAATATGTTTTTTTCCCCAAATTAGGTCAACAACATATAAATAAATAAAACAAATACTTACATCAAGAAGCACATATGAATCAATTAATAATAGGACAATTGGGGTACAAAACTCTAGTAGGAGATCTATACCATGCTTGATTTGGATTCCTTTGGGGTAATTGTCAAGTTATATCTTTTCTACAATCAAAGATTAAGCAAGGCTTATGAATACCTTTTTATAGACAATTTTTTTTTATTCTTCATTGATTTCATTTTTCACTAATAAACATCTAAATTAAAGTAGATAAACATGTAAATACAATATCACATGTAAAATTAAAACCACCCAAGATGAACATGTATAGAAAATATCTTTATTTTGATTTTTCATTGATTTATCATTTAATTATAACATCATGATTAAAGTAGATGAATATGTAAAGTTAAATCCACTTAAGTTGAATTTGTAAAGTTTGTATATTTATATGTTTAATATTGTAAAAAAATATTGAAGGTAATAAATAAAGAAGAAAAAGATAATGATGTGGCTAATGACATGGTAGATGGGGTGACTTAACATAAGCAAACTAACAACAAATATTACACTTCAAATATATATAAATATATGCGCGTGCGTGTGTGTGTGTGTGTTAAGGTTCAAATGAACCCCTGACTTGAAATAAAAATAATTTATATATAAAAAATAAAATTTTATTAGTTTACTTTACTTTTAAAAATATTCTTGCACACCTTGATCTAAATCTTGCACACACTGATCACAGATCAACTTAGCCCAAAACTAAACCATAACACATATCAGCCCAGTTCAAAATTAAACAACAACATAGATTAGCTCATTCCAAAAACAAACAACAACATAGATCACATCTCTCTCTCTCTCTCTCTCTCTCTCTCTCTCTCTCTCTCTCTCATGAATTTCATCTCATCTCTTTTCTCTAACTAACTATATTGGTATCTTTAACTCTAAGAGTAAAGAGTGAATATTTGTGAGTTACGAGTATCTTTCTTTATTATAAATTTATTTTATGTGTGTAACTTTGTCTGATATTGATTATGAGATTCTTTTTTTGTTATAATGTTATTTGTGTGAGTTGTGATGTATTCGAATGTGTGCATGTATAGTATAAATATCATATAACTTTATATAATTTAATAGCTAGAAAATGCATAGGACTTTTTCTATTATGAAACAGAGGGTTTGTTATATGTGTGCATATCATTATCATTTTATAACAATTTTTTGTTACAATTTTAGTGATTTAAGTAAAAAAAAAAAAAAGAGTAAAGTGATTGTTCAAGCATTTGATTAGTTAATTAGACATAAATGTATTATTTATGTGTGGAGTGTGACTATGTGGGTCAATAATTAACACAATGCCCATGGGTTGGGTTTTGTCATTTAGTTTAATATGTTTTGTTAAAAAATAATGACAAATAGATAATGACAATTGCATAAAAATAAAAATGGTCACACTCACATCTGCTTATATTGACAATAGATAATGACAACTGATAATTAATTATTATGCAATAATTTCAAAATATAAAAACTCATAAAATAAATTGTGAAATTTTATGCATTTGTGTGTGTGCATGTGTTTTTTTTTTTTTTTTTTTTGGTCGGTAACTCAATATAGTCAAATTTTCTTTCTATTAAATTTTGTTAAACTTAAATTTCTTAATGTAAAATTCTTGGAGTTGCCATTGATATAAATGTAAAATTAGAGCAAAGTGAACACACAGGACTAAGCAAAAAAGTTCCTGTACATCCAAGATGTTTGCTAACTATTAGCATTTTTCCAAATATGATTTTTCGAATTCTATACAACTATCATTTTTTGATAGAGTTTCAATTTATGGTGTCTATTTAATGATTGCTCTCTAAACGCTAATCCGTTTTTAGTGTAGATAGGGATTGAACCCTAGACCTTTTATACAACTATCAATTAAATACTCCTAGATGGGAATTGAAAGGCCTTAGCAAAGCCAAAACCCTTTTCTAGACATGGGAATGAAAACTATTAGCCCACAAGAAGTTAGTGCACAAGTAATTGTCTTATAACTAGCAATGTAACATATACATCTTTTTGCTAAAAAAGATGTATTGGGCTTATTGTCCATTAAATACTTTTTGTGAATACCAACTAGGTATAGTAAATAAACTGGTTCCAAATCTCCAAAAGATTTGAGTCCATGATCAGCAACATTCTTGCATTCCTTTCCACCCTTAAACAAGCTCACATCACTTAGATAGCTTATATACTATTGGTTGCGATTCTTATTGAGTGCACCACACAGCACCACCAGTGCATTGACCTATAGAAACATTCAAATCACTATATTAGTATATGATATTGCAGTAGATCAAAAGAAAGCCACATACCTAGGCTTTTGCTCTTCCATTAGGATTTGACATTCTATACTAGGGAAGCAATTGAATAATAGTAAAATACATGTAATGATCACTTTATCATTGAGCCTACTTAATACAGGTAGTTCTAATTAGCACCTTTCTTTCTTAGGGAAACAAAACCATCTTTCTTAACAATGAGTGATTTCTAATTCTACCATAGTCTACATGATTTTCTCTTTATTGATCTACTGCTCACGAAAATATTTCCTGGCTCTTTTGTTGGCTAGAAATGGTTTCAAATGGTGTGACTTGCATATTAAAACCCAAAAAAAAAAAAAAAAAAAAAAAAAAAACAAAAACAAAAAAACAAAAAAAAAAAAAAAAAAAAACAAGGAAAAAAGTTACATGTGCTTTTCATTTTTATGTATTTTTGGATATTGACCAAATACTGGCCATAGAAAGGGTGATATGCTCACCTACTATATGACTTGCCCAGCATCACATATCTGTCTTGCCCTTCAGTCTCATTGGTCTCAGTTTCTCTTGTTGCTGTGTCTCATGATCCACTTGTTCTTCCTATATAAATGAAAAATATGTTTGTGATTTAAGTGATCATAATATTTGCAATTGGAAAAATGACAATGGCTATGCGAATCTGTGATTACTGTTTGCTCTTGTTGCTGTATTTCATGATCCACCTGTTTTTCATGTACAAATAATACTTATATGCGATTTAAGTAATCATAATATTTGCAATTGGAAAAATGACAATAGCTTTGTGATTACTATTGGTGCTGCTATAGTTGATCCAATGAAAAAAATTACTGTTTGTCAAAACATTTTGTTCACATAGACAAATTGTGTTCTTTCTTTCTTTCTTTTTATAAAACTGTGGCCTAATTTCTGCTTATTAAAAAAAGTTTTTAATATTTGTAAAATATATACTGCAATGGTCTATACAAGTGTTAAATTCTTCCATTGGTGAGATTTGTGGTAAGAATGTGCCATACCTTTCCTTTGAATATGTGCTCAATGGTGGCATTTAGGTCCCCCTTCCATTGATGTGTTTTGAATCCCTTGTCTTCATACACTCTTTCTAGCTCAGGTGTCTTTAGATTAGTTGGAACAAATGTCCTTAAATTGGGACATCCAATTACCATAATTTTCTTCAGGGATGGCCACTCAAAAGCATTTTCTTCTTTGCAAAAACACTGAAGATTTGGTAAATTCTCGAGCCAGATTGAGTTCACTTTGTAGAACAAAACTTCTTCTTGTTCTTCTTTTGCTATTGCAAGGAGTTCTTCAATTTTTTCACAACGAATTACTTTTATTTCCTCTAACATTACAAGCAATTTCCCTATGGATAGTGAGAACAAATTTGTTAGATTGTTACAATTCTCAACTTTTAACAATTTCAGGTTTCCAAAGCCCATGATCATTTTTGGACCCTTCTTCCATATGTGCATCAGTTTTGGTAAATGATCTAGATGCAATTCTCGTAACTGATCAAGCACTGGTGCCACGTGACTTTCCTCAACATTTAGTTCCTCAAGTTGAAATATAACTTCTATTGAATCACAATTCCCCAAGTAAACTGATTCTAGATTCTTTAAGCACTCAATTAGATTGGATGGAAAAAGAGACCATATCTTTGAGGAATTATTGATACCACTAGCTCTTGGATCCATCGGCTTTGTCAAAGTACCCTACAAAAAATCAAGAACTGTTAAACATGCAAAATAATAATTTCTTTTCAATTATTATTTGCATTTTTCAGAGAAAAAAGATGGTATAAACAGATTTGTGAACGTCTCTTTATTTATTTATTTATTTATTTTTATCTCACTATGTTGAATGCGTTAAGGTTATGGCCAACAATTGATTTTATTGGATATCTATATGAGAGTCAATGACCATGATCCATTGGGAAAAGTGCATAAATCATAGAACTTCTACGTACCTCGTTCTTCACAGAATAGCTTCTTTGGGATTTATCGGTGGTGCCTTGGTCTGACACAGCCATTGGACCATAATTTTTTCTACGTGGTACACACTCAAGGCATCGCCCAAGAAAACCGAGGGACCCAATTCTAGGCTCGTGAGGTCTTGAATCCAATTCCTCGTTGATTTTCTTCAACTTTCTTGGGCTCTGAGTTTCTGAACCAATTGTTTTCAAATTGTAACAATGTTTCAAAGTAATATCCTTAATGGATGGCCATTCAAAAGAATAAGCTTCAATACAGAAACTCACGAGATTTGGCAACCCACTGAGCATCAAGGAACTAAGTTTAGGGAAAGTGATTATATCTGCTGCCACTTCTTCTCCATCTCTTTGAACAATGTTTTTGATCGCACCACACCGAGATAGCTTAATGCTTTGAAGTTTCACAAGTAGTTTTGCAATAGAAAGTGGGATTAAATAAATTAGGTGGTCACAGGAAGATACTTCAATTGATGTTAGGTTTTGAAAGCCCTGAATTCCTCGTGGAACATTCTTCCACATGTACGCCAACTTAGATAAATAATGTAATCGTAAATATTTCAATTCAGAAAGTATTGTGATTCCCTGGCGGTCATTGTCGACCTTTAGTCCTTCAAGATCAAACAGCACTTCAATTGAATTGATGTCAGCCAACCGAAGTTCTTCTAAATTTGGAGGCCACAAGATGGTTGTAGATGAAAAGAGTTTATGAGATATAAGCGGTGTTGATTCAAGAAAGTCTGAGCTAGTAGTTTGTTGCTGAATGTCATCAGTCACCTCAGCCTTTTCAGAAGTGGTCAATTTATCAGTTTCACTGCTTCCAACCTGATGAATCCATTAAATTATTATGATATATAATCAACAATTTTCAAGTTTTCATGTAAGAAGCATCAAATTCAAACCTGATCGAGCTTGAATTGTTAAAATCAATAAATCAATTTCAAAAACATAGAACAATGAGCTTTGAGTGGTACATACATACCTCCTGATTCAAGGATGATTGGAGAAGCTGAACTGGACCCACGCCTGTACAAAATCCAATGAGTCTTGGTAGCTCCTGTAGGCGTAGAAGTGTCAATTGCGGAAACATGATCTTATCAAGTGCCTTCTCATCTTCTCCTTCCTTTGGGAAAATTTCTTCCATGTGAAAACAGACGTCAATTGTTAACTCTTGGAGTTGGACCAAACCTCTCGCTATGGACAATGAAAAAACATTTTTCAACCGACGGCAACCATCTAGCCGAATTGATCTTAGGTTGCCAAAACAACCAAGCTTTGAATCGGTCAAGGATCTCTCTGGGAATTGGCAATGATATATCTCTTTTAAATTATACAAACTAGACAATGTCAGTGAATCCAGGATAGGGAAGGCAGCACGTGGAGTCTGATGCGATGTGGCATCGATTATATATTCTACACTTCTACTTCCACAAACTTCTAGAACCTTCAAGCATTGAAAACCTTCTTTGTCTAACTCATACGCAATGTTTTTTAAATCTTTTATTTGTCTCAAATATAAAATTTCACATTTTGCTGACAGTTGAAGAAGCGTCGGACTCTTTGCAATATCACAGCTTGCAACTGCCAATCTATTTTTAAATAAATAAGAATCTGTTTCTGCAAAAACGCAATACATTCCCTCACCTACAGATATCTGAAATTTTATCATTTGATTTTCAAAGAGAATGTGTTTTGGCAAGACCTCAATATTTCGTATATCAAATTTTAAAGCCATCAAATGGTTGGACAAAGACATCAGTTCAGCAAGGCTTGCATTTGCTCCCTCTTTGTTGCCTTCCATAGGTTCCCAATCCACACTGACTCTAGACATGTACAACTCTTCTAGGTGAGATAAACTCGATAGGAGACCAGATGGAATTCGCTGCAGAGCATGGCATTTTGACAGATCTAACACCTTTAAATGACTAAGATTTCCCATTTCTCTGGGCAACTCCTTGATGTCAGAACGCAAAAAGCTAAGAATTTCTAGTTTCCTTAGTGCTCCAATTGCTGACACATCTGTTAACTCACAAAAATCTAAATGCAGGGCCCGAAGGTTTTGAAGGACATGGATTGACTGTGGTAGTAATGGAAATGACATACCTCTCAAAGACAAAACCTTTAATCCGCTCATTTCTTTAAATAGATTGGCTGGGAACGTCTGCAAAGTCGTTCTGCTACATAGTAGTTGCAAAAGCTCAAGTTTCGGACACACCAAGCCATCAGGATGCCTTTTCAGTTTTTTAGATACAAGTGAAATTGCAGAGCGGTCGTATGTCTCTTTCTCTGGCCATTCTTCCATTTCATTATTACAATGTACCAAAAAACCATGATTTTCTGCAATTGATATTGCAACATCCCGGACAACATCATGCATTTTGATAGATTCTTCTTGCAAGCTATCCAACAATAAAAATGATCTTTTAAGATACTCAACAATTGCATGGACTCTATTTCTTGCTTCTCCCACATTATCAATCTTTGCCAACAAACTTTGTCCCACTCCATATCTGACTATATATTCAATAGGAATATCATAATCTTCTGGAAATAGACAGCATAGCAAAAAGCATGACCTGGCTTCATCACTTTTTAAGTAATTGTAACTCAGCTCTATGCTGGAATAGACCTTAGAATCCAGACCGAGAATATTTTTTGGGATTGACTTTTTAAGTTGTTGAAGTGCATCACTCCACTCAAACTCTCTTTTGTTTTCTAGCGCTCTTCCAACTGTCACAAGAGCAACAGGTAGACCTCCACATTCCTTTGCAACCTCTTTCGCTATTGGACATAGATTGGGAGTATCAACACAATTACCTGCCATCTCTCTGAAAAGATTCCATGCTTCTCTTTCAGATAAGACTTTGATTTTAAAATTCTTCTGAGATTTCATCTGATTGCAGGCGTCTTCACTGCGTGATGTCAACAAGATTTTGCATCTGTTATGTTGACCTCCATAAGGAATTCCTACAGCCTCTAAATCGAGTGCATCCCAAATATCATCCAATATTACAAGGACACTCTTACCACTGGTTATTCTATTTTTTAACCGTTCTGCTCTTACAAGTGGTGAATGCTCTTCAACAAGTTTCAGATCTAGCATCTCCGCAATTTCACCTTGAATCTTTCTATTGTCTTGATTTTGGGACACCACTGCCATCGCAACTTCATCAAATAACTTATCATCTTTTGCTATTTTTGCTACCTCTTTTGCCATTGTTGTTTTTCCAATCCCCCCCATACCGCAGATGGCAATCATGTTGATGTCGTTGTCCCTTAGAGCCTTTAAAACTTCTTTCACAATTGATATTCTTGATTCAAAAGCCTTAAAAACTGAAGATCCTATTCCTTGTGGAGGAGGACGATAGGACATTCTAGCAAATTGTCCATCCTTTAGAAGCCCATCAATTTCTAGAGTTTTCTTGTTAGCTTTCCTACTCAAGGAATAACGCGACTTCAGATTGGGACACCATCCATCCAAGCACATCGTATTCGCTTTGACATCTTCTTCAAGGAATCCCTGCAGACCTTCACTGATGTTGTCTACCTTCTGTACCCATCTCGCAACCTCAGGTGCTATTACCTCTCCGTTCCTTTCAGCTTCATCAATTCCTAATTGCACCCCATGTCTCTTGTCACGCAGCTTCTGAAATTGATCTTTGAGATTCTTGACGTTGCTGTTTAGGTGAATCAGATAGCCAATCTGTTGTCCGATTCGCTCCAGCAAGTTTTCTTCAATTTTTTCTATAATTGGTTTGATAGATTCCATTGCTATTTCCATTTCTTTGCTTTCTTCTTTTGTATTATCTGTAAGAAAAAGAAAAAGAAAATGAAATTAGCAGTGTACTTTCGAAAAAATGAAGTTTATACTTCTGATCTAACTGAAGTGAAATTATTAGAAAGTTTTAGCACTGCAATTATCACCACCAAACTTTTTAGAATGAGGTCCTTTAATCCAATATACCATGTGATAAGTAAGTTGATGCTGTGCTATGTGCATTTAGAGTTTGTATTAAAAAAGTTGCTTCACAAACTGATCGATTTTGACTAATTCTTCAACACCCACGAGTATCCAATTGTCAAATTATTTCAAAATTGATGATTCAAATGTTACCACTTACCAGTTGCCACACGTAGTACATATTAAACTAGTTTGATGGATGCATATAATATTTGTAATTCTTGAGTATTTATTGCAGCAATATTTAAAGTAACCCAACATGTGCTAATGATTAGAAATAGGAAAATGAGATACAAACTTTTTTACAATTAAATTGGGTGTAACTTTTGATGATGTTACACTACTTAGTAAATTTCTATTAGATGTGTATTTTGACAAATCTATAATTGGATTTAGATTATATTTACTCCTTATACCCTCCTTGCTTACAAGATTTCAAGATGATAAAAAATCAATAATTGTTTCATTACAGAATGTAATTTCAAGTGTTTTTGTATTTAAAATCTATTTACAAAACATGAGTTTATGACTTGAATAGTAAATCGTATCTGATTAATATGAAATTTGTATGTTAAGAAGAAGAACGAAGAAGTTTAATCCAACAAGAGAATCTTTAAAATATTAGTTCCAAAAAAATTTTCTGTAACTCATTCTGGACAATCTCAAAATTCAAATGTTACTAAAAACAAAAAACAATTTGTTAGCTCAAGCTTGCATCCGCACCAGACCTTGTATAATAGAACAAGATACCCACAAACACAAACACACCCACAGAAACACATCCACACAGACAATTCAACACAGAGATACACAAACACACCCACGAGGACAAACAAACAGAGAAAGAGAGAGATAGCATTGTTGTGAACTTGATTCACCGAAACATACAGATCGGTGCTGGCGGTGTAGATCGGTGCTTGTGTTTTTTGATGATTGTGGTGCTTGTGGTGGAGGGGTGATCTGACCGTGAGAGAAAGAAGAAGAAGATGGTTGTGGTGGAAAGGTGATCTGAACGTGAGAGAAAGGGGAAAAAGAAGAACAGGGTGGAAACTTTTGAAGAGAGTGGAGAGCTGAGACTGAGAAGGATAAGATCAAAGGATCTGAGAAACGAGACAAGTACAAAAGAAAAAGACAGAGGGATAAAAGGACAATAGAAAAAGATAAAATAATAATAACAAATTATTGGGCGTGCTGGTTCACAGTGACCTTCAGATTTTTTTTTTTCTTAATATAAATTTTAGCAGTTATTAATATATTTTTTTTTGAAAATTATTTTAGTGGTTAAATATTGGATTTTAAACGGAAGGATTAAATTACAATGAATGTAAACTTGAAAATTGACTATAAATAAATAAATGTTGAAAAACGAAAATTAACCTAAACATATACCGTGTAATTTGAATTCTAGCATATTTATTATTATTGAAAGATTGTTACATTGGACACATGAAAGGAATGCGGATTTTTTTTTTTTTTTTTGGTTAATATTACGATTTTCTTTATTATTTTTTTTTTGTTGATATATATGTCACACTAATATATAAATATTTTATGTAAAATCTCAATTAAATAAGAAAAATAAAATATTTCCTATTTTGTCAATGTCTATTAGAGCTCCAAAACCTATATGCACAAAACAAAATTTTATTTTACATAAAACTTTATAGTTTTCGGTACATACATGTTATAGCTTCGTTTTTGTAATGTTACAATTTGATCATTTTACTAGTATTAACTAAAATATCATAATTCACACGAATTGTACTTGTACTTAAGAAGTGATCTCCCTTCAATGCATTTAGACATTTTCCCCACCACTACTTTATGCTTTGGGGGAGAATAAAACTATGAAAAACATGGGCCCCAAAGCAAAAAATGTTTACATAGTTAGGATGGAGTTATTACAGATGGTATCAGAATCATACTCCAGCCAAAAGTGTGGGCTCCACACACAAGGACGTGTGTACCCATAAGGGGGTGGATTGTAAATGACCAGTGGGAGAAACAATCCTAGAGTCCCATATCGCCTTAGGAAGCACATGGGATGTGTTTATGTAAGTTCCAAGATTCATACCCCTTTAAATGATATATTGGCATGTCAGTTCCTTCTCACGTAGGCGGGATGCGTGGTATTTAATCTCTTTGAAAGTGATTTTACACTCAAAGCTGGCGCGAGCCTAAGAGTACGTGGTGTCTCTTAAAAAGAGGAAAATGGAGTTGCAACCTAGTTATAGGTCTTGGAACCAAAACACGAATCTATGAAGGTCTTCCTACCAGACAAGGTCTGGAGTTGAGGTACAAGATGGGAAGAGGTTAGGCACCCTAAGCCTACCCAGCCATAGCTAGCTTTCATATATTGTTGCTCAATTTGGACAAAATATATGTTTATCCTAAAAACTCAAAAAGTGTGCATTTGTATCTAGACTTGGGTGTAGTCTACGGGTCATGTGAGACAAATATGGAATTCCTAAAAACTCAAAAAGTGTGCATTTGTATCTAGCTTTCATGTTTTTAGTTTATAAAAATACATAGTGTGGGTGTAATAACACAATGTATGAAATAAACAATGCCTTGAAATTAAATCTTGATTCCACCATTGCATGACAATAGGAATTCCTTGACGTGTGTCTATTAGAGAGCAAGATGCGTGCCAAAGCTGGAGAAAATGGCTTGTGAAAGTGTATGTGGAAGGAGACGCACATGTAGTATATGTAATCAAGAAGGTGCTGCTGCTAGGGCTATAAATGAACCAAGCCATTCATAAACAACTTTGGTCTAACTTGATAAAAAGCCTATTTATATTTGTTTGTTTATAAATAAACCAAATTTGAGCCTTAGTTTTAGGTTTGTTTAATAAACAAGCTAAGCCTAAGCAAAAAACATTTGTTCATGAACAAGCTCATAAGCTATATGGCTCGATACAAAATAAGTCAATTATAGACTCATTTATAGGCTTGATATATGTTTGCTAAATTAACTCACTACACATATCATAATAATGACAGGACTTACATGAGACCACTTCCCATTACCTCATTTTTTTTCTTTTCCCTGTAAATTGACCAAGTACCACTTTATACTTTAGTTACATTTAAAAAAATAAAAAATTTAAGTAGGCCATGTATGTCCCTTCCCCATTAACCATTTATTGTAAAGTTATGAAACATGTTAGTCATTTCTCATTTATAATAGTTACACTCAAATCTCTTTTTAGTTCTTTACTATTTAACGTGGATGTAAAAATTGAATTTTAAACAATTGCTAAAGGTATAGACAAGAAAGGATGAATAGATCGATTTAATTATGTGAAGTTGTAATTTGAACAATGGCTAATCATAAGTGGGACTAGAAGCATGAGAAAATGAGTATGCTATGCTATCTTCTTCTTTTTGTTTACTTAATTTTTGGAGATTTAAGAATTTGATAATATAATTTTTTTGGATCACAAGCTCAAAAGCTTGTCTTGAGCTCGAGTTTAAGCTTGATATTAAGCTTAAGCTTGGCTTGACTAATTAATCAAGCCAAACCAAGCCAAGGTTAATCTTTTTGGCCTTCTCATGAGCTCAAGCTCAAAATATTATTTTACGCTTGTCTCAAGCTTGAGCCAAGTTTGAGCTTTTGACTTTTACTAATGAGCCAAGCTTGAACACGCTCTATTTGTCAAAGATCAGCCTATTTATGGCCCTAGCTAGTGCACAAGGTGGGTGCAAGTGTGTGGCCGGCACATGGAAGCTTGGATATGCATGTGGGTAGTAGGACCTTTTGGTGGAACATGAATAAGGTGCATGACTCATGATCTCTTTTTTGGTAGTGATTTTTGTGGCCTCATGTACATAAGCTTCTGATTTCTTGACTTGTTTGATTAATCGCCTAACGGTTGGAAGGCTTGGATTTGATGAAGGTAGTCTTGTACAGCGCTAAATGTGCTAGTTGAGAATAACACTTCTGATAAAGTTGTCAAGAAAGAAGAGAGGAGCGCCCATAACGTATTATAGTGCATCAAAAGATTCAAAACATATGGAAAAAATAACAAAAGTAGACAAAGAGAAGGGAACATGAATCAAATTAACATGGTTCGACTTTGAAGGTGGGAACGGAGGCACTCTTGGACTTTGGGCTAGTGCCTCCATCACCCACAAAACATTTAAAAAAATTAGTATATATATATAAGTATTAATTTTAATAATTTTGTTCTATAAAATTACATTTTACTACCATTGAGTAATACTACTATAACTACAATTTTTTTTTTCAACTTTCTTACAAACTATTGACTAAACTTTGCTATGTTGATATATGGATGAATATTCATTACTCTAGACTTTAATGCCAGCTTTGTTTACTCCATTTTTAATGCCCTCAGAAGAAGACAAGTAGATAATCATTAAAGTCATTCTTATTAAGTTTGCGGTCTGAATTTCGAATCGTCATATATTGATAAAAGAAAAAAAAAATACTCAATATATTTATTTTATCTACAAATTTTTAATCATTTAAAAAAAAAAAATAATACAACTATCTACAAACTATTCATTTCATTTTCACATTCGTTTTTCTCACATTTGCATTTAATAAATTTTTTTTTTGGTACAAAGGAAAAGTTTTATTTATTCAAACAGACTGTTTAGGAGAGTACATAGTTTGTTACATCGCACTTTCTAAGAGTATCCATTTGACAAATATCCCTGAAATACTTTTCATACACAAAACTCGGGCAAGACTCGTACAAAATTTCTATCCATTTGCAAGCTTCTCCTTTTAGCTAGTCCATCAAACACTCCATTAGCCTCCCGATATATGTGAGAAAGAAGGATGATTCACTTGCGAGTGATAAGGGACCTGCAATCATTAATTAAAACTAAAAGTTGTAGCGCATAAGCACCATCATGTGTTAGCCATTGCATAACTAGGGTAGAATCTATTTGTAAATTAATATGTTTAAATCCTAGATTCCAAGCCAGAATTAAACCAAAACGAATAGCTTCTAATTCTGCCATGTAATTGGTAGTTGTTCCTAGATGAATAGAAAAACCTTTTAACCAAAACCCATTGCAATCATGGAAGACCCCCCCTCCACCAGCTC
Organism: Lithocarpus polystachyus; assembly: GCA_033629205.1. Classification (NCBI taxonomy): domain Eukaryota; kingdom Viridiplantae; phylum Streptophyta; class Magnoliopsida; order Fagales; family Fagaceae; genus Lithocarpus; species Lithocarpus polystachyus. The sequence continues at coordinate 22,861,084 of CM066171.1, read as the reverse complement.
TACCTGGAGTACCAAAAGAACTCCCATCTGTGTTTAAAGTAATAAAAGGCTCTAAGGAAGGTTGCCAAAAGATTTTTTTTTGTAATAATTTGTTTTTAATGTTTTAGAGGATATGCAGAGTAGAAGAATTTAATGGCTAAATGAGTGGTTTTGTGAATTAGTTGTGGAATAGAGGTAAAAGAAGCTTTAAAAACCCTCTCATTTCTCGACTACCATAATTGCCAAACAGATAAAACAAACAAGAGTTTCCAAGGGGCTGATTTTCATAACCAAGAATGGATCCCGGGCTCTCATCTGTTACAAAAGTCAAATCTATAGAAGTATCGAAAAAGTTAAATGAATTATTAGCTGGACCATATATAAACAGAAGACTCTCTCTCTCTCTCTCTCTCTCTCTCTACATGCACAAAACATTGAAATTAGCAATCACACGATAGGAGCTTCACAAACAATACTGCAATTCTTTATAATTGGTAAGTTTTCACTTGTTACATACATCTTCTCCTCTTTTTATTTCCTCTCTTTTAAGTTTCGCTCTTATTTTTCTAAATCGTTTCCTTTTACTCCTTATTTATTTATTTTTTTTAGCTCTTTAGAAATCTATGCTAATAATTGTTGACTAAATTATAGTTAAAATCAAATTATTTGAGTTAATTAGATATATAGAATAATCTTCGTTAGGAAACTCATAAAAACTAGATTTATATTAAACTTTTATAATTACAAATTCTATATAATTATTGCAATTAAAATGGAATATTTATAATAAAGTTCGTATACAATCTAGTATGAAGTCTATATAAATTTTTTTGATGAACATGAAGTCTATATAAATATGTAATACACACAAACTTACTGAAATTAAGTTTCATATTTGTGAATTTGTTCGCAAATACATAATTATGAACTCATTTACTAAATAAAAAAAAACTTAAACAAAACTATTTATGAGTTAAGCTTGAACTATTCATTAACTGTTTGGGGGTGGGGAGCCTGTTTTCTTGTATAAGACTGAATGAATGTGCCCAAGCATTAAAAAAAAAACTAAAAAGAGAGAGTATGTATTAGCTGGGTTCACGCATTAAAAAGGAGAGAGTATATAATAATAAAAAGGAAAATGTTAACGAGTGCTGTACAGCACTTGTTAATAATTTATTTTAGGAAAGTTTTGATACAACTTTTATGGAAAATAAAAAAAGCTGTCAAAATATTAATTACTTTTTTTTTCATTTTCCATAAAAACTTTCTTTAATAAAAATACTGCCTAGGCATGTGAGTCTGTTAGGTTGATGATGAGTATTCATTACTCAAGCATGTAACGTGGTGGTCAGCTTTGTTTACTCCATTTTCTTTAAGGCCTTTGTTCATGATGAAGCACCAGAATTTTAGTGCAGCCTTTGAATCTTGACACAAAAAAATACAGTAAACTATAGCAAATAACTCATTTCACCTTCATTTTGCTTTTTTAATTTAGCTTTGCCTTAGCACTACTGCACTAGCCACAGGAAACAAGGTGTGGATCCCACCCTCAGTCCGCGTGAGTATGCTTTCTATCTTAAAGTCTAAAGATACTTTAAAAGTAAGGGCCGCACTAAAGTCTAAAGTGAACTAAATGATTTATAGACTCGACTAAAAACGAGCTTGAAAAAAGGAAAAGAAGACTAGACTATAAAAAGCATTCACACCCTGCATTGTCATATACCACATGTAGATATATTTTACCATCAAAATACAAAAACACAGCATTATCCGATCTTGTATCCTAAAAAAATTTACAATTGTACTACAGTACCGTCACAAATTTGTGACGATATTGTAGCACAATTGTAAAACAAAATAAATTTTTTTTTTTAATCTTGTGTATTTGATGTATCTGCCACTTTCTCTTTCTTCATTTTCTTTGTTTCTCATCTCTCTCTCTCTCTCTTTCTCCACAACGTTTTGGCCTCTCTCTCTCATCACATCTCTCTCTCACGGTGGCTTTTACTGATCGGTGTTTAAACTATGAAGTTCCATTGGGTACCATTGTCCGGTGTGAGTCTGGCGGTGGCATGGATTTGGTGGTGCTATGGGCTTGGTGGTTTGGCGGTGTGGTCCTCTAATGGAGGCGCTCAACCTCACCTCCGATGATGGGCTGCCTAAGCTTGCTAATGATGGGCTGCAATTTTTCTGGTGTGCGTCCGGTGGTGGGTTGTGGTGTGTGGGTGGTTTGAGGGGCTATGGAATCCGATGGTCTTGGGTGTTGTGGTGCGATGGTGGCTGGGCTATGGATCCCATTGGTTTTGGGTGTTGTGGTGCAATGGTGGCAGGGCTATGGATTCCAATGGTTAGATTCTGATGGTTTTAGGTGTTGTGGTGTGATGGTTTGAGGGGCTGTGGATTTTGATGGTTGAATTCCGATGGGGTTTAGATTAGATTTGGATTGATTGGTTTGGGTTAGCGTGGTGGGCAGTGGTGGTGGTGGTTTGGTGGTGATTAGGTTGTTTTTTTTGTTTTGTTTTTTAATTTGGGTTTTTGGTTCCGGTGGGATTTTGGTGGGTAGTGGGCAGTGGTAGCGTGGTGGTGGTGATTGGGTTGTTGAGAGAGGGATAGAGCCAAGGACAAAAATGAGAGAGGGGAGAGATAGAGAATTTGTTTATTATTTTATTGTATAATTTATATTATTTTAATATGTTGTATTGTAAAATAAAAGTTGAGATGTTAGGTGTATTGTAAAATAGTATGATATAATAGATAAAGTAGTTATTGAGATGGTAAAATAAGATAGTTCGAAAATATGGGATGTGAATGCTTTAAAGGGAGGACTCTCTTTTTCTCTCTCTAGCTCCCTCTCATGGTCTCTCTAGATCTCACACACAACATGTTGCAAATTCCTTTATTTAAACCACCAATTACACAATATAAGAGCTTCAGGATCTGTTTAGTTTTAAAAAAACTATCACTCATCACTCCTCACTTAATTTTCGTCACTCATTACTCATTACTTATCACTTAAAATACCCAACTTCCTAAAGGTGGCATGTTTGGCACGTTGTTTCCAGCTTCTCATAACTCAAAAAATTGTACTTTTTGTGGGACCCATATCTGAGCACCATGTCAGTGAGTTCTGTTACCCTACCTGCCTCACCGTCATTTCGTTTTCTTCACTGTTCATTTCATTTTGCCACCGCCATAGTCACAGTGCCAAAGTGCAACCAAAGAAGTACAAACAACAAAAACTCTCATTAATAAAAATTCCCCCAAACCCAAAAGCCATTTTCCAACACCAGCATGTCTTTTTTATTTTTTTACTCAAAAACCCCAAGCCTTGATTTTTCATAGTTCTTCTTTTTTTTTTTTTCTTTTTTTTTTCTTTTTTTGGATCGACAACAAAGCCGGATCGAGTCAGATCCAAAATCTCTGATCGACGACCAACGGTGGCCCATGCAAGCCCTCCGATGAAGCATCAGAATTCGACATCTGCAGACGCCATTGCTGAAAAAATTGAAACTAAAAGAGAGAGAAAAATAGAGAGAAAACCGAATCCATTCACGAACACCAGCAAACACAAAGCCCTCAAGAACTTCTCAAAACCCTCAACCTGAAGAAAAAAAAAATTCTGTAATAAGAATGGCGAAAAGAAAGGGAAAAAAAGAAAAAGAAAGTAGAACTCAGTTGCTTCTTGGTATTAACTGTTAATGAAGAAGAGAAAGAGAGAGAGAGAGAAAAAAAAAAAGAAAAAAAAAAAGAAAGAAAAGTGGAGAAGAAAGACAAAAAGAAAGAAAAGTGGAGAATGACCGGTGAGAGAGAGATAAAGTCTGACTTGAGTAGGTATAGTGGGTCCCAACGCTTTATTTTTTTACAACTATGCCATTGAACTTAGTTTTCAATTACTTGAAAACATCTCAAATGTGTTTTCAGTTTTCATCATTATAACTTAGATTTTTAGAGTTTTGAGTGATGAAAACATTACTCAAAAACATTCCCAAACAAAGGTTTTTATGTGGGTCCCACATATTTTGAGTTATGGGTGATGAAAACAGAGTTATATCACTCAATTTTCACAAAATCCAAACAGCCCCTCACTGACCATACAATTATTATTGGATTATAGATTGACCACAGTTAATTAATTTAATTACTTAAGTTGATTAATTAGATCAAATTACATGTAAATCGTGAAGACACCAACAAATCACCAAATAAACTAAGTGCAACAGAAATTAAATAGACACGGTAATTTGTTATTGGATTATAGATTGACCACAGTTAATTAATTTAATTACTTAAGTTGATTAATTATATCAAATTACATGTAAATCGTGAAGACACCAACAAATCACCAAATAAACTAAGTGCAGCAGAAATTAAATAGACACGGTAATTTGTTGATAAATGAGGAAAACCTCTCGCAAGGCAAAAACTCCATCGGATGATTTTCATGTCACCCCTCCCAAAAATCTACTAATCAAGAATAAGTGGTTACAAGTATAAGGAATCTTACTGCTACCCTAGGCTATCCCAAAATGTCATCCTACAGTTGAACCTTTACTCCAGTCTGCAATTAGACTTGATCTTGTAGAAAGCTTCTTCATTTGTATGGATCCTAATACGTGACTAATTCGAAACATCTGAATAATCATTGTTGGTTGCAAAGTTCTTCACTCTAAAGTACGTTGAAGATTTGGAAGTACTTGGTTACAAAATCCTAAGACACACAAAATGTAGTAGCTTTTCATAGAGTGTATGAGTTCTCTAACTAAGTCTTTGTGTATTTGATGACTTTTAAAATAAGCCTTTTAAATGATCTAGGGTTGTAAAGAGAGAAATCCTAATCATCTAAAGTCATCATGTGCTAAATTTCAAATCTAAGAATTCTGAAATCGTAAGATCGATAGATCAAATTTGTGTTAAGTTTGTATTGAGCTTCTTCATTAAACCTTGACAGATGCTAGTGTCGAGACTAGTGTTGAGCTTTAATGAAACTGCTTTTCTTCACTTGTTTCTTGGATCAATCTTTATGTCTTAATGATACCACTTGATATGTTCAAGCAATGTACTTCTAGATACATTAAACCCAACTTAGATCTACTCAATTACAAGTAAAGTGCGTTTTGTCAAATGATAAGCCAATACATAGAAAATATGACCCTAATAATCTTCCCCTTTAGCAATCCATGACAAAACCACAAGCTTAATTATGAGAGAAGTAATAGATAACCATCTCCCTAATTAATTACACAAAAATTACATAAGTTTAACTAATACTATAAGCTCTTGAAAAATTTAACAAGAAGAAAGATCACGGTATGAAAGACTTGCAAATGTCTTAATTGAAACACTAAACAAGATCCATCAAGGAAACCAATTTTCACATTTGTAATTATGTCATAGCCAATACGAATGAGGAAAATTTGAAGGAAACACTAGCTCATGGTGGCCTTTGGTCTTTACCTATTATCACTTCTATTTTGGAAGTCAGTATAAGGATAGGAAAGTAGTTCTATAATCTTCATTATCTGTTCATCCATCAGATATTACTGAGCCTTCACTGGGAATGGGCTTGTAAGAGAAGTTGACCTTTTTATGTAATTTTCATTTTTCATGTTTTGATTGTCTAATGTCATTTAGATATTTGGTGGTTCTAACTAGTGCACGCTTTTGAGTTGTTGTAAAGGTGGGTGTAGAATCACTTTCTTTTGACATGAAAGTACAGCTGAATCACTAGCCACTCTTTGTATGGAATGCAATTATAAGAATGGGAAGGGTTGGGTTTGATATAAAACAAAATTTTGCAGTTACCAGATTATCAGTTGATAGCACTATCCTAGAAGGTGAATTAAGGTGTGACCAATTTTGATATGTAGCTAGACGAAATAGAACGTTTCTTCTTGGGCTTGCAGGATGTTGCTAATGGTAGCGTTGGGGTTTATGTTCTGTGAGAGGGGTGTTCCATGCAGCTAAGATAACCCTCTTATCTCTTGTGAGTGAAAAATGTGGGTCCGTCTGGGTTTTAGGCCAAATTGACTGGACTTAGTTCTCCCAAAATTAGTTCATTTATTTTAGGATAGGGACATAGCCAAGGTTTCAATTGAAGGCCAAAGTATGAACCAATTTTTTGATAACAAACCAAATTTACATCCATTTAGTATTAACAAAGTATCAACAAATGAAAAAACTCAAAAATAATTGTTTCTTAATAAATAATTCAGTTTTTTATAAAATAGAATTTGACATTCTTTTTAATTTTGGAAATCATATGTAATTGATTCAATACTAAATGTTGTAGAATGTATAAAATCAAAGAGTGGATACAACATATCCAATTCTTTTGTCTAAAGTTTTTTTTATTTTTTATTTTTTGGGACAACTGGGCAAAGGGTTAGGTCAGATATTTTTTCTATTTGGGTTTCATGGGTTAATTTGTAAATTTTTTTGGAGAGGGGGGCCATGTATATAAATTTTGGGATCATATTTTAAAAATTGTTTATATGCATACAAAAGTCAAAATTTTTAAAAAAGCTTGGCAGAGGAGAGTGGGGGTGGGGGGCATGGCCCCCTTAAACATCTTCAGTTGTATAATATTTATAGATTACATATATAAAAAATAATAATTTATGTCATTCTAAAATGAAAACAGTACAATTTTTCTTAAGAATTTAAAGGTAAGGTAGCAAAAATTTTTATTTTTTAATAAAAGTTATCTATATCATTTTTTGTATCATTAAAAAGTATATAGAATTTGAAAATTATTATTTTTTGTAGTTTTAAACAAACTTTCTCAAACCCAAAATTTTCTCCTCTACATTCCAAAACACTGAAAAATATATATCAAAAATTGATAAAATTCAATCAAGTTATAGTTCAAAATAAAATAGAAAGAAAAAATAAAACTCACATCAGAGTCGAACTCCTCTTGAATATGTAAAACATATCAAATATGATATAATCAAGCTAAATATCCTCTGAATAATCAAATTTGAAATTTTTAATAAAGTTTTGATGTCATGCTATAGAGATAGGTGGTTGATCCCATGCAAAAGTATTGATTGTAAGTACATAGCTTTATAAATGATGATGGTAACTCAAAAAAATAAAGAGTACAATTCCAAAGAGGAGAAAAGAAGAATAAAATTTTTGAAAAAAAGAAGAAAAATTCATATGAATAATGAATAGATAGATAAATAATTTAAAACATAAAATTGATTTTTTTTATATATAAAAAATATCACAAAATACACTAATGCAATAAAGAAGATAAAGAGCAGCGTATAAAAATATTTGGAAATGCTTAAAACAATTACTCAATCATATAGAAATATTATATGACAAAGACATAACAATTTTATGCTAATTTATTAAATAAAATATTTACAAACACGGAAAGAAAACTGCACAAAGATCATCTTCTTTAATTGCATAAATTTTTCTTCATCATATTGTCTAGACCATCCTATTAAAACCTGACAACATCACAAAATAAGACACGTAATATGTTTTTTTCTCAAATCAGGTCAACAACATATAAATAAATAAAACAAATACTTACGTCAAGGAACACATATGAATTAATTAATAATAGGACAATTGGGGTACAAACCTCTAGTAGGAGATCTATACCATGCTTAATTTGGACTCCTTCAGGGTAATTGTCAAGTTTTATCTTTTCTACAATCAAAGATTAAGCAAGACTTATGAATACCTTTTTATGGAAAATCTTTTTTATAAAAAAAAAAAAATTATTCTTCATTGATTTCATTTTTTAGTTATAAACATCCAAATTAAAGTAGATAAACATGTAAAGACAAGATCACATGTAAAGTTAAAACCACCCAAGATGAACATGTATAGAAAAAATCTTTATTTTGATTTTTCATTGATTTATCATTTAACTATAACATCGCGATTAAAATGGATGAATATGTAAAGTTAAATCCACTTAAGTTGAATTTGTAAAGTCTGTATATTTATATGTTTAATATTATCAAAAAAATTGAAGGTAATAAATAAAGAAGAAAAAGATAATGATGTGACTAATGACATGATAGATGAGATGACTTAACATTATAAGCATATACTAACAATAAATACTACACTTCAAATATATAAATAAATAAATATATATATATATATATATATATATATATATATTAAGGGCAACTTTAAGTGTTCTTCAAGGTTCAGATGAACCCTGACTTGAAATAAAAATAATTTTTATTTAAAAAATAAATTTCTATTAGCTTACTTGACCTTTAAAAATATTCTTGCACACTTTGATCTAAATCTTGCACACATTGATCACAGATCAATTCAGCCCAAAACTAAACCATAACGCATATCAGTCTAGTCCAAAACTAAACAATAACATAGATTAGCTCATTCCAAAAACAAACAACAACATAGATCACATCTCTCTCTCTCTCTCTCTCTCTCTCTCTCTCTCTCTCTCATGAATCTTATCTCATCTCTCTTCTTAATCTAATTATATTGGTGTCTTCAACTTTAAGAGTAAAAAGTGAATATTTGTGAGTTATGAGTGTCTTTCTTTATTATAAATTTATATTACATGTGTAAGTGTGTCTGATACTAATTATTAGAGTTTTTTTTTTTTTTTGTTATAATGTTATTTGTGTGAATTGTGATGTGTTCAAATGTGTGCGTGTGTATAGTATAAATATAATATAACTTTATATAATTTAATAGTTAGGAAATATAGAGGATTTTTGTTTTGATGAAACAGAGGGTTTGTTGTATGTGTGCATACTATTATCATGTTATGACAATTTTTTGATATAAAGTTAGTGATTCAAGTAAAAAAAAAAGAGAGAGAGTAAAGTTAGTGATTGTTCAAGCATTTGATTGGTTTTAATTTTTATTTATTTTTTAAGAAACTTTTGATTGGTTAATTAGACATTAAGTATATTATTTATTCCCTAAAATAAAGTGTATTATTTATGTGTAGATGAGTGTAACTATTTGGGTCAATAATGAGCATAGTGCCAGTGGGTTGAGTTTTGTTATTTAGTTTAACACGTTTTTTTTAAAATAACTACAACTACATAAAAATAAATATGATCACACACATACCTACCTATATTGACAATAGATAATCAACTATCATGTAATGATTTCAAAATATAAAAACTTATAAAATAAATTGTGAAACTTCATGCATTTGTGTGTGTTTTTTTTTTTTTTTAATGTTGGTAACTCAATATAGTCAAATTTTCTTTTTATTAAATTTTGTTAAACTTAAATTTCTTAATGTAAAATTCTTGGAGCTCCCATTGATATAAATGTAAAATTAAAGCAAAGTGAATAGAGGGGACTAAGCAAAAAAGTTCCTGTACATCCAAGGTCTTTGCTAACTATTAGCATTTTTCCAAATATGATTTTTCATATTCTACACAGCTATCATTTTTTGATAGAGTTTTAATCTATGGTGTCCATTACTAATAATTGCCCTCTAAACACTAATCGGTTTTTAGTGTAGATATGAATTGAATCCTAAATCTCATATACAACTATCAATTAAATACTCCTAGATGGGAATTGAAAGGCCTTAGCGAAGCCAAAACCCTTTTCTAGACATGGGAATGAAAACTATTAGCCCACAAGAAATTAGTGCACAAGTAATTGTCTTATAACTAGCAACGTAACATATCTGTCTTTTGGTGAAAAAGATGTATTGGACTCATTGTCCATTAAATACTTTTTATGAATACCAACTAAGTATAGTAAATAAACTCATTCTCAAAAAAAAAAAAAAAATTATAGTAAATAAACTGGTTCCAAATGTCCAAAAGATTTAAGACCATGATCAGCAACATTCTTGCATTCCACCCTTAAACAAGCTCACATTGCTTAGATAGCTTATATACTATTGGTTGGGATTCTTATTGAGTGCACCAAACAGCAACACCAGTGCATTGAATTATGGTAACATTCGGTAGGAAATCACCATATTAGTATATGATATTGCAGTAAATCAAAAGAAAGCCACAAACCTAGGCTTTTGCCCTTCCATTAGGATTTGTCATTCTATACTAGGGAAGCAATTGAATAATAGTATAATACATATAATCACTTTATCATTGAGCCTACTTAATACAGGTAGTTCTAATTAGTACCTTTCTTTCTTAGGAAAACAAAACCATCTTTCTTAACAATGAGTGATTTCTAATTCTACCAAAGTCTACATGATTTTCTCTTTATTGGTCTACTGCTCACAAAAATATTTCTTGGCTCTTTTGTTGGCTATAAGTGGTTTCAAATGGTGTGACTTGCATATTAAAACAAAACAAAAAACTAAAAAAAAAAAAAAAAAAAAAAAAAAAAAAAAAAAAAAAAAACGAAAAAAACAAGAAAGGAAAAAGTTGCATATGCATTTGTTTTTATGTATTTTTGGATACCGACCAAATACCGACCATAGAAAGGGTGATATGCTCACCTACTATATGACTTGCCCAGCATCACATATCTGTCTCGCTGTTTTGTCTCTTTGGTCTCAGTTTCTCTTGTTGTTGTGTCTCATGATCCACTTGTTCTTCCTATGTAAAAGAAAAATATGTTTGTGCTTTAAGTGATCATAATATTTGCAATTGGAAAAATGACAATGGCTATGTGAATCTGTGATTATTGTTTGCTCTTGTTACTGTATGTCATGATCCACCTATTTTTCCGATACAAATAATACATATACGCAAAATAATCATAATATTTGCAATTGGAAAAAACGACAATAGCTATGTGATTACTTTTGGTGCTGCTATAGTTGATCCAATGAAAAAATGACTGTTTGTCAAAACATTTTGTTCGCATAGACAAATTGTGTTCTTTCTTTCTTTTCTTTTTTTCCTTTTTTTTTATTATATATAAAACTATGGTCTAATTTCTGCTTATTAAAATTTTTTTTTAATATTTGTAAAATATATACTGCAATGGTCTACACAATACAAGTGTTAAATTCTTCCATTGCTGAGATATTTGTGGTGAGAATGTGCCATACCTTTCCTTTGAATATGTGCTCTAAGGTGGCATTGAGGTCCCCCTTCCACTGAGGTGTTTCGAATTCCTCGTCCACGTATACTCCTTCTAGCTCAACGTATACTCCTTCTAGCTCAGGTGTCTTTAGATTAGTTGGAACAAATGTCCTTAAATTGGGACATCCCATTACCACAATATTCTTCAGGGATGGCCACTCAAATGCATTTTCTTTTTTGCAAAAACACTGAAGATTTGGTAAATCCTCGAGCCAGATTGAGTTCACTTTGTAGAACAAAACTTCTTCTTCTTCTTCTTTTGCTAGTGCAAGGAGTTCTTCAATTTTTTCACAGCCAATAACTTTTATTTCCTCTAACATTACAAGCAATTTCCCTATGGATGGTGAGAACAAATTTGTCAAATTGTTACAATTCTCAACTTCTAACAATCTCAAGTTTCCAAAGCCCATGATCCTTTTTGGACCCTTCTTCCATACGTGCATCAGTTTTGGTAAATCATCTAGATGTAATTCTTGTAACTGATTAAGTATTGGTGCCACGTGACTTTCCTCAGCATTTAGTTCCTCAAGTTGAAATATAACTTCTATTGAATCACAGCTCCGCAAGTCAACTGATTCTAGATTCTTTAAGCACTCAATTAGATTGGATGGAAAAAGAGACCATATCTTTGAGGAATTATTGATATCACCAGCTCTTGGATCCTTCGGCTTTGTCAAAGTACCCTACAAAAAATCAAGAACTGTTAAACATGAAAAATAATAATTTCTTTTCAATTATTATTTGCATTTTTTCAGAGAAAAAGATGGTATAAACAGATCTGTGAACGTCTCCTTATTTATTTATTTTTATCTCACTATGTTGAATGCGTTAAGGTTATGGCCAACAATTGGTTTTATTGGATATCTATATGAGTCAATGACCATAATCCATGGGGAAAAGTGCGTAAATCATAGAACTTCTACGTACCTCTTTCTTCACAAAATAGCTTGTTTGGGATTTATTGGCGGTGCCTTGGTCTGACACAGCCACTGGACCATAATTTTTGCTATGTGGTACACACTCAAGGCATCGCCCAAGAAAACCAAGGGACCCAAGTCCAGGCTCATGAGGTCTTGAATCCAATTCCTCTTTGATTTTCTTCAACTTTCTTGGTCTCTGAGTTTCTGAACCAATTGTTTTCAATTTGCCACAATACCTCAAAGTAATATCCTTAATGGATGACCATTCAAAAGAATAAGCTTCAATACAGAAACTCACGAGATTTGGCAACTTTTCTAGTCTCAAGGAACTAAGTTTAGGGAACATGATGATATCTGCTGCCTCTTCTTCTCCATCTCTTTGAACAATGTTTTTGATCGCACCACACCGAGATAGCTTAATGCTTTGAAGTTTCACAAGTAGTTTTGCAACAGAAAGTGGGATTAAATAAATTAGGTGGTTACAGAAAGATACTTCAATTGATGTTAGGTTTTGAAAGCCCTGAATTCCTCGTGGAACATTCTTCCACATGTACGCCAACTTAGATGAATCATCTACTCGTAAATATTTCAATTTAGAAAGTATTGTGAGTCCCTGGCGGTCATTGTCGACCTTTAGTCCTTCAAGATCAAACAGCACTTCAATTGAATCGTTTCTAATCAACAAAAGTTCTTCTAAATTTGGCGGCCACAAGATGGTTGTAGATGAAAAGAGTTTATGAGAGATAAGGGGTGTTGATTCAAGAAAGTCTGAGCTAGTAGTTTGTTGCTGAATGTCATCAGTCACCTCAGCCTTTTCAGAAGTGGTCAATTTATCAGTTTCACTGCTTCCAACCTGATGAATCCATTAAATTATTATGATATATAATCAACAATTTTCAAGTTTTCATGTAAGAAGCATCAAATTCAAACCTGATCGAGCTTGAATTGCTAAAATCAATAAATCAATTTCAAAAACATAGAACAATGAGCTTTGAGTGGTACATACATACCTCCTGATTCAAGGATGATTGGAGAAGCTGAACTGGACCCACGCCTGTACAAAATCCAATGAGTCTTGGTAGCTCCTTTAGGCGTAGAAGTGTTAATTGCGGAAACATGATCTTATCAAGTGCCTTCTCATCTTCTCCTTCCTTTGGGAAAATTTCTTCCATGTGCAAACAGTAGACAATTGTTAACTCATGGAGTTGAACCAAACCTCTCGCGATGGACAATGAAAAAACATTTTTCAACCGACGGCAACCATCTAGCCGAATTGATCTTAGGTTGCCAAAACAACCAAGCTTTGAATCGGTCAAGGATCTCTCTGGGAATTGGCAATGATATATCTCTTTTAAATTATACAAACTAGACAATGTCAGTGAATCCAGGATAGGGAAGGCAGCACGTGGAGTCTGATGCGATGTGGCATCGATTATATATTCTACACTTCTACTTCCACAAACTTCTAGAACCTTCAAGCATTGAAAACCTTCTTTGTCTAACTCATACGCAATGTTTTTTAAATCTTTTATTTGTCTCAAATATAAAATTTCACATTTTGCTGACAGTTGAAGAAGCGCCGGACTCTTTGCAATATCACAGCTTGCAACTGCCAATCTATTTTTAAATAAATAAGAATCTGTTTCTGCAAAAATGCGATACATTCCCTCACCTACAGATATCTGAAATTTTATCATTTGATTTTCAAAGAGAATGTGTTTTGGCAAGACCTCAATATTTGGTATATCAAATTTTAAAGCCATCAAATGGTTGGACAAAGACATCAGTTCAGCAAGGCTTGCATTTGCTCTCTCTTTGTTGCCTTCCATAGGTTCCCAATATACACGGACTCCCAACATGTACAACTCTTCTAGGTGAGATAAACTCGATAGGAGACCAGGTGGAATTCGCTGCAGAGCACCGCATTTTGACAGATCTAAAACCTTCAAATGACTAAGATTTCCCATTTCTCTGGGCAACTCTTTGATGTTAGAACCCAAAAAGCTAAGAATTTCTAGTTTCCACAGTGCTCCAATTGCTGACACATCTGTTAAGCCACAAAAATCTAAATGCAGGGCCTGGAGGTTTTGAAGGACATGGATTGACTGTGGTAGTAATGGAAATGACATAGCTCTCAAAGACAAAACCTTTAATCCGCTCATTTCTTTAAATAGATTAGCTGGGAGCGTCTGCAAAGGCCAACTGAAAAATAGTAGTTGCAAAAGCTCAAGTTTCGGACACACCAAGCCATCAGGATGCCTTTTCAGTTTTTCAGATACAAGTGAAATTGCAGGGCGGTCGTATGTCTCTTTCTCTGGCCATTCTTCCATTTCATTATTACAATGTACCAAAAAACCATGATTTTCTGCAATTGATATTGCAACATCGCGGACAACATCATGCATTTTGACAGATTCTTCTTTCTCACTATCCAACAATAGAAATGATCTTTTAAGATTTTTAACAATTGCATGGACTCTATTTCTTGCTTCTCCCACATTATCAATCTTTGCCAACAAACTTTGTCCCACTCCATATCTGACTAAATATTCAATGCGAATATCATAATCTTCTGGAAATAGACAGCATAGCAAAAAGCATGACTTGGCTTCTTCACTTTTTAAATAATCGTAACTAAGCTTTATGCTGGAATAGACCTTAGAATCCAGGCCAGTAATATTTTTTGGGATTGACTTTTTAAGTTGTTGAAGTGCATCACTCCACTCAAACTCGCTTTTGTTTTCTAGCGCTCTTCCAACTATTACAAGAGCAACAGGTAGACCTCCACATTCCTCTGCAACCTCTTTCGCTATTGGACGTATATTGGGAGGATCAACACAATTACCTGCCACCTCTCTAAAAAAAATTCCATGCTTCTTCTCCAGATAAGACTTCGATTTTAAAAATCTTCTGAGATTTCATCTGATTGCAGGGGTTTTCACTTCGTGATGTCAACAAGATTTTGCATCTGTTATGTTGACCTCCATAAGGAATTCCTACAGCCTCTAAATCAAGTGCATCCCAAATATCATCCAATATTACAAGGACTCTCTTACCACTGGTTATTCTATTTTTTAACCGTTCTGCTCTTACCAGTGATGAATACTCTTCAAGTTTCAGATCTAGCATATCTGCAATTTCACCTTGAATCTTTCTATCGTCTTGATTTTGGGACACCACTGCCATCGCAACTTCATCAAATAACTTATCATCTTTTGCTATTTTCGCTACCTCTTTTGCCATTGTTGTTTTTCCAATCCCCCCCATACCGCATATGGCAATCATGTTGAAATTGTTGTCCCTTAGAGCCTTTAAAACTTCTTTCACAATTGATATTCTTGATTCAAAAGCCTTAAAACCTGAAGATCCTATTCCTTGTGGAGGAGGACGATAGGACACTCTAGCAAACTGTCCATCCTTTAGAAGCCCATCAATTTCTAGAGTTTTCTTCTTAGCTTTCCTACTCAAGGAATAACGCAACTTCAGATTGGGACACCATCCATCCAAGCACATCTTATTCGCTTTGACATCTTCTTCAAGGAATCCCTGCAGACCTTCACTGATGTTGTCTACCTTCTGTACCCATCTCTCAACCTCAGGTGCCATTACCTCTCCATTCCTTTCAGCTTCATCAATTCCTAATTGCACCCCATGTCTCTTGTCACCCAGCTTCTGAAATTGATCTTAGAGATTCTTGACGTTGCTGTTTAGGTGAATCAGATAGCCAATCTGTTGTCCGATTCGCTCCAGCAAGTTTTCTTCAATTTTTTCTATAATTGGTTTGATAGATTCCATTGCTATTTCCATTTCTTTGCTTTCTTCTTTTGTATTATCTGTAAGAAAAAGAAAAAGAAAATGAAATTAGCAGTGTACTTTCGAAAAAATGAAGTTTATACTTCTGATCTAACTGAAGTGAAATTATTAGAAATTTTTAGCACTGCAATTATCACCACCCAGCTTTTTAGAATGATGTCCTTTAATCCAATATACCATGTGATAAATAAGTTGATGCTGTGCTATGTGCATTTAGAGTTTGTATTAAAAAAGTTGTTTCACAAACTGATCGATTTTGACTAATTCTTCAACACCCACGAGTATCCAATTGTCAAATTATTTCAAAATTGATGATTCAAATGTTACCACTTACCAGTTACCACACGGAGTACATATTAAACTAGTTTGATGGATGCATATAATATTTGTAATTCTTGAGTATTTATTGCAGCAACATTTAAAGTAACCCAACATGTGCTAATGATTAGAAATAGGAAAATGAGATACAAACTTTTTTACAATTAAATTGGGTGTAACTTTTGATAATGTTACACTACTTAGTAAATTTCTATTAGATGTGTATTTTGACAAATCCATAATTGGATTTAGATTATATTTACTCCTTATACCCTCCATGCTTACAAGATTTCAAGATGATAAAAAATCAATAATTGTTTCATTACAGAATGTAATTTCAAGTGTTTTTGTATTTAAAATCTATTTACAAAACATGAGTTTATGACTTGAATAGTAAATCGTATCTGATTAATATGAAATTTGTATGTTAAGAAGAAGAACGAAGAAGTTTAATCCAACAAGAGAATCTTTAAAATATTAGTTCCAAAAAAATTTTCTGTAACTCATTCTGGACAATCTCAAAATTCAAATGTTACTTAAAACAAAATACAATTTGTAAGCTCAAGCTTGCATCCGCACCAGACCTTGTATAATAGAACAAGATACCCACAAACACAAACACACCCACAGAAACACATCCCCACAGACAATTCAACACAGAGATACACAAACACACCCACGAGGACAAACAAACAGAGAAAGAGAGAGATAGCATTGTTGTGAACTTGATTCACCGAAACATACAGATCGGTGCTGGCGGTGTAGATCGGTGCTTGTGGGTTTTGATGATTGTGGTGCTTGTGGTGGAGGGGTGATCTGACCGTGAGAGAAAGAAGAAGAAGATGGTTGTGGTGGAAAGGTGATCTGAACGTGAGAGAAAGGGGAAAAAGAAGAACAGGGTGGAAACTTTTGAAGAGAGTGGAGAGCTGAGACTGAGAGGGATAAGATCAAAGGATCTGAGAAACGAGACAAGTACAAAAGAAAAAGAAAGAGAGATAAAAGGACAATAGAAAAAGATAAAATAATAATAACAAATTATTGGGCGTGGTGGTTCACAGTGACCTTCAGATTTTTTTTTTCTTAATATAAATTTTAGCAGTTATTAATATATTTTTTTTGAAAATTATTTTAGTGGTTAAATATTGGATTTTAAACGGAAGGATTAAATTACAATGAATGTAAACTTGAAAATTGACTATAAATAAATAAATGTTGAAAAACGAAAATTAACCTAAACATATACCGTGTAATTTGAATTTTAGCATATTTATTATTATTGAAAGATTGTTACATTGGACACATGAAAGGAATGCGGATTTTTTTTTTTTTGGTTAATATTACGATTTTCTTTATTTTTTTTTTTTTTGTTGATATATATGTCACACTAATATATAAATATTTTATGTAAAATCTCAATTAAATAAGAAAAATAAAATATTTCCTATTTTGTCAATGTCTATTAGAGCTCCAAAACCTATATGCACAAAACAAAATTTTATTTTACATAAAACTTTTTAGTTTTCGGTACATACATGTTATAGCTTAGTTTTTGTAATGTTACAATTTGATCATTTTACTAGTATTAACTAAAATATCATAATTCACACGAATTGTACTTGTACTTAAGAAGTGATCTCCCTTCAATGCATTTAAACATTTTCCCCCCCACTACATTATGCTTGGGGGGAGAATAAAACTATGAAAAACATGGGCCCCAAAGCAAAAAATATTTACATAGTTAGGATGGAGTTATTACAGATGGTATCAGAATCATACTCCAGCCAAAAGTGTGGGCTCCACACACAAGGACGTGTGTACCCATAAGGGGGTGGATTGTAAATGACCAGTGGGAGAAACAATCCTAGAGTCCCATATCGCCTTAGGAAGCACATGGGATGTGCTTATGTAAGTTCCATGATTCATACCCCTTTAAATGATATATTGGCATGTCAGTTCCTTCTCACGTAGGCGGGATGCGTAGTATTTAATCTCTTTGAAAGTGATTTTACACTCAAAGCCGGCGCGAGCCTAAGAGTACGTGGTGTCTCTTAAAAAGAGGAAAATGGAGTTGCAACCTAGTTATAGGTCTTGGAACCAAAACACGAATCTATGAAGGTCTTCCTACCAGACAAGGTCTGGAGTTGAGGTACAAGATGGGAAGAGGTTAGGCACCCTAAGCCTACCCAGTCATAGCTAGCTTTCATATATTGTTGCTCAATTTGGACAAAATATATGTTTATCCTAAAAACTCAAAAAGTGTGCATTTGTATCTAGACCTGGGTGTAGTCTACAGGTCATGTGAGACAAATATGGAAAGCGAAATAGACATGTGATATCAGAATCAAAGACATGCAAGCACAAGCATATAAACATGTGGATGCACATACAAGGAGTTAGGTGGAAAACATTTAATTCATAGCATTGAACTCAAAGAATCAAGGTATAGATGTGGAAGACAACATAGTAAAAGCATGGTAAGAACAAATCAAGTGTGCGCAAGTGTATACCCAATCATGCATGAGCACCGGCACATGCATGTGGATAACAAAAAGAATTGAGTCTTACTCCAATGAATGTTTAAGTCTTATGAGAAGGGATTATTAATTGAAGTGGAATCTTCATTAATTGATGTGTGTCTTCCCTTTATTAGACTTAGGTTGCCTTGATTTAACATTAACCACCTTGCATCTTTAAGGCTTAATAAGATTTGATTTAAGGCATGATTAATTTGACCTTTGATGTTACCATTTAAGTTCAAATCAATTAGTTTTTGAAATGTTACAATTTGATCATTTTAAGAGTATTAACTAAAATATCATAATTCACACATGTTGTACTTAAAAGAGTGTTCTCCCTTCAATGTGTAGAGTCATTTTCCCCCTACTATTGTGTGTTTTGGGGGAGAACTAAATTGTGAGGAGTATGGACCCCAAAGCAAAAAATATCTATATAATTGGGATGAGGTCATTACAGATAGTATTAGAGTCATGCCCCAACCAGAAGTGTGGGGCCCACATACAAGTATGCATGTACCTGTAAGAGGGTGGATTGTAAATGGCCAGTGAGAGAGGCAATCTTGGAGTCCCACATTTCCTGGAGAAGCACATGGGGATGTGCTTATAGGGAGCAATCTTCATTTAATGTGTAGAGACATTTTCCCCCACTACTATGTGTTTTAGGAGAGAAAAAAACTGTAAGTAGTATGAGTCTTAAAGCGGACAATATTTACATAATTGGGGATCACAAAATAGCTTATTTGTGTGTAAACAAAACCCCTTAACATATAAATCCTTTTATTTGAATTGTAAAAAAATGCTACTTTTTAATGAAATGTATTACATTAAAATATTGTTTAGTATTCACACAAATGGTTTTCTATTATTCACATTGGTCCCTACTTGTGTGCACGTGTGTGCATGTTTGTACTTTGTATTGCTTATGGGAATTTTGTTCCCCTTAAAGTAAGGGTAAAACTCTTGTCCATTGTGTGTTACACACACTTATGTTTTTAAAATTAAAAATGTGACTTAAAATCATGTTTTTAGTTTATAAAAATACATAATGTGGGTGTAATAACACAATGTATGAAATAAACAATGCCTTGAAATTAAATCTTGATTCCACCATTGCATGACAATAGGAATTCCTTGACGAGTGTCTATTAGAGAGCAAGATGCGTGCCAAAGCTGGAGAAAATGGCTTGTGAAAGTGTATGTGGAAGGAGACGCACATGTAGTATATGTAATCAAGAAGGTGCTGGTGCTAAGACTATAAATGAACCAAGCCATTCATAAACAACTTTGGTCTAACTTGATAAAAAGCCTATTTATATTTGTTTGTTTATAAATAAACTAAATTTGAGCCTTAGTTTTAGGCTTGTTTAATAAACAAGCTAAGCCTAAGCAAAAAACATTTGTTCATGAACAAGCTCATAAGCTATATGGCTCGATACAAAATAAGTCAATTATAGACTCATTTATAGGCTTGATATATGTTTGCTAAATTAACTCACTACACATATCTTAATAATGACAGGACTTACATGAGACCACTTCCCATTACCTCATTTTTTTTCTTTTCCCTGTAAATTGACCAAGTACCACTTTATACTTTAGTTACATTTAAAAAAATAAAAAATTTAAGTAGGCCATGTATGTCCCTTCCCCATTAACCATTTATTGTAAAGTTATGAAACATGTTAGTCATTTCTCATTTATAATAGTTACACTCAAATCTCTTTTTAGTTCTTTACTATTTAACGTGGATGTAAAAATTGAATTTTAAACAATTGCTAAAGGTATAGACAAGAAAGGATGAATAGATTGATTTAATTATGTGAAGTTGTAATTTGAACAATGGCTAATCATAAGTGGGACTAGAAGCATGAGAAAATGAGTATGCTATGCTATCTTCTTCTTTTTGTTTACTTAATTTTTGGAGATTTAAGAATTTGATAATATAATTTTTTTGGATCACAAGCTCAAAAGCTTGTCTTGAGCTCGAGTTTAAGCTTGATATTAAGCTTAAGCTTGGCTTGACTAATTAATCAAGCCAAACCAAGCCAAGGTCAATCTTTTTGGCCTTCTCATGAGCTCAAGCTCAAAATATTATTTTACGCTTGTCTCGAGCTTGAGCCAAGTTTGAGCTTTTGACTTTTACTAATGAGCCAAGCTTGAACACGCTCTATTTGTCAAAGATCAGCCTATTTATGGCCCTAGCTAGTGCACAAGGTGGGTGCAAGTGTGTGGCCGGCACATGGAAGCTTGGATATGCATGTGGGTAGTAGGACCTTTTGGTGGAACATGAATAAGGTGCATGACTCATGATCTCTTTTTTGGTAGTGATTTTTGTGGCCTCATGTACATAAGCTTCTGATTTCTTGACTTGTTTGATTAATCGCCTAACGGTTGGAAGGCTTGGATTTGATGAAGGTAGTCTTGTACAGCGCTAAATGTGCTAGTAGAGAATAACACTTCTGATAAAGGTGTCAAGAAAGAAGAGACGAGCGCCCATAACGTATTATAGTGTATCAAAAGATTCAAAACATATGGAAAAAATAACGAAAGTAGACAAAGAGAAGGGAACATGAATCAAATTAACATGGTTCGACTTTAAAGGTGGGAACGGAGGCACTCTTGGACTTTGGGCTAGTGCCTCCATCACCCACAAAACATTTAAAAAAATTAGTATATATATATAAGTATTAATTTTAATAATTTTGTTCTATAAAATTACACTTTACTACCATTGAGTAATACTACTATAACTACAAATTTTTTTTTCAACTTTGTTACAAACTATTGACTAAACTTTGCTATGTTGATATATGGATGAATATTCATTACTCTAGACTTTAATGCCAGCTTTGTTTACTCCATTTTTAATGCCCTCAGAAGAAGACAAGTAGATAATCATTAAAGTCATTCTTATTAATTTTGCGTTCTGAATTTCGAATCGTCATATATTGATAAAAAAAAAAAAAAAAAATACTCAATATATTTATTTTATCTACAAATTTTTAATCATTTTTTTAAAAAATAAAATAATACAACTATCTACAAACTATTCATTTCATTTTCACATTCGTTTTTCTCACATTTGCATTTAATAAATTTTTTTTTTTTGGTACAAAGGAAAAGTTTTATTTATTCAAACAGACTGTTTAGGAGAGTACATAGTTTGTTACATCGCACTTTCTAAGAGTATCCATTTGACAAATATCCCTGAAATACTTTTCATACACAAAACTTGGGCAAGACTCGTACAAAATTTCTATCCATTTGCAAGCTTCTCCTTTTAGCTAGTCCATCAAACACTCCATTAGCCTCCCGATATATGTGAGAAAGAAGGATGATTCACTTGCGAGTGATAAGGGACCTGCAATCATTAATTAAAACATAAAGTTGTAGCGCATAAGCACCATCATGTGTTAGCCATTGCATAACTAGGGTAGAATCTATTTGTAAATTAATATGTTTAAATCCTAGATTCCAAGCCAGAATTAAACCAAAACGAATAGCTTCTAATTCTGCCATGTAATTGGTAGTTGTTCCTAGATGAATAGAAAAACCTTTTAACCAAAACCCATTGCAATCATGGAAGACCCCCCCTCCACCAGCTCTACCTGGAGTACCAAAAGAACTCCCATCTGTGTTTAAAGTAATAAAAGGCTCTAAGGAAGGTTGCCAAAAGATTTTTTTTGTAATAAATTGTTTTTGATGTTTTAGAGGATATGCAGAGTAGAAGAATTTAATGGCTAAATGAGTGGTTTTGTGAATTAGTTGTGGAATAGAGGTAAAAGAAGCTTTAAAAACCCTCTCATTTCTCGACTACCATAATTGCCAAACAGATAAAACAAACAAGAGTTTCCAAGGGGCTGATTTTCATAACCAAGAATGGATCCCGGGCTCTCATCTGTTACAAAAGTCAAATCTATAGAAGTATCGAAAAAGTTAAATGAATTATTAGTTGGGCCATATATAAACAGAAGACTCTCTCTCTCTCTCTCTCTCTCTCTCTCTCTCTCTCTACATGCACAAAACATTGAAATTAGCAATCACACGATAGGAGCTTCACAAACAATACTGCAATTCTTTATAATCGGTAAGTTTTCACTTGTTACATACATCTTCTCCTCTTTTTATTTCCTCTCTTTTAAGTTTCACTCTTATTTTTCTAAATCGTTTCCTTTTACTCCTTATTTATTTATTTTTTTAGCTCTTTAGAAATCTATGCTAATAATTATTGACTAAATTATAGTTAAAATCAAATTATTTGAGTTAATTAGATATATAGAATAATCTTCGTTAGGAAACTCATAAAAACTAGATTTATATTAAACTTTTATAATTACAAATTCTATATAATTATTGCAATTAAAATGGAATATTTATAATAAAGTTCGTATACAATCTAGTATGAAGTCTATATAAATTTTTTTGATGAACATGAAGTCTATATAAATATGTAATACACACAAACTTACTGAAATTAAGTTTCATATTTGTGAATTTGTTCACAAATACATAATTATGAACTCATTTACTAAATAAAAAAACTTAAACAAAACTATTTATGAGTTAAGCTTGAACTATTCATTAACTGTTTGGGGGTGGGGAGCCTGTTTTCTTGTATAAGACTGAATGAATGTGCCCAAGCATTAAAAAAAAAAACTAAAAAGAGAGAGTATGTATTAGCTGGGTTCACGCATTAAAAAGGAGAGAGTATATAATAATAAAAATACTGCCTAGGCATGCGAGTCTGTTAGGTTGATGATGAGTATTCGTTACTCAAGCGTGTAACGTGGTGGTCAGCTTTGTTTACTCCATTTTCTTTAAGGCCTTTGTTCATGATGAAGCACCAGAATTTTAGTGCAGCCTTTGAATCTTGAGACAAAAAAATACAGTAAACTATAGCAAATAACTCATTTCACCTTCATTTTGGTTTTTTAATTTAGCTTTGCCTTAGCGCTACTGCACTAGCCACAGGAAACAAGGTGTGGATCCCACCCTCAGTCCGCGTGAGTATGCTTTCTATCTTAAAGTCTATCTTAAAGTCTAAAGATACTTTAAAAGTAAGGGCCGCACTAAAGTCTAAAGTGAACTAAATGATTTATAGACTCGACTAAAAACGAGCTTGAAAAAAGGAAAAGAAGACTAGACTATAAAAGCATTCACACCCGCATTGTCATATACCACATGTAGATATATTTTACCATCAAAATACAAAAACACAGCATTATCCGATCTTGTATCCTAAAAATATTTACAGTTGTACTACAGTACCGTCACAAATTTGTGACGATACTGTAGCACAATTGTAAAACAAAATAATATATATTTTTTTAATCCTGTGTATTTAATATATCTACCACTTTCTCTCTCTTCATTTTCTTTGTTTCTCATCTCTCTCTCTCTTTCTCCACAACGTTTTGGCCTCTCTCTCATCACATCTCTCTCTCACGGTGGCTTTTATTGATCAGTGTTTAAACTATGAAGTTCCATTGGGTACCATTGTTCGGTGTGAGTCTGGCGGTGGCGTGGATTTGGTGGTGCTGTGGGCTTGGTGGTTTGGCGGCGTGGTCCTCTAATGGAGGCACTCAACCTCACCTCCGATGATGGGCTGCCCAAGCTTGCTGATGATGGGCTGTAATTTTTCTGGTGTGTGTCCGGTGGTGGGTTGTGGTGTGTGGGTGGTTTGAGGGGCTATGGAATCCGATAGTCTTGGGTGTTGTGGTGCGATGGTGGCTGGGCTATGGATCCCATTGGTTTTGGGTGTTGTGGTGCAATGGTGGCAGGGCTATGAATTCCAATGGTTAGATTCTGATGGTTTTAGGTGTTATGGTGTGATGGTTTGAGGGGCTGTGGATTTTGATGGTTGGATTCTGATGGGGTTTAGGTTAGATTTGGATTGATTGGTTTGGGTTAGCGTGGTGGGCAGTGGTGGTGGTGGTTTGGTGGTGATTCGGTCGTTTTTTTTTTTTTTTTTTTTTTTTTTTTTTTTTTAATTTGGGTTTTTGGTTCCGGTGGGATTTTGGTGGGTAGTGGGCAGTGGTAGCGTGGTGGTGGTGATTGGGTTGTTGAGAGAGGGATAGAGCCAAGGACAAAAATGAGAGAGGGGAGAGATAGAGAATTTGTTTATTATTTTATTGTATAATTTATATTATTTTAATATGTTATATTGTAAAATAAAAGTTGGGATGTCAGGTGTATTGTAAAATGGTATGGTATAATAGATAAAGTAGTTATTGAGATGGTAAAATAAAATAATTCGAAAATATGGGATGTGAATGCTTTAAAGGGAGGACTCTCTCTTTCTCTCTCTAGCTCCCTCTCTTGGTCTCTCTAGATCTCACACACAACATGTTGCAAATTCCTTTATTTAAACCACCAATTACACAATATAAGAGCTTCAGGATCTGTTTAGTTTTAAAAAAACTATCACTCATCACTCCTCACTTAATTTTCGTCACTCATTACTCATTACTTATCACTTAAAATACCCAACTTCCTAAAGGTGGCATGTTTGGCACGTTGTTTCCAGCTTCTCATAACTCAAAAAATTGTACTTTTTGTGGGACCCATATCTGAGCACCATGTCAGTGAGTTCTGTTACCCTACCTGCCTCACCGTCATTTCATTTTCTTCACTGTTCATTTCTGTTAGGTTCTAAAAGCTTAGAACAATTGGCAAATCGTGAGCACACAAGAACATGTATGCTGCAAAAAGAAGATTTCAGAATCTGTCTGGTTCGATCAATCGAAAGACAGGCTCGATCGATCGAGAATCGTATCTGCAGAATTTTAAGTTGGCCCAAACAGCAGTTCTAGCCCATTAAGGATTAGGGTTTCAAGTCTACTTCTCCCACTATATAAAGGAAACCCTAAGCACGTTTTTTATAAGGCTTTTTAGAGAGTGAAGAGTGTGCCTCTTTTGTATTTAGGGTTTTGTTCCTAAAACCTCTCTTATTACTTCTATCGGTGTTGTTCCTTGAAGAATCTCAAGATCCGGTAGTGCTGAAGTTGCTGCCTTCTCTAGTCATCAAAGGAGCTGATGATCAAAACCTTCAAGGGTGGTCTTGGAGTCACAAACAGGAGAGTTTGTGTTGCTAAACCTTTGAGTGGGATCTCAAAGTCGCAAACGGTGGTGTTTGTGTTTTGCAAAGATTAAAGAAAGGAGGAGTCCGTGGATCTCGGAGCTATCATGGGGTCGTGGTAGTAAGTTTCCTACACTTGGGTAGCAATAGGATGTTAGTGGTCTAAGTCGCTATTGTGTAAACTTCAATTCTTTCTAGTGGATTTGCTATTTTACCTTGAGGATAGCTAGGTTAAATCCTCCCCAGGTTTTTTACCGGTTTGGTTTTCCCGGGTCATCATATTGTTGTGTTCTTTATTTTTCTGCTGCTTTACTTGATATGATTGATATTGTTTTAACCTAGATCTGAATAATAAACCTAAGTATTCACTTGGTTAATTAATTAGGTTAAACAATCTAGTTTACAGGGGTCTAAACGA